>OY759218.1:8901731-9634279 GCA_963662175.1 Aradus depressus
TAGTAGACTTCCAAACACCCAACCCGCAAGGCTGGCCACTGAGGAAACAGAACAATGACATGGAGGAGGAACAGACGCAGGAGGCGGAGCCAGCCAGGACAGGAACCGCGCCATCTGGTACAAATAAGTACTTCAGTACTATCAGTAATATACCCATAGTAGACTTCCAAACACCCAACCCGCAAGGCTGGCCACTGAGGAAACAGAACAATGACATGGAGGAGGAACAGACGCAGGAGGCGGAGCCAGCCAGGACAGGAGCCGCGCCATCTGGTACAAATAAGTACTTCAGTACTATCAGTAATATACCCATAGTAGACTTCCAAACACCCAACCCGCTCGCAAGGCTGGCCACTGAGGAAACAGAACAATGACATGGAGGAGGAACAGACGCAGGAGGCGGAGCCAGCCAGGACAGGAACCGCGCCATCTGGTACAAATAAGTACTTCAGTACTATCAGTAATATACCCATAGTAGACTTCCAAACACCCAACCCGCAAGGCTGGCCACTGAGGAAACAGAACAATGACATGGAGGAGGAACAGACGCAGGAGGCGGAGCCAGCCAGGACAGGAGCCGCGCCATCTGGTACAAATAAGTACTTCAGTACTATCAGTAATATACCCATAGTAGACTTCCAAACACCCAACCCGCAAGGCTGGCCACTGAGGAAACAGAACAATGACATGGAGGAGGAACAGACGCAGGAGGCGGAGCCAGCCAGGACAGGAGCCGCGCCATCTGGTACAAATAAGTACTTCAGTACTATCAGTAATATACCCATAGTAGACTTCCAAACACCCAACCCGCAAGGCTGGCCACTGAGGAAACAGAACAATGACATGGAGGAGGAACAGACGCAGGAGGCGGAGCCAGCCAGGACAGGAGCCGCGCCATCTGGTACAAATAAGTACTTCAGTACTATCAGTAATATACCCATAGTAGACTTCCAAACACCCAACCCGCAAGGCTGGCCACTGAGGAAACAGAACAATGACATGGAGGAGGAACAGACGCAGGAGGCGGAGCCAGCCAGGACAGGAGCCGCGCCATCTGGTACAAATAAGTACTTCAGTACTATCAGTAATATACCCATAGTAGACTTCCAAACACCCAACCCGCAAGGCTGGCCACTGAGGAAACAGAACAATGACATGGAGGAGGAACAGACGCAGGAGGCGGAGCCAGCCAGGACAGGAGCCGCGCCATCTGGTACAAATAAGTACTTCAGTACTATCAGTAATATACCCATAGTAGACTTCCAAACACCCAACCCGCAAGGCTGGCCACTGAGGAAACAGAACAATGACATGGAGGAGGAACAGACGCAGGAGGCGGAGCCAGCCAGGACAGGAACCGCGCCATCTGGTACAAATAAGTACTTCAGTACTATCAGTAATATACCCATAGTAGACTTCCAAACACCCAACCCGCAAGGCTGGCCACTGAGGAAACAGAACAATGACATGGAGGAGGAACAGACGCAGGAGGCGGAGCCAGCCAGGACAGGAGCCGCGCCATCTGGTACAAATAAGTACTTCAGTACTATCAGTAATATACCCATAGTAGACTTCCAAACACCCAACCCGCAAGGCTGGCCACTGAGGAAACAGAACAATGACATGGAGGAGGAACAGACGCAGGAGGCGGAGCCAGCCAGGACAGGAGCCGCGCCATCTGGTACAAATAAGTACTTCAGTACTATCAGTAATATACCCATAGTAGACTTCCAAACACCCAACCCGCAAGGCTGGCCACTGAGGAAACAGAACAATGACATGGAGGAGGAACAGACGCAGGAGGCGGAGCCAGCCAGGACAGGAGCCGCGCCATCTGGTACAAATAAGTACTTCAGTACTATCAGTAATATACCCATAGTAGACTTCCAAACACCCAACCCGCAAGGCTGGCCACTGAGGAAACAGAACAATGACATGGAGGAGGAACAGACGCAGGAGGCGGAGCCAGCCAGGACAGGAGCCGCGCCATCTGGTACAAATAAGTACTTCAGTACTATCAGTAATATACCCATAGTAGACTTCCAAACACCCAACCCGCAAGGCTGGCCACTGAGGAAACAGAACAATGACATGGAGGAGGAACAGACGCAGGAGGCGGAGCCAGCCAGGACAGGAGCCGCGCCATCTGGTACAAATAAGTACTTCAGTACTATCAGTAATATACCCATAGTAGACTTCCAAACACCCAACCCGCAAGGCTGGCCACTGAGGAAACAGAACAATGACATGGAGGAGGAACAGACGCAGGAGGCGGAGCCAGCCAGGACAGGAGCCGCGCCATCTGGTACAAATAAGTACTTCAGTACTATCAGTAATATACCCATAGTAGACTTCCAAACACCCAACCCGCAAGGCTGGCCACTGAGGAAACAGAACAATGACATGGAGGAGGAACAGACGCAGGAGGCGGAGCCAGCCAGGACAGGAGCCGCGCCATCTGGTACAAATAAGTACTTCAGTACTATCAGTAATATACCCATAGTAGACTTCCAAACACCCAACCCGCAAGGCTGGCCACTGAGGAAACAGAACAATGACATGGAGGAGGAACAGACGCAGGAGGCGGAGCCAGCCAGGACAGGAGCCGCGCCATCTGGTACAAATAAGTACTTCAGTACTATCAGTAATATACCCATAGTAGACTTCCAAACACCCAACCCCGCAAGGCTGGCCACTGAGGAAACAGAACAATGACATGGAGGAGGAACAGACGCAGGAGGCGGAGCCAGCCAGGACAGGAGCCGCGCCATCTGGTACAAATAAGTACTTCAGTACTATCAGTAATATACCCATAGTAGACTTCCAAACACCCAACCCGCAAGGCTGGCCACTGAGGAAACAGAACAATGACATGGAGGAGGAACAGACGCAGGAGGCGGAGCCAGCCAGGACAGGAGCCGCGCCATCTGGTACAAATAAGTACTTCAGTACTATCAGTAATATACCCATAGTAGACTTCCAAACACCCAACCCGCAAGGCTGGCCACTGAGGAAACAGAACAATGACATGGAGGAGGAACAGACGCAGGAGGCGGAGCCAGCCAGGACAGGAGCCGCGCCATCTGGTACAAATAAGTACTTCAGTACTATCAGTAATATACCCATAGTAGACTTCCAAACACCCAACCCGCAAGGCTGGCCACTGAGGAAACAGAACAATGACATGGAGGAGGAACAGACGCAGGAGGCGGAGCCAGCCAGGACAGGAGCCGCGCCATCTGGTACAAATAAGTACTTCAGTACTATCAGTAATATACCCATAGTAGACTTCCAAACACCCAACCCGCAAGGCTGGCCACTGAGGAAACAGAACAATGACATGGAGGAGGAACAGACGCAGGAGGCGGAGCCAGCCAGGACAGGAGCCGCGCCATCTGGTACAAATAAGTACTTCAGTACTATCAGTAATATACCCATAGTAGACTTCCAAACACCCAACCCGCAAGGCTGGCCACTGAGGAAACAGAACAATGACATGGAGGAGGAACAGACGCAGGAGGCGGAGCCAGCCAGGACAGGAGCCGCGCCATCTGGTACAAATAAGTACTTCAGTACTATCAGTAATATACCCATAGTAGACTTCCAAACACCCAACCCGCAAGGCTGGCCACTGAGGAAACAGAACAATGACATGGAGGAGGAACAGACGCAGGAGGCGGAGCCAGCCAGGACAGGAGCCGCGCCATCTGGTACAAATAAGTACTTCAGTACTATCAGTAATATACCCATAGTAGACTTCCAAACACCCAACCCGCAAGGCTGGCCACTGAGGAAACAGAACAATGACATGGAGGAGGAACAGACGCAGGAGGCGGAGCCAGCCAGGACAGGAGCCGCGCCATCTGGTACAAATAAGTACTTCAGTACTATCAGTAATATACCCATAGTAGACTTCCAAACACCCAACCCGCAAGGCTGGCCACTGAGGAAACAGAACAATGACATGGAGGAGGAACAGACGCAGGAGGCGGAGCCAGCCAGGACAGGAGCCGCGCCATCTGGTACAAATAAGTACTTCAGTACTATCAGTAATATACCCATAGTAGACTTCCAAACACCCAACCCGCTCGCAAGGCTGGCCACTGAGGAAACAGAACAATGACATGGAGGAGGAACAGACGCAGGAGGCGGAGCCAGCCAGGACAGGAGCCGCGCCATCTGGTACAAATAAGTACTTCAGTACTATCAGTAATATACCCATAGTAGACTTCCAAACACCCAACCCGCAAGGCTGGCCACTGAGGAAACAGAACAATGACATGGAGGAGGAACAGACGCAGGAGGCGGAGCCAGCCAGGACAGGAGCCGCGCCATCTGGTACAAATAAGTACTTCAGTACTATCAGTAATATACCCATAGTAGACTTCCAAACACCCAACCCGCAAGGCTGGCCACTGAGGAAACAGAACAATGACATGGAGGAGGAACAGACGCAGGAGGCGGAGCCAGCCAGGACAGGAGCCGCGCCATCTGGTACAAATAAGTACTTCAGTACTATCAGTAATATACCCATAGTAGACTTCCAAACACCCAACCCGCTCGCAAGGCTGGCCACTGAGGAAACAGAACAATGACATGGAGGAGGAACAGACGCAGGAGGCGGAGCCAGCCAGGACAGGAGCCGCGCCATCTGGTACAAATAAGTACTTCAGTACTATCAGTAATATACCCATAGTAGACTTCCAAACACCCAACCCGCAAGGCTGGCCACTGAGGAAACAGAACAATGACATGGAGGAGGAACAGACGCAGGAGGCGGAGCCAGCCAGGACAGGAGCCGCGCCATCTGGTACAAATAAGTACTTCAGTACTATCAGTAATATACCCATAGTAGACTTCCAAACACCCAACCCGCTCGCAAGGCTGGCCACTGAGGAAACAGAACAATGACATGGAGGAGGAACAGACGCAGGAGGCGGAGCCAGCCAGGACAGGAGCCGCGCCATCTGGTACAAATAAGTACTTCAGTACTATCAGTAATATACCCATAGTAGACTTCCAAACACCCAACCCGCAAGGCTGGCCACTGAGGAAACAGAACAATGACATGGAGGAGGAACAGACGCAGGAGGCGGAGCCAGCCAGGACAGGAGCCGCGCCATCTGGTACAAATAAGTACTTCAGTACTATCAGTAATATACCCATAGTAGACTTCCAAACACCCAACCCGCAAGGCTGGCCACTGAGGAAACAGAACAATGACATGGAGGAGGAACAGACGCAGGAGGCGGAGCCAGCCAGGACAGGAACCGCGCCATCTGGTACAAATAAGTACTTCAGTACTATCAGTAATATACCCATAGTAGACTTCCAAACACCCAACCCGCAAGGCTGGCCACTGAGGAAACAGAACAATGACATGGAGGAGGAACAGACGCAGGAGGCGGAGCCAGCCAGGACAGGAGCCGCGCCATCTGGTACAAATAAGTACTTCAGTACTATCAGTAATATACCCATAGTAGACTTCCAAACACCCAACCCGCAAGGCTGGCCACTGAGGAAACAGAACAATGACATGGAGGAGGAACAGACGCAGGAGGCGGAGCCAGCCAGGACAGGAGCCGCGCCATCTGGTACAAATAAGTACTTCAGTACTATCAGTAATATACCCATAGTAGACTTCCAAACACCCAACCCGCAAGGCTGGCCACTGAGGAAACAGAACAATGACATGGAGGAGGAACAGACGCAGGAGGCGGAGCCAGCCAGGACAGGAGCCGCGCCATCTGGTACAAATAAGTACTTCAGTACTATCAGTAATATACCCATAGTAGACTTCCAAACACCCAACCCGCAAGGCTGGCCACTGAGGAAACAGAACAATGACATGGAGGAGGAACAGACGCAGGAGGCGGAGCCAGCCAGGACAGGAGCCGCGCCATCTGGTACAAATAAGTACTTCAGTACTATCAGTAATATACCCATAGTAGACTTCCAAACACCCAACCCGCTCGCAAGGCTGGCCACTGAGGAAACAGAACAATGACATGGAGGAGGAACAGACGCAGGAGGCGGAGCCAGCCAGGACAGGAGCCGCGCCATCTGGTACAAATAAGTACTTCAGTACTATCAGTAATATACCCATAGTAGACTTCCAAACACCCAACCCGCAAGGCTGGCCACTGAGGAAACAGAACAATGACATGGAGGAGGAACAGACGCAGGAGGCGGAGCCAGCCAGGACAGGAGCCGCGCCATCTGGTACAAATAAGTACTTCAGTACTATCAGTAATATACCCATAGTAGACTTCCAAACACCCAACCCGCAAGGCTGGCCACTGAGGAAACAGAACAATGACATGGAGGAGGAACAGACGCAGGAGGCGGAGCCAGCCAGGACAGGAGCCGCGCCATCTGGTACAAATAAGTACTTCAGTACTATCAGTAATATACCCATAGTAGACTTCCAAACACCCAACCCGCAAGGCTGGCCACTGAGGAAACAGAACAATGACATGGAGGAGGAACAGACGCAGGAGGCGGAGCCAGCCAGGACAGGAGCCGCGCCATCTGGTACAAATAAGTACTTCAGTACTATCAGTAATATACCCATAGTAGACTTCCAAACACCCAACCCGCAAGGCTGGCCACTGAGGAAACAGAACAATGACATGGAGGAGGAACAGACGCAGGAGGCGGAGCCAGCCAGGACAGGAGCCGCGCCATCTGGTACAAATAAGTACTTCAGTACTATCAGTAATATACCCATAGTAGACTTCCAAACACCCAACCCGCAAGGCTGGCCACTGAGGAAACAGAACAATGACATGGAGGAGGAACAGACGCAGGAGGCGGAGCCAGCCAGGACAGGAGCCGCGCCATCTGGTACAAATAAGTACTTCAGTACTATCAGTAATATACCCATAGTAGACTTCCAAACACCCAACCCGCAAGGCTGGCCACTGAGGAAACAGAACAATGACATGGAGGAGGAACAGACGCAGGAGGCGGAGCCAGCCAGGACAGGAGCCGCGCCATCTGGTACAAATAAGTACTTCAGTACTATCAGTAATATACCCATAGTAGACTTCCAAACACCCAACCCGCTCGCAAGGCTGGCCACTGAGGAAACAGAACAAGACATGGAGGAGGAACAGACGCAGGAGGCGGAGCCAGCCAGGACAGGAACCGCGCCATCTGGTACAAATAAGTACTTCAGTACTATCAGTAATATACCCATAGTAGACTTCCAAACACCCAACCCGCAAGGCTGGCCACTGAGGAAACAGAACAATGACATGGAGGAGGAACAGACGCAGGAGGCGGAGCCAGCCAGGACAGGAGCCGCGCCATCTGGTACAAATAAGTACTTCAGTACTATCAGTAATATACCCATAGTAGACTTCCAAACACCCAACCCGCTCGCAAGGCTGGCCACTGAGGAAACAGAACAAGACATGGAGGAGGAACAGACGCAGGAGGCGGAGCCAGCTAGAGCCCAGCCCAGACCACTAAAATATACACAAAGAACCTTTAAAATATAAAAATTCTGACTAACGACTTACACAACTTTTGGCTGCAGAATTCGGAGTACAGACTAAATCTCTCCAAACTATCATCATCACAAATTATTCAGTCTACTGTAGGATATGTATGTATTTGGAAAGTCGAAAAACAGAATTCCACAATAGAGCTCGAACAAAAAGGTTTTAGTGTGAGCAGAGTGGTCAATGCACAGCACCGCCAGACAAAGACACCACTACCGGTCTTCTTTGTGGACCTCAAACCAAGTCCGCACAACAAAAGAATATTTGAGGTAGAATCATTAAATTATCAAAAAAATTGTTATAGAAGAGCCCTGGGCTCGTCGAAACAAGCCCCAATGTCACAAGTATAATCACTCAAAAAATTATTGTAACCAACCACCGAAGTGCCTAAAATGTGGTCAACCACACTTTACTTCATGTTGCACTAAGGCCAGGGACACAACGGCCCCCCACAGCAGGAAGGACGGTCCTATAGCCAGGTAACATGCCAGCTGCCGCGGCACCACATCCCCTCCTTCATACCGCCTCCATCCACGTCAGACTTCAACATCACCACGACACTCAACACATTCCTCAATAAGTTCCGACTCACTCATCACAGAACTCCTGCCCAAACTTTCAAAATGAACAACATCCAACACACCACACAAACATCTCTCAATACTGCTGTGGAACGCGAATGGTCTCATCTCGCACCGACATGAACTAAACGTACTACTACATGACAGACAAGCAAACATTGCACTGATCACGGAAACTCATCTAACATCTGGCCTTTATTTTCATTTACCAGACTAAATCACCTACAGGACTGATAATCCGGATGGACAGCCCATGGTGGCGCTGCAGTTCTCATACACAGACGCCTACAACATAGCATCATAACTCTTCAACCACTCTCTGCAAGCCACAATCATATCCCTACCATTAAATCATTATCCCCTGACCATAGCAGCTGTATACTGCCCTCCAAACAAAAGAGTATCCTATGAGGCGCTGACCGCCTTTACGAGAAGCCTTGGTTCCAGATTCATACTAGGTGGTGATCTGAATGCCGAGCATGAGCACTGGGGCTGCAGAGTGTCCAACACCCGCGGAAGGAGCCTCCTCAGATTAGTCAACAGCTCCCAGCTGGAGGTACTGGCCCCCCCCAGAGCCCACTTACTGGCCCACTTCCACCGTCAAGTCCCCAGACATATTGGACATATTCCTCATCTCACGCATTAATCCCACCCATACCAAGATCACGGCCTCTCCTCGGATCACAGCCCTCTCCTTCTCAAAGTACAATGTAAACCTGTGCCTACCCCCCAAGACCTTCTCTTATAAACGGACCGGATCTACAGACTTCAGACATTTCAATAACGACCGACTCGACCTAAGGACTAAACCGACAGATAACAGTGACTTCGACAATTACTTCACCATAACTGTACAAGAGGCTGTCTTAAACTCCTCCCGATCACCAAAACCACGACGTACTCACAACAACATACAATTGCCCCCAAATCTATTACAATTCAATAAAAACAAAAGAGCTGCAAGAAATGGATGGCAACGGACAAGCCACCCACATGACAAGACCATTTACAACAGACTAACAAGAATACTAGTGGACGAACTTCGAGAACTGACCATAGACAGACGCCAAGCATATATTTCTAACATATCGACTCGACAACTCTTTATGGACTGCCACAAAACGACAAAATTGGTTTCCCCACCACTCCGCAAACCCAACGGCACTTTATAATATTTTGATTATATCTTCTTTTCTTTTTATTACGGTATTTACTAGACTCCATGCTGTTTTAATTTTATTATCTGATTGCTCGACCAACTGTTTAGCCACTTTGAGCGTTTTTCTGTAGACTGTTTCGTACCGACTAAATACTACCTACTTTGGTAATTGCGGGTCTAAATTTTTCGACGAAAATTTGACAGCATGAAGCGATTTAATTTTTTCTGAAGAGATGTTAAAACCTATGGTAAACCAACTAAAGTAAGCCACCTGTAAATCGGGCTATTTTGGTAGAGTTACGCGATGAAATTAACAAAAAATAGATAGTGACACTGTTAAGAATTTCAATTGATTAATCAATTTTTTTATATTAATAAACCTCTTGTGAATGATGATATCATTGAAGATAACAGTTTTTTTTCATGAAGGTATTTATTGTAACTAACAGAGGGATCTAGTTAAGGGAGTGGAGGACTGAAGCAACACAAGGTAGGTACCGTACACGGTTCCAGGGTGGCTAGGGTGCTGGGTAAAAAGGGCAGATACCTTAGGGACTCCCCCCCCCCCCCCCCCCCCCGAAAAAATTAAATAAATAAAATAATTGATAGACTCAACAATTTATAAAATTATTTACAGAAAATTATATTTTTAGTCCGTTTCAGCATCTTCAATCCCCATTTATTTATGTAAACGCTAACTCTTTTGAAACAAATGAGTTTGTATTTACCTGGTCATCCCATTAGTGATGTCAATTTTTTTATTCTGGGATAGAAAGGTAATAAAAAACTTACTGTGTTAATCAATGAAGTATTTTCCAATATTTTCTGCATCATTTTTCCATCTTATTTCTAAATTCTCTATTTCCATTGAAAAAAAAACTCTCGGTATTGGTCGGAAAATAAAACGACTGCCCTATGTACCTCTTCCGATTAATTTTTGCGCTGGCCAAAAAGAAAGTTCTGAAGATTCGGGTAAAGGTGGATGGATCTATGTCGGGAGAATACTCTGGATGACTTATAATTTCCCAACACAAGTGGTGTAATATTGTAGTGTCTTCCTCGTGGAATGAAATCAGTGCCTATTGACCTGAGAAGGACAGTTTTTCTTCCAAGATTAGCTATAATAGTGAAGTTGTCAGCAGTAGACCTCTCTCGTAATGGTCTTATTACATTTTAAAAAGTTATGACGGAGAGTTCTTTCCATATCCCACAAAAAGACAATAACATGATCCGAGGATGGTGGCCTCTCCTAGTCTGCGGCATTGGTGTTTCACCGGTGATAAACCACTGCCTCTCAATTCTCCTCTTCTCCATAAATATCCACTTTCCGATATCTGGAAGCCGCATTCTCGCCTTTTTCAAACTCCCACACAATCAAATGCTGTAGATGTTCATATATCTCTTTATTTCAAAATGTTAACGAGAGAGAAAATCTGTTTTTTCACCCACATCCACATAGTAGGATGAAAAAGGGAGTTAGTAATCCCCCAGAGTATAAATAACGAAAAACCGACATTACTTATTATTTCTCACTGCGTTGAGTGTGACAACACATTTATGTTAAGAGGGCCGTGTGGGCTAGAGCGTAGGGCTTTGGTTGCTTGACACATCACGGGTTCGAATCCCGTCAGGGGGAGAGTTTTATTTCATACATAAAACTTCTCACATAACTGACAGTAGATAAAACTTCCCCATCCACGTCATTCCCCCCTCTCACATTCATTATTTTTGCCTCATTTCAAACAGGCTTTACTGTGCATAAGAGTCACTTTCAGAATTACGCTGTACAATGACAAAGAAAATCGCTGATACCAACACATGACTTTCAAAAACCCAGTAATGCCAGTTTGAATTGAGAGAGAAATGAGCCCCCAGAGTGGTGAAAAAGTGGTTGGTATAAGAAGGCCACAATCTATAGATTAGGAGTTATTTTTTTTAAACTATTTTTAATATTCCTATTAATTTTATTATACGTCTAAAAAGATCATTTCTATCATTATTTTGTAATTTTTCAGAGATCCAAAATGAAAGGTGTACTGCTAGTCGTATGTCTGCTCTACTTTGGGACGATAGCATTTTCCAAAAACGGAGCTCACGACTTTCTTGTAGGGAAGAGGACTCAGTTTGACAAGTAAATAAATACACTTTTATTTTTTGAAAAACCTTGATATTCTACAGGGGAGATTTATTTTATTTGTATTATAATATAATGTACCTCGGAGGTAAACTGCACTGTCAATTTTTTTTCAAAATAGGTTTTTTGTACTAAGTTGTATTTCTGTTTGAGCTCTATTTAGTGGTATACTGCATCATGTCCTTTTTAAAGTAATTACAAAATAACAGGTTGGTTAACTGCACTAACCCTAATGTCAATTTGGGGAGAAACAGAACTATGTCGACTTGATGCTTTTTTATTTTGAGGCAATAAAAATATACAAATATTTATCTTTTAATGCGGTCTCAGTATTTCAATGAATGGTTTAGAATAACTACAGTTATGAAAGTAGGAAAATTTAATGCCATTGTGATGAAATTGACAGTTCAAAATTAGGAAGCTCACTGCTGTAACATAGTGCAGTTTACCTCCGAGGTACAGATATAAGAAGTTTAATTACTTCCCAAGCTAAATGAAGTATAGGGAAAGTTATGTAATCGGTTAGAAATTTGAAGTTTTCACCGGAATTTCATGTTTTTCGACCCCCGTGCGTAGATCTGTGTGTCTATGAACACGATAGAATAAACACCTATTGATGAAAAAAAGGAGGACACCTATTGATTTTCAGCTAAATCGCCTAAAGTCAATGGGGGGAGGAGCTTATCATAAAAATCCTAATAACTACCTTCGACATATAATCTTATAAAGAAAGTTGTCGGTGAATCACCGGCTATGTAATTCCCCAGCAACAATTCATCAATCCATCCGAAAGCTCGTTGAATTTCTTATATAAAGACTCTATTCAAATGTCTTAACTTTTACATGTGGCACACAACAACAACTGAAAGAATCACCACTAAATGTGCCCTCAGAACTTTTCAAACTTCACAATAACTTCAACCAATCAAATAAGCTTTAAAATGACATCCGCAAATTCCCTGTTATCTCAAGTGTCCAATTTACAGTCAACATTTAAATTTGAAAAAAAAAAAAATCAAAATTGTCCAAACTTTATTTCATTTTTTGATAATATCATGGGTGTACTGCCAAAAGTGAACAAGTCAAATGTGTACTACTGTTGGTAAATTACATTTTAAAGTTTTATCTCATGGGTAAAATCTATATTTTTTTATTTTATTTATATTTTTACATTTTCCTTTTTTAAGTATTATTTACCCATATCAAGCAAAAATGACTAACTAGACATGGACACTTTTAACTGTACAGATTTTGATCTAAACGATTTGGTCATTTTTGGCCCATGTTAGAAAGTTATGATCAGCTAGGTATTAGGACTTGGGCTTTTTTTTCCATAAAGGTAACAGGCGATTAAACGACTTGGGCACATTATCTCAATTTGGCCAATTTATGACTTGGTCACTTTTGGCAGTACACCCATGTAAAATTAATTGGGACTAATATCTGAATTTCTACTCAGAATTCAATTTTGTATCAGATCCCAAAATATCCTCTTGTTTGATTCTACACTGCACAGTAATATTTTGTAATCATGTTTCAGAATCGTCTACCAGGCTCGAGTACAGAAGTCCAACTGGGTTCCGTTCACGAAGGTAACAAAGGAGGTGAAGTACCCCAACGACACCAGCTCAACCCCAAACTGGATCACAGCCATCTATGCGTTCGACTTGTACCCCGGAGACACGGGCGGCTTCGCGAAGCTGGTCGAGGGAGGTCCGGGAACATACAAAGCCACTCTCTTGTTCACCTCACAAAGAAGTCGGGGATTCGACTTCAATCTCTATATATATGGACAGTAGTTAGTCCAATCTAGTGCATCATACACATCACCTACATATATATATACCTATATATATGGACAGTAGTTAGTCCAATCTAGTGCATCATACACATCACCTACATCGGCAATTCTTCTTGTAGAAATGATAGTTACATACTACATACATTTTTTTTTTTTTTTTTTCAACTACAAAATACAAAAATACTGGACATGCCAAAACAAAATAAAAGTAAAATACAAAAAAACACACCGGCAGCTCTTCTTCTAGAAATAATAGTTACATACTACTCAAATTATTATATATATATTTTTTTTCAACTACAAAATACAAAAATACTGGACATGCCAAAACAAAATAAAAGTAAAATACAAAAAAACACACCGGCAGCTCTTCTTCTAGAAATAATAGTTACATACTACTCAAATTATTATATATATTTTTTTTTCAACTACAAAATACAAAAATACTGGACATGCCAAAACAAAATAAAAGTAAAATACAAAAAACACACCGGCAGCTCTTCATCTAGAAATAATAGTTACATACTACTCAGATTATTATATATTTTTTTTTTTCAACTACAAAATACAAAAATACTGGACATGCCAAAACAAAATAAAAGTAAAATACAAAAAAAAAAAAAACACATCGGCAGCTCTTCTTCTAGAAATAATAGTTACATAATACTTAAATTATTTTTTTTATTTTCAACTACAAAATACAAAAATACTGGACATGCCAAAACAAAATAAAAGTAAAATACAAAAAAACACACCGGCAGCTCTTCTTCTAGAAATAATAGTTACATACTACTCAAATTATTATATTTTTTTTAATTTTCAACTACAAAATATAAAAATACTGGACATGCCAAAACAAAATAAAAGTAAAATACAAAAAAAAAAAAACACATCGGCAGCTCTTCTTCTAGAAATAATAGTTACATAATACTTAAATTATTTTTTTTATTTTCAACTACAAAATACAAAAATACTGGACATGCCAAAACAAAATAAAAGTAAAATACAAAAAATAAAGCTTGCAAAGAATTAAAATTAAAAAATTGACACTAAGAACTATGTACAAAACAAGCTTTAAAATCAAAATGTTCATGCCCTAATAATAAATAAAGGTAAAATATGTTAATAGTTTATTTATTTACAAAAGGATCTGGAGGGCACTGCCTGCATCGTGAAAGAGGAGCTCGTGTTTCTTTATCTGTTTTGTGTTTCCAAGGCCCATGTTATTGTTATTGAAGTAACGTGAAGTAATAGTAATTGTGCCACTACACATAATACACATGCAACGTGTGATGTTTACGTCTCTTCGTATGGATTTTTTTTTTTTTTTTTTTTTTGTGGACAATAAAAAGAGAAAAACTTTTTTTATTACTTTTCTTGATGGATAAACGGAACTTTAAAAATATACTAATTAAAAAACAGGAGCAGTTGTTCAAAAGTAGCAGAAGAATACTTGACATTTAATTATTATATTTTACAATATTTAATATACTGAGCTCTGAAGCCATCCTCATCCAAACTGCAGAATGCCAGTTCTTTATTTTTATTGAGATCATGATTAGCTTCTTGCCGAATCCATTTTATTATCTAGTCATCCAAAACTTAAAGGAAAACCCATTTTATGGGTACTCTATTGAAGTGTTTTTAAATTTACTTACATTCTTCATATCAGTGAAAAAAAGGCCTAAAACTTGATCTTGTATTGTTTACATCAAGAATTCATTAGACAGACTTTCAAAAACCTAGGACTATTGGAAGAATTATGATTAATTTATTAGCTTATGGTAGGAAACGTCTCTACAATCGCGGAGTGTCCTTCGACTCTGTTTTTTTTCAATGAAGGTTATGGACTTTCTCCTAAACAATTCAAAAATCACGAAGAATAACAATAAGAAACAAAAAGCCCGAAGCTAAGTCTTCCAAGTGTTACATTAATCTCACTGCGCATGTCATATACTAGCCACAAGCATGGTTCTAAGTAGCTGCCTAAACCTACTATTTGGAAGCCCTGCTTGCCGCAGGGGGCGCCGGTAGTTCAGTGGTATGCGGGATTGCATACTGAGCTCAAGATCGCGGGTTCAAAACCAGGCCGAGGCCCTTGTTTATTTTATTTGGGATATTTTCAATTGCAGCAAAGTTTTTGGTAATGACCCAACAAGAGGAAGTCATTCTAATAAATGATTAAAGCAACAGTTTTTGTCAATTTTAGAATGCCCTATACATTCGAAAATTGATAACTGACAAACCACGTGCAAGAGCACAAGAGCGAAGGAACGCGCTAGTGCCTCAGTTACAAAACAAACCTCAACAACTTCACTAACGAACTGAAGAAAGAACTGCAGCAGTTGCTAAACTTGCAATACGAACATTACACACAGACTATAAATGTTGAATGTATGCAAGGATAAAAGTTATCAAACAATATAATCTTCACAAACAAAAGCCAATTCGAAAAAATAAGTGTAGGGTTAGTGCATTAACTTCATTGATCAGGATTCATAAGGTATACTCATTTTTGTGCAGTTCAAAAAAGAGATAAAACAAAATTGAGACATTACCGGCGTAGCACGGGGCAGGTTGTTGGAGGCGAGTCTAATGCCGGTCTCTGGATTCAATCCTATGGAATAAACATCACCCAAAAATAGCCAGGTATGGCCACTTCTCCATGGAATACCCCATCTCTAGAGCTGTTTCATCAAAAATAGCCAGGTGGTATGGACACAACTCCATCAAATATCTTCATATCTAGAGCTGTTTCATTAAAAATAGCCAGGTGGTATGGACACAACTCCATCAAATATCTCATCTCTAGAGCTGTTTCATTAAAAATAGCCAGGTGGTATGGACACAACTCCATCAAATATCTTCATATCTAGAGCTGTTTCATTAAAAATAGCCAGGTGGTATGGACACAACTCCATCAAATATCTCATCTCTAGAGCTGTTTCATTAAAAATAGCCAGGTGGTATGGACACAACTCCATCAAATATCTTCATATCTAGAGCTGTTTCATTAAAAATAGCCAGGTGGTATGGACACAACTCCATCAAATATCTTCATATCTAGAGCTGTTTCATTAAAAATAGCCAGGTGGTATGGACACAACTCCATCAAATATCTCATCTCTAGGGCTGTTTCATCAAAAATAGCCAGGTGGAATGAACACAACTCCATCAAATATCTCATTTTCATAATTACATAATTCCAGCTGGGGAAGTCATAAATGAATAAATGATTAAGGTGAAGAGGTTTTGTAAAAATATTGATATGTATAGTAGTCTAGTTTTGTA
Organism: Aradus depressus; assembly: GCA_963662175.1. NCBI lineage: Eukaryota > Metazoa > Arthropoda > Insecta > Hemiptera > Aradidae > Aradus > Aradus depressus. The sequence goes on from OY759218.1 coordinate 8,918,206, forward strand.
GTGTGGTAGTGTTAAGTGTTGAGAGGAGAGGGGCGAGGCCAGAAAAAACTGAGGGAGAAACGGTAACAGGGAGCCAACCCCAGGGTTAGCGGTTAGGATCTAGTGGACCTTCTGTAGACAGCCAACCCCAGGTTTAGGGCTAGGATCTAGCGGACCTTCTGTAGACAGCCAGCGCCAGCCCTTTGACCTCCCGACATACTCTCCTCTCTTCACACTCCCTACCTACCTGGAGCTAAGTAGAAAACACTCTCCCAGAACCACAATGTTATGAGAATTATAGTGAATTTTTGGCTGGTAAGGAGTTGCACGACGACTACACGGATCATTTAGGTGGAGTTGCGCGACAGTTGAAAAATATACAGGAAAAAAATTAAATAATAATTCAATATATTTGATCTTAAAATGGGAACGATAATTGAAATGAAATGAAAAATAATCTTTATTCTGGGACATACCTACGTCCCCTAAGAATAATAACATAAGAAATAAGCAAGAGTATACAAGTATCAACCAGTTGAGATGAATAAAAATAAAAGAAGTGATTATTAAGAATAAATATTAAATGTTAAAAACAGGCAGTAAATATAATAAACTAGTGAAAAAATTATGAAGAGAGAAAAAAAAAATTTAGAAAAACAAGTATAAATAATAATGTGAAACATAAGAATAATGACTTATACATGAATTGTAAAAAACTGAACTGATGAAACAGAAGAGTAACAATCTGTCCAGTGGAGAGAGAGACTTATAGGAAGACGAGAACTATCTCATAGGAGCCAGCCTTAGGAATCAGTGGTTTGCTGACTTAGGAGATAGTGGAAAAGTAGGGACTTAAATGAAAGAAGAGTAGGAGCATGGTGAATCTGGAGAGCGAGAGAGTTCGAGAGGGAGTTAGCCTGGATAAGGAAGGAGTTACGGTAGGTTGTTGTCCTGTGGAAAGGGAGATAAAGATCAGAGGGACGGGATCTAGTGACTTTCTGGTGGATATGGGATTTAAATTGGAGCATTTGGAAGATGTAGGAGGGCTTTTGGGAAGATATGGTTTGATAGAGGAAGGAGCCTAGGAAATATTGTCGACGAGAGGATGGGAAGAGCCATTTTAGGTCGGTATAAGAACTAGTAATAGAAGAGTGTCTGGGGATCCAGAAAATGAATCTTAGAAAGGAATTCATGACTCGCTTTAGTTTCATGTCGAGCTCACCAGAGAGTCCTCCATATGCGAGGCAAGCATAATCAAAGTAGAGGAAAACAAGAGAGGATACCAACAGCTGAGGGATTCCTCTTCTCTTGGGATTCCGTTCTCTCTCTCTTAGCACATTATATGCTTCTTGAGTTATCATGGATGAGGAGGCTGTTTGAGAGTAAATGTAGCCGGAAGGGAGGTAAGAGAGGGGGACCCCGCACCCCTCCCAATGCGAACAATGACACACAATGGGAGCTGTATCAAGTACGCCTACTTAGGGGAGGTACCAGTAACTGGCAGGGCTACTTGGAGCGGATAACCCGGAGGAAGATACACCCAGCCAGAGCACGGCCTGATACGGAGGATGCTCCAGATTGGGATGTGATTGATTTGGATTTGGCGGTTGGGAAGCAGAAGAGTGGTGACGCCCCTGGGAGTGATCAAGAAAGCTCTCCCGGCCATCAAGCCAGATCTGATGCACCTGTACAATGCCTGCTTGATGCGGGGCCACTTCCTGAGAGCTTGGAAAGGGGCGATTGCCTGCACGTTTGTCAGGCCTGGGGACAGGGACCTTGTCTTGGCAGGAAGTTGTAGACCAATCAGTCTACTTCCCGTGCTCGGTAAGGTGCTAGAGACTAGTACTCGGCAGTACGGTTGTCTGAGGATGCCTTGAGGGGGCTAAGAGCAGATGTGGAGGAGGACAGAGGCAAATATGCACTCTGCGTCTTCCTGGATATTGCTGCAGCCTGCAATCCTCTCGCGACTGCGGATGAAAGAACCACCTAGGAATCTATTTGGGCTGATCTTCAGCTTCCTCTGCGAACGTTCTGCAACCATGAGCCAGCACTACATCGTAGGTCACTAGAGGCTATCTCCAGGGCTCGGTCCTCGGACCTACTCTGTGGAACATACTCTTTGACGAACTGCTCCGTGACCTAGATAACCGTGGATTCAAGGCAATAATCTACGTCGACGATCTCGCGCTGCTCTCACAAATCACGCAGAGACCGCCATTGAGCACAATGATGGCTGGTGCTGCGCCAACAAACTCATCCTCTCACCCAGCAAGTCGTTTGCCTTGCTAATGAGGACTGACGCCCGACATCCCCGTCCTATTCTGAAATTTGAGGCGTCTCATAACCAATTTTTCATTTGGGCTTATAAGAGTGCTACATGTGAAATTAAATGACAATCCAAACAGCCGATAATTAGAACTACTTTTATGATGCGCTTCCCCCCTCAGAAATTTGAGACGTCACATAACCAGCGCCCCTCCCATCAACTCCCCCTCCCGTTAAGAATTTAGAGAGGTCAAACAACCTATTTTTCAATTTGGCTTTTAGTAGTACTACCTGTAAATTTCATTACAATCCGATCATCAGTTAATGACCTAAAACTATTTTTATGCTTAGGCACCCCCACAACCCCCCTCCCGTTCCAAATTTTCAGAAGCCATATAGCCTATTTTTCAATCAGGCTCAAAAGGATGCTACATGGGAAGTTGAAAGTCATGAAAATCCTTTCAGCCGTTTATGCGTGATGTTGGAATATAGATAGTAATATTAATATAGATAGTTCCTATGTTACTTCGGTGATTAGGTCAAAAAATCTTGTCTGAAAGGTTGTGAAATGTCCAATATTTTACCAAAATTGATGGAGTGTGACGCCTTGGAAGGTGGCCGTCTTGGTCCGAACTAACATTAACCCTACCCTAGAAGGATTCCACTTTAAATTTCATTAAATAAGGATAAGCCAGTTTTTAGTAGCTCTAAGTGGATGGAGTTTCAAATTACTCAAACTTCCCTATCCGATAATCCCCCCCCCTCCCCCCTTTATCCCTACTTACTATTGTAGCTCATATATTCGATAATCCCTGCCCTTCCCCCACTCACTATCGTGGTTTTCATCTTCGATACCCCCCCCCCCCCCCCCCTCCGCCAATCCCCTTCCTATCGTGGCTCTTACGTTGGACAATACCTCTTCCCTCCCTTCCTATCGTGGTTCCTATCTTCGATAATCCCCTCCTTCCATACTATCCTTGCTCCTATCTTTAATAATCCCCCCCCCCCCCCACCCCTATACACTTTCCTATCTTCGATAATCCCCCCTCCCATCTCTATAATTCTAAGTGTAGTTGTTCTTAGTTCCATTCTCTTTTCCTTTTGTTTTCATATTCCTTCTAACATATTTCTCCTCTCCTCTAATTTTTCTCCACATAAGTTTTTTATTCGTTTATTAGTTTTGTCGAGTCCGCTTTATGGCTTTCAACGCAATCTTCATATTTTCGGGATTCTTCATAGCACTCCAGATACGACATCCGAAAACATTTAAAGCGAGACGTTCACGTCATTTTTCCGTTGAGTAGAAGCTGAGATATGAATTAGGGCAGGATCATTGCGGACAGACTACATACACAGGAGAGATGTAGATACAGAATTTTTTATTATTCATCGTCCCTTAAAGTTAAATACAAAATACGAGTAGAAGAAAACATGAAACCAGGGTTAACTCCTCAATGGTTCATCGGATTTTCACGGCTATGTGGCTTAGAAGGATCCTAAATGTGAATGTTCACGAAAATCCTGTGAATCTATGTGACGTTTGAGGAAAAGCTTTTTCTTTTTTGTCCGGTAGAATGAATGTATCGACACGAAGTTTTATATGAGTATCCATAACCCTCTAAGGACGACACCTATTGATTTTCTGCCAAATCGACCTGAGGAAAGGGGGGAAGCTCAACAAAAAAACTCTAATAACTGACATTGTAATAAATGTGTTGACACTAAATTTCATATGTAAATTCAAAGCCCTATAAGGCCAACGCCCTATAATTTTCAGCGGAATTAGTCGAAGGGGAGGGGAAGATGAGAGGGTAGCTCAACTCGAAAATCTCAATAACTGCCGATGTAATGAATGTATCGACATAAAATTTCATATTTGAAGTCAACCCCAATGAGGACCTGTGAAATTTCAGCGATATCGGCCGAATGAATGTATCGACAGAATATGTATGAGGATTCAGAAGCCACTATGTAACTATAGAGACATGGCTAATATGCATCATACATTAGGGTAAAAAAAAAAAATAAATCCACAGTGTTACCTACAAGTGGAAACCATCATCATATAAAGACTATAAAATAAGTCAAATATGGAGTTTTAGCCCAATCGGTCGATTGGCTTTAGAGAGAGAACGAAAACGAAATTAATTAATTCTTGCTGGGGAAGTGCCCAGTTTGTCATCCCATAAGTAATGTCGGTTTTTGTATTCTCGGATAAAAAGTAATAAAAAACTTACCGTTAATTTTTATTCAATAATTTACTTTCCACCATTTTAAACAACATTTTTCCATCTTATATCTAAATTTTCAATTCGCTATTTTACAAAACTCTAGATTTTGATCCGAAAAATAAAACGACTGCTCTTTTAACTTCTCCCGATGAATTCATCCATTGGCCAATTAGGTAGCCCCGGAGATTCTGGAACAGGTGGGATTATCTGATGGGGAGAATATCTATGTCGTGAGAATACCATGGCTGTTTTATAATGTGCCAACAGCAATGGTGTAGTTTTTGTAGGGTCTCAGCAGTGTGAGGTCTGCCATTGTCCTGCTTGAATAAAAATCAGTGCATATTGACCAGAGAAGGTCATTTTTTCTTCCAATGCTAACATCGAACGGTCAAGTTGTTGGCAGTAGGCTTCTTTCTTGATTGGTTACATTAAAAACAATTATAATGGATTATTCCTTCCATATCCCACCAAACATCATCCGTGGATGAAGGCCTCTCTTAGCCTTTTTGACAGAAGGAATAGTTAACATAAAGAATACATGTATTATAGATACTGATGATGAGAGTGCTTCCAGAAACGTTTGTAATTGATATTTTTTGGGAAGGAAAAGAAATAAATGGGAGAATGTAGCTGTAATAATATATTATTTAATTTTTTTTTGCTTATGGGAAACCTTATGGGATGACCTGTTACATAGATGGTAATTCACCAAAGACTTTTTTTTTGTTGGAATCGAAATTGGAAATTGGAAAACATGAAATTCAATTGAAAATTCCGAATCGAATTTCAGACCGATTACATAACTTCGTATATCTGGCAAAGTAAAAAACAGATAGTTTTTTTGAAGTTACATTTCTATGTTACGGAGTGTGGAGGGTTGGTTATAGGGTGGAGGGTGGAGGGTGGAGAGCAGCTGGGCAGCGGGAGAACTGCATACCTTCATTCGTTCGGCTTGATTCGGTATGGCTCTTTTCCAACGTTATCCCATCTCCTTTCAAAGGGCCAACATTTGACACTAAGGTCTAGTTGGCCACCAACCTTTTGTGAAGGTCATATTTCTGTGAGAAGAACAAAGGAAGGAGTGGATTGGTTCCGATACGAGTACATGGCGCTCTCCATGTCCGTGCCCAATTGGTCAACTGTTCAGTCTCCAACTAGCTCCAGCTAACATTCCAGCTGTCCTCTCTTAGATCTACTGCCCACAATGTGTCCCTCACTCTCCTGCAATCTACTTCCCCAATATATAATAAGCAAATGTGATACATAATAAATAAATGTCTTGGATATTGAAAGAGAAATCATTCAATAATGACACTCCATTATCTTGTTATTACGGATGAGAAAGAGAAATTATAAATATATAAAAAAAAACAAAAAAAAAAAATAGTTAGATGAAAAAGAAACATAAAACGTTTGTAGATGATTAGTCTTCAATCCAGTAGTAGATCTCGAGGCCATTGCCGCCTCAGTCTCCGAACATGAACATTTGAAGAGTTCTTGTGGCAAGTCTGCGGACTAAAGGATTAGGGTGAAAAGAAAGGGTAGAATGGAATTTTCTGTAACGTGATTTAATTACATCCCTTACAAAGGGAATCTGCAGGTTATTGTGAAGGATAGCATTAGAGACGTAGAATGGAGCGTTTGTGATTTTACGAAGGATACGGGATTGTAGGGTTTGGATTCTATAAGAATTCGAAGGTTTAGTTGAGCCCCAGAGTTTAGCTCCATACGCCCATATTGGCTTCAGTAATTGGTTGTAAATGAGTCTTTTAGTACTTAATGTAAGTTTCGATCTGTTGACTAAAAGTCGTAATAAGAGTTTGTATCGTCGATTAAGTTCTTGTCTTTTAAGTCATTATAAAGAGTGACAGGAGGACATGTTGCACGACGCAGGATGAAGGTGATGTGTTTACATTTCTTATCGTTGACCTTGATCCTCCACCTGCGGAACCTTGTCTCAAGGCATGAAAGATGTTCCTGAAGGGAATTGGAAGCCTTTTGTGGATCACTGTCTGAGGAAAGGATGGCGGTGTCATCCGCAAAAGTGCATAGCAAGGTATTAGCAGAATTACACACAATAACAAAATTCTTCTAACAATTCTTGTATTTCCACTTAATAATTTGCTAAAGTTTTTTTTAGACATGGATATATTTACCCTTAGGTCTATACAAGAACAATATTATCCATATGACAGGCAATATCTTTATTTTTTACAATCGATATAAAGAAAATGTGCGAAAAAAATTTTTTTTTACAAATAATTTACAACTGCATAAGAACATGAAAATATATACAACAATCTAGTATTCTTTAGTTGTAACTATTTTTTCTTGAAGTAAACAAAAATCTAAATTCGCTACATGGGTCACATATTCAACGAAGCTACGGGAATAAAATACCTCCTTCTTTGCGAAAAAGTTAGCTTGACTCTCTGGAACAGAGAGGATTGCATAAATATGATAACCTAGAAACTTAAATGTCCTTTTGAACATTGTTCTGACGATGGCGTAAGTTGAAACCGTTACACTTTATGTATATATTTTGTTGAATTAGACAATAAGTTCTTTGTTTTTATGTATTTTATTAGCTTCAGACTATACCGACATAAATGGCAGAATTCTAGTCGGACAGATGCAGTTACAGTCTTTTTCACTTGCTCAGCTTTACGGAGTATGGGGGAAGTAATGTTATCGGTCTGAAATTGTGTGTGTCTGTGAACACGATAACTCCCGATAGAATGAATGTATCACGTGTGACACGAAATTGTATATGTGTATCGAGAACTCCTTAAGGATGACTCCTATTGATTTTCAGCCAAATCGGCCAAAGGTGTGGGGAGGCTTAACACAATAACTCTAATATATTTTTTCTTTTACAAATTGTGTTCCAATTGTATTCCTTAAAAACTACTTTACTAAACTGAAAGTTGTGTTCTTAAAAAAAATCTATTATTATGTTTTTTAATATTACCTATATCAAAGTTTATTATATAAAGTAAATTTTATATGTAAATTTTATTACCTATCATTATTATGTAGATAGGTAATAATTATGTTTAATAATTCATAATATCATTTTTGAAAATAAAATATTGTTGTCGTTACACATATTATTAATTTCCTTGCTCAAGTATTTTTATTTGGAAAATAAAAATCATTAAATTTTTCAAAATGTAAAGGGGAAAAACATAAAAACATTCGGATATTTTAAATTGTGAAGGGGGGGGGGGGGGGCGTTATCGTTATTCACACACGGGCGGCCAATACTCGTTGCACGGCCCTGCCAGCCAGACTGTAAGAAGAAGGCTCAGGGACGCTAATCTTAGGGCCCGACATCCTTCCCGTGGCCCTCTCCTTACCACAGCTCACAAAATGGCCAGGTATTTGAAAAACTGGCAAAGAGTTCTCTTTAGGTGAGAGTCTTCAGATGGTAGTAATTCCACGTGGAGACGCCCGACGCTGTATGTATCTATATACAGCTACAGTATCTATCTAATGGCGGAGTGGTCCGGCGGTGCCTCCTGTTCTCACTCACTTTATGCTGTTGAGTCCTCTTTGTATCTGGCCAATTTGTCTGATGACATAAGGCCAACAAATTTCTCTTGTGTCTTCTTATAAAAGTTTTTGTAAAAATAAATTGTAGTACATAGATATAATACTGTTTTTTTTTTCTTGAGCGGACAAAACTTGGGTCCGCATATGGGAGATTCCACTGTGCTATATTTAGTTAGGGAAGTAAAAATCAATAAGGAAATGACAAAAAGTGGAAGGTAAAACAATCACAGGTGTGTGGGGGGGGGGGGGGGGGGGGGGGTTGATTTGGTTAGTGTGGGGGTCAGCAGAAAATGTAAAGCGTACCAACTTAATTAATAAGGCTGGAGAGTCTAAACACTAATGGGAGCGAGAGGAGAAGAGACGGAGACCTGTGTTGGTTTGGTAGTTAGAACAAACAGAAGGGGTAGGGCAGCTGAACGGAGCACGTCTCTGTTCATACTAAACCTTACCTTACCATGCCATACCATTCCATTCACTAATTAGCTGGCTGCCTCATCAGCACTCCCAATCTTAATCCTTACCAATATGAGCTATCACCAGTATCAGGCTCAATCACCACCAATCTACATCCCCAAAACGAATTAATCAATTAACTTTTCGCTCCCCCTCCAAAAACAGTAAACTGTTCGCGCTAATATTCAAGAGGTTCACTTACATAGGGGCTCCTAAAATCTCATATTAAATTTTGTGTCGATACATTCATTCTATCGGCAGTTATTAGTTTTTATATTAAGCCTCCCCCCTAATTCCCCTTTCCCTTGGGTCGATTTGGCTGAAAAACATAAAATTACGTTGAAAACGCCGTATCGAATTTTTGACCGATTATATAACTTCCCCTATACTTCGTATAACTGGGGATGTAATATTACAGGCAAGTGCTTTCATACAAGACACATTAAAGGGTCCAGTAGGTTTCATTTTTTTCTGTCTACATTTAAATTATTTAATTTAAGAGAAACGGGAAATTTCAATAATTTGGGGGCCTTTGTAGCCCCCTCACTTCCTATTTTTCTACTAACAACAATTAACCCTCTTCATAGACCATATATATAGTAGGAATATATATAAAAGATAATACAGAAAAGATATAACAAAAAAAAAAAATGTTTTTAAAAATCCATAAAAAAAAATAAAAAAATTCTTTATAATAAAATAATAATGGTCTATATGCAAATAATATACTATATAAAAAACAAAGAGAAAATATTAAATTTAAATAATAATAAACATAAACATATAACATAATTCGGTATACTTAAGAAAAAAAAATAAAATGCATTTTTGTAGCTTTTGGGGTCGTCTGCTCACTAGATGTCCATCCATAATTATTAGAATTGCAAAATGCATGTTTGTTTGTATGAATTAAGGTCCTTGAACTTGCAGGCGGGCAGAAAGGACGTGAGGATTCATTGGGAACTCATAATTGACTGAAGAGGGAGCTGCACAGGTATGTTGAATGACGATACCTGGGACATACCCGAGTTCAGAGGTAGAAATAATGCTAACTTGCAACAGCAACTGGAGCCAATAGTTGCACTGTGGGAGAATAATACTCAACAACTCACAGGCGAATAATGGAATGACTGTTCAGAAAAATGGGTGCTGAGTTCCCATCTAATACTGATGTTGGGATGCTGTTATGCAGCTTGAATCATCATACAAGTTTAAACCAACGTTATTTCTTGACTCTATGATTTTGCGGGGTCTGTTATCTAGGCCTCCTACTCGATAAGAGAAATGAATAGACGTTAAAAACTGTTACTGACTACTAGACAAATGATCTGAATTAACTTTGAAAATAAAATGACTTATATACAACGCTGTACTCAAACCTTCTAATCTTCAGCGCATCCAATCCCTTCAATCCAAAATCCTTCGTACAATAGGCAATGCTCCTTATGACGTGTCTAACACAGCCCTTCACACTTATGTTAATGTACTTTTTACTCTTCACCTAATAGCTAAATCCCCCACATAATCCTCTAATCCATGTCCTCCATTATACCATACTTCCTCAACGACGCCTTAAGCGCCACTGGCCTAGAGATTGCTCAGCTGGTTACTGTTCAGCTAGGATGGCACCTAACTTGCTAAGTAATGGCCCGGTAAACGGTTCAAGATCACTCATTGTATGTGCCTCCAACATTTTGAGAGAAGAATATTGCATATTTAAAGGATTTTTGCATATATTGCATATTTCGCGCAAAATATCGATATTTTAAAAGTCAATTTTCGGAGGTAGAAGGAAGAAAAATAAAACGGGGACAAAAGCTCAATAATTCAAATTCGATGAAAACTAAAATAGGCCCAACGGCAGGAAGTGATTCTATGAATCAAAGAAAACGACGTAAACATAACAGCAACTCCTGCCCACATTTATATCAATTCAGTTGTGGTTTCACTGCTGTACACGAAGGACGAAGATGCCTAAAAAATCGCCTTTTCGTCAAAAGTCAGAGGGTGGCTGGAGGACCCAAAAATTTTAAGTTCCTTCAAATTTGCGCCCCTTACGTCTGTGGATGTGGAACGCTCTTTTTCATCGTATAAAAGAATTTTAAGTGACCGCAGAAATTACTTTACGGAAGAGAATTTAGAAAAATACTTGTTTGTTAACCTAAATTATTCGCAACTGCAATAAAACTTTAAATATTGTTTATTATTATTTTTACTATATTTGTATTATTACAATATTTATTACGTACGTATTAATGTAAAATGTTGTTAGTATAAAAAAAAAATTAATAAATCGTGTCTGTTTAATAACAATACCCTTAGTGTTTTACAACATATTTTTGCATATTTTAATATATTATACTACATATTACTTGCATATTTCAGCGTTTTAAACTGCATATTTTATGGCATATTTTGGCAGTTTTTACTGTACACAACTAGAGACCGGATAGTTATAAGCTATTTTAATGTATAAATTCTTTTGACGTATCCTACTATTACCATGTATTGGTTTAACGAAAATAAAATTATTATTATTATTCCTATAGTTTCGGCGTGATTCCGTAACAAACGTACCAACATTTCGATTTCATGTAAGTAGATAAAACATTAATGTCATATTTTTGTGACTGATGACCAGCCGGTTTAGGTGGCTCTGGTAGACTTGAGCCAGCCAGACACTACATTGGGAGTCCTAAATGTTGCATACCCAGGTATAGTTGGTATAGTTATCTAGGGGAGGAAGGGGTCTTCTAAGTACCTCACTCACACAGGGTTAGAGACCACCGCTTAACGTCCCATCCGAAAGACGGCGAGCTCAAGGTTGTTCTACCTCCCAGACATTTAGAGAATAGAAAATTTAAATAAATAAACTTCTGCCAAGTAATTTCACATTTCTTCGCATGTAAACCTATCTTTTATTATAGTTCAGTTGATTATTGTCCCGCTGATTTTTACCATTATCCGTATTTTGTTGCGGAAACTTTTCTGCTATTACATATTGTGTGATATAATGTACCCTCTGAAAAAAAATTAGTTTTTCAAAAATCGTTGCAGATTAACTAACATGAATTACTGATTACCGGATCTCGCTAAATTCTAAATGAGACCATCTACTTAACAAACGGAACTTATGGGCCAAGTTTAATTTAAAAACCGTTAAGTGGTTCTTGAGTTTGTCGTGTAAAAAGGATTTAGGAGAGAGACAGAAGGACAGACATGGAACAAAAAGAGTTTGTTTTGACCTGAAACGCTAATGTTCTGAAAGAAATGTTGAAATCTAAGATGAAAATATATTTCGCTCTCAGAAACTATCACGGATCTTCCTCTATCCTTGGGATGTACGAGGAAGCAAAATTCTAAACTTAATAAGAAAGTAAAAAATGTTTGGACCTCTTGCTTTCTTGTACATGTCTCTCTATCCTCCCAAGTCCTCGTCACACCCCTAACTCAAAAACCACTCATTGGATCTCAAGAAACTTGGTATATAAATTTCGTTTGGCATTTAGCTGGTCTTATTTAACAATTTTCAAAATCGTGAAATAATTAAAGGAGTTAATCTGAAACGATTTTTGAGAATTTAATTTTTTGTCAGAAGGGTATAGTTTATGACAAAATTTCCGTTTCCGGAAAAACGTTTGCGCACAACAGAATACAGATAAATTCACCAACGAGTTTTTATTGTTGTCATTAACAATTTTGAAAGGGCGCTGACGCAGATGGATCCAAACTCCAATTTGGTCGCTTTGCACATTGATCCTCTTTCCATGAAGATACCTGTACCCCGGAGGTAAAGGATGTCATAAAAATGTAATTTTTCAGGAAAACAAGTTTTTGATTTTTTTCAACTTCATTTTCAGGTTTCTTCGCTAATAATAAGAATTGCTTTATGCAATATTCGCTATTTATAGTAATATGACATAGTGCTTTATACCACTATATAGAGCGAAAAATCTACATCGCAAACATGGTGCCAACTACATTTCATAAGTAAATGAACATAGTGTCCTTTACCTCCGGGATACAGATATAGAAATGTTAACACAAGCCGTTCAAGCAGTTTTCTAATTAGAACATTTTAACATATTTGACAATAATACATTTTAGATATACTTATATATAAATTTTTAGCAACTAATATTAAACTAATTCCGTAACGGGAGAGGGGGGACTCTCCCCTTGCCTTTGGAATTGAGATACCCCCTCCAGTGGGGGGACAAAGAGTATTTAAGAGGGGATACTTTTTTTTTTTTTTTCAAAATTCCAGTCATATTTTTGTCAAAAATATATATAATAAAACAGAAAAAAAAAATCGTCAGTAAATCACCGGCAATGTACTTCCCCAGAACAAATGAATCAAATTACTTTTCGCTTCCCCTCCAAAATCAGTCGACCGTTTGCGTAAATAATCAATAGTTGACTTACATAGGGCTCCTATCTCATACTAAATTTTGTGTCAATAAATTCTTTACATCGACAGTTTAGAGATTTTGAGTTGAGTTCCCTCTCTCGAGCCCCCCTTCCCTTAGACCGATTTCGCTGAACTTTTAGGACACTATCATATCGTCGATACAAATGCAAAGTATCGAATGTGAAAAAACGCATTTTTCGTTTTCTGTCTAAAGCGATAGCTTTAGGACGGATGCATGTTGTAGCAAACTCTCGAATCTGAATTCACGTTGTAAAGGGGAGGAATAACCCTGGCAAAGGGTCGAATATCCAAACTATGTAATGATGTCCAAAATCAAAGTGACCAATAAAAAATTCGTTATTCTGCATTCGTTATTGTGAACATAGTTTGAACTGGGATGTTCTATAGTCTCGAATGTACCACATTCGCGTTTTTGATCTAGTTCGAATAGGAACAAAATCAAATTCCCTGCATGGCAAAGTATTGAATATGTCATGTTCGTGTGTTTGCTGTTACAATTTTTTGTAAAAACAATGAGCTGTTTTAAAGCAGACTATCGATTGTGACATATTCAATAGTTTGCAATGTAAATATTTAAATATTATACAATGCAAACTAACGAAAATGCCACATTCGATAGTTTGCGTTGTAAATTATAAAAAAATAATCATCAATTATAGATAATCAAACTAACGAATGTGCGTTTTTACTAATTAAGATACAAAATTCGATAAAATTCTTATAGGGTCATCTATAAGGCATAACACCACGTATTGTTTACATAGGTAAAAAATGTTTGACAATAAGCACTGATTTTGAATAAACCATGAAACAGTTTATTCACTCTCCTGAAAAGTGGTGTTTTTCACGTTCGATATTTAGCATTTGTATCGACGATATGAACAAACACCTACACAATATGGGCATCGCTAGAAGCCCTCTGTGCAGGAAATGTGGCGAGGAAAATGAGACTCTGGTTCATATGAGGCCAGTGCGGGGTTCTAGGAAGGAAACGATTTTACTGCTTCGGGTCTGCCATAACGGAACCTAAGCAGGTAATGGAAGGAACCTGCAGAAGAATCCTGGGGCTGCTGTAGGGACCAACACACAATAGGCCGCGGTGACACAATCAACCCTCGGAAAAAAAAAAAAAAAAAAAAAGTCCTCATACGGTTTTGACTGAAAATATGAAATTTTATGTCGATACATTCATTTCAACTGCAGTTTTTGACAAATGTAAGGGGGGGGGGGGGGGGGGGGGTCAATTCAAAAACCCTAATAACTGCCAAAGTAATGAATTTATTGACACAAAATTTAGTATGAGAATTTAGGATTCGTAAATCAACTATTGAATATTAAACTGGTTTTGGAAGTGGAGCGAAAGTTAATTGATTAATTCGTTCTGGGGAAGTACATGTCTGGTGATTCACCACACGACTTTCTTTCATTGCTCTTAGTATAGATTATATAAATTAGGGTACAAAATGGAGATATATGATTCTAGTCTATGTTCCTCTTCGAGAAGAATAGGAGAATGGAACATGAGACCGCTTCGTCTGTAACTACATATTTCTAATCTAGCAACTGTCCTGTCAATACCAGCTTTTTACTTTTATAAATAGTGAAGTAGCTGAACCAGTCCTCACTCTGTCCCATTTGAAATCATACAATTTAAAGATATTTATATAAATAATGTGTCTCAATCATTTACATACACTCCTGCTGATTAGCAACATCACGTATCCTAATGTTACAATTTACGTTTAACAGTCAAGTCACTGAACACTTGAAATTCAGGAAGCATGCCATCCAAAACATTGTGAGAGGACACTAAGAGCAGCCTTGTTCGGAAACTTGTCATTCCAAAAAGGGAGGGGGAGGATAGATGAGGGGGTATAAATCAAATTTGGCAGATTTATATGGGGGGGGGGGGGGGGGGGGGAGGGGGGCAATATATCAGGGCCAACAGGTGTGAGCCTCAAATCTAGGGAGGGGGTCCACGCACAATCACATCCAAAGTTGTGGAAAAAATAAAAAAAAACGTCCGTGAATCACCGGCATGAACTTCCTCAGCTCTCTGTATGACTCAGTATGGTTTTGGGCCTGAGCCCCATTTCTAAACCCTGAGTTCTTTTATAGTCTGTGACATAGGCGTCCGTTAGGTATAGTGAGCGGTACCCGGCCAGGTAGGGTGAGTGATACCCGGCCAGGCAGGGTGGGTGATACCCGGTCAGGTAGGGTGGGTGATACCCGGCCAGTTACGGTGAGTGATACCCGGCCAGGTAGGGTGAGTGATACCCGGCCCGGTGAGTGGTACCCCGCTATGTAGGGTGAGTGGTACCCGGCCAGGTAGGGTGAGTGATACCCGACCAGGTAGGGTGAGTGATACCCGGCCCGGTAGGGTGAATGATACCCGGCCCGGTGAGTGGTACCCCGCTATGTAGGGTGAGTGATACCCGACAAGGTAGGGTACCACAAGTCCTTCAAGGCATTACATAGTGGAAATTGAAGTAATCCATCACAAAGTGAGTTAGCGGCGCAGTTCCTCTAAGTTGGCGGCAAAAGTGCAAGGATGGATGTTTACCATGGGTATTCTAACGTCCATCCTACAAATCAGCTCAATGGGATTTTATGTAAGAAACAAAACCTAATTTCTCTGGACCCATACTCATATAGACATCAATTCATTGTATTTCTAATTTGGATTCAGGTGATCGGAAGACATGAAATTCCGATGAAAACTCTACATAACCCATCAGTATGATCGATAAACATTTTTTTGACCAATATAAACTAATATTAATAGATAAATAAAAAAACTTATTTTTTTGGAATATTCTCTATTCCAAAATATATGAGATGTGGCTATTACAGGACTTTGTTACACAATCCACTTCTCTACAGATTACTCTACCTCCTCCCTTCTCAAATTTGAGTGATCTGTACAAAAGTGGTTGTTATAAGAAAGTCTTGTGTTGGCAACATCACATATATTCTATTTATTTATTTAATCATTTCCAAAAAAAATACCAATAATAAAAAATATTTTAAAATTCGTTGCTATGCGTTACAATTTAAACATTACATAATTGGAAACATTTTCAAAGGTTAATTGTTCATTATTTGGTGCGCTATTACTTTGTTCATTTGATTCTATCGCAAATCTAGGAACATACGAAGGATTGGAAGTTTAATTAGGGACATGTTTGATAAGCGTTATACTATTGTCGGGTTTAGTTATATATTTACACTTAGTTTATAACTCCTTCCAATTAACTTAAATTTTTTTTTCTTATATCTCTAGTACAAGAGAGTATTGTAATCGTGCAAAAGTCCGAGATCCCCTTTCGTATATTTATCAAGACGGCTGCGTGGTCCAATCTTCTTCTTTCCAGCCCTTGATCCACGGAGGTTCAGTTCAAAAATGAAATTTTCAGATAATCTTGTCCAGTTTACCATTTCCCAGATTATATATATATATATAAAAGATATACGGAGGGTACTTACAACCAAGAGGATAGTGTAGAGTGTGCGGAGGGTAGAGCGAACCAGAGGATGGCGAAAGAGAGGACTGCCATGGTCAGTACCAGCCCTACTCAGGCGCTCCTACCTGGACCATTCTGTACAGACAAACAGATAACTTAGTGTAGATAGAGGAGATGAGGAAGGTAACATGAGGCCATGGACCATTCTGTACAGACAAACAGATAACTTAGTGTAGATAGAGGAGATGAGGAAGGTAACATGAGTGGAGGCGGGAGGAGGGTGCCGAGGGTGGCCATGGTCGGTACCAGCTCTACTCGGACGCTCCTTCTTCCTGATTCTGTATGACATATTTTAACAACCATAATTTGCTTGATGATATTATGTCATAATTGGACATAACTCGAGGTATTTTCACCTAGTTATACGTTAATATAATTTTGAATAATTAGTTATATACTAATATAACACAGTTTTTTTGTTAATATCTCAATTTATTGGTTTTAGGAAGGAAATTGTCCACATCAAAAGACGTTCTTTATTATCATCATAGGCGCTACAGCCCATCAAGAGCCTTGGCCTCCTCCAGGAATGTCCCCATGCAGCTCTGTCCTGGGTCAGTCTCCACCAGCCCACCGCACCAAACCGTCTTGCGTCTCTGTTCACGGTCTCCAGCCATCTTCTTCTGGTCGTCCCACTCTTCTCCTACCCTCCTGTATACACGAGTTTCCTTGGTATAAGCTCCGTGTCCAGCCCAACGGAGTCTGGCAACTCTAATCAAGTGCGACAATTTTGGCTCGGTATAGGTGTGAACAACTCCTGGTTGTATCAGATGCGCCAAACGCCTTCCTCCTAGGTGGGGCCGTAGATCCTGCAGAGTATTCTCCTCTCGAAGATGTCAGAACGCATATCTTTTACCACGGTGAGGGTCCATGTCTCCGACCCGTATCTCAGAACTGGCTTCAGAAGCGCCTTCGTGTTCCTGGGGAGCAGCCGGGATTTAAATTGTGACTGGAGGCCATAGTAACTCCGGCTGGCCGCCAGTATCCGCCGGCTCACCTCTGCGCGCACATCGTCTATATATAAGCCCAGGAATACAAAGGCTTTAACCTTCTCAAATGAATAATCGGCAACTTGAAGAGGGTTTAGTTCTCTTCTTCGTCCTCCACCTGCCACCATGTATTTTGTTTTTTCTTTTTGACGGTTAAGCCCATCCTCCTTCAAGTGTCGCTTCAAGAGCCACGAAAGAGCTTCTTAGATCTCACTCTGACAGGGCTATGATGTCGACATCATCAACATATGCCAGGATCTGCACGGATTCACCTTCTCCAGGGCTATCTATATTAATTGTTCACATCAAAACACGTTCATCATAAAAAAGTTTATATATTTTTTTCGAGAAAATTATCAGAACGGGCCTTCATGGGATGGCTCAGTGTGTTGTTAAAGAAACAATAAGTATTTTCTAGTGGCATTACCAATAAGAATAATATCTGAATGTCTACAATGGTGAGATAGATAGATCAGCAACTCTCCGCCCACTCGAGGCCCGCTATCTAGACCTGATACGCCCAACTCTCAACAGGCCTTACCTAAGCAAATTAAAGTCAAAACCACGATAAAAGTGAACAAACAACAATCATTGTATAAGTTGGACACTTAATGTGAATGATCAAAAAAGATCGGGATCAAGCAGCCCCCCAAAATAATCTACCCATAGATAGTTGAAGTTGGACCCGAGACAACTTAGCTATCCCCGCTAGTTGGAGTTATACCCGAGACAACTTAGCTATCTCCAGCTAGATGGAGTTAGACCCAAGACAACTTAGCTATCTTCAGCTAAAACGAGTTGGACCCGAGACAACTTAGCTATCTCCAGCTAGTTGGAGTTGGATCCGCGACAACTTAGCTATCTCCAGCTAGTTGAAGTTGGACCCGAGACAACTTAGCAATCTCCAGCTAGATGGAGTTGGACCCGAGACAACTTAGCTATCTCCGTTGGAGTTGGACCCGAGACAACTTAGCTATTTCCAGCTAGTTGGAGTTGGACCCGAGACAACTTAGCTATCTCCGTTGGAGTTGGACCCGAGACAACTTAGCTATCTCCGTTGGAGTTGGACCCCAGACAACTTAGCTATATCCAGCTAGTTGAAGTTGGATCCGCGACAACTTAGTCATCTCCTCTTAATTGAAATCAGTGGCGTAGCTTAGTTTTCTGGCGCCCGGGGCAGGCGCTAAATTTGCCGCCCCTTCCCCCCTACACTAAGAGAAAATATGATTATTATAAACATAACATTTTCTAGATCGAAGATGTTTAAATCAAAACAGGGTAATTTCCCTATCAGTTATTTTGTATGTAGCAATCCTTCGATCGTATCTGTAGATAACAGATCCCCGAATCCCCGGTAGAAATAAAATAAGTGTAGAGACTATTAAAAAATTTCCCCACATTCTATGGAAGTTGATAATTATAACACAAGATTTAGGTCGACAACGACAATCTTTAAAAATCGGCATATCTGCATAGTGTGAATGTGTAAAAAACCGTATACGTTAATTATCCGCATTAGACCTTGACAATTCGTATAAATACGGACAAATCCGTATATATGACAATACTGCCTCATTTATGAAAATACGTACCTAGGCTGTAGAAAGAACGAGATGATCATACTCACACAAATAGGTAATTTCCCCCTATCAACGAAAAAATTAAAAGAAATAAAATTCATTGTTGATTAGGATCACGAAATTATTTATTAGTCAGATTAAAACGAAAAAAAAAGTGTGACGGTCTTCACATATTACAACCAGTCTGTATCCATCCTGTTATTATACATACCTATATTCAATTTTTTTTTTTTTTTAATTTCTATACCGCCATCTTTCCACAAATTCTTCATGATCAATTTGTCGTGGCCGGGAATCGAACCCGGAATTAATCATACCTTTTGAAATGTTTTTCCATAGTCACAAACTATCACAAAATTCGATCCTCCAACTTTTACGTAATTTATGGACGACCTTAAGTTGGAGTTGAACAGGAGACATTTTTATCAAACTCTCTATCTCACAACTAGCTCAGTTCACACCAAGAGAAGGTGGACCTAATGAGAGAGAGTGAGAGAGCGCACCTGCTACACACCTCACTCACAAAGAGGTCTTGTATTTTATTTATTTATATGTTTATTTTATTTTATCATTATATTTTTTTCCTTTCTTCTCTTCATTCAAATCTTTTATACTAATTTTTTCATTTTTTTTCCTGATATCAGCAACCAGTAATAAAATAGAAATCCATTAATTTTTTTTATTATATTTTTTTTTGACATTTGTAAAAGATATTTACATTTAGTTTATTGAAGTGATCTTTATTTACTGTTTTCTTTGCTGCATTTTTGCGGCATACAATTTGATTCAACGGGGTATTTAGCATGTAACTACTTAATATTTTCTTACTTATTATAATTTACTTCTAATTATCATTATTAATATTTATTTTCAATATTATTTGTATTATTTAATTATTTCTTTCAGCATTAGCGCTAGATATTATTAATTAATTTTCTTCTTTTGAAAGTCTTTACATTTACCTTCAATAACAAAAGTACATATAGTATCTGAGAGATTTACTGTAGAAAAAAAAATTGTTGAAATTTCAAACAGCCATAGAACCAGAATATGCGAAGTAATAAAACACCGTTCGATATTTTTCAATGTCTTTATGTATTACACTCTAAAGCACCAACTTTGCTTCTTCCCCTCAAAAATAACAAGTTTATTTATTTTTTTAAAACTATTTTGCTTAAAAATTGCGAAGACTAGAAGATGTACATAAAACATTTTGGAAAGGAAACCAGGTTGTCTTCAGTTAACGGGCGTTTAAGGAAAACTAACTAAAATTACAAAATTGTAACTTTGAAAAGTTCTACTAAATTGCCACTGTTGTGTAGGTACATCTATTTCATGTTTGTTACATCATGAACCTAATATAATGAAACATAATAATAGTTTTTCTCCCATTATTTGGAAGCATTTGCGTATTTTTTTACCTGGAAACACTTCCTTCTGACGTAGTTATTTGAACTGTCTCAGGCTGCTCATTGGCGTGGAAGACATTTGTCAAAAACTGTGTCCCCATTGAAGGATCGGACCTTTCCCGTTAAAGGACTGCATGGTTTTTAAATTTTTGTTTGTAATTACTATACCTAATAGTGTATTATGATGACACTATATAAGTACATAAGTCACTACAGTAGCCATTGTTGTAATACGGACTGTATATAAGACATTATAGAGCAAATGTGGGGACATTCCAGAGACATGCAGTGATAAGGCCTTGTTTCCGGCATATGTATCTAAAATCGACAGCTCGAGACTTGAATTTGCATGAAACCGTATCTTTCTATTTAATTGTTCCTAAGAGTTTCGTTCTTTTGGTAATGTTGTTGTATAATTTTTTCCTATTTATGAGGTGTATTCAAGCTGAGAAAAATATAAATTAAATAAAAAATGGCTGTATTAATGTTTAACACTTGATGTTTAGTAACGTTGTGGGCATTTTGCGTACATTTTCTCGCGTTACAAAAAAGTTCCGAGTTGTTCCGAAAAACGGACTCCACAGGTGTTTACCTTAGGTATCTAGTGAGAGAAATCCGCAAAAATCATATCCCACTTCGTCCCATTTTTCCCGGAAATCATGTTTGAACAAGTGGTTTCTAGGGTCAAAGTCCAGCAAAGCGCAGTGTATGTTGTCTATGTATTCTTAATTCTGCTCTTATCGTTCAGTATCCGTTCTCGGTCCTGGCACACCACCATGTTCGCGACAAACCGTGAGATATATAACTTATTAGAACATCCTGGTGATTCACTAAATTGTGTAATTTTAAGAGAGGAGATTTTACGCACCATCTCTCCTGCGAATGTTTCTAGGCGTAACATATTACTCCTCGAAAATAAACTAAAAATATTTTGTGGACATTTTTAAAAAAAAGTGGGTGGAATGTGGAAATAGGAAAGAATTGTTTATCTCACAAAATGAAGGTTGGCTCAACAGAGCCTTTGTCTATCCCGTAGGATTTTTTCAGCCCCCTGATCTGATGATAGGTACCTTATTTTACTTATTTCATTGCTTAGGTTTTTTCAGTTGCTAAGTACAGATTAATTTATTATATTTATTTAACTTTTATTTTCATATGTTCCTATTTGCACTTTTGTTTTGTATTGGTTTACAAAATTAAACAAATCATAAAAAAAATTAAACAAAAGTAAAAAATCAAAAATTTATTTTTATTTATTATTTTTTTTCAACGCATCGACTACTATGGCCATTAGCGTTTTTATTAATTATTATTTTTTTTTTACCTCTTGGCCTGATGTTCCGTGCATATTGGCCAAAATTAATTAATTCTTCTTTTAATTAATTTTTAAGTACCTACCTATTTAAGTAAACATAAACCTATTTATGTAAAAATAAAAAATAAAAAAGATCATTGTTCTATTTATGTGCTCTAGCTTCTTTTGTATCATTCCTATCGCCAAACGGACTTCACCATTCGATTCAGCACGAAAAAATACATTGAGTAAGACCCACATTGAAATATTTATAAAGGAATAACTGGGTGAAAAAGCCATGTCCAGTGAATCTCCCGTTTCGTCCCACTGTGCGCCGGAGACCCTAGTGAGCTGTATGCTGGAGTCGCAGGAGAAGTGGACTGCGGTCGGCGGGTATGCTGCAAAAGTCAAGGAGCTCCGAGAGATAGAGAGACGTAGAATTACGTAGTTCCACGGGGATAACGAGGCAGGAGAGGATACAGGGAGCTGTTTTTTAGTGAGTGGGAGACTCATGGGAGACTCTCACACTGTCCATTGATTACCAAGGTATGGGGAACCTTCTTCACTTTGTAAGTCCCCACCGATAATACAGAGGAAAGAGAACCGTAGGTCAGGTTCTGGTAGGATTTGCTGTCCCAGGCCAGTGACCATTCTAGGCTTCTGGGAAGGGAACCCTATGGGGTCCCATATCCAAAAATTGTACTACGGGGGTTACACTGAGGTTTACTCCGGGATCTAGTAATCTAGGAAATACCGGTCACCGGGATCAGCGCGAGATAATAGGCGTCCCTGTCATCCCTCTCGATGGGTGTCCACCATTACGGTAAAGGCTAAGGCTGGATACGTGGTGGGCATCGACATCAAAACACTGTCCAGTGAATACTGTCATCTAGTCACATGCTCGCCTATTAAATGTTTTTCAACTTCCTCCGCACATTTAATAAAATAAAAAAAAACCATTAATATACACTAAAGAAGCCAAGTCATGGTGTAGTAAATGGTTTTTAAACCTTGGAGTCCTAAATGGAATAGAACTTCGAAGAACCATGATATATTCTTTGAAATATTTGCAGTCCGAAACTGGAGCCCACTTTCTTCTTCCTGCTATTTATTCTTACTTTTTTGTTGTTGCTCTCTTCATTACTATTTTTAAAATTACAATTATCACGTATTATTATAATATGTTGATAACGTAATAAACATCAGATAGAAGTACACAATTTTTATAATATGTATCCCCTGTTCAAAAAGTTCTAGTCTTCGTAATTTTATATACAAGTTCCTCAATAATAGGTAAAGAAAAATAAAGAAACCTGTATTTTTTTGAGGGTAAGAAAAGTTGGGGTATGCTCTAGCTAGTACATTTCAGGCCTGTTCTCAGACCAACTAAAACTGTGTGCCCAAACGTTGAGCCAAATAGGTTTTTTTTATTTAGTTGGCCAACTTGACATATACAAAACAATAAATCAAAATATAAATGAATATAAACCTACATGAATATAACCATGTGACTGAAATTTCGGCTGAAGACCCGGCAACAGATATGAAGAGTGAACATTTGAAATTATTTACAGGTATATTTATTATATTCCGATTTATTATTTTGTACATATTTTATTCAATGTTGAACACATTTTCTTACTCGTACATATTTACCAATTTCTATTAGATTGTTGTGACTACTTTTTTTCTTTATTAATTTTCTTTATTATTTTTAATATTATATTATTATTATATATATATATATATATATTTTAAAAAATATATATAAATTATAATATAGGTATATATAAAAAAACGTTACGTTTAACAGAATGATAATTTTTTTAAATAATAATAAGGTAATTTAAGATATAAATTTCTGAATAATTATAAACATAAATGCGAACGAGACATAAAGTTGGAATGTGTAAAGACGAAAGTGAATATAGAGTGTACCTTGATGTGAAAGAACAGACAAGAATGAAGGCAGGCGGGCAACTAAGGGCAGCTAGGGTAGCGGGTAGCGAGTAGCAGGTAGAGGGTAGCTGATACCACGTAACAGGTATCAGGAACCAGCTATCCCCCTCCATGCCCCAAGGCCAGTCCCCCCCCCCCCCCCCCCCCCCCTCTCAGCTATTAAATATACATAGGCATGGTGTATACCATAATATTGCCCTTTTATCCTCGATAATTAGGTGGTGGTAGGGGGAGGATTGGGGTAGAACAATAAGACCAACTCTGGGCCATTCCACACAATAGACCAACCGTACTCCCGGATTCAATTGTCCAACGTTTCTATTACCTGAATGACCCTGGAATTATTAAAATACAACCCAAAAGAAAATAGAATAATAATAATTAAATAAATAATAGTAATAATGAAAAATAAGTTAATGAATAAAGAAGAACTGGAAAAAAGAATAAATAGAATAGCAAAAATAGTTTTAATATAGTTAATAAATAATGAGCCAGAGATAGATAGGAGGGGGCAAACCTCCCTTTTGACGGACACCCCTATCTAATATTTTCTAATATAAAACAGTGAAGGTTGCTTATCTATTTGTAATCCTCACAGAGATGTCCCAGGCCTACTAGATTCTTCTCAATGAAAGTAATATAAACCTAGCTAAACTGTTTTATCACAAGTGAAGGTTTATTGATGGCACTGTTATAAAACGAGGCTTAATTGTAACGTAGCTAAGCAATTTTACTTGCTAGAATACTGTTTTTTGGGGGGATATATTAAATTTTAATTCACATATTTCTGCTAAGTAGGTCTCAAACGGCTCTATTTCCAAAAAAATTTAAAAATACAAATTGATAAATATGTCTTCACAAATCTTTTAACCTCTTTATTATTTTTTTAATTTGTATTAATCATTCTTAGATTAACGTTAACAGTTATATTAAAAAATGCTCTTAAATTATGGTGAAACCACTAAATTATTTTTACATTGATAGAAGCGGAAACTTGTAGAGGTAACAAACTCCAAGATTATGTGCTTCGATGTGATGGAAGGAGGACGAACGTCTATAAGTATCTTTGGAAACAACTATCTACCAGGATCAGTTTTTATCATTTATTTAATTTTTTTTATTAATATTGTTTTCTACAATAATAATAATTATTATAGTATAAAACTCTTATTACTGACAACAAGATAGTTGAAGGCGGAGGGGCATGGAACATGGTAACGTGGCCAGTTGAAATTACAGGTATCCACGAAATATTATTGAGAAGATTCGCAACAATTTTAACTGCCGTGGCTAGCAGTCGAGAATTACATGACAAGAAACTCACCTCGTTGGCGCGCGAAACAACCGCAAAATACTCCTGGTATTGGCCGCTAGTGTGCGCAAGGTTTTATTTCATGGTGCACAATTAGTGAAAGATTTGCTCTTCATCATTCGAATGTTGGAATCCCAGAAGGCAAGCAATAAAATATATAAGAGATTCTAGAGACATAGGTACTAGAAAATATATAAGAGATTCTAGAGACATACTAGAAAATATATAAGAGATTCTAGAGACATTCTAGAAAATATATAAGATATTCTAGAGACATACAGTAGAACCTCTTTAAGTCGAACCTCGATAAGTCGAAAACCTCCAAAACTCGAAAAAAAGTTTTGTTCCTTTCCCTTTAAGCCCCAAAACCTCCATTACTCGATATCTCAACCCTCTATTAGTCGAAATAATCAGTGGGTCCCTACAAGCCATTTTGGTACATATTTTCCCTCTATAATTCGAAAAAATAAATTGACCTCTGTATCTCGAACATAGTAATGTTTTATTTTACAACCTTTACAACTCGATTATTTGAAACTTATTACCTCTATAGCTCGAAGAAAAATAAGTTACCGACTTTAAGAATTTGCCTACAATGTACACCATTGTTTCTTAGAAAACAATTTAGGAGTATACAATAAATAGGATTACCAACTATCTAAAGCAAAAAATAATTACTGACTTTTTTTAATACCTACATATACTACGTATTTTTTATTTTAAGGATGTTTTGAAATAATGTTGATTTATAATAAATATAAATATGTTTGTTACCTCTGAAAATTGAATTTTTATTTATTTATTTCACCTCTCTAACTCAAAATTAGTTAGAATGAATCTTAACCTCTACAAATCGAATCAAAATCCGCCTAAGTCGAAATCCTCCATAAGTCGAAAACTCTATAACTCGAATTTTTTGGCGTCTCCGTTCATGTTCGACTTATAGAGGTTCTACTGTACTAGAAAAATATAAGAGATTCTAGAGACATACTAGATAATATATAAGAGATTCTAGAGACATACTAGAAAATATATAAGAGATTCTAGAGACATACTAGAAAATATATAAGAGATTCTAGATAAGAGACATACTAGAAAAACATCAAGTTAATATGACTCGGGATTGGATCCAGTTGATGTTGGTCTGGTCGGATCCGCTCATCTCCAGCAACAGCGCTCCACCGAAAATATACAAAAATAAAAATTACCGAAAACATTTTTGAGAAGACATGTCGTTACACGATGATTCATTTTACATACAAATAGTTATCGCTAATAAATGATTTCATTTCATCGGTTACAAAATAAAATTGTTCGACAATTTTTCCAGTGTTTAGTACACCGTTCTCCGAAAAAAATAAGTTTGTTCCCCTAGATTTGCCATTCCTGCCATTGTGGGGTGCCCAGGTACTTGTTTTTTTGTTTTTTTCTGGGAGGTAAAAAAATCTTGAGAACGCCATCCTTCGGAGAGGACGTTTAGCGATCGTTCCGAGTCTTCATCAGGTACTCGCTAAAGACTCCTACCTTAACTGAACCTTCCTGGATCTAAAATTGAAAAAAAAAAATGTTGCCTGTCTGTGCGTATGTTTGTTTGTGTGGCTTTGAACATGATAACTCTCGCAAGAATGAATTTATCCTCTAAGGATGACACCTATTGACTTTCAGCCAAATGGGACGAACGGAAGGGGGGGATTCAGGGAGAGGTTAACACAAAAACTCTATTAGCTGCAGTTGTAATGAGAGAAGGGGGCCAGAGAAGAGGGGCTCGACTTGAACACCCTAATGACTGACCATGTAATGAATGAACCACAAAATTTAGTAAGAGCATTCAGAAGCCACAGTGTTAGTCAAAAATTGAGTATAGCCCAAATGGTCGATTGACTTTCGTGGGAATGCGAGTAGGTAACTGATTAGTTCGAGCTGGGGAAGTACAGAGCATTCATATATAAGGAGTGAGGCTCATGTCCACCAGAGTGACGAAAGAGCGCTCTGGTAGTAGGCGATATGACCACGTAACTAAAGCCCGGGCATGAGTCATAATAACTAACTATATAAGGTTCCTAACTTTTCTGCCCATATAAGAATATTTTATCTATGCTCATTTACCGGATCAAACTATTATCAATCTCTGGCCATGCTGCCCATTACCTCAATTTATTTGGTATTTTTGGACATTTATTACGCTATTACGATTAACTAAACGAGTGAGATGCCAAAATAATCACTAATTGATTAGCATATTCCTCACAGTCCTTTTAGAATCAAGCTCATCTACACAGCCTACTTCTATTTATAGCAGCGATGGGCGTCCTTCTTCAAGACAAATAAAAACAAACAACTTGTTTAACAATTATATTCTCCAATTCCACGAAAGTATGTGTTTCGGCTCAAGCCATCGTCACCACAAAGTTCCTCTATGGCAACTGGTGGCTAGAACCTGTCAGTATAGGGACGGCATGAGGGTATATATATATATATATATATACAGCAAAAATAAATGGAATGAGCGAGCAAAGCGAAAAATTTATAGGTTGTTCGGTTAAGTAATAATGATATATTTAATTATGCGAATATTTTAGCATTAGGGAAGTACGTAAATCAATTATGAGTTATTCACGAAACCAATGTGACTTCAACAAGAGGTCATATTGCCTACTACCAGAGCGATTGTTCGTTTCTCTTGGGGACATGAACCCGACTCCACTGTCGGAATCCTAAATGTTGCCTACCCACGTTTAGTTGGGGTAGGGGTTTTTAACAAATACCTGACATCACACAAGCTCGGGATCATCGCTTCAGGCCCCACCTGAAGGAAGGGTGCTCAAGGTTTTGTTAACTCCCAGATAAAAAACCTAAGGGCCTCGGCCGGGTTCGTTGTATACAGTTTTGAATACGCCTTCTTCAAGGGAAAGGAAAAAAAAGGAAGAGCTGAACCTCAGGTTTCAAATCAATTCTCGTTGTTTTGAAAAGAAAGGGCGGAGAAGAGGGGTGGGGGTGGGGGAGAGGAGGGATAAGGGTAGGAATAATGGGGCGGAGGTTGAAATTGTTCGGGTCATTATCTGGAATGCCGGTGGAAACATCTAATTAGTTCCGAAATCTTGAGTGCGGACAAAGAGCTACCGGAAAAAATATAGGAGCCTGCTCGTTACCGTCCTCTGAATGACTCATTGAGGGGCTTCTCTTCATTAGAGAACCGGCTGTGAAACAATGGAGAGGGTGGTCTATTATACGGCGGACATTGGATGGATCGGGAGGGGATGAGGACTCGGGATGGGATGGGATAGACTCGGGATGAAATGGGATAGACTAGGGATGGGGATGGGATCTGTTGTTCCTGACTCATTTGCCACTAGGCCCAGTAGGCTCTCTCTCAACTACCTACTCAGAACTAATTAACAATATTGAAATCATCTACTTCATCCATACCTTATTAACTCCTTTCCCTCGGTAATGAAGGGAAGGACAGACAGATGGACGAGATTCCACTGAAACCGAGGCTCCATGTTGCTATGGCGGTGTCTTATTGGAAGTGTAAGCTTTCCAAAGTCGCGCTGTAACCTTTCCTTGCGTCGCCAACTGAAACTCGGAAATCAGAATCAGAGGGGATGGGGCAAAATTATTTTCATCATTACGTCCTTTGATTAATGTTTTAATACAATAGATACAATTTTTACTAACAAGAAGTTCCTCAGTACACAGAAATTAACAGAAGATAAAAAGATGGTCTTACATAGAACTGTTTTTCCCCTAAACTAGCCCCTACAGCTGCGAAGGAAAGTGCGAACAGCATCCAGGTTTTAGAGTTGAGATACCTAAGGAAATAGGGGGGGGGGGGGGGGATTGACTGAGAGAGAGCCAGAAGCCAACTATCGGACTGGGCCAGAAGCACAACCATCCGACTGGACGAGAAGCACAACCATCCGATTGGGCCTCGTACTGAAGCCGCTGAAGGAGTCACAACTGCGCTGGTTTGGCCACTTCCAATGGATGGTTATGAAAGCGTGCATTTGAAGGAAGGGAAGCGCTCTATCAGGAGCTATTGGTTCGAAAACGTTCAAGTAGGGCTATGGGAGAGAGGAGTTGACTGCAGCCGAGCCAAGAACCTCTGCTTGGTTAGGGGAGTGCTTTGTCAAACCGCCACAAAAAAGAATCCGGCAAGTACCTAACTAAATACAAATACTACTACAGGTTTGATTATATTTTTGATAGAATACATGCCTACTCTGGAACTATAATATTGTAATTTCAGGAATTCAGTTCTACCTCGTGAAACACTTCCATACAAATAATTAAATTTTTATCAGCGTCTCTAAATTCCATGAATCACTTCTATCCCATTAAGGAATTATTCAGTAAACTTTAACAAAGAGCTGCTTCTAGCGCATGAAGTTGACTTTCCTCTCTAACGGGGTCTCCGTTAGATTGATCTAATCTATGTAACGAAGGAAACGAAAGTGATCGGCAAATGATCGCTGTATGGTTGTTAAAAGTTATTTTTCTGATTATCTCAGTTTCTACTGATCGTAGGAGTTTTGAATGAGGCTCGCTGAAAAGTAAATGACCTACCCTTTCTGCCGACAGCATATTATTGACGCTCAACAGACACTAACTTTAAAATTTGCAATGTAATAGAGGGTCCAGTTGCTCCCCAGTTTTGTCCGAAACATTTCTTCATATCTCTCGTAGCTTCGAAATGACGTCAATTGAAAATGGAATATAGATGTTTTTAAAATTTTCCCCTTGCACCCACCCAAAAATGATAATCAAAGTTAATTCTTTCTGTTTCTAAAAGATCATAAAGTAAGATCATTTGAAATCTTATTATTCCATTGCTACTTTCAGAAATTCTATACGCCCGAGCCTCCACTTGGAGATTAACACAAAAATTGGTGCAACCCCTAAACATTCTAGCTGCTTAATCATAATGAGGTACAACTTGATTCCCCCATTTCATTGTAGATGTTGTTGATGTACAGTTGCGTGGAGTGACTAGAGTGGAGGGTTGAGTCAATAGTTTGAGTTATTAAGGAGCCTTCTTTCAAAAGCTTCCATCAGCAGAACCCGAGGCACTCACATGTTTTTCAACTGTGTTGTGTGTACAGTAGGCATCGTTCCATAGAGGTTCTTCTTTTTGATACATAAATTAAAAAAAAAAAAAAGATATGAATTCTCAGAAATTCGTGATTGGTAAATTGATTTATATTGTTGGGGGACCATTACTTGTAAGTGAGCTCCTTTGTAAAAGTAAGGAGATTCCGGTATGTAACTAATTTATAAGCAACCACAAATTATTTAAAATCTGAGAATGATTCATTGGAGGGTAAGGGAAAGCAAAAGCTTAGAACTTTATCAAAAAGGCAGCTCCTGGTGTAGGACTAATTTGCATAAATGTTATTACAGGGCTGGATTGAGAGAGGGGCCTGTTTGATATACGACCGAGCCGGGACCCCGCCTACTTCAGCTCAGCTCAGTGTCTTTGGAGCTCTAAATGGGGGTACAATAGGCCAGCTTACCTCTCACCTGTCAGCTCAGTGTATTTGGAGCTCTAGATGGGAGTACTAAATCTATGTTGTACTATTCTATTTCGAAATACACGGTGCTGAAAACTGAGAGATGAACTCGCCTACTGTACCCCCATTTAGAACTCCAAAGGCAGTGAACTGAAATAAGGTAAGCTGGCCTATTGTACTCCCATTTAGACCTCGAAATACCAGGCGCTGAAAACTAAGAGATGAACCCGCCTACTGTACCCCCATTTAGAACTCCAAAGGCAGTGAACTGAAATAAGGTAAGCTGGCCTATTGTACTCCCATTTAGACCTCGAAATACCAGGCGCTGAAAACTGAGATATGAGCTCGCCTACTGTACCCCCCCATTTAGAACTCCAAATGCACAGAGCTGAGAGGTGAGAGATGAGCTGGCCTATTGTACACCCATTTAAATCTCGAAATACACTGCGCTGGCCTATTGTACTCCATTTAGACCTCGATATACCAGGCGCTGAAAACTGAGAGATGAACTGGCCTATTGTACCCTCATTTAGAACTCCAAATGCACAGAGCTGAGAGGTGAGAGATGAGCTGGCCTATTGTACCACCATTTAGACCTCCAAATACACTGCGCTGGCCTATTGTACTCCATTTAGACCTCGAAATGCACGGCGCTGAAAACTGAGAGATGATTTGTTTATTGTACCCTACTGAAAATTACGAATTTGAAAGCGTAGCTCAAAAATATATATAGTTTTTAAATGCTGCCCCTCTTACCATTCGTATGGTCTGATTTCCTGGTTAAAGAACATAATTATCCTTTTCATAAGAACGTAATTTGTGCGATGTCTGAAGAAAATTTGAATAAGTGTTTAGGAGTTATCGAGTGAACGGACACACATGGTCTGCACACATCTCGGCTTCTAGAACATTCAACCAAAAAATGGTGAGGCTACATGACATAACCGAGTTTTTAGGTCGCCGCAGCGAATGAAGACGATATTTTTCGTGTCAATTTTTGAGTAGCATATCGTTTCAAAGTTCTTCACATAGAGTTCAGTAATATAGTACTCTTGACTTGGCGCGGGTAGACTCGAAATATCATTTCATACTAAAACAAATGTAAATCACCGAACATTGCAGGGTTTTTCAGTTGTTTTTAACAACACAATACAATTTACAGTTGTTCTAAAATATGAATTAATCTGCATTTTGAGCAAGAATTGAGACTGATGTAGATAATATAGGTGGGTTGCGTCTGTTTCTTACATCGGCTATATGTTCTTTATAGTGTCTTTAATATATCGGTTGGTCTGTACGACTGACCCCAGATACTCATTTCCAACTCCCATCTATAAGAACTTTAATATTTTTTATTTAGTCGGTTTATTTCTATAATATTTTGTTTTAAACTTCCTTTCAATCTTTCAATGATTTCTTTTGGGTAAATATTGTTTTGGCAATTTCTTTTTTGAGATTAAGATCTTTTTACTATCTTAAGCCTATTATAAGGAGGTACTGTAGCCGTACAAAAATCCGAGATACGTTTTCAACGGATTTTCTCGTTTCAAGGTCCCCTGTATTTGGAAGAAGTCATGTGCTAACTTAGATCTGATTAGATTTTGGCCGAAATCGGACGAAAATTGAGACCACTTTACTTCGGGGCCTAAGTACACTTTACTAGATACCGCTTATATTTATGACCTAATCAAAAATCTCTTCATGTAAAAGTTGTAAAAAAAACTAAAGGACACAATTTATATTCAATACGAATTTTCGCAGGTCGCCCAGTTTGTGAGATATATGCCGAAAACCGTCCTGAAATGTTGTTCTGAAATTCATGGACATTTCCTTGATTTACGCGAAAACTGTTAGTCTTAACGAATCTATTTTTATTTGGATTCTTATTATTATATTCTTATTATTTACTTATATGTTTTTTATGTACGTATTTATTATTTATACATATATTTTTTTATATTCTTATTCTTCTTATTATTATTATTATATTATTTTATTTATTTTTTATTATCGTTTTTATATATTATTATCGTTGTAATTATTTTCTCATTGTATACATAGTTATTATTTTGTACATATTCTTCATGACTTCTCGGAGACATTTTTATTATTATTAATTTTTTTTAATTATTATTTATTTTATTTTTATTTTTTCTCTCTTGTATTTAGTTATCATTGTACATAAATTGTTCCATTACCTATTGTCAACAAATTTACTTATGGTCTGTACCGATTGTAAATATTCATAATAAAATATTTCAATAAAAAAAAAAAATTGTCAACGAACAATTGGTTCCCACCAAACATGTTAGTTAATAAATTTCCAACCACTAATAAGTCCTTAAATACTCCTTAAATCGGAGATAGGTTATACCGCCTCAAAGATTGTAAAATAAATTACCGTAGGAAATATTATATAGTATTGTTTATTATTATACAGGGTGTCCCAGATAAACGGGCCACAATCCAAATAATTCGAAAACGATTAGTGCTAGCAAAATTTTACAAAAAATAAAAGTTGTACGTCTCAACGAGTGGTATGCAGTGGTGTGAAAAAAAAAAATGAAAAATTTAATGAAATAGGGCTTAAATGGCCAACGGAAGGCAAGGGTTACCTTAGAAGCCCATTAACAATTAACACAATTTAAAAGTACTTAAAAAGTTAGGAACGACACCGCAAAAGAAATCTTTGTACCTGTAAAACTACCGGAGATATGTTGGTTCAAAATCTGACCTCAGTGTTTGACGTGTTAAACCTTTGAAAAGAGTGAGTATTGTAACTGAAGTTTAGAATGGTTCTTAATGTATTTTTTTCTTTACTTTAATATAAAACTACTCAGATTGTAATAACTATATAATAAAAGGGCATAATTTGAGCCATATTTTGAACATTTTCTGAAGATTTGGACAGTATTTTAGGTAATATGGACTCTTGCAAATGTTGGTAAAGGCATTATGGGCAGAACTGACATAATACAAAAGCTTCCGAAAAGTGGTATCTTTGAAGGGTATAAATGAAACAATAAACACTTTCAGAAATAAAATACCAATACTGTACCTATGTATAAAGTAATTATTACAATTGAACAAGAGATGAAGAACCAAACTACGTTAAAAATACATATACACGTGCTTACATGTAGGTGATTATTGATTTACACTAATTGTCAAAAATTGCTCCCCGATTTCTCAAACATGCATCCAATCTTCGGCTGACCGATTCGACACTCTTGGCAACACTCTCTTCCCGTATTGCTAAACATTCTTGGACAATGTCCCCTCTAAGTTGTTCAGGAGACATTGGCTGTCTGAAATACACTCTATTCTTTAAGTAACCCCAAAGAAAAAAATCAAGAGGGTTAAAATCCGGTGACCTAGAAGGCCACGAAACAGGTCCCCCTCGCCCAATCTATCTATTTTGAAACATGGCATTCAATTCTCGTTTGGCCACCCGCGAAAAATGGGCTGGACACCCATCATGCTGAAATCACATAGACTTGCGAACATTAAGGAGGACATCTTCCAGTAGAAGTGGTAACTCATCGCGTATGAAAGTTGCATATATTTGTCCGGTTACACTTCTTGGGAAGAAATATGGCCCTATAATTCTGGTTCCAAGAATGCCACACCAAACATTAACTGCCCATCAGTGTGATATTCCAAAAATAAATAACAAATGTATCTGTCTGTGCGCCTATGTGTGTGGCCTATGAACACGAGATAAAATCAATGCATCAACACAGCATTTTATATGTGTATCCAGAACCCTCTAAGTTTGACATCTATTGATTTTCAGACAAGTTGGCGGAAAGGAATGTAGGATTAGGAAGGAGGCTTAACACATAAACTGAGATAACTCCAGTTGTTATGAATGTACCGACATGAAATTGTATATTTAAATTCAAAACATCATAAGGATGACAACCATTTTCTGCAAAATTGGTAGAAGGGAAGGGGGGCTCGACTCAAAAACCCTAATAACTGCCGATATAATGAATGTATCGACACATGATTTAGTATGATTCAGAAGCCACTATATAAGTCAAATATTGAGTTTTAGGCTTCGGAGGGAGAGCGAAAACGTAATTAATAAATTCATGCTGGGAAAGTACATAGCCGGTGATTCACCGACCATATTTTTATTATTGGTAGTTATTTATTCAAAATTATAAAAAAATATCGCTGACGCCAACGCATTACTTTCATATAAGTGCCGCCAGTATGCGGCAGTAATGGCCACACCACATATATTTTTTATAAACTCTGGCCAGTAGGATTTGAGTAGGCTCTGTGGATCATCGAATGGAAGAAATAAAGAGAAAAAAGGTTTAGAGAGAGAAAAAAAACTGACGTATGAGTCGGTGTGACTTAATCTTGATCTACCAATATTGATTTTGGTCATTTTGCGAAGTGCCCCAATCAATGTTTTGGTCATATCGCAAAATCCCCAGGCCGGATTTTGGTCATTTAGCGAAATACCAATGCCGGATTTTGGTCCCCTCGTAAAATGTACAATCTGGATTTTGCGAAATTGACAATTTTTGAATTTAAGGCTACACCTCGACCCACACATAAGTTTCCACTTTCCCCCTAAATCTTCGATATATTTATTTGTTTTACCAAAATCTTCTGTTTTTTTTTTCGAGGGTCCATCGACCTTTGATTTGGTGACTGAATGATGATCAGACACGGACTTGGACTAGGATCCACGACTTATAGATCTGGGCCGGGTCTGAAATGAAATGAAAATAAATTTTATTATTCTGGGACCGAGGTCCCCTAAGAATAAATACATACAGAGTAAAAAAAAGGAAACAATGAAATATAGTATCAGTATGTCATACAAATAAATAAATAAATAGATAAATAAATTACTTAGTGCTACATTGGAGACAACTAGACAATTAATAATATATAGATATACAAAGATTAACATGAAAAAACATAAAATTAACAGCTTAATTATGAAGAAAAATAAATAAATCTACATAGGTATATAAATAAAAGAGAATATGTAAAAAACAAAGTATATAAATTAGACAAAAATAAAATAGATTAATAAAATCGACAGAGCATAATTCTATGAAGGTTGATTATAAAAAAGAAGGGAGGATCTGGAACTCTCAAATGAGAATAAACAGATAATAAGTGGCCACTAAATAAAGAGATGGAAGGTTCAGAGTGTCAGTCAGCGTGTAGCTTCAAATTCAGAAATCGAAGGAGGCAAAAAGAGCAAAAAACAGAAAGAAAGAGAGGACCCGGGGACTGGATATTGGTTCTTAAGAAAACGTTCCCAACAGTCTACTTGAGTTAAGTCTACACTGACTTCAATCAGGGGCGTAGCTACCGCTGTAGCAGTTGTAGCAATGATACAAGGCCCCCAGCTAGAGGGGCCCCAACATGCATAAGCAAAAAATTGTATAATGTTATCCATAGTCATATTGATAAAGGCCAAGCCTAAATGTCTAAATTAAAACTTATTAAGAACTAGCAGTAATACCCGGCGTTGCCCGGGGAACTTTGACTTTTCTCCCAATATCTCCTATAAGTCTATTCAATTTTTCGACAGTACATTCGTGATGTTATAATTTTCAATTATTCATACGGAATAAGGCTTATAGTCCTTCAGCTATAGTAACGCTAGTAAGTTTTTAGGACCCCACAGCTAGTGAATACTTAGCATCGCTGGACGTCCTAGCCAGTGCGTACTTAAGAACGTTTGTGACCACAGCTTGTATGTCCCTTGCAACGCTGGGCACCACAGGTAGTATATGCCTTGCAACGGCGGACCCCACACCCAGTACGTAGTTGGGAATGCTGGGCATCACAGCTAGTATGTGCCTTGCGATGGCGGACCCTACAGTTAGTACGTAGTTAGGAACGCTGGTCACCACAGCTAGTACGTAGTTAGGAACGCTAAGCACCACAGCTAGTATGTGCCTTGCGACGGCGGGCCCCACAGCTAGTAAAAGCTTAGGAACGCTGGGCACCACATCTAGTATGTGCCTTGCAACAGCGGACCCCACAGCAAGTACGAAGTTAGGAACGCTGGGCACTACATGTAATGAGTGCCTTGCAACAGCGGACACCACAGCTAGTACGTAGTTAGGAACACTGGGTATCACAGCTAGTAAGTGCCCTTCAACTGCGGACCCCACAGGTAGTACGTAGTTAGGAACCCTGGGCACCACTTCTAGTATGTGCCTTGCAACAGGGGACACCACAGCTAGTACGTAGTTAGGAACACTGGGTATCACAGCTAGTAAGTGCCTTGCAACAGCGGACCCCACAGCGAATACATAGTTGCTACTACTACATGTGAAATTCATGACAATCCGATTACCCTTTAATCATTCAGTATTATTTTTAGGCTTGGCCCCCCCCCCCCCCCCCTCCCAAGTTTTTAAGATGTCACATAGTGTATTTTTCTATTTGGCCATAAGCTCTATATTTATAATTAGGCCCCCCCACAACCCCCGTCCCGTTCAAAACTTTGGGAAGCCACACACCTTATTTTTCTATTTGGCCTTCAGGAATACTACATGTGAAATTCCATGACAATCCGATCATCCGTTAATGACCTATCACTATCTTCAAATTTAGGCCTACCCCCATGACCCCCGTCCCGTTCATAATTTTTTGACGTCACACACCCTATTTTTCTATTGGGCCTTATGAATACTACATACTACATGTGAAATTTCGTGACAATCCGATCATCCGTTAATGAGCTAGCTCTATATTTATACTTAGGCCCCCCTCAACCCCCCCTCCCGTTCAAAACTTTGGGACGCCACACACCTTATTTTTCTATTTGGCCTTCAGGAATACTACATGTGAAATTTCGTGGCAATACGATCAACCGTTAATGAGCTAACTCTATATTTATAATTAGGCCACCCACAACCCCCCCTCCCGTTCACATTTTTGGGACGCCACACACCTTATTTTTCTATTTTCCTTCAGGAATACTACATGTGAAATTTCGTGACAATCCGACCAACCGTTAAAGAGTTAGCACTATATTTATACTTAGGCCTACCCCACAACCCCCCCTCACGTTCAAATTTTTGGGATGCCACACACCTTATAGTTCTATTTGGCCTTTAAGCATGCTACATACGAAATTTTATTACAATCCAACCATTAATTAATGAGTTAGCACTATTTATGAACTTAGTTCCCCCTACTACCCCTCTCCCGTTTAAAACATTGGGACGCCACACACCTTATTTTTCTATTTGACCTTCAGGAATACTACATGTGAAATTTCGTGACAATACGACCAACCGTTAATGAGCTAGCTCTATATTTATAATTAGGCCCCCCACAACCCCCGTCCCGTTCAAAACTTTGGGAAGCCACACACCTTATTTTTCTATTTGGCCTTCAGGAATACTACATGTGAAATTTTGTGACAATACGACCAACCGGTAATGAGCAAGCTCTATATTTATACTTAGGCCCCCCCACAACCCCCCCCTCCCTCCCGTTCAAATTTTTGGGACGCCACACTCCTTTTTTTTCTATTTGGCCTTCAGGAATCCTACATGTGAAATTGCATGACAAAACGACCATTAGTTAATGAGCTACCGGTATCTTTATATTTAGGCCTATCCCCCCTCTCCCCCCGTTCAAATTTTTGGGACGTCACACACCTTATTTTTCTATTTGGCCTCCAGGAATACTACATGTGAAATTTCGTGACAATACGACCAACCGTTAATGAGCAAGCTCTATATTTATACTTAGGCCCCCCCACAACCCCCCCTCCCGTTCAAAACTTTGGAACGCCACACACCTTATATTTCTAATTGGCTTTTAAAAATACTACATGTGAAATTACGTGACAATCCGACCAACCGTTAAAGAGTTAGCTCTATATTTATACTTAGGCCCCCCCCACAACCCCCCCTCCCGTTCAAAACTTTGGAACGCCACACACCTTTTTTTCCTATTTGGCTTTTAAAATTACTACATGTGAAATTTCATGACAATTCGCCCAATAGTTAATGAGTTAGCTCTATATTTATACTTAGGCCCCCCCTCAACCCCCCCTCCCGTTCAAAACTTAGGGACGCCACACACATTTTTTTTCCTATTTGGCTTTTAAAAATACTACATGTGAAATTTCATGACAATTCGACCATTAGTTAATGAGTTAGCACTATTTATATACTTAGGCCCCCCTTACAACCCCCCCTCCCGTTCAAAATTTTGGGACGCCACATAGCCTATTATTCAATCGGGCTCAAAAGAATGCTACATGTGAAGTTTCATGAAGATCCGTCCAGCGGTTTGGGCGTGATGCTGGAACAAACATACATACATACATACATACAAACAAACCCCGTTTCAGCTTTATTAATATAGACTAGCAGTAATACCCGGCGTTGCCCGGGGAACTTTGACTTTTCTCCCAATATCTCCTATAAGGCTATTCAGTTCCTTGACAGTACATTCATGATGTTATAATTTTTAATTATTCATACGGAATTCAACTGTAGTAACGCTAGTAATTTTTTAGGACCCCTGGGCACCACAGCTAGTATGCGCCTTTCAACTGCGGAAACGACAGCTAGTGAATACTTAGCATCGCTGGAAGTCCTAGCCAGTGCGTACTTGAGAACGTTTTGACCACAGCTAGTATGTGCCTTGCAACGCTGGGCACCACAGGTAGTATATGCCTTGAAACGGCGGACCCCACAGCTAGTACGTAGTTAGGATCGCTGGTCACCACAGCTAGTATGTGCCTCGCAACAGCGGACCCCACAGCTAGTACGTAGTTAGACCCACTGGGCATCACAGCTAGTATGTGTTCTGCAACGGCGGACCCCACCGCTAGTACCTAGTTAGAAACGCTGGGCATCACAGCTAGTATGTTTTTGCAACGGCGGACCCCACAGCTAGTACGTAGTTAGAAACGCTCAGCATCACAGCTAGTATGTGTTCTGCAACGGCGGACCCCACCGCTAGTACCTAGTTGGAAACGCTGGGCATCACCGCTAGTATGTTTTTGCAACGGCGGACCCTACAGCTAGTACGTTTTTAGGAACGCTCGACCCTACAGCTAGTAGGTGCCTTGCAACTGCGGACCCCACAGATAGTATGTAGTTAGAACCACAGGGCATCACAGCTAGTATGTGTTTTGCAACGGCGCACCCCACAGCTAGTACGTAGTTAAATACGCTGGGCCACACTGCTAGCGCCTTGCAACAGCGAACCCTACAGCTAGTACATAGTTAGGAACGCTGGGGCTGAGCACTACAGCTAGTAAGTGCCTTGCAACAGCGGACCCAACAGGTAGTACGATATTAGGAACGCTGGGCATCCAGTGAACCCCACAGCGAATACATAGTTACTACTACTACATGTGAAATTCATGACAATCCGATTACCCTTTAATCATTCAGCATTATTTTTATGCTTAGCCCCCCCCCCCCCTCCCAAATTTTTAAGATGTCACACACCCTATTTTTCTATTTGGCCTTTATGAATACTACATGTGAAATTTCGTGACAATCCGATCATCCGTTAATGACTTATCACTATACTTATACTTAGGCCCCCACAACCCCCCCTCCCGGACAAAATTTTGAGCCGTCACACCGCCTATTTTTCTATTTGGCCTTCAGGAATACTATATGTGAAATTTCGTGACAATCTGACCAACCGTTAATGAGCTAGCACTATATTTATACTTAGGCCTACCCCACAACCCCCCTCCCGTTCAACTTTTTGGGATGCCACACACCTTATTTTTCTATTTTGCTTCAGGAATACTACATGTGAAATTTCGTGACAATCCGACCAACCGTTAAAGAGTTAGCACTATATTTATTCATAGGCCTACCCCACAACCCCCCCTCCCAATCAAATCTTTGGGATGCCACACACCTTATAATTCTATTTGGCCTTTAAGCATACTACATACGAAATTTCATTACAATTCGCCCATTAGTTAATGAGTTAGCTCTATTTATAAACTTAGGCCCCCCTTACAACCACCCCCTCCCGTTCAAAATGTTGGAACGCCACACACCTTATATTTCTATTTGGCCTTTAAGCATACTACATACGTAATTTCATTACAATCCAACAATTAGTTAATGAGTTAGCACTATTTATATAAAAAATTCTGGGGGTATTGAGGGTCAGTCAATGAAGAAAATACTATTCAAATGCCAACGTTTCGATATATTTCATATCATCATCAGGGCCTAACAAACATGGGGGTATCAAGATTAGAAAAATATAATGGGTGATCGATTAAAATTATATATAGGTACATAAATATACATTCACTCATACAACTCCACATAAATACATATATACATCCTAATACATTCACACACATATACACATTGATGAACAACAAGGAAACTTACTATGAATATAGATGGTTGAGGAGAAGGCATGAAGACTGTGAGGTCTTACGTTCAACTAAGGGTACAGAAGGGTCGAGGGTAACAGAACGTAGAATCAATCAAAAATCTCTCTGTCCCTCCTGGTTTTCAATTGATTTCATTGGATGTGGCCTCACTGTTCACCAATGTTCCCATCTCTGATGTCTTAAACATTATAAAAGACAACTGGTCAAAAATAGAATCATTTACTTCCCTTCCTAAATGTACATTTATTGAGTTAGTTGAACTTTGTTGCACTAATGGATACTTCGTATATAATAATACATTTTACAAACAGATATTTGGCACTGCCATGGGGAGTAGTCTGGGTCCCATTCTGGCTGATCTCATTATGAATAAACTCTTAGACTCTATTATTCCTAAACTACCCTATAAAATTCCTTTTTTATTCAAATTTGTAGATGATATTTGTACCTGCATTCCATATAATCTTTTGACCCAGACCCTTGACTTATTTAATTCCTTTCACCCCAGGTTAAAATTCACCTATGAGCTTGAAAATAATAATTGCCTCCCTTTCCTGGACACCCTAGTTATTAGAAACGATGATGGCTCTATATCTACCAATTGGTATATCAATTCTATTAAATCTGACAGATACTTTCATTTTTATTCTCATCACCCCTTTTCCCAAAAAATCAATTTTGCCACTGCAATGATCAATAGAATGCAAAGACTCAGTTCTACAACTTACCATAACGATAATTTAAATAACATCAAAACTATTTTAAGAAAAAATGGCTACCCATGCAAAACCATTGACAGAATAATATTAAACAACCCTATCACGCTCATTAAACACCCAGAACCCACCAATAATAATTTTAAATATTTTTCTATCCCTTATATTGTACAACTGACTGAAAGATTAATGAAAATACTAAAATTTGATAATGTGAGGATTGCTCCTAAAAATTTTAAAGTTGTCAAGTCCCTATTCTCCCAAATTAAAGAACCTACCCCAAAAAACAACCAGTCTGACCTCATCTATCAGATACCCTGTTCAGATTGTTCATCATCTTATGTTGGCATGACATCTCAATATTTAAAAAAAAGATTATACCAGCATGAGTATGAGTGTAGAACAAAAACTGACTCCGATAATTGCAGCGCCCTAATCAAACACCATAGCCTGAACAAACATAAGTTTGATTTCGCTAACACCAAAATTCTCGACAGAGAAATCAATTACTATAAAAGGCTGACACTGGAAATGGTGTATATTGCCAAAACCTCAAATACTGTCAATTTTCGCACTGATACCAATAACCTGAGCAACATTTATGCCAATTTGCTTCAAAACTGCTGAATCCATAGTTCTGTCTCCAATTATATTTAATATTTAAAATTTAGATTAATTTCATTGTGTGTCTATTTATTCTTTATTATGTATTATTTCATGTTCGGTTAGTGTCACTTCTGTCTAAAATTCTTCATTTAATTAATAAGTTAAATTATGTTACTATTTATATAATTATAGAGTTTTTATTTTATTTTATTTTTTCTCAACATAGTAAAATATCTGTTAGCCAGTAAGTAGTTCTCTTCAAATTTAAGTCCCGTTAACTGGGGTTTTCCCCGGATTTATTATCTG
Source organism: Aradus depressus (assembly GCA_963662175.1). NCBI lineage: Eukaryota > Metazoa > Arthropoda > Insecta > Hemiptera > Aradidae > Aradus > Aradus depressus. Next base: position 8,960,719 of record OY759218.1, read on the forward strand.
TTACCCTCGACCCTTCTGTACCCTTAGTTGAACGTAAGACCTCACAGTCTTCATGCCTTCTCCTCAACCATCTATATTCATAGTAAGTTTCCTTGTTGTTCATCAATGTGTATATGTATGTGAATGTATTAGGATGTATATATGTATTTATGTGGAGTTGTATGAGTGAATGTATATTTATGTACCTATATATAATTTTAATCGATCACCCATTATATTTTTCTAATCTTGATACCCCCATGTTTGTTAGGCCCTGATGATGATATGAAATATATCGAAACGTTGGCATTTGAATAGTATTTTCTTCATTGACTGACCCTCAATACCCCCAGAATTTTGAATTCTACAGTCGCTAGCAAACATCTACTATTTATATACTTAGGCCCCCCTTACAACCCCCCCTCCCGTTCATAATTTTGGGACGCCACATAGCCTATTATTCAATCGGGCTCAAAAGAATGCTACATGTGAAGTTTCATGAAGATCCGTCCAGCGGTTTGGGCGTGATGCTGGAACAAACATACATACATACATACATACAAACAAACCCCGTTTCAGCTTTATTAATATAGACTAGCAGTAATACCCGGCGTTGCCCGGGGAACTTTGATTTTTCTCCCAATATCTTCTATAACGCTATTCAGTTCCTCGACAGTACATTCATGATGTTATAATTTTCAATTATTCATACGGAATAAGGCTTATAGTCCTTCAGCTGTTGTAACGCTAGTAAGTTTTTAGGACTCCTGGGCACCACAGCTAGTATGCGCCTTTCAACGGCGGAAGCCACACCTAGTAAATACATAGCATCGCTGGACGTCATAGTCAGTGCGTATTTAAGAACGTTTGTGACCACAGCTAGTATGTGGCTTGCAACGCTGAGCACCACAGCTAGTACGTAGTTGGGAATGCTGGGCATCATAACTAGTATGTGCCTTGCGACGGCGGACCCAACAGCTAGTACGTAGTTAGGAACGCTGGTCACCACAGCTAGTATGTGCCTCGCAGCAGCGGACGCCACAGCTAGTACGAAGTTAGGAACGCTGGGCATCACAGCTATTAAGTGCCTTGCAACAGCGGATCCCACAGCTAGTACGTAGTTAAATACGCTGGGCATTACAGTTAGTAAGTGCTTTGCAACAGCGAACTTCACAGCTAGTACATAGTTAGGAACGCTGGGCACTACAGCTAGTAAATGCCTTGCAACAACGGACCCCACAACTAGTACGATATTAGGAACCCTGGGCATCACAGCTAGTATGCTTTTGCAACGACGGACCCCACAGTTAGTACGTTTTTAGGAACGCTGGGCCCTACAGGTAGTAGGTGCCTTGCAACTGCGGACCCCACAGATAGTATGTAGTTAGAACCACAGGGCATCACAGCTAGTATGAGTTTTGCAACGGTGGACCCCACATCTAGTACCTACGTAGTTAAATACGCTGGGCCACACTGCTAGCGCCTTGCAACAGCAGACCCCACAGCTAGTACGTAATTAGGAACGCTGGGCATCACAGCTAGTAAATGTCTTGTAGGTGCCTTGCAACAGCGAACCCCACAGCCAGTACATAGTTAGGAACGCTGGGGCTGAGCACTACAGCTAGTAAGTGCCTTGCAACAGCGGACCCCACAGCTAGTATGATATTAGGAACGCTGGACATCACAGCTAGTAAATGTCTTGCAACAGTGAACCCCACAGCGAATATATAGTTACTACTACTACTACATGTGAAATTCATGACAATCCGATTCATGACAATACGATCAACCGTTAATGAGCTAGCTCTATATTTATACCCCCCCCCCCCCCCTCAACCCCGCCACCCGTTCAAAACTTCGGGACGCCACACACCTTTGGCTTTTAAAAATACTACGTGAAATTTCATGACGATTCGCCCATTAGTTAATGAGTTAGCACTATTTATATACTTAGGCCCCCCTTACAACCCCCCCTCCCGATCAAAACTTTGGAACGCCACACACCTTATTTTTCTATTTGGTCTTCAGGAATACTCCTTGTGAAATTTCGTGACAATCCGACCAACCGTTAAAGAGTTAGCTCTATATTTATACTTAGGCCCCCCCACAACCCCCCTCCCGTTCAAAACTTTGGGACGCCACACACCTTTTTTTCCTATTTGGCTTTTAAAAATACTACATGTGAAATTTCATGACGATTCGCTCATTAGTTAATGTGTTAGCACTATTTATATACTTAGGCCCCCCTTACAACCCCCCCTCCCGTTCAAAACTTTGGGACGCCACACACCTTATTTTTCTATTTGGCCTTCAGGAATACTCCATGTGAAATTTCGTGACAATCCGACCAACCGTTAAAGAATTAGCTCTATATTTATACTTAGGCCCCCCTTACAACCCCCCCTCCCGTTCAAAACATTGGGACGCCACACACCTTTTTTTCCTATTTGGCTTTTAAAAATACTACATGAAATTTCATGACGATTCGCCAATTAGTTAATGAGTTAGCTCTATATTTATACTTAGGCCCCCCTTACAACCCCCCCTCCCGATCAAAACTTTGGGACGCCACACACCTTTTTTTCCTATTTGGCTTTTAAAAATACTACATGTGAAATTTCATGACGATTCGCCCATTAGTTAATGAGTTAGCTCCCTTACAACCCCCCCTCCCGTTCAAAACATTGGGACGCCACACACCTTTTTTTCCTATTTGGCTTTTAAAAATACTACGTGAAATTTCATGACGATTCGCCAATTAGTTAATGAGTTATCTCTATATTTATACTTAGGCCCCCCTTACAACCCCCCCGCCCGATCAAAACTTTGGGACGCCACACACCTTTTTTCCTATTTGGCTTTTAAAAATACTACATGTGAAATTTCATGACGATTCGCCCATTAGTTAATGAGTTAGCTCTATATTTATACTTAGGCCCCCCACAACCCCCCCTCCCGTTCAAAACTTTGGGACGCCACACACCTTTTTTTCCTGTTTGGCTTTTAAAAAGACTCCGTGTGAAATTTCATGACAATTGGACCATTAGTTAATGAGTTAGCACTATTTATATACTTAGGCCCCCCTTACAACCCCCCCTCCCGATCAAAATTTTGGGACGCCACATAGCCTATTATTCAATCGGGCTCAAAAGAATGCTACATGGGAAGTTTCATAAAAATCCGTCCAGCGGTTTGGGCGTGATGCTGGAACAAACATACATACAAACAAACAAACAAACAAACCCCGTTTCAGCTTTATTAATATAGATTATATCACAATGTACAAAAGTTTTAATTTGTGTTCATATCTATACATACATCTTTTTTTTTTGGCATTTTTCTTCCATAGTGGATCGGTGTCACCATATTTAAAGTCAGTCTGAACGTTGTGCTGACGTTGGCATAATCCGAAACCAGCACACTCTATGGCTCTGTCAGTTAACAAATATTAAATCTATAAACCGTTAAAAAGCAAGAAATTTGAAGAATGGAGTCTACCGAGCTCAGGATCGCCACTTAGAAATCTAGCTGAGGCACTTAGGTCAGATGTTTTAATCGGGAAGTTAAAAATAACTTTGAGCACTTCGTCCTTCGGATGGGACATTAAGCGATGATCCAGGGCTTTTTCGAATGTGAGGTACTCGATAATGAGACGTATGTTATGTAAATAAACCTGGGTAGGTCAATTTCCACTTAGGTTGAAAGCCTTGAGCACGTCGTCCTTCGGATGGGACTTTCCGGATATATCTGAATCTGTAGTATCAGTTTTAACAATTATTAAGCCTTTAAACCGTTAAATAGCGCAAATTTTTTGAAAAACATTTTTATTTTGATTTTTGTGTAGGATTCAGATAATCCGGTCGTTCGCTATCAGTTTTAACAAATATTAAATCTATAAACCGTTAAAAAGCGAGAAATTTCAAGAATGGAGTCTACCGAGCTCAGGATCGCCACTTAGAAATCTAGTTGAGGCACTTAGGTCAGATGTTTCAATCGGGAAGTTAAAAAACACTTTGAGCACGTCGTCCTTCGGATGGGACTTTAAGCGATGATCCAGGGCTTTTTCGAATGTGAGGTACTCGATAATGAGACGTATGTTATGTAAATAAACCTGGTTAGGTGAAATTTCACTTAGGTTGAAAATAGCCTTGAGCACGTCGTCCTTCGGATGGGACTTTTCGGATATATCTGATTCTGTCGTATCAGTTTTAACAATTATTAAGCCTATAAACCGTTAAATAGCGTGAATTTTTTGAAAAACATTTTTATTTTGATTTTTGTGTAGGATTCAGATAATCCGGTCGTTCTCTATCAGTTTTAACAAATATTAAATCTATAGCAGTTATACCCGGCGTTGCCCGGGGAACTTTGATTTTTCTCCCAATATCTTCTATAACGCTATTCAGTTCCTCGACAGTACATTCATGATGTTATAATTTTCAATTATTCATACGGAATAAGGCTTATAGTCCTTCAGCTGTTGTAACGCTAGTAAGTTTTTAGGACCCCTGGGCACCACAGCTAGTATGCGCCATTCAACGGCGGAAGCCACACCTAGTGAATACTTAGCATCGCTGGACGTCCTAGTCAGTGCGTAGTTAAGAACGTTTGTGACCACAGCTAGTATGTGGCTTGCAACGCTGAGCACCACAGCTAGTACGTAGTTGGGAATGCTGGGCATCATAGCTAGTATGTGCTTTGCGACGGCGGACCCAACAGCTAGTACGTAGTTAGGAACGCTGGTCACCACAGCTAGTATGTGCCTCGCAACAGCGGACCCCACAGCTAGTACGAAGTTAGGAACGCTGGGCATCACAGCTATTAAGTGCCTTGCAACAGCGAACCCCACAGCTAGTATGTAGTTAAATACGCTGGGCATTACAGTTAGTAAGTGCTTTGCAGCAGCGAACTTCACAGCTAGTACATAGTTAGGAACGCTGGGCACTACAGCTAGTAAATGATTTGCAACAACGGACCCCACAGCTAGTACGAAGTTAGGAACGCTGGGCACTACAGCTAGTAAATGCCTTGCAACAACGGGCCCCACAGCTAGTACGATATTAGGAACCCTGGGCATCACAGCTAGTATGCTTTTGCAACGACGGACCCCACAGCTAGTACGTTTTTAGGAACGCTGGGCCCTACAGGTAGTAGGTGCCTTGCAACTGCGAACCCCACAGATAGTATGTAGTTAGAACCACAGGGCATCACAGCTAGTATGAGTTTTGCAACGGCGGACCCCACAGCTAGTACCTACGAGTGAAATACGCTGGGCCACACTGCTAGCGCCTTGCAACAGCAGACCCCACAGCTAGTACGTAATTAGAAACGCTGGGCATTACAGCTAGTAAATGTCTTATAGGTGCCTTGCAACAGCGAACCCCACAGCCAGTACATAGTTAGGAACGCTGGGGCTGAGCACTACAGCTAGTAAGCACCTTGCAACAGCGGACCCCACAGCTAGTACGATATTAGGAACGCTGGACATCACAGCTAGTAAATGTCTTGCAACAGTGAACCCCACAGCGAATACATAGTTACTACTACTACATGTGAAATTCATGACAATACGATCAACCGTTAATGAGTTAGCTCTATATTTATACTTAGGCCCCCCCACAACCCCCCCTCCCGTTCAAAACTTTGGGACGCCACACACCTTATTTTTCTATTTGGCCTTCAGGAATACTCCATGTGAAATTTCGTGACAATCCGACCAACCGTTAAAGAATTAGCTCTATGTTTATACTTGTGCCCCCCCACAACCCCCCCTCCCATTCAAAACTTTGGGACGCCACACACCTTATTTTTCTATTTGGCCTTCAGGAATACTCCATGTGAAATTTCGTGACAATCCGACCAACCGTTACTGAATTAGCTCTATATTTATACTTAGGCCCCCCCGCAACCCCCCCTCCCGTTCAAAACTTTGGGACGCCACACACCTTATTTTTCCATTTGGCTTTTAAAAATACTACATGTGAAATTTCATGACGATTCGCCCATTAGTTAATGAGTTAGCTCTATATTTATACTTAGGCCCCCCCACAACCCCCCCTCCCGTTCAAAACTTTGGGACGCCACACACCTTTTTTTCTTGTTTGGCTTTTAAAAAGACTACGTGTGAAATTTCATGACAATTCGACCATTAGTTAATGTGTTAGCACTATTTATATACTTAGGCCCCCCTTACAACCCCCCCTCCCGATCAAAACTTTGGGACGCCACATACCTTTTTTTCCTGTTTGGATTTTAAAAAGACTATCTGTGAAATTTCATGACAATTCGCCCATTAGTTAATGAGTTAGCACTATTTTTACACTTAGGCCCCCCCACAACCCCCCCTCCCGATCAAAATTTTGGGACGCCACACACCTTTTTTTCCTCTTTGGCTTTTAAAAATACTACGTGAAATTTCATGACGATTCGCCCATTAGTTAATGAGTTAGATCTATATTTATACTTAGGCCCCCCCACAACCCCCCTCCCGTTCAAAACTTTGGGACGCCACACACCTTATTTTTCTATTTGGCCTTCAGGAATACTCCATGTGAAATTTCGTGACAATCCGACCAACCGTTAAAGAATTAGCTCTATATTTATACTTAGGCCCCCCCTACAACCCCCCCTCCCGATCAAAACTTTGGGACGCCACACACCTTTTTTTCCTGTTTGGCTTTTAAAAAGACTACGTGTGAAATTTCATGACAATTCGACCATTAGTTAATGTGTTAGCACTATTTATATACTTAGGCCCCCTTACAACCCCCCCTCCCGATCAAAACTTTGGGACGCCACACGCCTTTTTTTCCTATTTGGCTTTTAAAAATACTACATGTGAAATTTCATGACGATTCGCCCATTAGTTAATGAGTTAGCTCTATATTTATACTTAGGCCCCCCACAACCCCCCCTCCCGTTCAAAACTTTGGGACGCCACACACCTTTTTTTCTTGTTTGGCTTTTAAAAAGACTACCTGTAAAATTTCATGACAATTCGCCCATTAGTTAATGAGTTAGCACTATTTTTATACTTAGGCCCCCCCACAACCCCCCCTCCCGATCAAAACTTTGGGACGCCACACACCTTTTTTTCTTGTTTGGCTTTTAAAAAGACTACCTGTAAAATTTCATGACAATTCGCCCATTAGTTAATGAGTTAGCACTATTTTTGTACTTAGGCCCCCCTTACAACCCCCCCTCCCGATCAAAATTTTGGGACGCCACATAGCCTATTATTCAATCGGGCTCAAAAGAATGCTACATGGGAAGTTTCATGAAGATCCGTCCAGCGATTTGGGCGTGATGCTGGAACAAACATACAAACAAACAAACAAACCCCGTTTCAGCTTTATTAATATAGACTAGCAGTAATGCCCGGCGTTGCCCGGGGAACTTTGACTTTTCTCCCAATATCTCCTATAAGGCTATTCAGTACCTCGACAGTACATTCATGATGTTATAATTTTCAAATATTCATACGGAATAAGGCTTATAGTCCTTCAACTGTAGTAATGGTAGTAAGTTTTTAGGACCCCTGGGCACCACACTAGTATGCGCCTTTCAAAGGCGGAAACCACAGCTAGTGAATACTTAGCATCGCTGGACGTCCTAGCCAGTGCGTACTTAAGAACGTTTGTGACCACAGCTAGTATGTGCCTTGCAGCGCTGGGCACCAGAGCTAGTACGTAGTTAGGAACGCTGGGCACCACAGATAGTATATGCCTTGCAACGGCGGACCCCACAGCTAGTACGTTTTTAGGAACGCTGGGCATCACAGCTAGTAGGTGCCTTGCAACTCCGGACCCCACAGATAGTATGTAGTTAGAACTACAGGGCATCACAGCTAGTATGAGTTTAGCAACGGCGGACCCCACAGCTAGTACTTAGTTAAATACGCTGGGCCACACTGCTAGCGCCTTGCAACAGCGGACCCCACAGCTAGTACGTAATTAGGAACGCTGGGCATCACAGCTAGTAAATGTTTAGTAGGTGCCTTGCAACAGCGAACCCCAGAGCTAGTACGATATTAGGAACGCTGGGCATCACAGCTAGTTAATGTCTTGCAACAGCGGACCCCACAGCGAATACATAGTTACTACTACTACATGTGAAATTCATGACAATCTGACCAACCGTTAATGATTTATCACTATCTTCAAAATTAGGCCTACCCCCACAACCCTCCTCCCGTTCTCAATTTTGTGACGTCACACACCCTATTTTTCTATTTAACCTTTAGGAATACTACATGTGAAATTTCGTGACAATCTGATCCATCCGTTAATGACTTATCACTATGTATATACTTAGGCCCCGATCAACCCACCCTCCCGTTCAAGATTTTGTGACATATACACCACATTTTTTTATTTGGCTTTTAAGAATACTACATGTGCAATTCCATGACAATACGACCAACCGCTAATGATCTATCACTATCTTCAAATTTAGGCCTACCCCCACAACCCCCCTCCCGTTCTCAATTTTGTGACGTCACACACCCTAGCTCTATATTTATACTTAGGCCCCCCCACAACCCCCACCCCCTTCTGTTCAAAACTTTGGAACGTCACACACTCTATTTTTCTATTTGGCCTTCAGGAATACTACATTCGAAATTTCGTGACAATACGACCAACCGTTAATGAGCTAGCTCTATATTTATATTTAGGCCCCCCTACAACCCCCCCTCCCGCACAAAATTTTGAGCCGTCACACACCCTATTTTTCTATTTGGCGTTTAAAAATACTACATGTGAAATTTCATGACAATCTGATCATCCGTTCAAGATCTATCACTATCTTTATATTTAGGCCCTCCCACAACCCCCCCTCCCGTTCAAAACTTTGGGACGCCACACACCTTTTTTTCCTGTTTGGCTTTTAAAAAGACTACGTGTGAAATTTCATGACAATTTGACCATTAGTTAATGAGTTAGCACTATTTATATACTTAGGCCCCCCTTATAACCCCCCCTCCAGATCAAAATTTTGGGACGCCACATAGCCTATTATTCAATCGGGCTCATAGGGATGCTACATGGGAAGTTTCATAAAAATCCGTGCAGCCGTTTGGGCGTGATGCTGGAACAAACATACATAGATACATACATACATACATACATACATACATACAAACAAACAAACAAACAAACAAACAAACAAACCCCGTTTCAGCTTTATTAATATAGATTAGCTTAGAACTTCTATGGACAAGAACGGCTATCGGACTTATCAATACTGTTAATAGAAAAAGAAGAACTTGAGAAACTATAATCTTTTTTAACTATGGATGATATAATAAATACATTCGCCGAAAAAAAGGCAAGAAAAGTTCGTATTTAACCACTACAATATTTTTTTACAGTTACTTTTTTTAATACGTATTGTTGTTTTTGTTATTTTTAAATATTTTTTGTCCATGCGAGTGTTTTTGTTTATTTTCCAAAAAAGGATCCATCAAGAAATTTTGATACAGGGCCCACACAGGGCTAGCTACGCCACTGACTTCAACCAGTTATTTTATTAGCCTCCTTTAGTAGATATAATTGAGCTAGAACTGTAGAGAATTGGTGGAACTTGTGGCATTGATTCCAGGGTATTTTCCGAAAAAAAAAAACACTAATACAGTAGTGACGTCGACTAGAGGAGTAGACCCGGAGGTACTCTATCTAGTTGGCGGGAAACTATAATAGACTATAACTATAAACTATAATGAACATGAAAGTTCTTGTCTCTCATACTGCACTGTTTGAACTCAAAACACTACTCACTTTTCATCTATCTTATTGCACATTCATTTTTAACATTAAAAAGCTGTACAACTACTTACTATCTCAATTATATATTTTAGTTAGATCTAATTAGAATTTATATCTCAGTTATATTATGTAGAAATATTTTTGTATTTCAGTGTCTTTTCAATAATACACGGAATCAGTGCCACAAGAACCACCTTTACTTTATAGTTGTATCTAAATTATTTTAGTTAAACCTAATTAGAATTTATTTATTAATTGTTATAGTTATAGGGACGATTTTTAGATCAGGTTGTTCTTTTTCCCAAAACTCAAACCAATATTTAAAAAAATGAATTTTTGCAAAAGAGCTTTTGCTTTTTCTAAGAATACTCTAAAAAAATATTTTAAGACACGCCAGTAAAAATATAGTTGAATTCCGTGTAATATGACAAGAATGAAGTCAATCTAGGATTTCGATGGAATTATTCCAGTTCAAATCAAGACAAACCTACGAGAAGTTTAGGGAGGTTTCTTTATTGTTTATCAGTCGTATCAGTGTTTATTTGAATTGAAATGTTTAAGAAATCTTTTAAAGTCAAATCCAATTGCCAACTTAAGAGTTCTGAAAAGTGAGTATTCACGTCTCTAATTATACCAATTTAGTATTTGAACTCTTTTCAATTTCAAATATATAAATATATATATTTTTAATTATGTACATGAGATTCATAAGTTGTTCTATTCCGGGAAAAGGACACATACTTCATATAAGATATTATAAAAAAAGCCTTAACATTTCTTTGTGCATATATAATCGGGTTTCTACAAAATAACAGTCCACAATTCTGTTTTTGCGGTTGTTAAATCTTTCCAGTGGATATTAATGTTTGATTTGTTAGTATGTGATTTGCAATCAGATCTCTTCTCGACCATGTGTCCGGATTACATTTTGCTGTCGTCTGACCAATAAAAATCTGCAATATGACGGGCCTTGTTTTGCTAGAGGCTGTCCACTAAAATATGTTTACTCCTTTATCTAAATTATTTCTTTGAATTTCGTATTGATGGCGTTTGAATTAGATTTGTATTCTAGCACTGAATTATTAAATAATTCAAATGATAATTTAAGTAAATTAACAAGAGTAAATACAATGACCCAAAGAATTACTTTTATGATTGTTTTTTTTAGTATAGGCTAACAAATTAGGCCTTATTTTGGAAACTGATTCGTCTAGTCAATCCTAATAGCAGTCAAAAAGCGTAAAAAGTCATTAATTCATCTCATAAAAGGGAAAATGTCCGAAATTGTGAAATTGAATGATTACCGGCGCCAGAGAATGAAAGTCGTTTATAACCATAGAGGGAACTGATAAGCTGAAATAAAATTCAGTTCGTCTCGATTTCAACTTTTCTGTTGGCGACTTTGCATGAATATTGCTTTCTTTTATATAAATAAAATAGATATTAGTTTTTTATGTTAATACAAAAATTTCAATAACTGGCGTCTTTATGAATGTGTTGAAACGAAATTTCATATGTGAATTATACCGCGAAAATCGATGTAATGCAAACTAAAAGGCCACCCTCATTACAATATTTCGCTTTGTATTTAATTCATCATAAGTACTAGCATCGATTCTAAGTAAATTTTTGCGTTGTCGCGTTGTTCTAGTTGCAGTTCTTCTGATAAATTGACTTGGGAAAATTGTACTCTTTTTTGTTGTCATTGGTTTCTCCAATTTGAACGTGTTTTTTTGTTGTTGTTTTAAAATATAATTTCTGGGGCGCCAAGTAACTCGCCAGTAATCATTTTGCTGCCTATCAGCTCACTGTATAGTAATTCACTACTAAGGCGCAAACTAAGTCGTTACGAGTGGAGAAGGTGGCGACCAACTTGACTTGTCAATGCGGCCCACTTACATAGTTAGCTTTAGTCTCTCTTTATAGACCACATAATTTTTTTTTTTTTTACTTTTTCCCCATCTATTCGACGTATACTTACGGGAAGTTATGTAATCGGTGGGAAATTCGATGGTGAGTTTTCAACTTAATTTCATGTCTTCCGACCTCCTGATTCCAAAAATGAAAAAAAGTCTGTGAACACGATAACTCCCAATAGAATGAATACATCGACATGAAATTGTATTTGTGTACCCAGAACCCCATAATGACGACACCTATTGATTTTCAGTTGAATCGGCCGAAATGAAGGGATCAGACGGGAGCTCATCTCAAAAACCCCAATAAATGCCGATGTAATGAATGTATCAGCATTAAATTATACATTTGATATCCGCAAAATCGGTCGAAGAGGGGATCAGAGGAGGGGGCTTGACACAAAACCCCTTGTAACTGCCGATGTAAGAAATGAATAGACACAACATTTAGTTTGAAGATACAGAAAACTCTATAGTCAACTATTTTTATCCCAAAACTGCCGATAGGTTTTGAAGAAGGAGACCTAATTGATTAATTCGTGCTAGGGAAGTACATTGCGGGTGAGTCACGGACGACTTTTTTCTTTTTGTTCAAAATGCCTTCAGTCCAAACTAACACTTATCAGTTAAAATGCACATGAGCTGATTCCATGAACAGGTAAAGATTTACACAAGAAACTTGGTTTAAAAAGAAAAGAAAAATAAGGTGTAGCCGCTTTTTGGCACCGGTAGCGAAGAGCTAGTGGGCTTGCCTACTGTGCTCAAAATCGCAAGTTCGGAAACTTAGGCAGCCGAGGCCCTTAGGTTGTTTTGTCTGGAATGTAAAAAAAAAACTTGAGTATGCCGTCCTTCGCATGGGACGTTAAGCGATGGTCCCGAGCTTGTGTGATGTAGGTAACTAAATATGGGTAGGCAAAATTTAGGACTTCCATAGTAGAGTCACCGAGACCTGAGAGCAATGCGCCTCCGTTTCTACGGGGACGGTCCTCAGATAATAATAATATTTAGAAACCGAATTAGTTGTATTGACGTATTGAGGATTAGTTCCTCAAATAGTTTTATATATATATATATATATATATATAATTAATATTATTTATTTATTTTTTTTTTTCAGAAAAAAGCTTCAAGCAGCAGTAGCTAAGTGCTGGACTTTAAATAAAGATGAAGCCTCTTCAGTTGTCCCTCTGAAAGAAGCTATCTACTTGTTACGAGTGCTCACGTTCTCATCTGAACAAGTGATGGTCTACACCTGCAATGAGACTCCTCTATTTTTTGAGTACAATGGTGAGTTCTATCCAAGTGTTTACTTGCTATGGAAGTGTCCTCTGGCGGTTCCTTCCGTGTCCATCTACCCTGGGGTGATCGAGAAACTGTGCAACGGGGCTGATCTCATGATCCCCGGGATCAACAGGGAATACAACGCCAAAGTCTACTCTGCTAAAGATCTTCCTTCACGAACTAAAGTTTACTTGAATACTGAAGGTAACTCGGCAGCACTAGCTGTCGGCTTGTCCGTGGTAAGCATTGCGGAAATGCTAATTCCCGGCAGCAAGGGGAAGGGAGTATATATCTTCCATACTTTTGGTGATGAACTCTGCAAACTGAAAGAGATGCGACCACTCCTCCCTCAAATTCCTTTCACTCGCCGCGAAACTTTAGAAGACATTGTTGAACTAAATCCGGAAAAAGATGTACCACATGAGGAAAACGGTTCATCGCAAATTCCAGATATAGTTCTATCAACGGCAGGGTTTTCACTGTCCCCTGTCCCCGAACTGGAAGAATCAAGCCCGGAACTCACTATGGAAGAACTACTTTCCTATTGTTTTGTTAAATGTCTTAAAACAACCGTATCCAAGGCCACTTTCCCAATTCTGACAAATATATTTTATAAAATGCACATGATGGAAGCGTTGCCTCCTCACTTGTCCTTAGATATAAAAAAGACGAAGTACAAGAAGCTCTCCCAATTTCTGATAGAGATGCACAGCAAGGGTATTATTGCATTGGAAGACTCCAAAGGTGTTCAGAGTATAACTAGTGTGAATTTCGCTCACGAAGACATTTTGAAATTTCAAGACCCATTCGAAAATGTTGAGCAGCCTTCTGTGGAACCATCCCTGTTCTTTGAAATAGTAGAAAAAAAAGTTATAAATGGGGCTGTTGAATCATTTTTTTCTAGATTACGTCGCAGGTATGTATTTTAATTTTTTGATTCAGGTGAAATGGATGAATAACACTATAATGTATTTAATATTATTTATTAAATCTCTCTAATTTTAGGAAAGGAGAAAGTCTTGGTCAGGATGAAGTTCGCAAGTGTGTCACTCAGTACGTTAAGGAATACAATTTAGCCAATGCAAGTTCTAAGACGTGAGTGTATTTTTTGGTTTCTGTGACCTCACTGTATTCTAAGTTAAGGTTTGTGATTTCGTGTTCCTGTTATTTTTGTTTTTATTCAGATGATCATTGGTATTGGATAATGAAGAGAATATCTGAAAAGAAGGCCAAAGGGTCGATCTCTGTCCTCACAATTACAATAAGGATCAATACAAAAATAATAATGATCCAAAGCGGGAGTCCCGTGGGCTGGTTCAGGTAAAGTCCCTATTATTAAGATTTTTTTATTTGTCTGTTTCAGGACAGTGCTTTTGGATAATGTACTCCGTACAACGTTAAAATCTAAAGAGATGTACCTGCCTTGGAAGGAAGTTATGGATGGTGTTTCGGATAGGATGGGGGACTGCTATGAGATATGCACTCCTGACAAGGATGTCATCTTTGGCAAGGGGAAACTGCCTCCTCTGGAGATCTATGTACTCACCAAAACATCAAACAAGAAGGTACAGCCAGAGCTGAAGACACCTGGGTTAACCCCGCTTCCAACAATGGGTTTGGGATGAGGGAATGGTCTCATGTACTCATATTTAGGAACGAAATGCGTTATTTAATCATTAAATCCATTGAAAATACGTAAGGCAACAGTAATGACTTTAAAAAACATATGCACCTGATTTTGAACCTTGCGAAGTCATAGCACAAACAAAATTGAATATCGCTGCTCCTGGGTTTTAAAATAAAACACATACAACCCGGCCGAGGCCCTTGGTTTATTTTATCTGGGAGGTAAAATAAACTTAAGCACGCCGTCCTTCGGATGGGACGTTAAGTGATGGTCCCGAGCCGACGATGTGATGTGCTCGTTAATGGTGACGATGTCAGGTACTCGTTGAAGACCTCTGCCCTAGGTGAATAAAAATTTAGGGTAGGCAAAATTTAGGACTCCCACAGTAGAGTTGGGCTCATGTCCACCAGAGTGACGAAAGAGCGCTCTGGTAATAGGCGATATGACCTCTTAGTTAAAGTCCGGGCATGAGTCATAATAACTGGAATTTTCATTTTTGGGGATCCACAAACCCGAATCATTGAGAACTTGAAGATGTTTATCGAGACGTTCATTGTGTTCTTTTTCGTTCTCCCGCCCACACAGTTGTGTTGTATCTTGAAAACAAAAGATTGGAAGTATATATATAACTTCCACATTGGAAGTTATGAGCTTTATGACGCGTTGCAACTTCCCAGCAGAACTATGCAAACTAAAAGTGAGGCGGAAATGTCTAAAAATACCCCTCTGAGTACTTATAATGATTACTTTACCGGAATAGAGATCGAGTACCACTTTCTGTAGGCATCTTGGAGATTTCAGAAAAGTAATCGGACCGAGCTACTTTGGAACACAAATTTATTTCAGGAAGTAGATATTCGATGCTCCCTAAAGCTGGGTTTAACCTGACCTGTTAGTCACCACATATGCCAATAGAATTTTATCTTGCTTGGGTATGGTCACTGAGGGTGTTCCCCAGTCTCTATTATCTACCATTTCAAGAACACCGATTTTACTAGACGATTAAGTTCATCATCAACTTTTCTGAATTGAAAAGCTTAAATAAGCAAGAGGGATATTTTGTAGTTTATACATAGAATTTAGGTAGTTTGTATGTACAAAACAAACGTTTATTTTCTGATTTTAATGTTTCATGTTTCACAGGTTACCCTGGTTAATAACTTGGAATGTTTCGGAATTAATGTTGGAGAATTTTCCAAGGAGTGCCAACGTGGTTTAGCTGCTAGCACCACAATTAATGAAAAAACTAATTCGAAAAGTGCCCAATTCCAGATTCAAGGCAATCATATGATATTTATAGAGAAACTTCTGACGGGTAAGGGTTGTCCTTTTTATTAGACAACTGAAGATATGTGCCTCTGAAGATGTTTAATAGCATTTGTCACTTAGAATTGAGAATACATTTTTTTTTAAGTTCAATGTGGCCTGGATAATTGAAATGTTCTTCCGTTAAAATCTGTCATAAAGAGTAATAAAGCAAACTGAGAGCTTGAAAGAAAGTGCAATACCGTAGGTAAAAATGTATTTGAGCACCAACGTTCTTATGTCGAATTTAAATAATAACTTGATTTAATCAATGAAATCACTTTATGTTTGTGCCATTAAACAATATAAGCCGTGCCAAAAATATTTTTTTATACCTATTCGGTTCGAAACTGTGAAAAAAAAAACACAAATGTTCAAGAAGTGTATAAAAATAGGTCGTCGGTGAACCACCGGCAAGCAATGTACTCTCCCCAAACAAATTAATAGGTGCCGTCCTTATAGGCTTTTCAATTTAAATATGAAATTTCATGTCGATACATTCATTACAGTTATAGGGGTTTTTGAGTTGAGCCCTCATCTGATCCTCTTTCCTTCGGCAAATTCCGCTGAAAATTAATGTGTTGTCATTATGGAGTTTTGAATTTACATTTATGAGAACGGCAGTTATTAAGAGTTTTTGTATTAAGCCTCCTCCCCCTTCCGAATATATATGACGCAAAGATTTTAAAACAGGATCACTCCGTCAAAATTATGCAAGTCTTGGTTCTTATTTATTATATATACAGTAGAACCTCGATTGATGGGGGGAGAGGTCGCACGGATAAATGAAAAGCACGGTTAATCGTGACACTTTTTATTTAAGGAATACAATGTGTGCAATGTTATATACATATGTGTTATAACGTTATCAAGGCTTGAAATATGAAGTAATCCTTTGTTTTTTGCGGTTTGAAATGATTTTTCTTATTACAGTTCTAATTTTTCTCAAATTAATGACTTCATGGAAGTCAAAATTTTCGCAGAAGTTGAGGAGGGCATGAACTGCTTCCATTGCTTGACTTGTCTGAATGTTTTCTTCTTTGCGCCAAAACTGTCATCATGGTCATTTTACTCTGTCTCTAAGTTTCTAGGAACCTATACTTACTGCTTACACACCACGGTTGATAATCGAGGCACGGTTAATAGAGGTTCTACTGTATATATACCTCACTGTTTGGGATGGAGCTGGATAAAATCAAAAGAAGATGGAGTTTACTAGGTATATTATCTTCTTTTTTTTTTTTTTTCAGAAAAGTATACTGTTCCAAAAAAATTCATTCGAGTCTTGGACAATGAAAAGAAAAGCAAAAAAGAAGAAAAAAAGTAAAAGATATGAAGGTAAAAAATGTTTTCTTTATATAAAATGTTGGTTACGAAAATTACAGAAATATCAAGAATATTAATTTTGTTCTATGTTCTTGCTCAGAGTTGAGCATCAATCTTCTTACTAAATTTTTAGTCAACTGAGATTTTGGTCGAAAACTTAATTCTGACTAATTGTTCAAAATAAATTCAATCTTCATTATCTTAGTGGTGGCATCCAATTAAATTTGTAAGCGGCTAAAAAATTGTCTGAGATGTGATTTAATGAAAATAACATTTGTCTTCAGTTTCTAATTGTCGCTAGTCAGCAACATTTTAAACGTTGAGGGAAATCGAGGTTCTATCATTAATAAAAAACTCAGTATTTGGCCAACTTTTCTGAAACTATTTATTTCCTTCTTCAGGGCCTTATAATGACTCAAGTGGATGTGAAGGTGAACAAACACAACCACTTTCACCACATCGTTAATCAAAATTATTGATTGATATTTCAGTCATAATCTTTCTTTAGTTTGTTGGTGTTGTTCAACTGTGCTCTTGCTCAACCATTATGTTATGACCCTAATCGTACTCTGACGGAGGAGAAGTATGCGTACGTCCATTGTTGCCATTTGTGGACAATGTCCTTGCGTTAAGATTCCTCAGTATTTGCTCCTAAAAGCATATTGCATCTACAGAAGTACGAGACGCCAGTCCCACCTAAGACTAGTCTTGAGGGGGGCTCTCACCAGCGCCTTTGGCGCAGCCGTTGAGACAATTCGATTAGCTCTTAAAAGAGCTGCTCCGGGCTTGCACGAAAATCACGCGCTGCCGGCAGCCGACAGGCTATAGCCAACTTCAAAATTCCAAACTTAAATTATATTTACCTATTAGCTCAGTTTTTTATTTCTACGTATTTGATGTTTCTTTTATTTATTTATTCATCGAATAAAAAGCATTTAAGACTTTTAAATAATAAGTTAGTGAATTTTTAACATTTAAGAGCAGAATGGGTCATAAAATTACGTTCAAGGTCTATATATATTTTTTGAGTACGTTTTTCGTAATATGTATGATATAGTTCATGTATATAATGTATATTATTTGATACGTGTGTATATATATATATATATATATATATATATATATATATATATATAAAATTGTATAGAAATTAAAATTATAATAGATAAAACAATTATCGTTAGCATTTGTAACAGTTGTTAATTTAGGGTACTTTGAAATGAAAGTGATAACAATAATTTTTTTCTCTATTATATTTTCTGTTTCTATATAATTCATAATTAAAATAACAGGGGATAATATAATTGTTGTTGATGGGTTATGGGGAGCTTCGCATTGAGGATGTTCTATTATGTGGGGTGGAGCGTTACATATTTCTTCATCTTCTATTATATTTCAAAATGCGCTACATCCTTCCTGAGTGAGCATCCTCTTCTTTTTTCATCTCCCAATTTTCTGCCATATCAAAATTAATATAAATTTCACAGATGTTACCGACACCTACCTTCAGGGACAGACAGACGTGAACACCCAGGAGCTAGAACAGCTCTCTTTCCTCCCTCAAGCCGAAGTCTTCTCAATAATTAAAATTAAACAGTAATTAATTGTTTTATTTTTTAAATTTTAATTACCCCTAACTACAGACCGTTATATATTTATATATGTAGTGTAATTTTGTGTATATGCCAAAAGATTTTTTTTTTATTTTTCTGATTAGGCATTATTTAATTTAGGTTTATGTTTTGATCTATTCCATTATTAATCGTCTAATTGTCTTTGGTAATTAAATAATTAAAGACCCATGACCGCTCTTATTATGAATGTTTTATCAAGAAATATCTTCTGAAAACGAGTTCAAACTTTTAAATGAAAGAAAAGGTTAACAAAAAAAAAAAAAAAAAAATACAAAACGAGAAAGATGATAATAATAATTTAGGAGAGGTAAGGAATAAAAAAACGTTTTAACAATAGTATCGTTTGTCACATTTAAATGAAAGAAATGAAAAGTCGTGTCTATTTATTGGACGATCAGTGATGTGTGGGTAAGGTGATGAATCGTACTGATAATAAGCACTCAGTATACTTGATAAAAATGAACGGATTTTCTGAGGAATGTTCCGACTTGAGTAAGAAACGAGATTTCATTAGTATGTACTTGAAAACGGTTATACGAGTGTATTGATCAGCTTAGCAATTGCTCCTTTGTAAAAAAACATTCGTTGACCTTAGAAAAAATAATATACATAGTGTTCCATTTACAGCGGATCAAAACTATATAGTTTGAAAACTACGTAAAATTGAAAAAACATTATACAGGGATTTATTTTTTTTTTTTGTAGACTTCTTTCCCGTGCTATTATTGGTTTTGAGATCTAGCGCAATCGGCGTTTTTTTGCCAACATTTACTCCCATTTTTATTTGCTTCTTTTAAAAGTAGATAGAGAAAACAATAAAATAGATGGGTTAATTAGTTCTTGCAAGAGACGGTTTTAAGTGTGAACCCTAAGAAACGTCTAAGTATACTGTTGAACTTCGTGCTAACAATGACGTAAGCCGAAACCGGTACACTGTATATATACATTTGTTGTGGAATTTGACAATATAATAAATGTTAAACAAGTACTTTTATTAGTTTTCCACTACAGCGACAAAAAAACAAAACCCTATTTGATGTCAGTTTTGTCCAATAAAGCCATTTAAAATGTTTTTGGAGCAACCCGAGTCTGTCAAGTTGAATCTGCAAAATACTGTAAAAGTTCTCGTATTTTTATATCATTTTTTGAATTAGTGTTAAAACAGTTTCGGATTGCTCCAAAACATTTTAAATGACTTCATTGAGAAAATAATACACAAAAAAGAAGTGTCAATTGCAGGCCTATAGGTATTTTCCTAAAGGTCATCTAGAAAAAACGGCAAGTTCTTTCTTAAAACCATCTGTAAAATCCACTTAACATTTCGAGGGGTTTTTCTTCTTTATCTGTCTTTTTTAGAGAGGCAAATTAAATTTGGTGTAATTGGGGCAAGAAACCGTCCATAAGGCGAGATTTATGGCGTATAATAAGAGGACTAAAAATACTAAAATAAATCCCTCTCTGAGTTTTTTCTATTGTATTTATAATTTTCTAGTTTTCAAGGTATATCATTTTAAATGGGGCACCCTTTACATCAACCTAATGTTCATGAAGAAGCATGGAATAAGACTATCCTTCGTTGTCCTCAGTCTAGATGTTGGAGGAACAGTGGCGGATCTGCGTCCTTCCTCTGCCACTACCAACTAGGATAAAATATATTATTTTTTCATTTTGCTGTGTTCACATTGCTATGAACATTTTAACTGAAAAAAATAAAATAATAATAAAATTATTCTATTTGTTCATTTAAACCCTCTCTCCCCAGGTGTTATTCAAATGTCAAATCTCTCTTCCCGTTGATTGAGTATGTCACTTGAATAAAATATGTATGTGAACATGTAAAAAGATTATACTTATTGTAGATAAACAGTTCTTTGTAAATGAAAGTTAATTATTCTGGTAAACGTCTCTGGTCATAATTCAAATTACATTTTTCAAAGGATCACTAAAGAATGCACATAGACATCAAGTTTTATTTTTTCATTTTTGAATTCAGGGGTCGGATAACACGAAATGCCCGGTGAAAACTCAAAATCTAATTTTTTACCGATGACATAATTTCCCTTTTATTTCTTATAGATGGAGGAAAGTAAAATGGTTGTTAGGGCTTCAAAAAACGGAATATAACCAGTGATGAAAGTTTTTTCTTCTTAAATTTATTTATATTCTTAATCATATTTTTTGTGGCACCTAGTGCTGTAGATTCGAAAAAAAAATGTGTGCTTATATGTCCACATATTAAAGAAATAAATAGAGAAGATTCAGTTTACTAATGGATGGCGACTACTAACGAATAAATTATATTTTCCCTTTAATTTATTTACGTCAATACACCAGGATTTCTTATTTCCGACACTCTAGAGAAATGATGCATGTTTTAGGAAAAACTAGTAAGTAAATTCAAAAAATGCAAGAAAAACACGTAGTTGTTGAATTTATTGATCCCTCTCTCTGAGGATAAAAAAACAAAATAAAGTAAGAACATTAATTTTATTGAAGACAGATCACAAAGATTATGAAATGTAAGAAGCAATACAATGTTTCATGTTTCCCCAACAAATTACACGATAATGCTGTACATAAATTTCTATACTCGAAACTTTCTCATAAAAGCAATTAAAAAAAATACAAAATTATAATTAGTAACACCCGTATCATCTAGTATTTATAATATAGAGAGGTACATAAAATGTTTTCCTCATGAAAAGCTAAGCTAGTATGAGAAAGTCATCCATTGATTTTCAACCAAGTCGGCAGATTGGTTTCAGGAGAGCGAAAACTTACTTGATTAATTCGCACTGGGGAAATTCATTGCTGGTGATTCACCGACGTTTTTTTTTTTAACAAACCCCATTACATATATTTATGAAAGCTATTATTTACTTGTTAATTTGTACAGAATTACAAATAACAAAATGAGAAAAACAAGTGTGTGACAACTTGCTGGAATCCAACTTAATGTTAATTGTTGTACCAGAAGATGGAAAATCACCCAAATAAAACAATCCAAATTAATAAAACATTAAAAAAAAGAGAAAATAGTAAATTAAAACGAAAAATAGGTAATAAAAATACTACATATATTTTTCATAAAACCTTGAATAATAATTAAAAAAAAAAAAGAACACAGATAATGTGACGTTCAGATCTAACTAAAAGGAAACCGTCTCGAAGGTATCTTTCTTTATTGTTTCAACTCTACTACTTCATTCGGTTTCAAGTCTATTCAAGAGGGCGCCGGTAGCTCAGTGGTATGCGTGCTTGACTTCTGAGCTCAAGAGCGTGGGTTCGTAACCCGACCGAGGCCCTTAGTTTATTTTATCTGGGAGGTAAAATAAACTTAAGCACGCCGTCCTTAGGATGGGACGTTAAGCGATGGTCCCGAGCCTGTACGATGTCAGGTACTCGTTAAAGACCCCCAACCCTAAGTGAATAAAAATTTAGGGTAGGCAAAATTTAGGACTCCCATAGTAGAGTCGGGCTCATGTCCACCAGAGTGACGAAAGAGCGCTCTGGTAGTAGGCGATATGACCTTGTAGTTAAAGCCCGGACATGAGTAAAAAAAAAACTAAAAAAAAGTCTATTCAAGCCACAGTTAAAAGGCTTAAAATATACATGTATATATTTTTTTCATAACGTAAACTTAGAAGAAATTAATATGATATCACTGTAAATATTGTAATTTTCTCCGAAGGCTATGAAATAATTTATAAAAACGTATACAATGTTGAAGTAGCCATGAATAATATATTTGAAAAATACATTAGTTAATTAAAGCTATTATTTACTTATTAAATTTCAAAGACACAATACATAAAAAAACATGTACATTTATCAGCAAAACCCATTTTTTCAATTATTATTTTTTTAAATAAACGGCAAAAAATAATGTAATACCTACTCCTTCATTGTAAACATTGTAGGATTTGTACCGAATATTGTCTGGAAAGGCTATGAAACATTTTATTATATCTACATTTTGATACATCCATATAATGTACGAAGTGACAAGGAATGATAATTGTTCATAAAATACATTTATTAGTTATAGCTAGTATTCACCTAATAATCTCAAAGACGCCGCACACCAAAAATATATGTGTAAACAAACAAAAATATTTTTTTTCAAACATAAACTCAACAGAATTTAATATAATCATCCATCAATGTAAACATGGTAAAGTGCTGTGACATACAATGTTCGATGTGACACAGAATGATAAAATACATATATTTATCAAAGCTATTATTTACTCATTAATTTCACAACGTATATAACAAAAAAACAAGCATAGATATCAACATCAATAAAATCGTTCTATAAAAAATGTAAACGTAACAAATATCTACTAAATAAAGATTTTAAACAACCGGAATTCTGAACAAATATTTGTACACAAAAGAACAAAACACATGCTAGAGATGGGCTCGAGATTCTGTCATAATAGTTTGTTTCTGGAGCATCCCGACGTTTTGAACCTAGTAACATACCAAGACGTCGCGACGTTTGAAACCTGTTAACATACCAAGACTTCGCGACGTTTTGAACATGGTTACATACCAAGACGTCGCGATGTTTTGTACCTGGTAACATACCAAGACGTCGCGACGTTTTGAACCTGGTTAAATACCAAGACGTCAGGACGTTCTGAACATGGTTACATACCAAGACGTCGCGACGTTTGGAACCTGTTAACATACCAAGACGTCGCGACGTTTTGAACCTGGTTAAATACCAAGCCGTCACGACGTTTTGAACATGGTTACATACCAAGACGTCGCGACGTTTGGAACCTGTTAACATACCAAGACGCCATCTCCTGAGGCTGGCTCCCACTCCTAGTAATACAAAAACATTATCCTAACTATTAACAACAACCTAACCACTTCATTTGTTTTTGTCCATTTCGTATAGTCAATGTGTTAATATAATTACTGTTCAGGTTTGCTCTTGTTAATTTTTCTCCGTTTCTATATGCTTGTATTAATTATATTTCAATGAGTTTATAGTACTGTTTAATTTCTCTTCGGCAGCGTTGGTTACGCAGCTTATTCACATTGAATTCATATTAGTTATGGTGACTCATGCCCGGGCTTAAACTACGAGAACATGAGCTGACTCTACTCTAGGCGTCCTAAATTTTGCTTACCCAGGTTTGTTCAGCTAGGGTAGGGGTTCTTAAAGAGTGCCTGACATCGTACAGGCTCGAGATCATCACTTAACGTCTGATCCAAAGGACGGCGTGCTCTAGGTTTAGTTCTCAGAAGTGCTTCAAAGAACAATAAGTATTAGTTTTCGAAAATTTAGAATACCAATATTTGGCGAAACAGATTTGTTCATAGTAGTTCATAACACAATACTTCGAACTGTAATATTTTGTGCGAACTTCAAGGTAAAATTATTTGAATTTGTGTTAATTTTCGACTATTCGCGATTTAAATGAATACATAAATAAAGAAGAGTTTTCAGTTTACATCATTTGACAATATATATCTTCTTCACTTACTATCAAGTTAATTTCAAGCAATTGCAACACTGGATACAACTAAATAAACAAATTATTAACTCATCTGTTATAATTATTCTTCAAACTGTTTATAAAAGCATTTTTTCCTTCTAAACGTTAAATAATGCAAATTATGAAAAAAAACTACACTTGTTCCCTTTATTCGAAACATGATACTGTAATCAGAGAGAAATAAAATGGGGTAGACCAGCATGGAACCAGACCGTTCCAACTGAAAGTTGAAAACTACTATTTATTATTACAAAATAAAATCTAGCATGGGTGTCCGTCAAAAGTTTCAATGCGCCAGCAACGAAATTAGTAGCAAAACGCGAGATACATCAAAAAACAAAATAGAAAACCCTTGAGAATAAAGCAAACAAATTAGAATGAATGAATCGAGATAATAATTTAGCTATTTAAAAGTGATTATTTCAGTTTTTTTCCCACATGTGTAGGTCCCAACAGATAACTTTGCCCATTCTCTTCTAATTTTACAAAAATAGATTCAAATTGAGTTATAGAGATTAAGAGCATTACAACCACTTTATACTTCTTCAACATAAAGATAATACGCAGGAAGTATTGCCGGCCAAACAATTGGATGATGAGAATTTGTTCTCAGTCAACTTAATATCACCCCTGAGTTCCGATAAAAAGTGGTTCAGAAGATATATTTATGTTACAAAACAAATTCATATTCACGATAGCTCGTGAGGAAACAACAAATTTTAAATCTGAGTCACATACTAACGTAGAACTGACTAAAATATTGTGAAAATTTGAAATAAATACAGTGGACGTGCTTGGAGGCCTACTTGCCTTTTTGCAGACATCTCTGAATTTTGCTTAAATAAAAAAATTCAAACAAAACTTGTAAATAAAAATTAGAAAAGATATTTTTTATGGAATAATACTTTTTTTTGTAAGTTGACAGAAATGGATCTACGAAAAATTTGTTTTTACAAAAATGTTTGCCGTCCCCTGCGATACAGGGGACGGCAAACATTATATGTAAAATCATCTTTAAATAACCAACCACTATCAAGAATGAAAGATAATTTTTCCTATACTTTACTTTTCAGACTACCATGGACCAGAGATAAGGTAGGTAGTACACAATATGAATTATTATTACTTAAGTACTGATATAATTAATATTACAATTAGATTCAGTGCAATTGCAGTTGTCATTCTAAAGAGGTCAGACAGAGCACATCCATGCTATGCTTTGGCAAAGGAGTGACAAAGAGAATGAAAGACATAGTGACTTGAACACATGGACATATAATAGACTTCTATACACTAAACATATACTAGATAAATACACACCACACATATAAAGCCAGGTTGAGATGAGGGGGAGGCAGGTTCTGATGTAGGCTCTACGATTACATCTCACCTACATTCCCGTCAGAACACATTACATTCTAAAAGATCACAGATTACAGATTGCTTGTCCCTAAAGGGCACCTGTGTTCTTTTAAGAGGAAAAGAAACAAGGCCAACTACTTCCTTAAAAAGTAAAGAGAAGTAACCTTCATTCGATGAACATTAATAAATCATTGGCGAATCTGATAAAAACCAACTTGAATTTTGTAGTATCGATAAAAATAGCAAAATTCTGTATTCTTATGTAAAATTCTGAAAACTAGCAAAAAGGGAATTAACTTCACAAAAATACTAATTTCATATATTTTCTGCTCTTCCGCCGGGCAACCCCTTGAAAAGCGTTTCATTTTAATAAAATACTGTTAATTATTGATATAAATTGATTTTCTCGTTATTTCTTTGGATTCATACTTTCATAACTTACTATTTATGTTTATTTAATTACGGAAGTATCTACAATTGGATAGCTATAAGTTTTCATCTGATTTTCTTGACGTATACATTCCCCTGTTTTATTATTAATTATGAGACATTCTATAAAAAGTGGCACTTTCCAACCATTTTTTTAACAAAACAAATGTCTAAATTTTCACGATATTTTCCACGAAATAGGTTCATGGGGGTCCTTTTTGAATGTGAGCTGCTTCAACTAATCAAGTTTATAAAAACGATTGTAATAATTACCTAAATTTGTCGTTCTCATCTTTACATTGTACCATGTTAGTTTTTGAACTAGGACTATAAGTTACCTTTTAAAACCTGAACTGTTTGAAATGTGTTATATAGACCATGTTATTATAAATTTTTTAAATTTATTATCATTAAAAATTTCAAGAATACACTATAGAATTGAATATGAACTCCTTTCTAATTCCTAAGCTGGTCAATATTAAAAAACAGGTAACAACACCATATTTATTTTAATAGTTTCTTCGCCACTTCCCCAGTAATTGGGACCGTTTATGGTGTGGGTGAAATTATGAAGCGGATGGTTTAGGAGGAGAGAGTGAAATCCAGAAAAATACGTTTTTCAATAGCCGAAGGTTTTGTGAAAATTATACTTGAGAAAACCAGGTGATGAAGTATATATATATATTATTAATTTTAGAGAAATATTATTAAATGTTGGTTATTCTGAATAGCTATTTTTATTGCTCCCAAAAAAGGAACCTCACCCCCACCTCTCAGCCGACAATAGTACAAGTTGAGCATTAAAAACATTGAGCCCTTTCAAATTATTATTAATTTAATTTTGACTGGAAATATCAATACAATAGAAATAAAGGCACAGAGATAATAATGTTTGTACAACTTAATATCTAAGTACCCATTTTATATATTAAAGCCCTGGTTGTTTTAAAACTGGCTCTGAATTATCGCTAAAAGCAGTTTCGTTAAAAAAATTCAACAGCACCAAATCTCACTGAATGTATGACCATCTTAGCACTTAGTTGCAGACGAAACCTACTGCACTATTGCATACATCACTTATGATATTATAGATATCACAAATGGCTCTACATATACCCCACCGTCAGAAAATATGGGCACACCTATTAAAAACGCGTCAGCTAAAAATTGAAAGATTTCGCGAACAAAAACTTTCAAATAATGGTACCTTAAGGTACTTCTTTTTTCTGAGGGATTCTAACCCCAAGGGTCGAAACGGAACCCTATTGTCTCTGTCTGTCAGTCTTGTAGCTCCCAATCCTAATCAATAAGAGCTACAATAATGCAGATATTATTCAAGTTGGTTGGTGGTCCCAATCCAGACAAATGTTTCTATTCGACTCAAATTTTGTGATGTTCTCATACATCAAAACGGGGTAAAAATTCGACATTTTTGAAAATGATGACGTTAAAACTTTCATCGAGTAGAGCAAAAATTTATTTATTTAAAATTCAAAATGGTGTCTTAAGAGATCCGTAAAGTGGTCAGTACCAGTCGCATTTGGAAACTATTTGACCTATAAAAATTTCATGCCTCTCTCTCTCTCTCTCTCTCTCTATATATATATATATATATATATATATATATATATATATATATATATATATATATATATATATATATTATATATATTCTTTTATTATAGACCAAAACTAATGACAAATAAGTTTAATTAAAATTAGATAAGTGGCTTCTGAGATAACCAACTTAGAATGTTAAAAATATGTTCTACTAATGTAGCTCTAATCAGCAGATTTCTGGCACAAATACACAACACAAGAAAAAGGTAAGGGCATGGAACCCTTATCGCGCGAGGCCCATCTAGCACTTGACAGGTTTTTCTTTTTTACTCATAAAGATTGTTTATTTTGTTAAAATAAACACATTCCTACAAAGTTAATAATATAATTAAGTGTTTTTATTGACCTCTCCATAATTATCAGATACACCCATATATTATGACGGTATGGAAGTATTTGTCTATATAACTAGCTAACTTTGTTATTCGCACTCGGTCATTATTTCAAGTCCTTTTTTGGCACGGATTTGCCTATATAAGAACATGGTTCCCTATATAGCTTCATTTACTTGAGACTTGAGTAGCTGATCGGTTTCCTGGGAATCAAAGTACGAATCGATCGGAAGAACAATTCTACATTACATTACACCTTATATGACATTTGACTTTATTGCTTCACTAATTGCTTATTAAGAATTGTTCCATTTTCAATAATTTCTAAATTTTTTGAGCACTTATTTTAAATAATATTTTTGCACAATGACTAAAACATAAAATAAATATTATCAAATTTCATAGTAGAAGGCGGAAGATAATTATTGGAATGTTTCTTACAGTTAACAACAAGACAGTCATAGAAATATAACAAAAATAATATTATAAAAATTACTTCTCAGAGATTCTTTGAAGTATTATAATTTCTAATTAGAGTATTTCCTAAAAATATGCATAAATGCAGAGTTTCCAATAACATTTTTGTTTCACATTAAAAAAAATTATAAAAACTTCACAGTTTTTTTTTACATAATCGTTTTTGTAAGTTAAAAAATTATAAAACTTATAGTGAAAACATTTTCGTAGTTGTTTACACATTAATTTAAAATAAATAAAAAATGACATACAAAAACTGTTTAAATTTAGATCTTAAATTTCAATATATACAATTTAGAAAAAATAGACATATATATAAAAATAAATAAAAAAATTCAGAGTTAGTAATTATTTTCCTGGAATGGTCTCGAGAGAGGAATGCTCAGTGACAGTAGCCAGTGGCAGGCTGGTAGCAGACCTGAAACACAAGTATGCATCAATACAATACTAATTAACAGGAACCAGGTTCCTTAATAAAAAGTTAAAAGAGAACACTCAATTTAGAGGGATAGCGCTACTATTCTTAATGACGTATCTCGGCTTCTAATAGACGTAGATACACTTTTTTTATTTGAAATTAAAGAAAACACTCCATATAATCTGTTTAAAAAAATACGGATTCGAGCGTTTAGCGCGAAATTACTATTTTTATTTCAATTTTTCCTCAAGTCTAACCGAAAGGCTAATATCTTTTAGAAATTTTAAAAAGAATAAGACAATTCATTATTTGTTAATTTGGGAGGGTGAGAACTCTTAAAATGCAATTTATTATTGATACTTAACATTTTTTGCAGAGATATTGTGAAACACTTAATAAAAAGTAAAGAAAAATAAAAGTATGTTTTTTTTCTTTACTTTTTGCAATTTATTAGTTTGCCTACCTATATCTAAAGTTCTTCAAAAGGTGAGACTAACATTGAGCGAGCTTCCGAATTTCCGTCTCATTAACGACAAAGCAATTGAGCATGGTCCTGTAAATATTTTCATTTCACTGCTGCAGAATCGGTAATTAAACGATTAAGCATGATGAAGCGCTAATCGAAATGCCACTGTATGTTAAGTTGAAAGGCTGAAATAACACAACCTAAAAATGTAGCGGAGAATAAAGAGAGATGGACAGGCCGACCGAACTTTAAAAGTAGTTGCTTTTCTTATTTACTGATTAATAACTAGTCAGTTTTTTTTACAAATATCCTATTAATGAGTCACTTCCACAAAATACAATCATTCGAGAAGAGCTTCGTAGTTCGATAACTGATTTTCATGACGCAGGCAATGTCTGCAAGGCTCCTTTTAAAATTCGAAGAAAACAAATCACAAGTAGCAAAAAGCAGCTAATAAGTATGGATTTAATAACGTTTGGTGAATAGTTCCTTTACATTCCTGCAGATGAATCATATTTCGGGTGAGGCTACTGGAAAACTTGCGATGTCATGCTGATTAGGGTGGTCCTTATTTTGAAAAAGTTTAAATTTCTCAAACCTCCACCCGGAATTTTGTTTTTTATTCTCTTTATGTTTTTAATTTCTCTAGAAATATGAATTTTTTCAAAATAAGGGCCACTCTAATGCTGATAGTATAATAGTATTTGCAGATGATAAGTTCAAATATAATAAGGTCAATCATTTTAACCGATCCAGCTTATCTTAACTGTTTTTTTAACTTCCTAACCAAACTCAATTGTTTGAAATGATACAACTGCCATGCACAAGCGTGTTACAACCCTTCGAAAGGTTTTATGGCTTGGTGACATTATTATTATTGTTATTTACTTACATATTTTCAAACCAATCACAAGAGCCTGGAGCTGAATGCGACCTCCCAGTACAGCACAATCTTTTGAAATGAGAGTCCAGTGACGTATAAGGGTTCTGAAAAATAAAAAAATTAAATAGACGAGATTACATTAGCAATGCAGCTAATTAAAATGACCCAACCAAATTACTTTATAAATAATTTAAAAAATGAATATAGTAAATTAAAATTAAAAATAATAACAATTAATATGCTCCTCAATAATATTTCAGTTGAGCCATCCGAAAAATGGTCGCATTAAGAAGGACTTACTCAATATGAGACTTACATTGTGGCTTCTTAATTCACATACTAAATTTTGTGTCGATATGTTACTGTTAATTTGATAAATTTAGTTATTATACATAATAACTGGTTATTTTACAAAATAACTACCGTTCTTGATAAATATGACAAATTATTCACAGTTTCTTAATATTTATCATATTAACCAGTTATTATACATAATATAAAACTCACCTTGTTAATATGATAAATTTTTTACTTTTGTCACAAATTAATCATATTAACTGGCTATTATGCATAATAGCTGAAAACCTGTGGCTAGTATGCTAAATTCAGTATTCTGGAATGAAATTTTCTTTAATTCTGGGAGAATAAACGTGAATGTAGATTATTTGGAAAAATTGCTTTGTTTCTTTTCTAGGAAACATATAAATTTATTAGGAAATGGAGAGAGTTGTTATTTTTTTTTTTTTTTTTTTTTTTTTTAGCTTGTCTAGACGATTGTTTCGTCTAAAAAGTTTAGTGCTTTGCAATTCAAAATGTCACGACAGTTTGCCTTGTTCAAATCAATAAGCACCTACCTAATATTTGTCTTATTTATTTATAATAGCAACAATTATCTATAATAGCCACACTAGTTTGGCTATTATACAAAATAACCAGTTAACTTAGTAAATTCAACTAAATTAATCACTTTAGCTGTTCACGTTGGATATTTTACAAAATAACCAGATAAAGTAATAATTTTTTTTTCAATTTGCCATATTAACCAGTTTTTTGGTTATTATACAAAATAACCGGTGATTATAGCAGATTTATCAAATTAACAGTAACAGATACATTCATTACATCTGCAGTTATTAGAATTTTTAAGTAAGCCCCTCTCCTCTGCGATTTCGGGGATGTTAATAGGTGCCAACCTTATAGGGTCTTGAATTTAAATATAAAATTTCATGATGATATATTCATTACATCGGCAGTTATTGGGATCTTTGAGTTCTCTTCCTCCCCTTCGACTGATCCCGCTGAAAACTAATAGGTGTCGCCCTTATAGGGCTTTGTATTTACAAATGAAATTTCAATACATTGTGTGTCAATACATTCATTACAGGCAGTTACTAGAGTTTTTGTGTTAGGCCTCCCCCCTTCCCTTTGGTCGATTTGGCTTAAATTCACTACATGTCGTCCTTAGAGGGTTCTGGATACACATATAAAATTTCGTGTCGATACATTAGTTCTATCGAGAGTTATCGGGTTCACAGACACAGACGCACACACAGACAAGCAGAATTTTTGTTTTCGTTTTTGAAATCAAGGGATCGGAAAACATGATATTCCGTTGAAAACTCGCGCATCAAATTTTTGTCCGATTACATAGTTTTGTAGAATATCAAAATCCGAAATCCTGGTTTCCTCTTAAGAGATGTTAATAGGAAACCGCGACTTCGGACACTGATTTTACTCATTAAAACTTAAAATTTGTAAACTTATAACAAGATATCAAGTGACAGTTGAGATAATTCTCCACAACTTTCATCAGATGTAAAAGTTGTATGTACGGTTTGGAAGTTACCATAAGGTCGGTCTTATTTGGGACACAAAAGATTTTATGTGAACGTTTTGAATGTAAATTATAAACACAAATATAGGAATCCTGTATCTTTTTGGTTATCGTACTCCTCGCAAGAAATAGCAAGATATTAATCTGACCATTACAAAAAATGTTTGGAAGGTGATGAAATGTAAAAGGAATTCGAGGTTCTGTCGTGTAAAGAAATAGATAGAAATAAATAGTTTTCGAAACGTTGGCCAAATATTGAGTTTTTATTTACAGGATAGAATCTTGAATTTATTCTACATTAAAGGACGATATATAGACCCAGCCATAAATCGATGAGGCAAACATAAAACATTAAGTAAACCACAGCATTTTCAAATTAAGGTGGATAATAAGCTAGTTTCAAATAACATTTATAATTTATTACTTAGTACATGTAACTAATCCAAATTATTTGCCAAACAAGAATTTTAATTCCTTTGTAAAAAAAAAAAAACGATAAAATATATGTGATGTGGTCATTACAGGACTTTCTAAACAGGTCTATTGGAGTACCATTTGTTTGTCCAATTGTGACTTAAACTAATGGAACTTGAGCGTTGACAAAAGAAAATGAAGAGACTCTGGTACTGTGAGAACGGAAAGTAGTTAAAAAGATTTATGGACCTGTTTCCGAGAACGGCAGATGGCGTATCCGGAAGAACAGAGAGTTGAGAGACCTCTACGTGGAGTCCGACCTGGTGTCCGTGATCAAGCAAGCGAGATTACGTTGGTTGGGCCACGTAGAGAGAATGGAAGGAGGAAGACTCCCTAAACAAGCCCTCTGCGGTAGGCCAGGCGGTGCCAGGAGAAGAGGAAGACCTAGACTCCGTTGGCTGAACGACGTCGAGGCGGATCTCCGAGTGTTGGGCATCAGAGGATGGAGGGGGAAGGTCTTAGATCGAGACGAATGGAGGAGGATTGTGACGGAGGCCCGGGTTCTTTCAGGACCGTAGCGCCGCAGGAAGAAAAAGAAGAAGAGGACCATTTGCACTAATATTCAATATTTGACTTACATAGGGGCTCCTAAATCCTCATACTAAATTTTGTGTCGATAAATTCCTAACATCGGCAGTTATTTATTAGGGTTTATGAATTGGGCCCTCCTCTTATCCCCTCTTTCTCTTCTGCCGATTCCGCTGAAAATTAATAAGTGTTGTTCTTATCGGGTTTTCAATTCACATAAGAAATGTTGTGTCGATACATTTATTATACCGGCAGTTATTACAGTTTTTGAGTTAACCCTCTCCCTAATCCCCCTTTCCTTTTGGTCGATTTGACAGAAAATCAATACGTGCACCCTCAGAGGGTTCAGGATTTACACACAAAATATCGTGTAGATATATTCATTCTATCGGCAGATATCGTGTTCACATGCACACGTACAGACAGAACTTGTTTTTTCATATTTGGAATCTGGCTGGAGGTCAGAAAAAATAAAATTCCGTTGAAAACGTTTGACCGATTAATTACATAACTTCCTCTATACTTCGTATAGCTCGGGGAGTAAAAACAAAATTGGTGATGCTAAGTAAATATAAGAATTTGAATTTTTAAATAAAAAATGGCTGGTTGATATTATCAGTAAATTGTGGCGTTTTCAATGTTGGATGGAGCAATAAATAAATACGTAATGCGCAAAGTCACAGTTTCACAGGAAATGTGTAAAAATCTAGGCCCAGACTTGGGGATATGTCAGTCTCCACAGCGGACAGTTTGTCTCTTCTCCCTCACCACCTCAACACTCTTCCGCACAAATATAAACATCTCTAACTCAAAACTATCATTTCTGGACTTACGTTCTTCTTCCGGGAAGCCAGTTGTAGTATATGATGTAATAAAAAGTCTTAAATCTTAATTACCTGAAAAGAATGTTTTTTGAGCATAGCTTTCACAAGTATGAGAGTGTTAAGTTTAGGAATGGAAGTGACCACATCCCTTATTTCTTCTTCAGTGACCTCAACCAGATGACAATTATCGTTTTCTGATGGTAGAAATGAAGTTCCATTTCTCGTAACCCATACATGTTTCTGTCAGCATAAACAAATACAACTACATTAAAGCCAATGAAAAAAGTAGAGTAACGGTTTTATACAATAAAATCAATTAAGACGAATGTCCGAAGTAACTACATATTTTTAGACAATATAAAAAAATATACCTTAATCTCAGGGAGAGTTATTCTGTTCGAAGGATTTTTTAATAACATTTTGCTTATAAGATCTTGGAGGTTGTGACTTGGAATGTGTACTTCAGGAAAAACAAGTGGTTCTGTCCTGATCTTCTGATATAGAGCTGGAATAGAGTCCGCTTGGAAAGGCAGAAACCCGTAGACAAAAGCGAACAGAGTGACTCCAAGGGACCAAATGTCATAAGCCTGCAGAAA
This sequence comes from Aradus depressus, assembly GCA_963662175.1. NCBI lineage: Eukaryota > Metazoa > Arthropoda > Insecta > Hemiptera > Aradidae > Aradus > Aradus depressus. The sequence continues at coordinate 8,995,310 of OY759218.1, forward strand.
TATACCCAAAATAAGTATCTGATTCTAGCAATTTCTTTAGAATAGCTGGTCTAGTTTCAATCTTTATATACAGAAATAACAATTGATAAGAAATATCAATATACACATCTTTATATACTTTCACAAAAACCGTGAGTCCGCGGAGAAGCTGGAGCTTAGGTAGCCATTGATAGTTCATGTCCACCAGAGAGATGAAAGAGCGCTCTGGTAGTAGGCGATATGACCTCATAAACACTCGGTCGGCGCCTCATCCCGTAGGGGACGGTTTAGAAGAATAAAATGAAAGTACCTTGCCACTGAAGTGAGATTTGGTAAAGATGGCTTCGGGAGCGGTAAAGGCTGGAGTCCCCGCAGAGTTGTTCAGACAAGCATCCAACCCGTCAAATTCGTTACAAACCCCGAGATCGGCTATTTTAACACGACCACTCTCACTAAGAAGTATGTTGGAAGGTTTGATGTCACGATGAATTATCTTTTGAAAATGCACTAAAAATAAACATAAATATACATAAATAAATAACAAAATGAATATGAAAATAGTCTAAAAAAAACAAGTTTATGGTGGGTTACAGAAGGTGGCCAAGATTGTAAAAGACAAACGTTGGGGTCTTACAAGAAATATAATTTAGAGTAAAGAAAATCATATAAACGTGGGTCCGAAAGCGCTTCCATATATATATATATTTTTTTTTTCTGCACTGAAATAATTAAAGAATTATATTTTATGTTTAGCAAGTCACTGCATTGATGTATTTCTATTTTTACAAACAACTAGGTTGCATATTTTGTTACATTCATTGCCAGGACTATATCGTCGATACAAATGCTATATATCGAATGTGAAAAACACCACTTCTCAGGAGAGTGAATAAACTGTTTCAAGGTTCATTCAAAATCAGTGCGTATTGTCTAACTTTTTTACTAATGTCATTATACGTGGTGTTATGCCTTATAGATGACTCTATAAGAATTTTATCGAATTATGTATCTTAATAGGCCGAAAACGAAAAATGCGTTTTTTCACATTCGATACTTTGCATTTGTACCGACAATATATGCAAAGCTAAATTTTGCCATTACCAGCGCTGTTTATATTTGAAACGTTAATGGTCATTAATGTTCACAATGCTACATATCACCACTTCAAAGACAGACGACCACATATACATATACATGACTCCATTCCCACTCAAATCCTAGCACTAATTCACGAAAAAAACACGGCTCGCAAACGCTGGCAAAGAACGAGAAGTGATGTAGATAAAAGAGACCTCAATCGCTTGACCCGACGGGTGAGATGAGAGCTCGACAACCACAGAATTTGTAAGTACAGGGCTTACTTGACCGACATGACCCCCGGCGATAGTAGTCTCTGGAAAGAAACCCGACGAATTTTGAGACAAAACACATCCTTGCCCCCACTGACAGACGGACATCACACAGTGACAAGCGACGAAGACAAATGCGAAATCCTGGCAAAACACCTCGAACAAAAGTACCGCACACACGACACTGCTAACACAGACATGAACACCACAGTACACACATATCTATCCATACCGACACAAACTGTTGAAAATTTCATCAAGTTCACCACTCCCTCAGAAATCACAACATTAATAACAAACTTAGCAAACAACAAGGCCCCCGGTGAGGATCTCATTCCGAACATAGTGCTGAAGAAGCTGCCACCCAAGAGTATAGCCTTTCTAACCGGTCTGTTCAACGCATGCCTGCGATGCAGCTATTTTCCTCGAAATTGGAAAAACGCGGTTGTAATCGTCTTCCATAAACATGGTAAGCCCAAGCAAGAGCCGGACAGCTATCGGCCTATAAGCCTTCTGAACTCGTTGTCGAAGATCTTCGAACGACTAATATTGAGAAGACTGGGTTCTCACCTGGAAAGCGCAGGAATTGTTCCAGCTCACCAGTTTGGTTTCAAACATAATCATTCATCTGTGCACCAGCTACAGAGGGTCTCGGAAAAGATTGTGAATGGTTTCGAACAGAAGACATATACAACCTCTGTCTTTTTAGATGTAGCTTCCGCGTTCGACTCGGTGTGGCATGAAGGTCTCCGCTATAAGCTGAGGAAGCTCCACAGTACTTGGAAAAGATCGTTGATTCCTTTTTGGAGAACAGGACGTTTCAAGTGCGGGTCAACAACATCCTCAGCTCCAAGCGTAGTATTCTGGCGGGAGTGCCACAGGGAGCTATCCTCAGTCCCCTCCTCTTCAGCTTATACTGCTGCGACATCCCCGAGCCATGTAATACCACTCTAGCACTATACGCAGACGACACACTACTTATGTGTCAACATGAAGACCTCCAGACAGCAGTTGACATGTTACAAACTTCTCTCAACCACGTCTCCAGCTGGTTCGCTCGATGGAAGCTTCAGTTGAACGCCAGTAAAACAGAAGCGAAGATTTTTGCCCTTCGCCGATTTTTTACAGAGGACACGTGTGTCTCTGAATGCACCATGGTTTATCCGAAACAGCCAACTCCATGAGGAACTGGGAGTTCCTCGGGTCGCAGCCTATTTAAGGTCCTTAGTAGATAACTACCACGGAAGACTAGGCCTGTGTTCTGGAGCAGCCCACTATAATCTTGGCCAGCCTACTCTCCACAGAAGGCTCAAACCAAGATTATACCAAGACATTATTATTAATTAATTTCATTTTATATTTTCCATTTTATACTTTGTGTGAAAAACCAAGATGTTCTGGTCCAAATAAAGTGTGTTGTTGTTGTTTGAAAAGATTTTCGCTTCTCTGCTTCTTCCTTTGTGACTCTCAAATAGTCTCTTGAGCACACTTTCCAAAATAGTAGCGCTTAACTCTAAACGCACAGCCTTAGTTGATTCCTAATTTTTGCATTTCCCTTCACCTAGTCAATATATTTTGAGGCAAAATCCTTATAATTTAACTAATATATATTCTCTGAAACCTATAGAACGGTCATTAGTGGATACCTTATATATAGGAATAAGACAAACAGTTCTTTGCTTCTAAGTTATGAGCATTTATTATATTGAATTCTCCTCAAGACGTAAAAATTTCTTGGATGTCAGTTTGATAAGTAACTTGTAAACAAGCTCTTTTGGGGCATAGTAACAATCTTTCTTTTTGTTCTGTTTAAATTTCATTTCCTACTCTATGCACACAAAACTATAATCATAATAATAAAAACTGTGTTTAATTGATCAGATTTTAATGACTTCCTTATGAAATATAATGATTATAAATGGTTTATTTTGTTACAAAAGTTTTGAAAATGCCTGAAAAATTGCAAAACGTCAATAAAAATATTATAAATATATTTTGGGAAGACCGAAATACAATTTTTTGTTTGTTTCAAACCAAATTCATCAAAAACTATGAGGTTTGACTGCCAGATATAAACCACGAAGGTACTAGAAAATAATTTTTATTTATTTGCTGTCTGCTCTATTTTAAAGGAATACAGGTTAAAGAGGTTAGATAAAGGGCAAGTTACCCTGCAGGAGTATTTTTATTTTGTACATGGTGAAAATTGGATTGCTTTATATAATTATGTGCTACCTGCAATGAAGAACAGCAAGTATATAATTATATCTAGAATTGTTATTTATTTTATTTTTACTTCCCCAACTATACGACGTAATAGGGGAAGCTAAGTAATCGGTCAAAAATTCGATGCGAAGTTTTCAACGGAATTCCATTTTTTTCAACCTCTAAATTTCAAATATTAAAAACAAAAACTCCCGATAAAATTAATGTATCAACACGAAATTTTATATGTGTATCCAGAAGCCTCTAAGGACGACACTTATTGTTTTCCAGCCAAATCGACCAAAGGGGAGGATTAGGGGGGAAGGCTTAACATAAAAACTCTAATAACTGCCTGTGTAATGAATGTATCGACACAAAATTTTATATTTAAAGTCAAAACCCAATGAGTACATAACCTGTCAAATTGTAGAGATATCGGCTGAAGGGAAGGGGACTCAATTCAAATACCATAACCGTCGATGTAATGAATTTATTGACACAAAATTCAGTATGAGGATTTAGGAGCCCCTATGTAAGTCAACTGTTGAATATTATCGCAAACGGTCGACTGGTTTTGGAGGGGTAGCGAAAAGTTAATTAATTCGTTCTGGAAAAGTACATTGCCTATGATTCCCCGACTTTTTATTTAGTTATTAAACATTAGTAGCAATTTTGTTGCTTTTTATTTTTATTATTATTTTTATATATACTGTCGAAAAGAGAAAGGGCTATCTTATTTTATTTTGTTTTTGTTAATATTTTTGAAGCCTATTTTCTAAATAAACATGTATTCATTCGATCATTCTTAGTTTATATGTGAACATCTTTACTGAAAAAATGGCCATTCCGTAAATAAACTTACAATACTCGAGACCACAAAGAACATCTCGGAAGTAGTCCCATGCCTTGTCTTCAGCCAACGGGGATCGTGACGGGATGTGGACCACCTCCCCTTCGAGCAGTTCAAATACTGAGAAAACAAATCAACACTACTGTTAAATAATAAATCATGGTTAAACTACAAATCAGGATAATTTTTTTTTAAAGATTTTTGTTATAGAAAACGGAAAAATTATATTGAAAACTGATTGTTTACAGAAAACAAATGAACATGGGAAATTTAAACTTCGAGGTATACCAGTACTTTTTAACTGCGCAAATTAAATAAAAAAAAGACTGATCAAAGTTCTTATAACAGGGTTAAGAAAAACAATAATGAGAAGGGATGAAATGGATTCCACGTGAAGATGACGTAATTTATGCACTTATTTAATTTTCAATGTGTAACACCCATTTTTGATTAATAAAGTCCACATCTAGAAAATTCGATGAAGGCACTTTCGAGGAGTTAGAGGCATCATTGATTCCAATATTGAAAAATGATGGTTCTTGCTTCCAAGAAAAAGGACAACTCCGCGTTTATAGTTCTTTGAAGGTTACCTCGATCTTCTACCATTTCGGAAAATAATATTGAAAAGTTATTTCAATATATTATTATTCCAGAATCTCTTATCTTATAAATCACAATAATTATTTGTTACTACCATATTACACACAGTAATATTCAACATGAGTAACATTTAGGAGTATTTTCATAACTTTTGTGTTCGGAGGACCATGTTTCTAGCTCCATTTCCGACGAAGGAAAATAAATTAACAAAAATCTCAAAAACACCGTTCAAATTATAAGACTCACAATGAATACCGGCAGCCAAAGAGCATCGAGTAATAGCTTTCTTTTCTTGGTATACTTTCAATAGATGATCACAGCAAAAACGTTTTTAAGCAAAACAAAAAATCATTGTTGACATTTGTAATCTTCTAAATTTTCTTAATTAACGTTTTTCATATTTTAAGACTTAAATATACAGGAGGGACAGGGAAAAACCCCGTGGGGCTGAAAAAAGGGTACCGTTTGGATTGTAAACTGGTAAAACTTCCATTTAGTATTTGTTAAGTAGTGGCTGAAGGTGGTAGCAATACCAAAAGTACTCCCATATTATATTTATTTTGTGAAATACAATATTTTTTAGAAAAACATACGTTTTCCTTTATTTTTTATTAAGTTGTGTTTCACAATATCTCTGCGAAAAATGTTAAGTATCAAAAACAAAAAATGTTCTTCATTGAATGCTTTATAAATTTTCCCCTCTTCGCTTTATGGTAGGGGGACCGGACAGCCGAGGTCATTGCCTAACATTTCATAAGGGTAAATTACGCTGAAAGATGGGAGGAATCTGGATAAAAAAATAGAAAAACGAAAAATTTCCAGGATTCATTCCAAAAAAAAAAGTCGACTGTGAATCACCGGCAATGTACTTCCCCAGAACGAATTAATCAATTAACGTTTCCGCTCCCCTCCAAAACCAGACAACCGTTTACGCTAGTATTCAACAGTTGACTTACATAGGGACTCCTATCCTGATACTGAACGTTTGAGTCGAAAAATTCATTACATCGGCAGTTATTAGGGTTTTTGGATAGAGCCCTCTCCCCTGAACCCCCCCTTCCTTTCTGACTGCGGAACGCTCATAATTTCTTTTTTTAATTACAAGTGATACTTTTCACCCTGACATACCAGACATGTGTGTAATGAATGGAGTTTTACCCATAAACAAAGAAATAACTATATTATGAAAACTACAGATAATACAGAAAACTTAATTCAGCGCAACAAATCCAATAAGGATCTTCTACTATAGATTCCTGTAAAAAAAAGAAGTAATTGTATACAAGATATGTTGAGGAGGTACAGACCTAGGTACAGACTGTCTTCGTCGGGGTCATCCAACACCTCGACAAGTTTGACAACGTTTGGATGGTCTAGCTTCTTCAGAACAGCAATCTCTCGATATATTCTTTCTAAAGGGTCCACCAGTTTCCTGTTGGGATGCTGCCTCCCTGTAATAAATAAATAAATAAATGTTATTCCAGAGGGTCAACCACACCACCTCTTCTCATTCCAATGTACTTTTTTAACTATATTTATAACTATATACTAGTATTAAGCACACACAAAAAAAGAAACAAACATAGAATGTCCGAAATTTTAATCTATTTGCTTCATTTTACAACAATAATTACAAATATAGATTTCATACAGGTAAGGCTCAACCCACAGCATGAAAGGGGCCATGGGGTATGTCCGTGAATCAGTATGGAAAGGCACATAATTACACAAAAGTCTGACCACATCACATATTGAAGGGTTCCATAGATGAATATGATAATCAAGAAAGCCTTCTAACCCGGTGCCGGGGGCCCCGCCGACCACCGACAGGCGTGCGGCGGCTGCCCCCGGCTCTGGGACGCAGGCAGAACAGAACCCCCGAAAAGATCCCGAGTTCACTCGGCGTAAAGCGCCGGAAACCAAGGATGACTGTAGACCGTAGCCATCGAGCCGGTCCACAGCCGGAGAACCCGTTTTTTTCCCAACGCAATAGGGTGATGTGACCGAACCCCCCTCATGAGATCAGAAGCACCCCCCAACAAAAAAAAAATCATGCCCGGGCTTTAACTACGAGGTCACTTCGCCTACTACCAGAGCGCTCTTTCGTCACTCTGATGGACATGAGCCCCGACTCTACTGTGTGAGTCCTAAATTTTGCCTGCCCTAAATGTTTATTCACCTAGGGTAGGGATCTTTAACGAGTACCTGACATCGTACAGGCTCGGGACCATCGTTTAACGTCCCATCCGAAGGACTGCGTGCTTAAGATTATTTTACCTCCCAGATAAAATAAACTAAGGGCCTCGGCCGGGCTTCGACCCAACGATCTTGAGCTCAGAAGGCAAGCACGCATACCACTGAGGTACCGGCGCCCTCATCCAGAAGTTCTTTTTTCTTTGCTTGACAATATTTCGGGAACCGTTCATAGTGACCACAAGAAGGGAAATGGAAATGACCAGAAATATTGTCAAGAAAAGAAAGAAGACATCTTTGGAAAAAAAAGGCCGGAAAAACAGCATATTAACATCCCCGAGAAGTTTAAGAAAGACATAATGACAAGTGTTCCTGTTTTTAATTTTTGATAAAAAAAACTATAATTGATTATAAATTTTTCATTTACCGAAAACTCCTGCTTTCTTGAAAAGTTTCTTCTTTGATAATATTTTCATGGCCTGTAAAACAATAAAAAATATTATAAAAACACCTATAACATGTTAAAATGCAACATGATTGAAGAAGAAATTTATTTGTTACACATCGATCTACAGATCTGTGACCTCGCGGCAGTGAGGGAGAAAGCGAGTGGTGGGAGAGCAAGAGTGGTGGAGGAAATGTGTAATGGGGGAGAGTTACTTGCATATACTGTCCCGGGATAAATCTTCCCCATTGCTCTTACGATCCACAAAAAAACAGCGTAATATTTAAAATTTACAGATGTATAGACATGCCCCATACAGGACAAAAACGACGGGAGCTTAACAGATGATTCAAGCAACCATATAAGTTGCTAAATAGACAATCCAGACTCTCTGTTGAGAGCAAAATATTTACAAGACAATATACGACCGATTTAGTCTTACGGACTCGAACTGTGGGGTTGTGCTAAGCCATCCAACATCAAGCCAGTATCCAATCCTTCCATTCCAAAGTTAAAATGATTGTCGATGCTCCCTATTATGTTCCTAACCTTAACTTCCACAATGATCTTAAAGTTACTTCCTTCACAGACGTAATTAATTCAATGCGACACCCAGCTTGGTTGCAGGTACAAACATGAAACATACACCACATTTCACTATTTCTTATCCTGACATTAAATCACAGAACCTCCTCCTTCCCCTTGGGGGTGATGTCTCCAACCCAAACTTTTTTCTCCCCCCAATGGCTTTTCTTTCCAAATTCTGAAACTAGGTTTTTGAGAAGAAAAATAATACTGGTGGGTATTTGTTTTCTAGTATCCAAATAGTTTTTTTTTTGTACCTATATAAAAAGCGTCGGATTTGCAGAGAATTCCATTCAAAAATTATTTCTATGATGTGGCATGATTCTCTTAAATGTATAAGTTTCAATCTTCTATTCGTTCTAACAAAGCCTTTCCAATCCAAAGCAATTAGTTCAGAAAAAACAAGTCCCTGTGACAACACAAACTGATAGTAGAAATAACTGACGAAAACTGTTTGCATAATTATTTCGGCTTCTAGTTTGATAATACTAAAAAACTGTATGGTTCTGTCCTAAAGAACAAATATGCAAAGACTTGTGAAAATCTGTAACCAGATGCGGTAAATATCGTGTTGTTTCATCGATCGGTCAATTATTATTGAGCGGGAGGATATACATATCTTGATGGCGGCTATTCAATTTTTAATAAGTAATATTCATTTTATTATCCAAAAGCAGATAAGGATTATATAGAAAGCATTAAAATAAATCGAACTTACATAATGAGTGTCATCTTCAGCGCTATAAGCCAGTTTCACTAACCCATAAGCACCCTGCAAACAAAACAATAAATCAAATTTGAGTCACGATCGGATGTCATATTACCGGCTAAAAGGCATTAAGTAGAAAAATAATACTTCCAAACACAATTCGTCGCAAAATCCAATTCCTTGAAGCACGATTCGTTGGTAAAGTGATCGCATGTACGGAAACCAATTAAAGAAACACTTTTAATTACTACATTTTTTTCAGCATTTTTTTTTCGTTTACTAGTAGTAATTTATTTTAAAATTTATTTTTTATTTAACAATATTTCGTACTGTTTTCTTTATATGTTTTATTACACAAAGGACAGTTATTATTGTTATTTGGGATAACAATCTATAGTTGGTTTACATAGAGACTTCTGAATCCGTATATATACTTTGTGTCGATACATTCATTACGTTATTAGATTTTTGTGTCGAGCCCCCTCCTCTAATCCCCCCTTTCCTTCGGCCGATTTCGCGGAAAATTATTAAGTGCTGTCCAAGGGGTTTAAATTTTTTAAATATAAAGTTTCATGTCGATACGTATGTTACATCAGCAGTTATTAAAGGTGTTGTGTTAAGTTCCCCCCTAATCCCTCTTCCCCCTTTTTCTTTGGACGATTTGGCTAAAAATAATTGGTATCGTCGTTATGGGGTTCTGGATACACATATAAAATTTCGCGTCGAAACATTAATTATATCGGGAGTTATCGTGTTCACAGACACTCACACAGTTTTTTTCATTGTTTCAAGGGGTTGGAAAACATGATATTCCGTTGAAAACTCAGCATTGAATTTCTGACCGATTACATAACTTCCCCTGTACTTTGTACAGCTGGGAAAGTATAATCCTGGCTCACGGTTGTACAATGTGGTAGAGAGGTGCTTTCTTTCTGATTGCGATCTGCGCGTTGCGAAACTAAACAACTTCGCTTACAGTATGTACATGTTTTTAAGAATATTTCCCCAACTACATGTAGTGTAGGAAACAATAATATATAGTAATAAGGTAGAAATTCCATGCCCATATTTTTTGTTTTTAATATCCTCATGCCCTTCAATAATGAGGAAGAAAAGTGGATTAGGAGATAAACTATGGTAACTGTTCTAACTGACTCCTTCGACGAACTGCGACTTCGTTACAATTAGTGACCTACACGACTGACAGGGAAGAAGCTATAGCATGCTAAAGTTAAAAATTAGCTTCAAGAAACACAACAACAACAATGTTGATCCCATTTGAAACAACACCAGTTTTAGAAACATTACTATAGTGTTACTTACTATAACATGCATTTGTTACTGAAAATATTTAAATGTGACTTTTTCATAACATTTTGATTTTTTTTAAATTATGATTTAAGCAATGGTATTGTATGCATCAGCCAAAGCAAAAAATGAGCTCACCCCCACTAATCAATAGATCTTGAGTTATAGCCATTTGAAACATGCCCAATTTTGAGCTTCTTTTTTTATAAGTTCATGTCACGCATACGATTGCAAAACGAAGTTTGAAAATGTGACCTTCTCTCACTAGGGTACAACTTATAAGAAGAAAATCAGAGAGGTGATGGTTCCGGATTGGAAATAAATGGAAATGGAATGACCTGATTCTGAACTTAGTCAATCTATGTGAACTACCTGTCCGATGGACTCAGAGAGTCGGTACTGGTTCAGTTGGAGATGTCTCCCCGACTTGTCCACACTGATCCTCTTACTCTCCTTCAGTGGTTTCCGGGCCAGTCGTGGCGAGGAGAATGGAGAGTAGGGGATATCTGGGTAGATGATTCTTTTTCCTTTCTTAGATACGTGGTCTCCTTGAGGGTCATTGTCCGGATCTCCTCCAGTTGCTGCATCCTTCAGGCTTCCTTCACCTTTCTCACTGAAATATGAAAATAAAACAATGAATTAAGAAGAACTAGAGTGCCCATTAATGTACCGGAGCTCGCGGAAGCGGGTTTTCATAGTAGATTTTCAACCCCCTTGATGATAAGTCATATTGGATAGATACAAAGACGGGGACTGCAAATCAGTGTTTACTATTTAACACAAGCTGTTCCTTCAGGGGTTAGGCGCTATTATTCTAATGAACGTAGACAAACATTTTAAGGGCCAAATTAAAGCAAAAACTATATATAATTTGTTTCGGACAGAAAAGTAATTAATTTCTAGAAAACATTTACCAAATATTTGCATGCAGGGTGTCTAGCTAAACCGTCTTTCGCGCTTCCCCCCCCCCCCCCCCCCCCTTCCCCAGCCGAAAAGGGAACAGGCTAGAGTGGTTCTTTTTTCAGTGTGTTTAATTCGAACTTTTCAATCAAATAAAAGCTGCTTTAATTTTTTTGGATCAAAATTGTGTGCGCGTAAGTGAAAAAGTTGCTTGAGTGAATACAATGACAGAGAGCAAAAATTACGTAACTGTGAAGGGTATTTTGTCCTGAGAATGATTATGAAAAACCGCTTCCATGTACGAATATCAAATACAGAAATTTTCTAGTTAACACTAAACCATGTAATCGACCAATTGATACGATACAAATAAATGGATGTCGTGTAAATAAAAACTCAATATTATATGGCCAAGGTTTCTGAAACCATTTACTTCCTTCTTCGGGCCCTTATAATGACTCGAGTGGATGTGTGTGGTAAGTGTTTGGTTCAGACAAATAACTTACTTATTGCCAGTAGTGCATAATCTCCTTAGGACTTGATCTGGAAGCTGTCTAGCCATGGTTGAAGTTGGAGAGGTTCTATCGTATAACTGGAACCCATATCGGTAATGTTCATAACCTGACAGGGGACCTACTGCACGACGCCAACATAGCTCTGCAACAACCAATACAACCAAATAAATACAAGAAGAAGATAGCAAAAATAAAACCTTTTTGAAATAACTAGCTGTGCTATGCACAATATACATGCCCTGTTCTACAAATTTAAATATGTCAAAATGACTATGATCGCAGCACCCTTCCACCCTTCAGAAAACACTAATTATTAGGGCAGCATACTTAAGCGTTTCGTATACAGTAGGAAAGAGGACGCTGGTAGCTCAGTGGTATGCGTGCTCGCCTTCTGAGCTTAAGGTTTTGGGTTCGGAACCCAGCCGAGGCCCTTAGTTTATTTTATCTGGGAGATAAAAAATAAACTTAAGCACGCCGTCCTTCGGATGGGAGGTTAAGCAATGGTCCCGAGCCTGTACGATGTCAGGTAATCGTTAAAGCCCGGGCATGAGTCATAATAACTAACTACAGTAAGTAAAGAACGTACCAGCACATCAATGTTCTTTAGCCGAATATAAATAATAAATTGAATTTTTTTTTTTACAGTTCCAAACTGAATGGATATACCTAATGTTTGTAGAATGGAATTTGACAAAAAAAAGTTAGTGTGTAAATACTTCTTTTGCCCACTGTATCTAAATTAACAAAATTTCAATACCACAAGATGTTTGCGAGTCTAGAAATCAATTGAGTACCCTATGTAACTAATTAGTTTCATAGAACATTTAATTCCCCATAGACCACACTATGCTATTTTTTAAATAAATGAATCAAATGAAAGAATCCTGTTGTAATTATAATTAACAAGCCGGCGGTACATAAACGTGTATTTCCATTGTTTGCAGACCACATAGACAAATACGAAAGGACAATGTTGTTTCATATGGAGCATAAAACTGTGAGCATGCATACTGAACAAAGAAATAAAAATAATACTATATCTATAAAGAAGGCAACTTAATATTTTATAATGTGCAAAAATACCTTGTTTATAAATTTTCCAGAATTCAACTTGCTACAGACCACAAAACTATTGCACTTTAACCAATGTAATTTATAAGATCTAACAATAAGCTAAATGTTTAAAACGCAATTCATCATATTAAAAAATAAAATAATAACAGAAATAAATAAAAAATGAAAAAAAAGTGGGAAAATAAAAACTACGAAAAAAAAAATGTTGATAAGTATGTGTAACCTTCGGGTGTGAGGTTATAGAAGAGCGGAGCAGAACAGGCTAGGCAGCCAATGTAATGAAGGCTGATTAGAGGTATAGGCCAGGAAAGTAAGGCCAAAAAAAGGCTGTACCTCGAAATAATTCGTGGAAACCTGGAACGGTTTTAATCTCTTCATTTACATGTGAAAAGAGTTTTTTGAAGTGTGCGCCAATTTTCTGCTTGTGCTCTAGGTGGGGTGTCTCAAAAACCTCGTAATTTTCGGACTTTTTTCGATTTTTTGCGAATAACTCACAAACGACGCATTTCTCAGAACATTTTATTCTGTTATAAATTAAAGTAAATAAAATTCTGCGTCGAATGAGCTTATAGTTTTTGACATAACTTGAAGAGGTATAGATAATATGTGAGTTCAAATGACAATTATTTTGCATTTTTAGCAAAAATAGCAGAGAAATGCGTTGTTTGTGAGTTATTTGCGAAAAAACCGAAAAAAGTTTGAAAATTTACAGATTTTTAAGACACCCCACCTAGAGCACAAGTAGAAAATTGGCGCAAACTTCAAAAAACTCTTTTCACATTTAAATGAAGTGATTAAAACCGTTTCCAGATTTCCACGAATTATTTCGAGCTACAATCCTATTTTTCCTGGCCTAGTAGAGAAGAGTGGTTTACAGAGGAATGTAGAGGATGCTCAAAACATCTATACCCTATAACATATAGGAAAGATATTTTAAATGCCGAAGACATCACATATAACGGCTTGTAAAATGAAAATCAGTTCAATTTAAGGCTCGAGCATGCTTAAGTAGAAAAATATAGATAGAAAAAAACCGATATCGTAGAATTACTGTCAAAAAGTTGGTTAGGCCGATTTTTGATCAAAATGTATGAGTGAAATATCTATATTGTACAGACCAGATGTTAGAATAGAAACCCTCTTTAAAGGTATAGACAGGCAGAACTAGTATTAACAAATTGCAAAAACATTGATATTTCGCCAAAAATGATATGCAAAAATTTTAAATCTAACTATCCGAAAAAAACATATGTATATTTAAGTTACCAACATATTGATATAACCCCACGGCATAGTTTTATTTAATAACAGCAGGTTGCCCGGTGTCAAATACTCTACCCCCTAGGGATCCGGCCCCTTTTTTTTATTATTATTTTTTTCCGGGTGTACCAAACCCCTGGGGGGCCACACCAGCCGAGGATGCAGCCCCTAATCGTACAGGCTGGGGGCTGATCTAAAGGACGGCGTGCTTAAGTTTTTTTTTTTTTACCACTCAGATAAAAAAGATACCCGCGGGCAAAGCCGGGTCAACCTGATAGTATGAAAATAGTGACGGAGTTAGGACCTCAACCTGTGGGATGGGAGATTGTAAACCATTCATGACTCAATACAGAAGGTATACATGTATTTCAAAGTTGTGTAATATTCCCTTTTTCTGTTGCAGACTTGTGGCCTGCTGGAGGATCCATTGCTGGACTGTTGGCCATTATCAGCCTCACCCATTTCGAAACTGGTTCAATAATATGTTTAATCAGATGTTTTCAAATTTCTATTGCTGTTAACGTCTATACTTGTTACAAAATACAAAACGTAAAATGGTCTCAACCCTATTTCGTTTGTGGTGTTTACATCATCTTTGTATTGCAGGTAATTTGGTTTCTGTTACTTTTAATAAGAAGTAACATGAACATCACACAAAAACAATACTATTCATGTTCTAGGCACTAACTGGGGAGGGCGCCGATAACTCAGTGGTATGCGTGCTCACTTACTGAGCTCAAGGTCGCGAGTTCGAATCTTGGCCGAGGCTTTTAGTTTATTTTATCTTGGAGTTAAAAAAAAAAAACCTTGGGCACATCGTTCTTCGGATGGGAAGTTAAGCGATAGTCCCGAGCATGAACGATGTCAGGTACTCATTAAAGACCTCTACTCCAGGTGAATAAAAGATTAGGGTAGGCAAAATTTAGGAGTGGCATAGTAGAGTAGAGCTCATGTCCACCAGCGTCGAAAGAGCCCACTGGTAGTAGGCGATATGACCTTGTAGTTAAATCCCGGGCATGAGTCATAATAACTAACTGGGGAGGTGAGTTTACTAACCTGTTTAAAGTTTCTATCTAACAGAGCAATGTCCGAATACATTTTTTGCGTTCTGTGTTGATATAGTGGAAATACTAATAAATGAAATACAATTATAGATAAAACCCTTTTTTTGAACACTTATATTGTCTAATTCCACAAACATATACTTAAATGTGTACCGGTTTCGGCTTACGCCATCGTCAGCACAATGTTCAACAATGTTATGTTAGACAATATAAGTGTTCAAAAAAGTGTTTTATCTATCATTTTATTTTATTTAACAGAGCAATGCCGGGTAATACCTATTTTTATTAAAATTATTGTTTTACTACAATATTATTTCATATCATTATGTTACCCGGCGTTAGTTAGTTGGATTATTTGGGCGAACAACTACTTGCGTTATTATCGGCCTACTGCGTTATATTTTTTGTCTTACCGAGCCAGGGAACTCTTTATACAAGACGAAAACAAAGACCAAGACTCCACAACAGCCAAAAGAAGCCAGGGGTTTCCGTAATTTGTATAAAGGCTGCCCTGACACAGTAACAAGAAATATAACGCGATAGGTCGATAATAACCTAAGTATTTGTTCGCCCCAAATAAACTAACCTACCAACAAACGCCGGGTATTGTACTGTTATGAAATAATATTTTAGTAATATGTAATAGAGAAAACAATAAGACAATCAAATGAAATAAATAAATACATACATAATATATATAATAAATGAATATATAATATATTATATTGTTCTGCGTATCATTATAAAAGTATATATATACATATATGAAATTGGTCGTATTTGGGCAGTTTTCGGCATGTATCTCGCAAAGCGAGTGTTAACTATTTAAATTGGTAATACTTGTCAAAAATAGAGATAGCCTTTTAACCTACCTACTTTTTGAAATGTGTTTAATATTGTTTGAAATAAAAACCGTACAATAAAAATCGTCTTTAATAAAGGTTATGGGCCCAGTAACGTGTATAGTGAAGTTAGATTTAATTTAAATGAAAGTGCGTGTAATTACAATATTAAACAAAAATGTCGGAAAACATGAACAATCGTTGTACATGAAAAATTCAACGGAGAAAACTTCCACGACTGGAAATTGAGGATGGAGATTTTCCTGAACGAGCAAGGATTTCTAAAATGTATCGAAACCGAACCAACAAAAAATACAGAAATGACGAAAGCTGAAAAAAAATGTAACTGTAGCTGTCATGTGATAAAAGGCAAGAAAATGTTGAAAATCAAGATAAGGACGACAACGACGATGCCTCCGATAGCGAGTATGCTTTTTTCACCCATGAAGATGAGGTTGAAGTTCCAAAAGCAACCGAAATAATCTGTAAAATTGATTCTGGTGCTTCAAACCATTATGTAAATTCAGATGATATTCTTACAGACATGACTGATCTTGCTACACCAATAACAAAAAAGACTGCAAATAAAAGCATTTGAAGTTAAAGCACAATAACTAACTCTTTGCGCTCAAATAATTAATTAATAATTTCTTGAGCTTTCTAGAGTTTTTCCCAGATGATTCGCTAATTCCCCGACTGTGGATCCAAAACCTCCTAAATTAGGATAGTGGCTGATACCTGTCGAAACTTGGACGACTATTGACGCCGCCTCTACCACGACTAGAATCCTGACTTAACATCGGGCTCACGGAGGTCTCCCACCAGTTTCCACTCTAGTTTGCCTTATTGGCCAATAATTGCTTGTATACTTGCGCAGGCAGGATGAGCTATTTTCTATGAATAATGTAATCAAAACCAGAGACAATTTATTCATGTTTCTTACGTAACGAATGTATATTAATTTTCCATTTCATTTAATTATTTATCTTTATTTTTGAATTATAATATATTAGTCGTAAAAAGGGAATTGTTTGAACGACCAAACACACTTCAAATTTTCTCCTCTGTTATTATCTCTTAACTAACAAGTATTTATGTCAATATTAACCTACATTAAATTTCTTCTGTTCAGACATGTAATACTTTACATTGATTTCAGAGAATTTTTTGTTCCCGATTTATTTTAGTTAACAAGCATTGGTGTCAATATTAACATAGATAAAATATTCCTCTACTCAGACATCTAGTAATACGTCTGCCTAACTCATATCTCCCCATTATTGTTGAACCTGGTGATGACGATGGAGTAAGCCGAAACCGGTACACATTTATGCATATGTTTGTGGAATTGGACAATATAAGTGTTCAATAAGAAGTTTTTGATTTATTAGTATTTCCACTATATCGACACAAAACGGGGGGAAAAAGTATTCGGAGTTTGATATGTTGTATGTTTCTCTTTACTCTATAAATGAGAGTTTTTCTATAAATGTTACCATATTTAATAGTTTCAAAATGTAAAACAAAAATAATTTTATGATTTGATATTCTTAAAATTGTCTTTTTTATCTACTTATAAATACGCAGCCTATCTAAACACGAGTTGATAATAACAAGTATAGATAGCATTGGTTTACCAGCGGCCGTCAGGTAAATTGAATATTAACAGTTATTAAATTAATGAGGTGAAGGTCCAATATTCATTAATGTTTAGCTGGCAAACATTCGATACTGACATGACAAAACATACGATTAACTTCAAAATTGCATAATATATACTAAAAACGTAGATTAACAAAATTTTGATATAGCATATACAAAAAAAAAGTTAATATGCATTTCAAATAAGGAAACAGAAATCCGATGCAACATTTATAAGTTACATAAAATAAATATTTCGTTTTTTTACCATTAACTTGTTAATTCTGTAATTATAAGAATTAAAAAAGGCATTAAGTACAACACAGTAATTTATTGGAGAAATTCGTTTAATATAAAATGTACATTACTATTAAAACATTTTTATTTCAAAAATAAAAGTTTACATTATACAAAATTGAGGATTGTCCCACAACGTTAGGGAACTAATGGACTTGAAAAATAAAATAAAACTTGTTTATTTGATATATTGTCTAATTTCACTAACTATATACATATACATGGGAGTACTTTCAGTATTTCTACCATCCTCAGCCAAAAGCATAAGAGATAAGACTCTCTTATCTCTTATGCTTTTGGCTGAGGATGGTAGAAATACCGAAAGTACTCCCATGTATATGTATATAGTTAGTGAAATTAGACAATATATCAAATAAACAAGTTTTATTTTATTTTTCAAGTCCATTTGAATTATTTCACAATATCTCTGCAATAATGTCAGTTTTCACAAGGGAACTAAATTGTACAACATTTTTGACATAAAATAAACAGTTTTTTTTTAAAGAATTCAATTTTTCATTTCTAATTTTACAAATGTATCCTCTTTTTATATGTTCTCTTAATTGGTAGGCGGTAGTGGACCTACCTGTTAAATGAGTAACCAAGAAATGACTTGTTTTTTTAAAATGTGTGTTTATTTACACCAAAATAGTTTTAACTGCCATGCCCAGGTGGGGTGACTAACTAACAAGTCGACTGGTTGGGTTCTGTGCAGGTTGCCTCCCACTCCCTGTGTTCCCCAAAACACTGAAGGGAGGCAACCCGCCCAATCAAGCAGGACCTGAAATATGAGTATATATATCCTTTTACCATGTCTCTACTTGTTAGATTCACCCCCTGACGATGGCAGTTGAAACTACTTATGTCATGTAAATAAAATATATTGTTGGACTCCTACTTCTTGGTTACTCATCTAGCCTATTCTTAGGAGGAAGACGAGCTAACAATACAAATGAGTGTTTCATCTTGAAGAAGTATAACGAGCCCTTAGGCAAGACACTAGTTTCCACATCCATCCACAAAGGTTAGTAAGACATACCAATAAGAAACATCTGTAACAATAATGTGGGAAAACGAAACAAAACATTGTTGCCTTCATGGTTGTACTCTATAACTGTTATATTAACGGACAAAAAACAAATAGCGTTATGATAAATGAAAGACAGGAACCGGCGAGAGAAGATTCTGTTTTCAGATAACCATGTTTGTCCATTGAAGCCTTCCTGTTGATCCAGTAGCTTCAGTTCGTATCAGTTTTTCTCTTAATACACGTTGTCTAGAAAAACAGAATTATTCACCCAGATTAGTACAAAAGCACAAGGAGAAAGACATTTAAGAATAGTTTCATTATCACAAATGATAATAAAGTAACAAGAAACAGTCATTTCGACTCAGGGATACAAACAGTTTCTGGGCTATATGTCCTCTGTCTGTTAGCACGAGGAGAAAGTGAGTGACTCTTCTTGTTGATATGGCATCCAAATCAACTTATGTTTGAACACTGACTTCTCAGATTTTCCATTCATAAATTGTATCTAGTAAAAATACAAAAGTACA
The DNA here is from genome assembly GCA_963662175.1 of Aradus depressus. Classification (NCBI taxonomy): domain Eukaryota; kingdom Metazoa; phylum Arthropoda; class Insecta; order Hemiptera; family Aradidae; genus Aradus; species Aradus depressus. Next base: position 9,014,683 of record OY759218.1, read on the forward strand.
GACTTTAAGATTTTGAGTAATCATTACAGAGATACGAGCATAGAAAAGAACTCAAAATTGGGCATGTATTAAGGTGTATCTTCAGCGATTAAAAAAAATTATAATTAAAAAAGTTCAAATAAAAAAAGTGGAGATCATTAGATTTTTGTTCCAATTGATCGATTCGTACCAGAAGAGCTATATCTGGAAGACTTCCCAACCCAAGCGGCATAGTTTCTATAAGGTCTGTCTTGCAACCTGAGCTCTGGTATTATCCTGGTGGAATAAAACTCCGCGAGGACGTACTAAAGTTACCTTCAAACAGTCAAGTTGTTCGCACTAGACTTCCTTTATAATTGTCTGGTTACATTTTAAAAACGTATAATGAATAATTCCTATTATTTTTGATGGTCGCCCGCCGAGATAAATACCAATAAATTCATCCTATCTGGACTTATCCTGTTCACAGACCCAACCAAAGAGGAGATTTTTATTTATTTTTGAAATCAGAGGATCGAAAAAACATGAAATTTCAGATTTTTCTTATACAAGGAGTACAATCTGAATTCCAAAAAGGATCTATATAACTGAGAAAACATGAGATAAATATATTTCGGTCTCCAAGTAACAACCCCCCCCCCCCCCCCCCCCCCCCAATCAAAAATTTTATAATTTACCCTGAAACCTAATCCTGAATAACCAGATTCCAAATATGAAGTATTGTTCAATCATTTTCCCAAGATGGTGGAACAGACAAAACAAGATTCAATTTTATTTATATAGATATGTTATAAATATGTAGTTAGGAGGGAGCGGAGAGGCGACTGTCAGGAGCAGCTACGTTGGAGTTACCTGGTTGGGGTCGGGCAACTCATCTGGAAACTGGGCCACTCACAACCCACATTTCACACACAGTAGCCCACATTAAAGGGGAGGTGAAGAGGGGAGGGGGAGGGGGGGGGGGGGGGGGGGGGGGGGAAATTCTCATTTATCGAATCAAAAGTAGAAATTGTACTTCCCTAGCACGAATTAATCAATTAAATTTTTGTTCCCCCTCGAAAACCACTACATATATATTATATCGTAAAACCCACTTTCTCGAGTCCTATTGTCAATAGTGTGTCTCTGTTAGCCTTCGCGGGGAAAAAACCCAAAAGACATCGTTAGCCAATGCCCGCATGAATTTCTTCAGGCTGCACCACATAACCTGACATACTTATCTTTTTCTTATTAAATATTTTTTACTTTATTATACATCAATTTAAAACTACAAAAGAAAATTTGACATTGATATAAGACGAGATATAATATGGAGGGTAAGTAAATGTTCCTAATTTACCACTAATAGCTGAATTTTCCAATTATTATTTATGGAATAATGTGCGAAATCCAAAAATACTCTAGAGCTAGAATGTTTATAGAGAAGACCGGCCGGGTACAACTGTTTGGGGACCAGTCGATAGAATATAGGACTAATCGTTTTAGCGTAAATCAAGCGAAAGTTTAAACAAAATGAGTGCCGAGTTATTTTAAGACAGTTTTCAGCATATATCTCGCAAAACGGCGCCCTTCGAAAAAATATATTTTATATAAAATGTTGAGGATTCAGTTTTCTGAAGGGCTTATGACATCATCTCAAATTTCATGGTCATTCCTACGACCATTTCTGAGTTAAGCGCTCGCAAGTTTTCCATCACAAACATAACTGTTTGTATTGCTGGGGAAGTGAATAACTCGCAGGAGGTACGATAAAAAAAAATCTGGCTATAAATGTCCGAATTACCGGATTATTTGAAACTAGGGCGTTCCTGTCAAATTCAGATAATCGAGCTGGCACTACTACAGTAAACTTACAATATTTGATGTCAGTGACAGTGATGAAACTTTCAGCGATATTGGTTGCCAAAATGATCTTGTGGTATCCCTTGGGGGCTGGATTGAACACCTTCAGCTGCTCCCCGAAAGTCACCGTTGAGTGAAGCGGGCACAGCCACCATTTCTTCTGTAAAAAAATAAATAAATTAGATCATTGCCACTGTAATATTAAATATTAATACAAAATCTTCTTACACAACCCCCAAATAATATCTATATAATCAATTTCCGTTTTCGTTGACTCCCAAATATTTAGACCTAGGCGAAAGGTTCTCCGTATAATGATAACACTAAAGACCAAACTAAAAGAGAAGAAAAAGTGCAGTTTACCAGCTAGAATGTAGTTATTGTAATTTTGTTTATGTAGGTCAAATAGAGTAAAAGAACACGTATCAGAAATAGGATTAAACACTGACACAACATACAACTCAGTCAAATCGACTTTCGCACAACACATCAACGAAAACAAACACCATTTCGATATAAATACAGGCAAACAATACCTTTTTATGACAAAGGTACATTACTCAACTCACTGGAAATAAACAGAACACTATAATAAGGAAATGAACGACCAATCTCAAATATTCACCCCTTTTATCGCCAATAATATAATCAACTTCTAAGTTGAGGAACGCGGACATATTGTGGAAACTTGTAATAAATAAATGAAACAAACTTATTTTTGAAATATTGTCTATTCCACTAAAGATACTGTGGCATAGCCACATGTTATTTTAATATATATATATTTAAATGTGATAATTAAAAAGAGATATTGTTGTGTGATCTAAAAAAGAGCGTTTTGAATGTGTACAAAATATAAATATAAACGATGATAGTTGTGATTGCCAATAATTCGGTTAACAACGCTACATTGGTGGCAGCGGTGGGATAACAATGCCGAAAGAGCGACAACACGCGCCGGGGAAGAGGAGCGGCGCCAATGAGGCAGTCGACGGAAGACCCCTCATTTTCCCAAAAGAGTTCACTTCGGGGACGTGGAATGACTATGTGGAGTATTTTGACAAGGTAAGTCGAATAAATAAGTGGAATGACGCTGTAAAAGGACAGTTTTTTATCTTTATGCCTGACAGGGGAAAGCCTTAGCATATACAAGAACGGCGGGAGCTCAAGAAAGATGAATTCAAAGGGCGGCGGCAAGCGAAGGGCGAGTCTCTGACTCAGTTCGCCACCGCCCTGGAGACTCTCTACAACGAGGCCTACCCGGAGAGGGTCGGGGAGGCGGTGCGAAAGGAAACCTTGAAGGACCACTTCCTGGAGGGTCTCCGGGACAGAAACGTACGATTTCAGGCTGCGCTAACGTCCCCTGACACTCTAGAGTCCGCACTAACCAGGGCATTGAAAATGTAAGTAATACAACAGGCGTGCGGCAGGTCGGGACATATCCGAGCCCACTGTTCAGTGAAGCCACCCTCAGGGAAACTGACGCCGGCCGCTGATGAGGACCTATCAGTGGCCGATCTCCCCATGGTCCCTACCGTCGGGGTGAAAGAGGACGGACTCCGGAAGAATTACGTAGACCTCAGCGTGAATGGGGTTCCAATGAGGGCTCTTGTTGACTCGGGAGCCAGTGTCACGCTACTCAGCGCTGATCTGGCACGTTGTTTAGGGGTTCACCCCTGTGAAGAGTATGGTCGGGGGTTGAGCAATGCTAATGGGGGAACAATTTCTACCCACGGGCTGGCTGAGGTGATTATAACAGTGGGGGGGTAAGCCCTACGGTCATAAAGTTGACATTGGCGACATCTGGCGTGACCTCATTCTGGGTGTCGACTTCTTGGAAGACAAGCAAATCCAACTGCTGTTTGGATGCGGAGTCTTGAGAACTGACCAAGGCGATATCCCCCTGCGCTCGCCAAAGTCGGGAAACAAAAGAGTAGACACCATTGCAGCAGTGGATGTTTTCATTGGAGAAAATACTGTGGTTCCAGGGAGACACGAAGTGGTCGTAATGGCGCAGCTCTCGGGCCCGGTGGCCGACGGCACGGAATTAATCTTCGACCCCCGGGTAAGTAATGAGCGAATATGCTTAGCTCGGGTGATGGCGATAGTTTCCCATGGGTCCATCCCTTTACGCGTTATGAATGCAGGGCCGGAAGCAGCAACTCTTTTTGCAGGTACTCGGGTGGAGGGAAAAGAAGAACCTGTGCTCAATGCCGACATTTCCGAGGAGACCGTTTGCTGTGGCTCGGGTACTCGGGATGTGGATGAACTTTTATATCGACAGTCTATGGATTTGAAAGGGGAACGGCGAAAGGAAGTTATCAGGTTACTGCGAGAGTTCCGAGACATCTACGCCAAAGGTCCGCAGGATCTGGGCAGAACAGGGCTAGTGAGACATCGCATAGAGACAGGGGGTAACCGACCTATCAGACAGCCACCCCGGCGAATTCCTTTCCAGCGGCGGGCGGAGGTAGAGCAGCTGGTCAAGGATATGCAGGGGCAGGGGGTGATAGAGTCGTCGACGTCTCCTTGGTCGAGCCCTATAGTGCTAGTAAAAAAAAAAAGACGGGAGCACGAGATTCTGCGTCGACTACCGCCGCCTCAACGCCGTGACGAAGAACGATGCGTACCCCCTTCCGAGAATCGACGACATCCTGAACAATTTGTCGGGGGCTAGGTACTTCTCTTCGCTCGATCTGGCTGCTGGGTACTGGCAGGTGGAAATGGAGGTGCAGGACAAAGAAAAAACTGCGTTTATCACGAGCGAAGGGTTGTTCCAGTTCAGAGTCCTACCATTTGGACTCTGTAACGCTCCAAGTACATTCCAGCGACTGATGGATGCAGTACTGAGCGGCTTAAAGTGGAAGGTCGCCATGGTATATTTGGACGATATAGTCGTTTGGAGCACGACCTTCGAGGATCACCTGGATCCGTGAAGCTAATTTGCGCTTGAAACCCCAAAAGTGTCAACTACTGCGCCGAAAAATAAGCTTCCTGGGCCATGTTTTCTCGGCGGAAGGCGTCGCCACGAACACAGCAAAACTGGAGGCCGTCATGGATTGGCCTGTGCCTCTCGACGCGAAGGGTCTGAGGTCATTTTTAGGATTTACGGCATATTACCGGCGATTTATTAAAGGTTTCGCGGAGCTAGCAGACCCACTATACAAGGCGGCCGATAAAGATAAAAAGTTCCAGTTTGGGCCAGATCTGCTGCGCCGATTTGACCAACTGAAGCGAGCAATGGTAACCGCCCCAGTTCTTGCTCTCCCGAAGGAAAAGGGCCGATTCGTCCTGGATTGCGACGCGAGCGACACAGGTTTAGGGGCCGTCCTCAGCCAGGTCCAGGACGGAGACATCGAGAGGGTTGTAAGCTACGCAGGACGAGCCTTGACCAAGGCGGAGCGACGCTACTGTATTACGAGAAAGGAAATGTTAGCCTTGGTCTACGGAGTTCGGCAGTTCCGTTGCTATCTATATGGAACGACGTTCTCGGTAAGAACTGACCACAGTTCATTAAGGTGGCTCCAGTCTTTTAAGGAACCGGTTCTCCGTATAATGATAATGTAGGGTCGGGCAACTCATCTGGAAACTGGATCACTCACAACCCACATTTCACACACAAGAGCCCACATTAAAGGGGAGGTGAAGAGGGGGGGGGGGGGGGGGGGGGAGGGGGAGGAAATTCTCATTTATCGAATCAAAAGTAGAAATTGTACTTCCCTAGCAAGAATTAATCAATTAAATTTGTGTCCCCCCTCGAAAACTACTACATATATATTATATCGTAAAACCCACTTTCTCAAGTCCTATTCTCAATAGTGTGTCTCTGTTGGCCTTCGCGGGGAAAAAACCCAAAAGACATCGTTAGCCAATGCCCGCATGGATTTCTTCAGGCTGCACCACATAACCTGACATACTTATCTTTTTCTTATTAAATATTTTTTACTTTATTATACATCAATTTAAAACTACAAAAGAAAATTTGACATGGATATAAGACATATATCTCGCAAAACGGCGCCCTTCGAAAAAATATATTTTATATAAAATGTTGAGGATTCAGTTTTCTGAAGGGCTTATGACATCATCTCAAATTTCATGGTCATTCCTACGACCATTTCTGAGTTAAGCGCTCGCAAGTTTTCCATCACAAACATAACTGTTTGTATTGCTAGGGAAGTGAATACCTCGCAGGAGGTACGATAAAAAAAAACTGGCTATAAATGTCCGAATTACCGGATTATTTGAAACTAGGGCGTTCCTGTCAAATTCAGATAATCGAGCTGGCACTACTACAGTAAACTTACAATATTTGATGTCAGTGACAGTGATGAAACTTTCAGCGATATTGGTTGCCAAAATGATCTTGTGGTATCCCTTGGGGGCTGGATTGAACACCTTCAGCTGCTCCCCGAAAGTCACCGTTGAGTGAAGCGGGCACAGCCACCATTTCTTCTGTAAAAAAATAAATAAATTAGATCATTAACCACTGTAATATTAAATATGAATACAAAATCTTCTTACACAACCCCCAAATAATATCTATATAATCAATTTCCGTTTTCGTTGACTCCCAAATATTTAGACCTAGGCGAAAGGTTCTCCGTATAATGATAACACTAAAGACCAAACTAAAAGAGAAGAAAAAGTGCAGTTTACCAGCTAGAATGTAGTTATTGTAATTTTGTTTATGTAGGTCAAATAGAGTAAAAGAACACGTATCAGAAATAGGATTAAACACTGACACAACATACAACTCAGTCAAATCGACTTTCGCACAACAAATCAACAAAAACAAACACCATTTCGATATAAATACAGGAAAACAATACCTTTTTATGACAAAGGTACATTACTCAACTCACTGGAAATAAACAGAACACTACAATAAGGAAATGAACGATCAATCTCAAATATTCACCCCTTTTATCGCCAATAATATAATCAACTTCTAAGTTGAGGAACGCGGACATATTGTGGAAACTTGTAATAAATAAATAAAACAAACTTATTTTTGAAATATTGTCTATTCCACTAAAGATACTATATCTTTCAAACAGATCATAATATTTCAACATTTTTCTTTTAGGAAAAACTCTAGGGGGCTGAAGAAAGGATACCATTTGGGTTGTAAACTGGTTAACTTCCATTTAGTATTTGTTAAGTCGTGGCTGAAGATGGTAGCAATACCGAAAGTACTCCCATATACTTTATATATCTTGTGAAATAGAGAATATTTTTATAAAACATTATTTTTTTAAATTTTTTTCTCCGTATAACCTAATTATCTGGATAATCAACATTTAATGGACTATTCGTCAATTTTCGACCCAGAACGAGTTAACTCTCATATTCACTTTCTTTCCCCAACAATAAGATTTTATGACTTTTTGTTATTAATTGTAGTAAGGACAGTGAGTCAGATCAAGGACTTTCTTCCATAGATGACATTTAGTCCTCCTTACACATCCTACCTGGGTTGTACTCTATAACTGTTATATTAACTATAACGGACAAAAAACAAAAAACAAATAGCGTTATGATAAATAAAAGACGAACCTGCGAGAGAAGATTCGGTTTTCAGATAACCATGTTGGTCCAATGAGCCTGAAGTTTCATTATCACAAATGATAATAAAGTAACAAGAAACGGTCATTTCGACTCAGGGATACAAACAGTTTCTGGACTATATGCCCTCTGTCTGTTAGCACGAGGAGAAAGTGAGTGACTCGTCTTGTTGATATGGCATCCAAATCAACTGATGTTTGAACATTGACTTCTCAGATTTTCCATTCATAAATTGTATCTAGTAAAAATACAAAAGTGCAGACTTTAAGATTTTGAGTAATCATTACAGAGGGGACAGTCGAGGAGAAAATACCGAGGATGCAAGAATGAGTCTATCCTCGGAAAACGTAACTTATGACAACCCTGATAAACATTCTAAAGTAACAAACTTACTTAGGAGGTGACAGGTGGTAGTCTCTATCCACTTTAGCAGTGAGCAGGTCTGAGGTAAGTGACTCGTACTCTTGGACCAACTGACCATCTCTTCCTTCAGGTTGGAGAAGTAATGGTAGTATTTGAACACATCGGTGACGATGAACGTTTCGTCGGGTTGCTCCACGGATACATCTATACAAATAAAAACATATGGCTAGTGAAGTGACAAAGTTAAATCCATAAAGATCCGGACATGCTGAAGCGTTTGGCGATACTATACGCTCTACGTTCACAAGCATATCCACTATACACCTGAGAAGCGTCTGAGTCCCATCCACATTAATATACGTTTAAATTTATTATTTCTCCCGACTAGAGACGATCGTTAGGAACAGGGTAGCAACTTCTAGATAGCTTGTCGCTATTACCCAAAGCACTTGATGCGACAAAAAATGAAAATAAAATTAGATAAGAACTCCGTTTGTTTAAAGGATTCCCCCAAACAAAGTGAGTTGACTCATTACATACATCTTGGAAACTCATCAGTTATGAATGAAACTTATACACATGAAAAATATGAACGATTTTTGAATGAACAAAAACTACAAAATTATGACCAGAAACGTAAGTAAAATAAAAATATAGCTGCCTATTTATCCACGAAAACCTAGGTAAATATTGCGAATAATTTTTACAAAATACAAATTAAAGAAGATAAATTGAATAAATAAATATTACCAATTAGCTTGAACCAATTAAAGGACTAATAATGACATATAAACAGAGAACTAAAATCAAAGTAAAACAAAAAAAATATGCATGCACACACTTCATAGTGACAATACATAAGAATTCAAATATAGACAACATTCAATATTATGAGAAATTAATATATAGATATAATGAATGAAAAGCAATGAAAATAAAAAGAAAAATAAACTTCACAAAACAAACGGAACGATGAAAAGAAGAAAGAATACTTGTTTTGGGTACATTCTACTATATCAAAATCCGGAAAAATATCACAAAACAGTAATGAGGGCTTACCGTGAAGTGTAATTGGCTAATGTTAAATATATAAACAACAATTTCAATTGAATCCCAGCTCTCACGTTAAACAAAGGGAAGGTAAACTTGAGGTAATAATAGGTGTAGCCCCAATGAGATACATGGCGGGAACCTAGCAAATTCAAATCCAGTATATCGACTTTTCGTATTCATTTATTTATAAAAAGATAATAAAATTATCTGGTATTTGCAAAACAAAGGAATAACCAAGTCTCTCCTGCAATCCTGCAACATACAAAGTCCTTCCTCAATCAATTTTTGTGATGAATAATACAAAATCAAAAATATACTGCAACGAGGTACGTTCTTTCAAGAATTCCTTGGAAGTTATAAGCACTAAATCACGTCGTAAACAATCTCATTTATCCACCCAATATTACAATGGCATGAAAAAACTACTATCACTGTATCCACTAACTACTGACACTGAAAAAACGACTGAAGTTCATTTTCGAATGAATTAGACTTGAATGGTCTGATTACGGATGTCAATGTTCTATTTCATTATATACGATACATTAAATGTTATACTTTGGGCTGAAATTGTACACTTTATAATGAGCTAAATATAGAATGTCGACTTAAAAGTTCACGGTAAATGATAGTCCCTTCAGTCTAATTATGTACTTGAATTTCAAATGTTAATAAATAATTCTTGGACAGCAGAAACATGATTCAAGAAGAAAAACATACAAAACTGAATTTGATAGTAACTTCAAAATCTATATTTTTCAAAAGTTGAACAAGGAAGCGAAATACGTCCAATTAACTAGTATTGGGTACATTATAAATCAAAATTACCTTGTGGGGGCGAAGACGATGAAAGTCTGCGCCAAATAATTACCTATTATTTTTTGAACTGGTTCCACTTCTTTACAAACTACTTGAGGAATTAATGCCAAAAACAAATCTGTAGGTTAACCCCAGTGTTGCCACTCTAGTTATGGTTTCAAGTATAATATATTGTACAAGTAATATTAAAATCAGAATGCTCTATTTAGTCCCAGGACAAACTTAATATATTCAAATAAGCTATTTGAATCAATTTAATAATTTGTTTCTTCTTTGTAAATGCACTATTTGTCACTAGCTTAAGCCTGAAACTGATCTTTTTTTTCCTTGCTTCATAAATTAATGGATTTCTATTTTTGGGTCTTATAACAATAAAACAAAGTTGGGATAGGGAAATTTACGACTTACCATTCACTTCAGTCTATAGCTGCCAGGTGAACTTCAATCTTATGGCAAACTAGAAATAAAATTAGGAAGTCCGTATCAGGAAAATCTCATATTATAAAACTTACATTAAATGCTTAAAAGTACCGATGGTAAGTAGTTTTTCAAAACATATTTTATTATTTTCGTTACTTATTGCTGTTTTTACACGACTATGGAGGAGGGTATTGTTTTGTATGTATGTATGCAATATTCGTTCTTTTCTCGGTGGTTGCAAATTTTTTTTACACATTTTTGAACAAACCCAAGTTAACCTTGCGTTATAGTGAATAGTTCCGAAAGTCCTTCTCTCAGATTTGGTGTTTTGTTACCTTTAGACACCACATTCTATATGTATATAGACTTTACTGATTTCACTTTTTTCTGTTAATTTTTTTCCATTTTCGCTTTTGTTTATTTTAATTAATTTATTTTATATTTTTATTTATTATTTTTGTTTTAATTTCTTCACTCCAATATGCTTGTTTTATTAACTACACATAATAAATTCATTACTTTTTTTGTTTTTATTTCCATATTTTCCAACTTTTCGCATTACAATTTGAATATGGATACCCTCGACATTTGGTGTGGGGACGCACTCCACGCTGGAGCGGGAGCACCGGATAGCTCCCCACTCACACATTTTTCTTCATCGCATGACCCCCTGTACAAATCCTGCATCCACTATATCCAATGAATATGCCGAAGCGCATATAAATAACAGATACACATACAATAGATATAAAGAAAAAAGTTTCAAGATTATAAAAGTACAAGGTTAGAAAAATAATTATATACCTACTTAATAATTTAAAGAAAACTTGTTTTAAAAACTGTACCTATATAATTCATTACCGGTTATGCATTACGTTTTCCCTCTCCATCCAAAAGCAATCGACTGCTTAGGCTAAAACTCAATATTTGACTTACATAGTGGCTTCTGAATGCTCATAGTAAATTGTGTGCCGATACATTCATTACATCTGCAGTTATTAGAGCTTCTGTGTTAATCCTTTCCTTTGGCCGAAGGCTGAAAATTAATAGCTGTGTTCCTTAATAGATTATGGATACACATATAAATTGTCGTGCTGATACATTCATAGACACACGGAGCTGTTCTGGTAGATGGGACATGACGAAGAAGGCCGACTCTGTCTCCAGCTAGTAGCAACCCATGGCAAATATTGTTCATTACATCTGTTTTTTTAACCAATAAAGGTTCTATGCAATCTGTGTCTCTATTTCATTCACTTCATTTTCCTTCCCCAGGCATACGAAGTATAGGGGAAGTTATGTAATCGGTCGAAAATTAAATGCGAAGTTTTTTTTCGGAATTTCATGTTTTCGGACCTCCTGATTACAAAAATGTGTGTGTGCATGAACACGATAATTCCCGATAGAATGAATGAATAGACACGAAAATTTAGAATATGCAGACACTTTGAGGTGGACACCTATTCATTTTAAGCCATATCGGCCAAAGGGGGGAATTAAGGGGAAGGTTTAACACAAAAACTTTAATAACTATCATTGAAGTAAATGGACGAAATTTATTAATTTTCATTTCGGAAACAGCCGAAAAGTGGGGGATCAAAGGGGGCTCAACACAAAAATTCCCAATAACTTCCGATGTAATGAATGTACCGACATGAAATTTTATATTTAAATTGTAAACTCCATGAGGATGGCACCTATTACCTTTCTGCGGAATCGGTGAAAGGGAAGTCCAAAGAAGGAGTACTCGACTCTAGTACCCTTATAACTGTCTATTTAATGAATGTATGGACACATAATTTAGAATAAGGATTCAGAAACCACTATTTGAGTCAAATATTGAGTTTTACCCCAAACGGTTGATTGGTTTTTGAGGGAGAGCGAAAACGTAATTGCTTAATTCGTGCTGGGTCTCCTCAAAGAAATCTCCTCTAAATCGACATTTCCTATATCGAAACTATATGATTCTCTTGCTATAATTATATGGAGGCTCCACTCACCCTTACAGGCTGCTAGCTCACCTCATTGCATACCGATAAATGTTCCATATGTGACAACTCAACTTCAGTTATACTTAACGAGTTTGAGTTGTTGTGTTCATCTTGAGGTTGAGGAGCGAGAGATGGATGCGCAAACTGATTCAGAGAAGCCTCTCAACAGGGAATCCCAAAGTAGCAGCCTGTTTGATAATGGTAGCCGATATTTTGGGTGAAGTTCTGTGATTTGTGGCTGCGAAGTTGGCAATATCAGAGAGGAGCAACACTGTTTCATATCTCCTCCGATCATCTTATCCAATACACTATACATGTATAAATACCATGGATTCTCCAATAATAATAAACTATAGTATATACCTAATAACAATATAAGTACCAAAACATAGCAACAACAAACATCTTGAAGACCAGGTACAATATAGATAGATAGCTAACCAACTCAAATGCCCCAGATTTGAGGAGGGAAGGAAAAATGTGGAGTGCAGCATGGGCGCCCCACTGACTGCTACCAGCTACGTGGACGCTATGCTGCGCTCCCAGGAGTCGTGGCATGAGGGCTGCGAATTTGCTATAAGCAGAAGAAGGGGCGTTACCAGCCACCCATCCTCCCTTCCGCGAAGTAATGACAGGCCGTCTTTTCCGCGGAAGGCAACATCAGGATCGTCGAAGGAGTTTTTTTTTAGTGGGTTGGTATTTGGTGAAAATTCAATCAGTCGTTTAGATGTCATACTGGAACAAACCCACAAACAACTCGCCATTTCAACTTTATTAATATAGAAGAATAGAAGTGGTTCCATGCGTCTAGACGGGCCAGTCTAAAAGCTGCAGTGCCTGGGATACTTCTCTTCTGTAGTTGGGGGAGAGAGAGGGGGACCCTGTATTTAGTTAACACAATATTTCATTCAGATATGATAATAGGTAGAGGGGAGAGTTAAGTTGAGTCTGGGAACAGAGATTTACCAAATCCCAGTTTAAAAAGCAATCTTAGTAATTGTGGAGGGGGGGGGGGCGCTCTTTGCAGGATTACTGTAATCCGGATTCTCAACAACCTCTTCAGCTAATTACAGGATAAACTGGGAACCAGCACCTTCTCCTCAGTCCCCGGTGGTCACAAAAATGGGACAAACCAATTGGTATATATTAATGTACATGGTATATATTATATATTGTACATTTATATAGGCTGTCGCATTTCTAGAAGTACAGCGGTTTTCTCTGAAAATATGCAAGTTACAAAAATATTTGTTATGGAGGTACCCGTACTTTTTGCAAAGGAATCTAAATTTACCATCAACATATCGGATGTTTCACAACTAAATCAACATTTTTCCTATCAGTATAAATTTGTATTGAGAGCTGATATCTGAGGGCTGAGAGATGATAGCTGAGAGCTGAGAACTGAGAGTGATAGCTTGAGTTGAAAGTTGAGAGCTGAACGCTGAGAACTTATAGCTGATAGCAGATATCTGAGGGCTGAGCGGTGAGAGCTGAGAACAGAGAGCTGATAGCTGAGAGTGATAGTTTGAGTTGAAAGTTGAGAGCTGAACGCTGAAAATTTATAATGAAAACTGACATTATTGCAGAGATATTGTGAAATAATTCAAATGGACTTGAAAAATAAAATAAAACTTGTTTATTTAAGATATTGTCTAATTTCACTAACTATATATACATGGGAGTACTTTCGGTATTTCTACCATCCTCAGCCAAAAGCATAAGAAATAAGACTCTTATCTCTTATGCTTTTGGCTGAGGATGGTAGAAATACCGAAAGTACTCCCATGTATATATAGTTAGTGAAATTAGACAATATCTTAAATAAACAAGTTTTATTTTATTTTTCAAGTCCATGAAAACTTATAGCTGATAGCAGATATCTGAGGGCTGAGCGTTGAGAGCTGAGAGCTGAGAACTGAGAGCTGATAGCTGAGAACTGAGACCTGAGAGCTGAGCGGTGAGAGCTGAGAACTGAGAGCTGAGAGCTGAGAGCTGATATCTGAGGGCTGAGAGATGATAGCTGAGAGCTGAGAACTGAGAGTGATAGCTTGAGTTGAAAGTTGAGAGCTGAACGCTGAGAACTTATAGCTGATAACAGATATCTGAGGGCTGAGCGGTGAGAGCTGAGAACAGAGAGCTGATAGCTGAGAGTGATAGTTTGAGTTGAAAGTTGAGAGCTGAACGCTGAAAATTTATAATGAAAACTGACATTATTGCAGAGATATTGTGAAATAATTCAAATGGACTTGAAAAATAAAATAAAACTTGTTTATTTAAGATATTGTCTAATTTCACTAACTATATATACATGGGAGTACTTTCGGTATTTCTACCATCCTCAGCCAAAAGCATAAGAAATAAGACTCTTATCTCTTATGCTTTTGGCTGAGGATGGTAGAAATACCGAAAGTACTCCCATGTATATATAGTTAGTGAAATTAGACAATATCTTAAATAAACAAGTTTTATTTTATTTTTCAAGTCCATGAAAACTTATAGCTGATAGCAGATATCTGAGGGCTGAGCGTTGAGAGCTGAGAGCTGAAAGCTGAGAGCTGAGAACTGAGAGCTGATAGCTGAGAACTGAGACCTGAGAGCTGAGCGGTGAGAGCTGAGAACTGAGAGCTGAGAGCTGAGAACTGAGAGCTGATAGCTGAGAGTGATAGTTTGAGTTGAAAGTTGAGAGCTGAACGTTGAAAACTTATAGCTGATAGCAGATATCTGAGGGCTGAGCGGTGAGAGCTGAGAGCTGAGAACTGAGAGCTGATAGCTGAGAACTGAGAGCTGAGAGCTGAGCGGTGAGAGCTGAGAGCTGAGAACTGAGAGCTGAGAGCTGAGAGCTGAGAACTGAGAGCTGAGAGCTGAGAACTGAGAGCTGATAGCTGAGAGCTGATAGCTGAGAGCTAGGAGTTGAGCTCCTCTAGGCTATTTTGGCTGGGGGCTGAGATCTATTCTGGGCCCCAGTCGCTTGCTACAAGTCCCACAGACCACAGACCAGTATGTCCATCTGACTTCTCATCTCACCATCCCTCACCCTCAGGCCGGACATGGTAAGCAACACACTCATTTTCGCCAATTTTTCACCTTCTGCAGTAAAATCTCACCTGAAAAATATTTCTGTTTTCTTGTTACACAACCGTATTGATTCTTACTCATAGCATCACCTTTAATAAGCTATTAGAAAATATTATATGAACACTCAAAATGGAGCTGGCAGACCTTCAAGTTAGCGTAATGACAAGGCATGACAATTATGTATAAACAAAAGAATGTGAACGCACAGAAGGCCATCAGTTACCTGATAATTATCAGCCTAATTCTCAGAGGAAAATGTAATTATAAATATGTTTATAGAGGGGTCCCAAGAAAGGAGGGTGACTTTGTTATAACGTCCGAACTGCTAAAGATATCTAGTTTTATATCTGTTGATAGTGGTGAGGCATTGTCTTAGCTTCCACAAAGTAGTAATAAGAATAGTTGGGATCCCTTGAAGACCATGTGGTCGTGGCTTCCAAGTGTTTTGTATGCACTTCCTACAGTGTATTATATATAGGTACACTATATTGTAATATTTACGACAGTATATTACAACAATAGCTTCTATCTAATTCCTACAATTTTTACTATTATTATTTATTTTTTTTCTCATGTTACGTAAGGTGGGTTCAGGAGCGTGTGACAGTTTGTGACTATACCTACTTAGTGTATAACAACAATGGCGAAAGATTTATTCGTTTTGAAGGGAGACCAGAGTTTAGCCAATATGCACGGTATATCAGGCCAAAAAAACAACAACAATGGCTTATATATATTAAGGCCTATATAATGTCTTATATATCTACTCTATAGTGTATTACAAACTATAGTGTTTAATTAGTACCAAATCAATAAAAATTTTAAAAAAATTAAAAAGATACATTCCTAAAGCCGAAAAATACCTGAAAGTTAAAATTTTTTTTTTAAATAATGAAAGTTAATTTTCAAAGGTTTATCAAGGCTTCTTTCTGCCATATGGTTTTTTACCACAATTCTTACAGGGGTTTTTCTGAATTCGACGCATAACCCATTTTTCTGGATCTACGGTTCACAAAATTTAAACTGAAAGCTACATAAATATTTTTTCATACAAAATAGTTTAGTTATTTCCTTTTGATTTGATTTTAACTTCACCAAACTATCGACGCATAGAGGAATTAGTACCTAATGACAATTAAATATTCAAATAATCTTTGTTTGTTTGGTTCCCAAAGTTCAGAACCTGAAGATGAACAAATGCATTTATACTGTTTCTAATTTTGATTTAGTACTTCCTATATTTTTGTAAATATTTTTTTATTGATGTCGCGTTTAATAATTTATTCATTCTTTTTCGTTATAGTAGAAATCTTATTGTATTAGCGTTTATTTGCATCTTAATTATTTAAAACATGTATTAATGTCGGAGACCTTTGGAATATGTAGTTGGGTACATAAAATAAATAGGTATGCTTCTCCTAAGAGCAACCTACGTTGTAGATAACATCGTCCCTTCGAGAAAGGTTACTCGCTTTACTGTAATTATTAACAAATGAATAATTTTATAAGTATATCCATGAGAAAATATATCCAAGTAAGGAAATATCTCGCTTAAGAAAATAAGCAAAACAAAAACATTTTAGGTGTAATTGTTAATTCTGGGTATACAGTACCCAAGATATAGGCAATACAGTTTCCAGTGACCTTTGTGATTGGCCAGAATGTTTGTTTACATTTGTTGTCTTTTCCCGGCAGATTGGTGCCAACATTGCCCCGTCTCCGAACTGGACCTCTGCCCACACTTCTCCCGCCAATTTCGATAAAAAAGAAATCCATAGATCAACTTGCAGCTCTAAAGATATTACTAGTATGGCTGGTTGGAGTGAGTAGGACCATGTTCGGATGGCCGCTTCGGATCCAGTCACCCGGCCGCACCTAGCCCCCTTTCCCATCATTACTACATGTAGAATAGGGAAAGTTATGTTGAGTTGTCACTGGAATTACATGTTTTCTGTGTGTCACGTCTGTATCCAGGACCCCATTAGGACGATATCTATTGATTTCCAACTGAATCGGCCAAAAAAAAGAGGGGGTATAGGTGGGTCAACTCGAAAACTCTAATAACTGCCGATTGAATAAATGTGTCGACTAAAATGTTATATGAGGATTGAAAAGACTGTGAGACACTTATTGATTTACCGGTCACCTTATATCTCTCCTTCCAATAACCAAAAGACTCTGAGTGAGACACTTATTGATTTACCGAGCGGAGATACCTTATATCTCCTCGCTCCACTCTCCTCTCCGTCCACTATTCCAGTCTGGACCTCTAGACATGTCTTCTTCCAATAACCACCCCCGTCACTTCCTTGAGCCGCTTTCCGCCCATATGAGCATGAGCTGATATTGTTTAGCAATCCGCTAAAACCATCTGATTGCGGCCAGGTCCTAAATAGAGATAGATGAACTCCTGCACTCTCTGGAACGTGTTTGGCTCTGGTCATCCTTCTGCCCCGTCATGAAGATTTTGTTCTCGTTCACGAACTAACCAAATCTTTTGCGTGATTCCTCCTGGGCAAGGAATCTCCACACTATATCCATATCCCGAGCAACTAACAATTATATTCACTTCACTAAAATATATATACATATATTTATATATCCTTGCCCGCTAGGAACAACGTTTTATTAATTTACCTGAAGCTGATTACGTGCATTACCCGTAGAAAGCAAAAGAAGCTTATTCTCCCTACCAGAGGCCCCCACCTCAGTGCTTCTCGCCTGCTTCGCTACTCAAAAATGTATCTCTGTTATTTCTAAGCTCACCAGAAAAGTGTAA
The DNA here is from genome assembly GCA_963662175.1 of Aradus depressus. Lineage (NCBI taxonomy): Eukaryota > Metazoa > Arthropoda > Insecta > Hemiptera > Aradidae > Aradus > Aradus depressus. Next base: position 9,032,575 of record OY759218.1, read on the forward strand.
AAAACAAGAAATTTTTAAAATAGGAATTTTTTTCACATTGACTTCACGTAAGATAATCAGTAAGTGAGAAAACATGAAATAACTGTTTCCATCTCCAAGTACTATTGTTTTTAAATTTACTAATTTGCTGTCAGTTTTTCTACGTTTTTCCATGAGCTTTGGAGGGGAGGAACACTTAAGTCTAAATTCAACAAATTAACAAAAAAATAATAATAATAATAATAACGGCAGAGTCCTGGTGAGAGGAGATCACAAAAATAAGCTGTAACAGATGTGAGATGTGGAGGCAGATGGACGGCCCACAGACCGCAGCTGGGTGAGGGGCGGCCCACGGACCGTAGCTGGGCGCGAGGCGGCCCACGGACCGCAGTTGGGCGCGAGGCGGCCCACGGACCGCAGTTGGGCGCGGGCGGCCCATGGACACCCCATATTCAACTTTCTACCTCCGCGTTTAACGGTGTAATCCACCCTCTGAGTTTCAAAAAAATCTATTTTTCCTCTTCGGCGTTTTCCGCAGAAGACCTACTTTATGGACCCGGAATAACAGTTTGAAGGTGGAACAAGAAACCCTATTTCATCAAGCCAAAAAATTCCAATATTTTTTACCGCTTTTCTCTATCCGCGCTTCTCCAAAACTACTGATTCGATTAACTTCAAATTTGGAGAAAACTTTAAAAAGATAATCGTCTAATAGCGTGAGATTTCTTTGATATATAAATTTTTTGATTTTATCAAAATGTTTGAAGTAAAAAGTATTAATTAATTTTTTGCTTTATTTTTTTATTTATTTACAATAACATATTTACTGTGAAAAGTACACAACTAGCAAATGAAATGTGGGACAAATGTTTATGTTGATGACATGAGGGGAGAAATCACCCAATGCTGACACTCCCTAAAACACTGAGTTGCACTCCCATCACTATCACTGCTGCTACTACCTAGAAGGTCACTGGGCCATTGGCGCTTAAGGCGTCTTTCAGGATTTTGGGGAAGTAAGCACGGATTAGGCATCCGATACAACCAGGAGTTGTACGCACTCTACAGAGCCTAAAGTGTCGCACTGGATTAGAGTTGCCAGACTCCGTTGTGCTGGACATGTAAGACGGATGGACGAGGACCTTATACCCAGCAAACTCGTTAATATGACATCGGAGGGTAGGAGAAGAGTGGGACGACCCAGAAGAAGATGGCTGGAGACTGTGAACAGAGACGCAAGACGGTTTGGTGCGGTGGACTGGTGGAGAGCCGCATGGGGATATTTCCTGGAGGAGGCCAAGGCTCTTGACGGGCTGTAGCGCCTACGATGGTGATGATGAAGCACGGATTAGAGGGTTATTGTGGGGATTAAGGAAGGAATGGAAATTCTTATATTTGAGTTTAACTACTTCAGTGATGAAAAGAACTTTGAGGTCTGTGTGAAGGTGCCCGCCTAGCATGGGTAAGATACCAATATAGCACGGGGAAGGAGCTGGCTTAGCATGGGGAAGGGGCCCGCCTAGCATGGGTAAGGTGCCCGCCTAGAATGGGTAAGATACCAATATAGCACGGGGAAGGAGCTGGCTTAGCGTGGGGAAGGTGCCCACCTAGCATGGGTAAGATACCAATATAGCACGGGGAAGGAGCTGGCTTAGCATGGGGAAGGTGCCCGCCTAGCATGGGTAAGATACCAATATAGCACGGGGAAGGAGCTGGCTTAGCATGGGGAAGGTGCCCGCCTAGCATGGGTAAGGTGCCCGCCTACCATGGGTAAGGTGCCCGCCTACCATGGATAAGATACCAATATAGCACGGGGAAGGAGCTGGCTTAGCATGGGGAAGGTGCCTGCCTAGCATGGGTAAGATACCAATATAGCACGGGGAAGGAGCTGGCTTAGCATGGGGAAGGTGCCCGCCTAGCATGGGTAAGATACCAATATAGCACGGGGAAGGAGCTGGCTTAGCATGGGGAAGGTGCCCGCCTAGCATGGGTAAGATACCAATATAGCACGGGGAAGGAGCTGGCTTAGCATGGGGAAGGTGCCCGCCTAGCATGGGTTAGGTGCCCGCCTACCATGGGTAAGATACCAATATAGCACGGGGAAGGAGCTGGCTTAGCGTGGGGAAGGTGCCCGCCTAGCATGGGTAAGATACCAATATAGCACGGGGAAGGAGCTGGCTTAGCATGGGGAAGGTGCCCGCCTAGCATGGGTAAGATACGAATATAACACGGGGAAGGAGCTGGCTTAGCATGGGGAAGGTGCCCGCGGTGCACAGTTTAGGAACGTTGTGTTATGAAACGTCACCATTTGGTGATATCTCCCTTCATCTCATCATGTCACAGAGATCTTCCTTACATCTAATTTGCTAGTTGTTTGTTTTTCACAGTTGTAAATATTTGTTTGTAAACAAATAAATGTATGTGTGATTGTCGTGGGCATTAGAGTCTGCCCCCGATTAGTATTGGACCAATTAATATTCATAAAACCTTATCATTTTAAAATGCGGGATGAATCTTATGTACAGTGATGTACAAACACACTCATATAAAGATAAAGTATCATAACTATATCTCTGGTTGTTAGAGAGAAACTAGAATCTTGATAATAGGTGTAGATTTTCATATCAAAAAATGTAAGAGCACTAATATTTTCTTCGGCATAATTATGAATTCTTTATTAAATGCCAGATAAGACAGATATCCTAAAAGAGTAAACAAAAGACACCCCTGACAGTTTACTCATGTTAGTTGAGGCATAATTCACAAAGTCTGGAAGTTCATTGCTGGAGGGAGAAAATAAGTACATTTCAAGATGATCTTGGCCAGACCTGAAAATAGGGAGATAGTAAGCTTCCGATAATTACGGGAATTTTCAGCCAAATCTGCCAAAGGGATTAGAGGGTGGCTCAACACTAAAACACTGCCGTTATAATGAATGTATTGACACGAAACTTCATAAGTAGATTCAAAACCTCATAAGGATGACACCTATTATTCTTCAGCAGAATGGGCCTAAGGAAGAGGTTTATCAGAGGATGCTACACTCAAAAACCCTAATAACTTCTGATGTAATGAATGTAGTAGCACAACATTTAGTATGAGCATTCAGAAGCTCCTAAGTTAATTATTGGTTTTTTTAAGCACAAACGTTCCATTTAGAGGGAGAGCAAGAATAATTAATTAATTCGTTCTGGGAAGTAGATTATTTATTTATTTATGTTTCTTTTTTTTTAGCGCATCGACTACTATGACCATTAGCGTTTCTATCTCAGGAGTCACTGAGTGAGATGGGCCAGAGTTCTCTATCAGAGAGTGGCCAGCCCAGCCCAGCTCATCTCATAAGGGGACCTTACAGTGTGTGGGTCGCCCGTTTCAATGAAACTTTTTCTCGTGTTCTCCTTCGAAAAATAGTAGTTATGTGTCCGAGCGTTCGTGCCAATTGGCCTTCTGAGCAAAGAAAAAAAAATTTAGGAGCGAAAGTGGCCAAAAATTGCGTTCACAAAGCTGCCACGGCTCCTAGCTCCCTTTCAATGAAATTTTCAGAGATGTTTGTAGGTACATCAAAAAATATTAGTCATGTATATAAGGGTTTGTTCAAATTAACCCCAGGATGCACAGAATAAAATATTCAATACTGAGGTTAGTTGCCACTAAGGAGGCGCCTACATATACTACATATTTTTTATTTTAAGGATGTTTTGAAATAATGTTGATTTATAAAAAATATAAATATGTTTGTTACCTCTGTAACTTGAATTTTTATTTATTTTACCTCTCTAACTCAAAATTAGTTAGAATGAATCTTAACCAAAATCCGCCTGAGTCAAAATCCTCCATAAGTCGAAAACTCTATAACTCGAATTTTTTGGCGTCTCCCTTGATGTTCGACTTATAGAGGTTCTACTGTATTAGCAAAATAGTAGCAGTGGATTCTACGTAATAAAATAAAAAAAATTCTACAATTTAGTCCTCTCCCCCCGTGAAAAACGTCTTACTTAGAGAAGTTATAATTTATTCATTTACTTCTCATTTATTCAAATTTCACGCAAAGAATGAATGAAAAAAAAATTGAAAAAATCATCGACAATGTACTTCCACGTAAACATAGAGACAGTATCCAGAATAATTTCACCAAATATTTCAAAAGAAAGTAACTAGGTACTTCACGCAATTTAGTAATCATGAATTGAGTAACAGAGCAGATTCGATTAAGAAGCAATAATATTACTTTCAATGTATTATGTAAGTCCCAGAGTGTGTTTTATATCATTTTTCCAATTTGAAAAAAAACAAAACAAAAAAAAAACAAAACAAAAAAAAACATTTTTTCCCGTGTCAACTTTTTCGGGAATGTTAAAACTATCTAACCCACGACACCCTTCTTCCGGTTCTGAATGCTCGTCAATCTCAAGACAGGACGAACCGGGAAGTGAGGGATGGGAGGTGCTGGTGGAGGGAGAGGGAGTGAAAAGAGGGAGGTATGAGGTGGTGGGGGAGGGGAGGGAGGGAGGCAGGGAGGGAGCTCTGGAGGAGAGACCTGAGGAGGGGAGGTGCTGTCTGCTCTGAGTCCTGTTAGTCTCTAGTTGGCCCAGTCTGTGCAGAGAGCTCGGCTTCTCGTCGCCGCTTCACTCGCCACTCACCATGTTCATACCAGAGCCTCTCCGCTCCTGTATGGTCGAACCAAACATATCCACCTACCCTCACCATCACAACCACCATCCCCCATCACAGGTTATTTAAACATGCATGCAATTGCCTATATAAAACAGGTTCGTTTGTTAGTTTTTTTTTTTTTTTTTTTTTTTTTTTTTTTTTTTTTTTTTTTTTTTTATTGTATATTGTTTTTTTTTTAATTAGCTTAAAGTAATTTTAAGTTTTATTATTTTTTTAAATTTTGAATTAAAGGTCGCAACTGCCTGGTTATTTTTGACGGGCTCTACAGGTATGCCATCCCAGGCAGTCAGCAGGGATACAAATTATAAGTTTACATTGCTGCTGCCTAGGTCGGAATTTGGTCGCTGGACAAATTGAAATACCTGACAGTGATTTTTCCGATGAAAACGTGACAAAACTGTATATCCGTAGTAACTATATGAATTATATTTAATCATCTATTATTCCAATAGATTTGATATATTATGTAGGTTATATAAAATTTGAATCAGTAAAATGTAACTAAAAAGAAGAGTATTAGATTTTTCGGAACATTAAATGTTTTTCAAAAATTTTTGGGATTCGTATGACCAATGTGAATACCGTATCATATCATAGATATAAGAATACTATTTAATTAAACTCAGCTTAAACACTGAAGTGATTATTCCGGATAATGGGATCAATTTTTTTGTTTTATCTATTTTTATTTGTTATTTGTTTGTTTATTCATTTTACCTTGCCTGCACTTTTGTGTGTGTGAAATATTATTTTGTGTTTGGATACATTTGTAGATATCATTTCATGTTAGTTGACAACTGAAGAGTTAAATTTCAAAATTATATCAGAAAATCAGACTTTTCAAAAAACCGCAAAATTCTTTGGTTGAGTTATTGCGAAAATTATGTAATTTGAGGCGAAATATCACCAAATGCTCTTATTAGCGGCGGACCTATATAATGTAAGAAATTGGGCATTAAATTTAAAATCCATAAATCCTTCTTCTCGTCCTATTTGGATGGAAATCAATATGTTCTATTCAGGGCCTTCTCACTTCTCTTAAAATCTCCTGTCTGTGTGTGCTAAGCCCATCTTGGTGTAAACCTTTTCGAATTCTGGATCCACATAGAAAATTTCGTGTCGATATATTCATTCTATCGGAAGTTATTGTGTCCACTGACGGAAATTATTTTTTTGACTTCCTGTAGTCAAGGGAAGTAAAATTAAAGCAGGGAAAACTTGTTTATAACTTATATTGACTCATTTCACAAAATACATACCTAGGTAGGTACATTAATAATACCGGTTTTATGTTAAGTGAGAGGTCGGCAACCATTTTGCACTTACAGGTCATTCAGCCTCAGTATTTGAAGTAAAACTAAACAAGTAACGGTAGCAGTAATACTTTACATCCGTAAATAGGAGGGACGTGTGATGTGAGTTGAGAGGAGCATCCCACACTCCCTATAACCAACCCTCTTCAGACTCACACAAATCTTACATTTTGCTTAAAATAATAATTTTACAAGTCCTTCGCGGGCCCCATAAAAGGGCTGATCCCCCCCCCCCCCCCCCCCCCCCACATATTATATATTCTTAACATACACAAATCATCGGTCCTTTTAGTGAAGTAGTTCAGGTTCTATATACAGTGTAAATTCCATTTAACGCCACTCGATTTAACGACAAACTCCCTAAAACATTGAAATTACTTGAATCTGGTTGGTTTACCTTGTTGTCCATACAATGATACACTCTATGTAGCATCACACCCACTCTAAATACGTCATTACTAAGCGATAGTACCAAACAGTACTTTCAAGTTGCCGAAATTAATAAGAACTGTAGCTGTGTACGTTCTATTGTTTGTTATTTTATTGCTTTATTGTCTAGCACGTATTTACCTCGACTCTCGGCATCATACTTCCGAAGATTCTAAGAAATTCGTTCTTTTGTTTGTTGTGATTACCTTAAAATACTGGAGCAGCAAAAAACTTCAGACGAAGATAACAGACTATACGCAATAAGCGTTGTTATTTGTATCAATATTAATGTTTGTTGTATGTAAATTTTATACTTTATTAGTAAATACATATTATAATAGTAAAATACTATTAAATGTAATGTAATATGTATTGATTTTTCTTCTCTTCATTTAACGACAACTCTCAATAACGCCATAAAATGTGCAGTCCCTTAAGTGTCGCTATATAGAGTTTACACTGTATATAAAATCCTCTCTACAACGGACACGGAAGGACATATTTTTGTCCGTAATAGAGGGGTTTTAAACACAATTTTGTGTCTAGTTTTGAAGCAGGCCAGTCATCCGTTGGAAGATTTGAACTTCTCTGCTTTTATTTGTTAAGCAACCTCTTTTTCTTGTTACCTCGGCCCTGAAACAGGCAAGTTTTTTAACCTAACTCGATTGAACCACTCAAAAACCGATTTGTCAATAACATCTCCCGGAACATTTTTATTTAAACGGCACATTTATTCACCTATCTTATTTTCCTGATGATTTTTTTTTTTTTTTTTTTTTTTTTTTAAATAATTTGGGACACTTGGATTTTCTCAGTTTTAAATTTTTCGGCTAAAGCCCGAACCGAACCGGCTTTATCATGACATTGAATAAGTTCCAGTTTTTCCTTCAAAGGAAGGGATCTCCGTTTTTTCGAGTGCGACATTTTGACATAAAAGATGATAAAGCACTAAACAAAAAAAAAAAAAAACAGGTTTGAAAGATTCAAACCAAGTGAAGGGATGTTTGAGAGGGGAGAGGAAGGGAACTTTCGAGAAAAGAGGAAGCAATTGGAAAAGGGTTGTTCTTTTTCTGTTGTTACTTAGTAGAAAAATATACACATTCTACACTGTGCCTACCTTCTTAAAACTAATTTATGTATTTTATAAAAAAAAACAAAGATAATTTTTTTCTATTTACTTATAATTTCGTCCGTTGTTGAGGGGGGATTTCCTGTGATGCGAGACTGAAGGTAGTGTCTAATAGATAGAAATTACCAAATGTGAAATATTTCTTTCGGAGCTTCTGATAATATTTAAGTCATTCATTAAAGTATAAGACATGGTTATTGTTCAGTCAGTTAAGTGGAATTCGTAGAGCCCTAATACGCCTTAGACGATTTGTGCTAAATTGCACATATTTGCAAAATAGCGATCCGATTTGCACCAAAATCAATAGCTCTTGAGTTCTCACTCTGACTAACATTTTACAAAAAAAAACATTCAAATCGGATAATGTTTTGCAGAAGTTATCGAGGGAAAAACACAGACACAGCCGCCAGGCGAAAATTCACTTCTCTTTACATTTTGCGGGTAGGACAATGAGAATCTGACCTGATCTCGAGCAGGATTCTTCGACGCCATCCCGATTTAAATTTCCATACGGGAACATTAAAAGGACATTGATCATTACGTAGGTAGGCAACATTTTATGAACTTCCAATAAAATTTAAAATCCGTTTCCCTTTGGCAAAGTTTTTACAAAATCTGGAGGATATGATACTTCCCCCCCCCCCCCCAATCAACATGACAATCGAAAATCTTTCCAAAAAAGTTTTTTTTAAAGAAAACTTAAAAGCACATCTTATATGAAATACATTTTTTTGAAGAGGCCACCAGGTTTTTTTTATGATAGATGCATATTATACAAGAATAGGAGACTGAATGGTCTATACTCGTCAGCTTTCTCTGTGAAGTCTACGCGTTAAGTTCCAATCACATGCACACAGACTGACACACAAACGCACAGATAGACATCATCGCGAAAATGGTCTGATTTCGTTTAGAATACATTGAATTGTAAAATTCCATTAAAAACTCAACCTCGAATTTTTATACGATTATAATACGTTCTTATACTTTTTTGTAGATATTATATAAAGTAAATAGATATGCATGTTTCACCCCTATTCATTAATATCCATACTTTTTTTTTTTTGTAATAAGAGATGCTCCCTGGAACGTTGTAGCAACTATCCGGGCTAATTCGCTAACGGATAATTGAGGGTCTTCTGTTCTGTATTTGAGTAGCAAAGTACAATGGCTGGATGGTCTAAGGTCCGTTGTTGGTTGTTGGTCCCACCAATATCGACTTGTTTGTCCGCTGTCGTGCCCTTAAAGAGCTGGACCCCGTCCAACTGTAGAGTACCTACGTATTAAAAAAAAAAAATTCTTCGCTACTTCTAATTTAGAATTCTTATTTCGAGTTGTAGACAAATCCTTTAAATAAATATTGGTTGAAGGGTAAGTTCCTTTATTTATAATACTGGGCATTGTTATGTTGAATTGTGGACTGTTCGGTCTTCATATCTGCCTCCGTCATGACCCAAATTTAACAAAAAAGACTATAAATCGAAAATAACTGCCGATGTTATGGATGTATCGACACAAAATTTTATATGAGGATTGAGAAGCCCGTGAGTAAGATACATACTGATTTCCAATAGGCAGTTTATTTATTATAGTCGTAAAATGGCCAAAATGAGTAAAGTGTACTGTGATCATCTTCTGCGACCAAGCCTTCTGCGCACTGTGAAGAAGTTGGGAGCTCAGGACTCTAATACTTTCGGAATTATAAAGATGTGGATTTCTTGGTATCTCGTAAAATTGTGTATGTTCTCGGTTAAATCAACTTAATCTACTTCTTTGAGGAATCATTCTCGAGATAACTGCATTTAACCATTTATTCAATACGGCAGACTATTCCACGTGAAGAGGGTGTTTTCCGTTAAATCAACTTGCTCAACTTTAGAGAGGCATCACTCACGAGTATCTCAAAAAGTATGGTTAATAATTAGGTAAATATGTATAAAAATTAGGTAAGAGTGGGAAATAATTTGGTAGGTTAGGGAATGATTAGGTAACTAAGGGAAAATCCAAGAAAGGATTAACAATATTCATTGTCATTCACTCCTATAGATTTAGAAGGTACATGATTAATAATGATGCAAACATAATTTATTTATTCCAAAAACTGGATTTACACGATTAATGCAATAGTAAATAAGTGCTACCCTGAAAAGTTACGAATTTAGACTTACCAATTTATTCCCTGTGACCACAGATATTGAAAGTAATTTTTTAAAATATTTACGAGGCCTTTATTGTTAGAATAGATCTGATAGAGTCTGATTCTCTGTCCGGCCTCATTTCCTAATTGCCGCACGGATCTGTTCTTAGGGTTTCGTAGGTCGAAGGTTGTCTGCCTGTCCCCTCGATATCTGGGAAACTATTCAAGTCTATATCTATGTTACTGAGACTTTTTAGACCTTGCCAAAAATCAGTAGGGCAAAAAATAATTTATCGGAATGGTAATATTAAGTTTTAAAAAAAAAATGTAGGTATATATAGTATTTTCAGGATATGGGATGTAGCTCTGATGGTGTGTGTAGCCATGATGTGAATAAGACATACACATTGTTTTTAGTACTCTTGTGAAAGATAATTTGAAAATATTGAAGAAATAACTAAATTTTTCTATACATTTCATAACTAAATTTGTGCAGTAGTACTGTGGTGGCGGAGTTAAGAACTTCACTCTCATAACTCTTTATCATTTTTTTTTAAATTAGTCTTTTACTATGCAGTCAATAACTATGGTGAACGAGGTTCGAAACATGACTCATAGGCAAAAAATATATTTCAGAACATTACAATTATTGAATGTCCAATAATTAATACATTTACGAAACCCTTCAGTGTGTGATCTGATCACACTTCTCTGTATTTTTTAAGTTCATGGGAGTTAAGAGGGATCATTAGTTAATATATTTTTTTTTTACCCAGCTCGATTTATTTGTTATCAATTAATTTTTAGCTCTCCCTTCTCCTCTTTGGCCAATTCGGCTGAAAATAAAAAAAGTGTATTACTCAGAAACTTCTCAGTCCTCATATAAAATTTCGTGTCGATACATCCATTCCATCGGCAGGTAAGGTTGGCGTTAACCTCCCCTCTCATCCCCCCCATTTCATTGAGCCTAAGTAGAATTTATTTTTTAATTCTTATGAATAATCATACAACATGCAATTGGTCAACGGGAAGACTACTGAAGCCCAGCTAACCTGTCACAGATTACTTCTGTAAAAGTCAAGGAAAAGCCATCATCAATACCTAATGGAGTCATATTCACTTTGTCAAAATTTGTCCCGTCCCGAACGAAATTATTGTGTCCATTCACGCGATAACTTCCAAGCACTTATTCCGATTTTCTCAAAGTTCGCACAAAAACCGTTCTTATAGAAAAGAAGATAAATTCGCTAACCAGAAAAGTCAGACCACTGAAAGGAGGGTATCTGGGGGAAAGAAATCGTAAATAGTTCATAATTTTGCGTTACGCCTTTGAATTCATAATTTTCAGTCAGTAATTTATAAGTTACATAGTTTACATATTATAGGTAACATTTTTTAAATATTATTTGAGCCTTAAAACGTTTAAGAAAAGCCGAGATATGGCGTTCAGAATAGTAGCGCCTTAGTGCAGGAGCGAGGGGCGGCCGAATTTTATGAGGGTATGTTTCTTAAACTTCTCTGGGATGATCCACTGTTGGTTGTTTCCGGCATTTCTTCCAGAGGTGTCTTCTTATTTTTTTGGACACTATTTCGGGACACTTACACGTCCCTTCTTCTGGTCACTATGAACTAACTTTGTGAGGGTCTCAAGGAAGAAAATGAATACATAACATTTAAAAAAATAAATATTGTTTCCATATCCCAGAAGAACTCTGGGATATGGAAACAAATCATAACAACCTTCTCTACCTCCTATTGGGAACCTGCCATAGATGTTCCTATGTCGTAAATCGTTTCATATGTTAGCTTATATTCACCCATTGTAGTTTATTCTGAAAAAGAAATATTTTTCTTGATGTTAATGATTGTAAAAAAAAAATATTGCTAATTATTTAAATAAATTTCGTTCTGATATAAAAAAAATATTTTAATTGATTCCTGTTTTTTTGTGAGTGTGTTGGGGCGAAGGAGCCAACATTTTTTTCGGACCTGGCGCCCGTTTGTCTGGCCCTCACCCTGGCCTCACTAAATGAACTGCTTCTGTTGATTAGTAAATATTGAGTTTTACATTTCCTGTGTTTATGTCATAGGTATTGTCTAGACTTGTCAATAGGGGAAAAAATAAATAAAAAAATGTCAATACCTAGAACGGAAATGAAAGATTTGCAGCTCCTGCCTGCACGGACTTTTTATATAACTATACAACTATATTTATAGCTGGGAAGTAAATAAAAATAGTGTTTGTCTAGAAAGATTGTGTGTGTGTGTGTCTGTGTGGGTAGGGAGTATGATATGTTACGTTATCTAGCTGGTTTGCAAGGTCATTTGAGTGGGTGTGTGCAGTCTGCATTGTGCAGAGTGCATACCTGCATCCAACCGCCCTCTGCTAATGCAATGTCAGACTGGAACAAACAACAAACACAGTTTCAGTTTTACTGACAGCAGTCTTCCCATTTCCGTGAGGGGATCAACCAAAAAAAAAAGTTGGCGGGAGTGAGTACTTCCCCAGCTCGAATCAATTTATCTCGACTTATTAAGGTTTTGCAGTTAGGCTGCTCATCTAATCTCCTATTGATTTTCAGCCAAATTGGACGAAGAGCAGGTGTGCTTGGAGGGGGAGCCCCCCCCCCCCCCCCCCCTTTTATCCGCCACTGGTCGTAAAATTCTTCAAATATTTCTCCATTTACCTGGGCATTTCGGGAAATGTGAAAAGAGGACAAAATTCCCGTTGGTTAGATATACAAATCTGAAAGGATAATATGTTAACCCTCCTTCGATCCTTTTAGTGACGAGTTCTCCTGTTTTGTCATTTTACTAATCTAATTTTTAAGCGCTTAAATAACCTCGCTGTCAAACAACAAACAAGAAAGACGGGAAGTTCCTAAACCTTTCTTATCCTCCCCATTTCCTAACTAAACCTAGTTGATGCTGCAAATTTACCAATTTGGATAGGTAAATGTGAGTATTTTATCCGCAAAACATCATAGTACTCAAATTCGACAAATATCTAGGGGAATGTGGACATTCTCCGGGGTATGTAAACATTCGCTGCCCTACTCACCCTTATTAACATATACATAAATAATCTTTAAAACTACAAATGGACACTTGTAAAATTATAATCTTTTACTAGTCTTTTCTGGCAATTAGATGCGTAAGATGTTAGATACATGAGTCTCTTTTATACAAGTGTAACTATCATTCTGTTTATCAAAGCAGGCTTGTGCAAGTCGAAGGCTTGTGAAATGCATGAACATTTTTACTTGCCTCAGGTAACCTTTTCTCTAACTTATAAGTAGCGTAGTGGATAAAAGTAAGTTAGGAATTCATAGTTAATTTTTGCGTTGGTTTATATTTTTATTATTTAATATGTATTTTTTAAACATGAATTATAACAATTACTGTGAAACACTTGGAGCAACTCGGATCAGTGTATGAGTGATGGTCACTGGCGCGGGATTAAGTTCCCTCAAAACCTGAATGTTATGTTACCCGAGTTGGAAAGTGATGGTTTTGTATTTCGGGGTTGTGTGCTCGACGGGTTGGGGTCCCTGGTGGGTCGCGCCCTGTTCGGTGCCTCCGCTCCTCTGCCGTGTGGTCTTCTGGCGGCCGGGTCGGCTCGCTGCTCGCCTTCATGACTACTGTGCTGTGTGGTGGCCCCATATCTTGCTTCTTTAAACAAATTATTGCTATAAACTTTTCTTTTGAAGTAATTTCAGCTATTTCATATATCTAATTGTTTTTCTTTAGTTGCTTTGTCCTTAAACCTATGTGCCTGTGTAAAATTCCAAATCATCGTGGTAGCTGGCCGATATGCCTCAGCATAAAATCATACATAATTCGAAAAAAAAAAAAAAAAAATGTGGTCTAGTGATGCAGAGGAATTTGTTGTGGTAAGAAGTGTTATTGATGGACCATGATGGAGAGTACTGATGTACTAAAGGGAACATGTCTGTCTCAACTAGCTTGGATTAGAGCTACTATCATGGCTTGTGAAGTTTTCAACTGCTGCTTCCTCAGTGTCACGTCAAGTGTCCTGGAGATGATGTTCTGCATGGTTTCTCTGGTGAGAACGGTCTAGTATAGTAACGTTCAAAAAACAATTCTATTTCATTCATTGTAATTAGTAGATCCATGGACCTTGCGAAAATAACATAAAACACTAATTGTGAAATACTAAATGCAATTAATACAAAAAGCTTTAGATTTATTATTTATAAATTAAAAAGTAAAATAAAAAAAAAATTCTATGTTAAGGTTCAAAAAATAATTAAAAAACATGAAAAATTCAAACTCTCCCTAACTTAGGCATGCTCGACAACTCATTAAATTATCAACAAACCCCCAAAAAATTCCAGGGAGTCAGGCTACCCAAAAGTGTGTAATAAAAGTACAAGAAATTTAGATCGACACTATAATTTAAAAAAAAGTGAATTAAATAGATTTATTTGATAAAACCCAAAGTGACAAATTTCTAGTGAGGGTAGAAAAAAATCTTGAAGCGATTAACCTAAATTTTGATATAACTCGATGCTTCATACTTGTAAAAATTTCCGAATAAAAATACATGAACAGTGCCTCACTACTATTAGCAAAAGTGCTCCTGCTGGCCATTTCTCCTACTTCTCTATGGCGCGCTATTTTCACCGAAAACTAAACGAAATTCGGGTAATCAAATTGAGGAGGTTGGTTATAATTAAATTGCCCCCATACTTTTTTCTATCTCGGTGCCCTTGCTCTCAACAGTTTGTTTTGATTCAGGAACTTGGAAGTGTTTGTCAACATTATTCTATTGTTTTAGCTTCTGTTTCATATAAAAATTAATTTTTGTCTTCCAGATTGGGGTATTGAAGATACTCAGCGCTGTACTGAAATGAAAGAATTTTGACATGAGTTTTTCCATAGAGGAAGCAGGGGGGGTCCTGTGTGGGGGGGGGGGGGGGGGGGGGTCTGGGTTAGGTGAGGGGAAGGGAAGCAGCTAGGTAGGGCATGTATTATATATGGGGGAGGTGGTGGGGATGGAAAGGAGAGTTGTGATTGGTGAGGGGGCGTGGTTTCATCACCAATCAGAGGCGGCCGTCCTAGCCATGGACCCGCCCCTTTACTCCCACCCCCTCTCACCTCTGCATACCCAAACACTTGACCTACTGCACATCGGTACAGGGTGTCCCAAATATGAAGGCCCACTTTGTCATTATTTCTAAACTGCTCCAAATATTGAATTTTTACCTCTGATGTAAGTTATATGGAATCGTTTCCGCTTTCAAACGGTACCTTGAGCGTAGCCAGCTCCTTGCCCTCTTCCAAAACTTTGAGAAAAATAGTAAATTAAATCATGAAAACCATTTATGATCATTTCAGTACATTTCTAGTGATTCATCGATGACTTTTTCCGGTAGCTGTTCTGTACTTGAATAAGTCATCGGTAAATCACCAGCATTGTGCTTCCCCAGCTCAAATTGTGGAGGTAGGTACCTACTCATCAACTTCAGAATCCACGTACACATTTTCGTACTGAAATGTTCGTTTCAAGAGTTATTTGGATCTAGGTATGAAGCCCCCCTAATCCCCTTTTTTCCGTTGACCGAATTGAGGTCTTAATTCAATGTATTGGGAGAGACAGTGTTCATAGTCATACACGAACTTCTTTCTTTATTGGATTCAGGGTTTGGAAAACGTGAAGTTTCCGTTAAGACTCAACATCCAGTTTATGACTGATTACATAACATTCTGTAAACTCAGGGCTGCCATACGTCCCGTTTTTAGGGTCTGTACCCCTTTTTTTTTTCCATCACAACCCCTTCCTCCCTCCACCGATTCCTTGGAACCACCCACTTCCTGGAAGATCAATGTTAAACCTTGTAATCATTCCTAAGAACATTTCATGGTCATTGGTTGGCTACAAATTTGGAAGAAACAAATTGCACTGACCTTTTTATATTGTTTTTCTCACCTTATCATCGAAAAGACAGAGAAAACTACACAAACGCAAAAAGTGTTTTGGTAGCATTATGGCCTGGTCTCCATCCCCCCACCACACCCTCCCGTTTCCAAAACGAATCCTAAATAATAGCTTTCAGTGACACTGAAACCCACAACTCCAACAAATGTCTAGATCAGAATAGCAAGAGTTTGAGGGACTCAGTGGTTAGGGGGGCGTGTCTCGCTGCAATCCTAAGATTTGGATGTTGAGAGGGGGTATTCGATACGTGAATTATCCAGGATGGACCTCGGTCGCACAATGGTTAGTATGACTGGCTAAGACCCTCAGTGATTAGAGTGACTGCCTACCATTTTGGAATCCTGATTTTATTTATATAATGCCTCAATTATTAGCCGCAAAGTTTCTCCCGGGCAGCGCCGGGTGAATTTACTAGTCGTTATCTGTAATCATTCATCAATAAACAGTCAATCAGTATAACAATTTTTCGAAGATTGGTGGGGACGAAATTAGTGTCAACTATACCGGGGTTTCCGTTGGGGAGGGGCATATTACAGAAATACTCTGATAAAAAACATTTTATGTAAAAATATTCACATATACATTATGTTAGGTTAGGTTTTATGACTCATGCCCGGGCTTTAACAACGAGGTCATATCGCCCACTACCAGAGCGCTCTTTCGTCACTCTAGTGGACATGAGCCTGACTACTGTGGGAGTCCTACATTTTGCCTATCTTAAATTTTTATTCACCTAGGGTAGGGGTCTTTCACGAGTACCTGACATCGTACTGGCTCGGGACCATCGCTTAACGTCCCATCCGAAGGACGGCAGGCTTAAGTTTATTTTACCTCCCAGATAAAATAAACTAATTGCCTCGGTCGGGTTTCGAACCCACGATCTTGAGCTTAGAAGGAAAGCACGCATACCACTGAACTACCGGCACCCTCAATATACATTATGTTATGAGCACAAATTAAAGCATGAAAAATACTTATGTACATACTAAAAAAAACATATGTTGGTATACAAAATCCTGAAAAAAATCTTACTCCATCTGTTTAAGATAAATCCAAAATTCCAAATTCTTCAGACAGTTAGAGTCAATTCATTTTCTCAGGAGTAATTTGAAGAAAAGTGAGTACAACTATTTTTTATTACACACATGTTTCTTTCCGCAATGAAAGGCTTAAACTATCTCGCGGGAGCCATATTCCGTGTCCACGTTTGGTTAGGGGTGGGTCCGCAATAGAGGGGTTAAAATAAATGCATTTGATGTGGACCAACACTAAATCGTCTGTTAAGAGAAGGTTCACTGTATATGTTGCGGACAACTTAAGTTCAACAAGTTTTGTCTGGACATATTCAGAATAGTTAAAATAGGCTTAGATAAAACGATGGTCAAGGTTTTTTTGAATGTTTTTGCAAAGCAACATTTGTTTTTGAAAAATGTAAATGCAAAAAGAATAGTGATTTTTATAAATCTTATGTTATTCTCCACTTTCGTGCTGCAAAAAGTTGTAAACGAGATTGTTTGACTTTTTATTTGGAAGGACGTGTGATTACCTGTAAAATAAATATTACTTTAAGAGTTGCTTTATTTTGTATTTCTCCTCCTTTCTCATAATCTTCAAACACTACGCGTTCTGCCCAAATAATGGATTTGATTCATATTGTGTCTAAAAATCTCATACCTACATATCCAATGTTGCCCTGAAAATCTGTCTAAATTTTACTGTTATGCTGTAACGTGAATTGTATAGAGTAGTATATATAAATTAATAAAAACGACAGAGCATAATACTGTGATGGTTGACTATGAGAGAGAGGGGAGGATGCCCAGACAAGGTTTAAAATAAAATTAATTTTAGACAGTAGGGTGTGAGGAGAAAGAAGAAAAATAAAATTACATGATAAAATAAGATAAAATAAAAAATAAATAAATGCTTGATGAAAGGAAAAAAAAAATATATATATATATATATCTACCTATATAAAGAAAATAGAGAGAGAAAAAAAAATGGATAAATAAATAATTTAAATTATTTGAATAATGAGGTTGACTAATTAGAGAATGCGGGGGAGAGAGATGAAGACCTAATCAAAGGGGAGTGGAATGTTTAGTGAGGAGGAATGGGAATAGTGAGGATTTGAAGGAAGCAACGGAAGGAGAGTGACGGATTGGGGGAGGCAGGGAGTTCCAAAGAGAGGAGGCCTGGACAAGAAATGAATTGTGGAAGGCCGAGGAGCGATGGGAGGGGATGAAGAGGTCTGAAGGACGGGATCTAAATGTGCTTCTGGTGAACCGAGGACTGCAATTGAAACATTTGGTAGAGGTAGTAGGAGTTCTTTGGATTTAAGCATTAGGAAGAGGAAGGAGCCTAGGGGGTAGCTTCGGCGGTAGGAGGGTTTGAGCCATTTCAACTCGGAGTACCAGGGCGTCTCTAGGGACATCGAAAACAAATCTGACGTGAGTGTTCAAAATACGCTGGAGTTTGATATCGAATACCTTACTCAGATTATTATAAACCAGGCACCCCTAGTAGAAATGGGGGAAGAGAGGAGGAGTTTCCGGGAACTTTGTGTTAGAGAGTGACGGGAACGTTTAAATTGTGCAAGGGATTTGAAATATGAAGTCCAAGTTCCAGCCAGTATTGTCCATTCGAAAACATTCTCTTAAACTAATTATTTGTTTATATTTCACAGCGACAGTATACTTTCTTGAAATCGGGTGATAGAATTGTGGAATTATTATTACCTGTCACTTTTTATTTTTTGATAATTTTTTTATTGTCCAGTCAGTATTTCTGTAGCATTGCTGCAAAGAAGAATAGATTCGAAATGGAATCATACAATTTTTATGTATCTAGGGCGGTTGCATTGGCGGAAACTATGTTTCAGAACTCATTTACTAAATTTTTTTATTAGTCGATCTATGCACTGTACATTATGGAACTCTTCAATGAGTTTCCTGATCATATTTATTTGTAATATTTCACAATTTAATGTTTAAGGAAGAATTTAAATAATTAGCCATTGAATGAACATCATTAATGGAGTAAATACAAATACTTATAATTCAGAAAGTGGTCTATGTTGGGTATAGCAAGTGGTATGCTGCAATTTAAGAGGGGGGAGAATGTAGCGCAATTCATTCAATAAGAGAGTGCAGCGTACCAAACTGCATTGCACGCTGCACTCAGCTCCGACATTTGTTCAAGGACGGGGCACCTTATTTTTGAGACTTTGCGCACTTGGCACTTAACCGCTTAATATCGCTTGCTAAAAATGGCAGCGCTTCCAAAGTTTTTTGAAACACACATTTTGTACAGTTGATTTGAAGAGCTTTTAGAAACTAGGGGAGTTGACTTCATTCTTCTATTCTCGTGAGAATGAATAACGATTTAAAAAAGAGTCAAATGTTCCATTTCGCCATGGCGGGCCATTTCGAGAAAGTGAAAGATGTCAAAAAATATATCGGACAAAAGATGCTTCTTTTTGAAAGACCTTTACAACGATTCACAATCTAACTCCCCATTCTGTTGTAGCGAATAATGAAGCGATTTTAAGTGAACATGGAGCGTCCCTGAGTAAGAGAGGGAGCGTCCCGAAATTCTATCTGAGGGTTCAGACATCCTTGAGTAAGACACCTATTGATTTTCAGCTACATCAACCGAAGGGAGAAGGGGGGCTTAAAACCTTAATATAACTGCTGATATAATGATCGCGCCAACATGAAATTCTATCTGAGGGTTCAGACATCCCTGAGTAAGACTCCTGTTGATTTTTACTTTAGTGAGTCGTTTGGTTTCAGAGGAAGAGTAAAAACTTAGTTATTTCGCATTGGGGAAGTGATTCACTGAGGAATCTGTTTAGGGTTTACTGTAGATCTAGTATAGAGCAGAATCATCGAACTTAACTTGAACAGGTGACAATGTCCTGAAATACGTGGACCTTCATCTAGTCTCTAGTAACTTCAACCCAAGTTTCCAGTCCCATAATGGGTTTTTTTTCTTCTGGCAACCCCGCTAATAATGGTCTAGCAACCTATTCATCATATACATACTTTAAAACCAATATCATTTATCTCATTGGCGCCGACTTACAAAATTGGGCCCAATTTTATTACAAAATGACAATGTACGTTTAGTTTTGAAATAGCCCGCCAAAAAGAAGTAGGAGAAATCGCCAGCAGGAGCGATACTTGCTAGTAGTAGTGAGGCACTGTACACTTGACTAATGAATTTATTAGAGTTAAATATTACTATACAAATTGATATTATTTACTGACTTGATTCGTATTTATTTGCAAATTTTGCTTCCAGATTTTTGGAGTGAAATAATGAATCCAATTTTTTTGATTGATGTTATTCGATCCCTCCAGTTTATACAATCTCTAGATTCCAAATATGGAAAAAACATTTCTGTCTGTCTCTGTGTCTGTAAACATGATAGAATGAATATATCGACACGTTTTATATGTGAACCCAGAAACCTCTAAGGGCGACACCTATTGTTTTTCAGCCAAATCGGAGAGGGGATTAGGGGAGAAGCTCAATTCAAAAACCCTAATAACTGCCGATGTAATGAATCGCAACACAAAATTTAGTATGAGGATTTAGGAGGCCCTATGTGAGTCAACTGTTGAACATTAGCGTAAACGGTTGACTGGTTTTGGAGGAGAAGTAAGGATAAAGCTATATAAGGGTAAAGTATGATATAATTGATTAATTCGTTCTGGGGAAGTACATTGCCGGTGATTCATCGACGAATTTAATTTTTAAGCTTAAAATATTAATTAATCCTTTTTAGATAAACAAAGGCGTGAAACAAGTCAACATTACGGAGGTACAGAGGTAGTCTGCCTGTCTACTCTGCTCAAAATAGCCGGTTCAAATCCGGCCGAGACTCCTTATCTGGGAGGCAAAAAAAAAAAAAGACTTGACCAAGGTACTCGTTGAAGACCCTTTGCTCTAATTAAACCTGTAATCTCACTGTAGAGTCAGGCTCATTTCCACCAGTGCAACGAAAGAGCCTCTGGTAGTATGTGATATGACCTCTAAGTTCAGGCCCGAGCATAAGTTATAAAAACAAACAAGTACGGAATAGAACACAAGGTTATGCCCTTGAAAAATTGTAATCGAGCTATTTAGCAAAATGAATGGAAAATTAGGTTTCTAAGGTATTTCGTCTGTCGTTTTAATAATAATAATAATAATAAATTTATTTCCGTTAAACCAATACATGGTAATAGGATACGTCAAATGAATTTATACATTAAGATAGCTTATAAATTAGATTTATAACTACTTGAGTCTAACACATCTATGATTAGTAGTAACAAAAAAAACATAAAAAAAAGTAAAATGAAATTAATAAAAACTGTACAAATAAATACTTAAAAATATATGAGTGTATATAAAAAAAAAAAATAAATAATAATACAAGAGGGAGTATTTGTGGACCTATGTTTATAATTGCTTCTTTACCTGAAATACAATTAATTCCCTTTGAAGTCCCAAAGTTTGACTGATAGGAACGAAGCCAGCCTGTGTGAAGATCTATGAAAACCCAAATAAATATTCTAAATGGTTGAATGCTAGAAAATGTTTTTCACCAATATCTGGAAGGGAGCTAGGATCTAGAAGTGTGGGGGTGGGGCTGTTGAGAAAATAGAGAGTGACAAAAGGTGGGGTTGGTGGAGCGTTAGGAAGGGAGGGTGGTGGATCTGTGCCAACTCGGGGAATTACTTGGGGCAAACAGCAAGTCTGGGGGAGCAGGCACAGGGAACAGGGCGGACAAGGGGCGTCTAGGCACAGGGCTAGCAAGGCGCGTCTAGGCGTAGGACTCAGGACGGGCAGGGTGCTAAGGCACAGGGCTAGCAAGGTGCGTATAGGCGTAGGGCACAGTGCGGGCAGGGTGTCTAGGCACACGGAACAGGGCGGGCAAGAGGCGTCTAGGCACAGGGCTAGCAAGGCGCGTCTAGGCACAGGGCTAGCAAGGCGCGTCTAGGCGTAGGACACAGTGAGGGCAGGGTGTCTAGGCACAGGGCGGGCAGGGTTTCTAGGCACAGGGCTAGCAAGGCGCGTCTAGGCGTAGGGCACAGGGCACTTGGCTAGTAAGGAGCATCAAGGCACAGTATAGGTTCAATTCTTAAACAAACTGAGGCTCCCCCATCTCCCTGGTGGAAATGATTTTCTGGTCCCGAAGTAATGTGGTCTTATTTTCCGCCCAAATCAGATCCAAGTTAGCACAAGTGACTTGTTCATTTCAAATTTCAAGTTCATAGCTACAATCGTTTCTGCATTAGAGCGCTCACAAAGTTTCAGTCACATCTGATTCAGCGGCTGAATGGAACGAGTTCTCTTTGAAATTCCTGGAGAACCCGTAACGTGGATTCTGGAACACTAAAAATATATGACCCCGATATTAATAAATAAATATACCAAAACAATGACAATATATATTATGGCCAGCCTACACGACTACATAGAATTCAAATAAACAATTTTTATCTAGTTCTGTTCGTCATGCATAGCTGTCATCCACCATCTTCTTCGCCTCCAATTTTTTATATTTCTTGTATGCGAAACCATTCGTAAATAAAACCTGATTTTAACAGGAATAAAACAACTTTTTATATAGCATATAAAATATATGTCTTGTGGCACTCGCATCAAAAACAAACAAAAAAACTTGAACACAAGAAACAGGTGGTCATATTGTGGACCCTACCTGTCTCTTCAGGAAGTAGAATTCTGCTTGCCTCGTTGGAACATTCATAGATTTTATATATTTTTATTTTTTTTGTTTTTCCCTCTCTGAAAAACTAAACGGATTTTAATGAGATTTGTTTTAGAAATCTACATTCGAAACTTCAATAGTAAATATCTGAACAAG
Source organism: Aradus depressus (assembly GCA_963662175.1). Taxonomy (NCBI): domain Eukaryota; kingdom Metazoa; phylum Arthropoda; class Insecta; order Hemiptera; family Aradidae; genus Aradus; species Aradus depressus. The sequence goes on from OY759218.1 coordinate 9,055,078, forward strand.
GATTGCCCTGCCCTCATGGGAAATTTCAGAATATTTAATTAAATTTAAATATTCCTGACTCATTAAATTTAAATGTTGGCACCAAATAATAAAATTGACTTGAAAATAAAAGAGAATAAGGAAAAGTTGTCGGTGAATCACCGGCTATGTACTTGCCCAGCATGAATTTATCATTATGTTTTCGCTCTCCCTCCAAAACCAATGGACCGTTTAAACTATAAATCTGTAGTTGACATAGGGCCTTTTAGTCTTCATACTAAGTTTAGTGTCAATACGTTCATTACAGCGGCAGTTATTGGGGTTTTTGAGTTGAGTCACCCTTCTCTCATCCCCCTTCCATTCGGCCGAGTTCGTGCAAAATAAATAGATGATATCTTTTTGGGTTTTTGAATTTAAATATAAAATTTAATGTCGATAATTCATTACATCAGCAGTTATTGGGATTATTCAGTTGAGCCTCCTTTTGATCCTCCTTCCCTTCGACTAATTCAGCTGAAAATTAATAGCTGTCGTACTTATGATGTTTTGAATTTTCATATGAAATTTCGTGTCAATATATTCATGACAACAGGAGTTACCAGAGTTTTTGTTTTTTTACAGTATTTCACGTTTCAAGGTCACCTGAACCTGATTTGTCACTTTTCACGTTGTTGTCTGTATGTGACTCAAACATTGTGAGCGCTCTAGGCAGAAACCATTGAAGCAATGAACTTGAAATTTGGCAGAAGAAGGCCTCCCCCCCCCCCCCCCCCCCCCCCCTCCGGCTCATCTTAGATACGATTGGATTTTGGCCGAAATCCCACCACTTTACTTCGGGACCTAACTAGATTTACAAGACACCGCGAATAATTATGATTCAATCAGAATTCTTTCAGATAAAAGAGAGTGCAGAGTGGCGCATTTCACTGTCTTCTGTGTCTGTCCTCTGTCTTCTGTCCTATGCCCCCTGTCTTCTGTCCTATGCCTCCTGTCCTCTGTCTTCTGTTTTATGTCCCCTGTCTTCTGTCCCTGTCCTATGCCCCCTGTCCTTTGTCTTCTGTCCTCTGTCCCCTGTTCTCTGTCTTCTGTCCTCTGTCCTATGTCCCCTGTTCTCTCTCTTCTGTCCTTGTCCTATGCCCCCTGTCTGTCTTCTGTCCCTGTCCTATGCCTCCTGTCCTCTGTCTTCTGTCCCTGTCCTCTGTCCCCTGTCCCCTGACTTATGCCCCCTGTCCTCTGTCTCCTGTCTTCTATCCCTGTCCTATGCCCCCTGTCCTCTGTCTTCTGTCCCATGTCCTCTGTCTTCTGTCCCTGTCCTAAGCCCCCTGTCCTCTGTCCAGACTGTTGGCTCAGCGCTCTGTTGATTAGCTAACAGTCTCTGTCGAGACAAGCCCCTCTCTCCATCTCTGCACCAAGGCTATCTACAATATTAACATTCCTTACTCATATTATTTATTTTTAGTTATTCTATATATTTTAAAATAAAGCAAAAGTAAAAAACAACACACAAATCGAAGAAAAACAATTGTGAGTAAAATGTAAAAAAATTAGATACTTATTTCATAAGCAACTTTAGTTACTATATTTTGAAATTATGTAAGGAGGGTGGGAGGCAAACAGTTAATTAGTCTTCCAAGGGTCCACTGCAGGCTCCAATTTTTTCTAATTTTGTGTGTTAATGGTCTAGGTAGATCGAAATGTAAAATAAACAGTTCCTATTTCTAGCATAAAATATTATTACTAAATTGTACAATAGAATATTAGAAAAATAAAATAAAAAGTACTTTGTTACATTATAAGAAATTTTGTTTAACGTCCAAGGGCATATAACAAATATCAAATATGATATACCAGTGACATATTTTTAAAAAAATTCCCCTGCCTTCATATTGAATCAATTGTGCCTTTTTTACTTTCTTGTGCCTGCAGCAAGAGGAAGTATTGTAATCGTGCAAAAATCCGAGATGGAGTTTTCAACCGATTTTCACCTCCCTGGATACTTTTTGACCATTTTCGCGATGTCTATCTCTGTATATGACTGGAACTTTGTGAGCGCTCTAACACAAACACCATTATAGATATCAACTTGAAATTTGAAATGAACATGTCACAAGAGCTAACTTAGATATGATTAGATTTTGGCCGAAATCGGACGAAAATTGAGACCACTTTACTTCGGGGTTGAAGTCAATTTTACAAGATACTGCTTATATTCATGACTTACTATTAATCAAAATTCTCTTTAAATAAAATTTTGAATATTTTGTAGAAAAAACTGAATGGAATTGAATATGAAAGGCACATTTTATGAAATCCGATTTTTTGTTGGTCGCTCGGTTTGTGAGATACATGCCGAAAACCGTCCTGAAATGTTTCGAAACACATTTTCTAGACGTTTGCGCGATTTAAGCGAACACTTTTAATTCTATCGAAAAATCGGTTCTTATCAAAAGTGTTTCTAACAACTAAGAGCCCTCAGAGTTGAGATATGACCAATATAAACAAAGTTATAGCGCCCCAAAAATGTAAATTATATTTCCGTAGGAAAATATTCAATGTAATGTTTAAATTGTAACGCATAACAACGAATTTTAAAACATATTTCATTAACTGTAGTTTTTTTTTTTAAGTATAAAAAATAAAATATGTGTTATGTGGTCTCAGGACTTTCTTATACCAGCCATTTTTGTACAGCTAATTCTCCTTCCCTCCTCTCAATTTCATTTCATACTAAAATTATTTCGGATCAAAACGGGACAATAGTTTTGTGAAGAAAGGGACATAATTGTTTCTCTTGGTCCCATTTATGGAATATGAAAATTAGTTCACTTAGTAATCATTTTGAATGTATGTTATTCAAAAATTCATAATAATTTTTTTATTAGCATAAATGTGGAGACTTAGTATAATCTTAGCTACGCTGCATAGCGGTATTTTGGTGAACTAATGGATTCTTCAAGAAGTCTGTTTTTTGGGGGGTGTTGGAACTCCTTGAAGGCTTTCGAATTATTGAAATTTTGAGTACATCTCTAAAATGATATAATTTAAACACAGGCAATACAAAATGAAGCCGAAACCCTTCAATGTGTCTACGATACTTAATTATATCTGCTTTATTATCACCAGGTGGTATTTATTACGAGGTCTACTGGAATTTATTATTATAATTTATTCTGATTCTGGATTAACATAGACAGTATAATATTCTTATACTATTATACTATTTAAAGGTAGAGTTGGTAACATTATTATTGTGAAGTTGAATCTCACACCCTTTCATATCAGTTCCAATTCTTATTTTAATAAGAGTGAAAAATTACTATTTTTTTCTATTAGTTTTTTTCTATTATTCAAATCACAGACGAATCATTTTGAAGGCTTTGTGCTTGTAAATTGAAAGAAACGTGATCATCTTCAATAAAGTTTAACTTATTTTAATTCAAATAAATGCTTGTGACATAAACAAATAGATCAGTCTTTATACAGTAATTTTTTCAAAGTTTTGTTTTATTTTTATTTATATTTTCTATTTATAGTTTAAAATACATTCAAAATTCTTAAATTATTAAAAAAAAGGTTAATTAGAAGTGTTAAAAACGGAAATAATATGAAAATAAAAGGGCTACTCCTGGAATTTACAATAAAAAAGTCTTTTCCAACAAAACTTTGATCCACCGAATTGCAAAATCCTTATGGAATGAAGAAAAACCATTTTAGTTTCGGATTTAGCAGGCTAACAATATCTGTTACGCACACAAAGGCACTAAGTCTGAAAAGATGGTTTTGAGTTATAGACAATTTTAATATTCAAATCCCTTTCTTAATTTTGCTACAAATTATGTTGTTGTGACCGATTACTTTAGGTGAAAAAGTATATGCTTGAGAATAGTATGTTTTTTACTTGTTTTACTCGTTCAAAATAGATTTTATTAAAAAAAATAATGATAAAAATGTCATGACTTATGTTAGTGCCTTTCTGTTGTAAGCCCACGATATAGGATTGCTTTGTATACACTTTGTCTTTTTTTCTGTAATAAATATATACATTATGACTGAAATGTGTGTTTACATTAATATTCTAGTCCTCGTTTTCAGTTACACGAACGACCTACTGGTTCCATGTATCCTGGATGGATGGGGAGTGTAGAATAGTAGACTTGTTGGGTGACATTCATTCCAAATAGTTGAGGGTTTGGTCAATAGATGGCACCACATCTCTCTTCTCCAGTCTCGTCTCTGGTTTTTATTTTCGGAGCTACAGGTACTAGATATACGGGAAGTTAGTTAATTTGTCAAAAATTGTTTACCGATCCCTTGAATAAAACAATGATAACAAAATTTTATGTAGATCTGTATGTGTCTGTGGACACTTCCATCAAAGTGTAAATATCGACTTGATATAGATTAAAAAACTCATAATGACGACATGTATTGATTTTCAGGCAAAACGGCCAAAGAAAAGGGCGGCTTGAGCTCAGTAAGCAAGGAAGGAAAACTAAAAAAAGTAAAATGAAATGAATAAAAACTTAAAAGATAAATACTTAAAAATATATCAGTACAAAAAAGATAATATTAATACATAGATACATTTGTAATAAGCAGATACATTTTTCAATTTAATAAAAATTAAGATAACTATTTTTTAAAAGTGTCTTTATCAGAACGATATTCTTCTGTTCTTACTTCCCTCATCTGGTCCCAATGTGCGAGATAAAGAAAATGACGTAGCAATAACAAGTAAAAAAAAAAAAAACGTATATACTAATTAAATATAAATGAATAAATTAAAAAATATATAGAAAATAATTAATAAAATATCATAAATAAATAGACACATAAAATAATAATACGAATAAGAAATAAACAAAAAAAAATTATAATATTTTTTTAAAAATAATAATACCTACATATATTCTTTCTGAATATAATATAATATACCAAGAGAAATAACATATATATTAGTCCTTCATCTACTACCTCCAAGGCCTTCTAGCAGTTCGCGCAGGGGACTTTGAAACAACAGAAGAGGAATTGGGCATAAGATCATCGAGTCTCTAGCAGAGAAACTGAATCCCTTCTTTGGCTCTTCACTTTCTCCTCTGAGCTTATGAATTTCGGAGCAATCATCACATTTCCAATCGCGTTGGCGATCTCTTAATCTTCGCCAAGTCCCGTTGTCCTCCAGGTTGCTGTGTTCTCGATGGTAGAACCTTGAGCATTTGGAACAGCGCGGAGGATTCTTCATCCTTTCGATATCCTTCTTGCTAAAAAAACACAAAAAAAAAACACCGATGCATACTGCTAAACAGACAAACGTGCATGGAACAGGTAACGAGGAGATATGCACATGGGCAGGTAGAGAGCAAGGGACGGAGAGATGTTGCTCCTTCGAGTGCTATTGACACTGAAGGGGCTAACATTTGCGAACTTTTTTTTCGGCCCAGTATAACGACAGCCTTAAGGTCACTAGTCAGTGTCGTGTAGGCATTAACAGTCTAGGAGCAGCGCATAGCTCGGGAGAGACGGGAGGTGGGCGACCTCTTCGAGATTTGGGAGACTGACCTGGGTTGGCCATGACCCCCATTCTGTCTTTACAACAGGAAGTTGTATTTGGATTTGGCACAAAATCAATGGGTTCCTTGGAAGCAACTAGACAAACAGGAATTCCAGCCAACACCGAGTTGGCAGGGTTCAGCACCGGCCTTCCGCACTACCTCCCCTCCCCTCCTCACTCCCCCCCCCCCCCCCCCTCCACCTCATTCACATTCATTCATACCCTTGATCCTATTTTACTCCTTCGTTGTAGCTTTATATACTCACACATGTATGTCAGTGGCTAAGCCAGAAAGGGGGGGGGGTTGATTGATTGACTGCAGGGGTGGGTTTTGTACCCATGCTATCCCATGAGTGAAGGCACATAGCCACTTATAGGTCTACAACTAAAATATGGGAAGGGAAGTAGACGATACCTCGACGGACGACGGAGAACAGTGGTCATGATTCATTGGGAGAAATCCGGTTCTGATATGATACAACCTTCGATCAACTTCAGCCTTTGTTGTGAATTAACCATTATTTCAAGTAGTATTAAAAAAAAAAAACCAATAATATGCATTTAAAATAAGAGAAAAAAAATCGGATTCAACATTTTTAACTTACATTGAAATAATATCCTCCCCCTCATCCTGACTGCTTTCATCTCAGAATCTCCAAGAACACTCATAAAAAGTGGAGAATTAAGGTGAACGACAAAAAGAATCCAGGTACAAAAAATTATTTTTCTCCTTTAGTACCCACATTAATCCTCTAGTCCGTGTCTCCCTTCTGCCACACTTCCCAAACCTTCGCCTTAAGCGCTAATGGCCTAGAGACCTTCTCAGATCAGGCAATGATAGTGATTAGCCATAAATGAGTGCGACTCAGTGCCTAGGGAGTCACCACTGGGTGATTTATCCTCGCTTCACATTTTGACATTGTAATTTATTTTCTTACTTAGCACATTAGCTTGTTATATATATTTTTTATACAGTTGTATATGAAGAGCACGGGGAAAGAACCAGGTTTGTCACTACGAAAACGGAAGCTGAAAATATGACGTGCGGGGAAAGAACCGGGGTTGTCCTTGCGTAAGTGGAAAGAACCGGATTTGTCCAAAAATGGTTGTTTCGGTCCCCGCTTGGTAGCACTGACCGTCCTGAATTGTGGACGTGATATCGTTCTTATCTTGTTTACTTTTAGTGTTAGTTAATAGTGCAGTGTTCGTTTTGTGATTTTGAGTGCAGCGAGAAGGCGGAATAATTGAAGTTCCTGTTTGTTGCAAAGCTTTTAGGTCTTTGCACGGAATTACAAAATGCAAATTGGAATACATTCAGTCGTCCCTTAAACATACATACCGGCTCTGCACCAAAAGATCAGCGGGGGAAACATAACAATAGGAAACACGCTCATCCAGCTGAAGTGAGGGAAAATGTCTTGGCTCATATTAAATCTTTCAAAGACAATAAAAGTCACTATAGTATCCACAAAACTGGCGAAGTATACTTGCCCGCTCAACTGGACATGCAAAAAATTTTCAAGTTATTTCTTGAAAAATTGCCAGCCTACAATAACAAAATTTCTTACAATTCGGAAAATCAACTTCAATGAAGTCTGATAGCTTTGAAGCAGTTGCACTTGATTTTCAAAAAAATGTTTCTTTGCCTAATGTCACAACAAATTCAGTTTACTATAAACGACAACTTAGTATGTATTCATTCAATATTCACGTTTTAAGCACTGCGAAGAGCTTGTTCTTCACATATCCTAAACTATTATTCCAGCTTAAAACATAACTAGTGTGAATGAGGCTTGACTAAACTGCGGCCTGCACAGTAGTAGTAAGCAACTCTTTCACGACTCCTTCCTATTAAAACTAGTAAGGTGTTATTTTGTAATTAAATAATATTGATACAGCTTGTTTTTCTTTAAAAAAAAAGTTATCAACTTTTTTTTATTACTCTTTCAGATTATTTCAGCAAATGAGGGTTTGGCTTCTGGACTGACTTCTGTTTCTTTCAACTAATTTCTTTATTTTTTTATCCAATAATATACAATCTTATCTGTAATATAAACAAATTCTTTCCAGAAAATAGTTGAATTTCAACATGACAAACCCTGTTCTTCCCCCTTAATGTTAGGAGTTTAATGAGAAAATTACTTACCATTGGTATAGACAAGGTGGGTGGACGACTAAAGTACTTTACAGCTCTTTACAGGAAACAAAGAAACTTATTGGTATAGTTTTTCATAATTTTATTTTTGAATGGTTGATAGATACGGACTTTCAAACATTAAATTCCAGTTTTCTCAATTTCAACATCTGATGACAAACCTGGTTCTTTGCCCGTGCTCTTCATATATCTGTATGCAAATAAAAAACAAAACATTAAAATCAAGAAAACTAATAAAAAACTAAAGAAAATAACGGCTAAATCACTTTTTATTTACCAATAGGTACCAAACTTACTTAATGACGGGTAACTCAAATTACATTATATACATAAATAAAAATAAAATAAAAATTTATTACAAAATAAAATCACAATCCTAACAAAAGAAAAAATATCATGGAGGATAATAATAATTAATAAGATAAAAAAATATATAAATAAGGTAAAAAAAAAAATCATCATAAAATGAAAAGTAAAGTAGAAATAAAAATAATAGCTGCTATAAATGCTCTGAGAGTGACTAAGACTGTGTCATCGTCAACTTTTAATGGAGATTCTATTATGTTTGATACAATGATAGTTAATGTGTTTCGTAAACTTCTCTGGGATGTTCCACTTTTGGTTGTTTCCGGCATTTTTTCTCCAGAGGTGTCTTCTTATTTTTTCGTTGGACAATATTTCGGGACAATTACAGGTCCCTTCTTCTGGTCACTATGAACCTTGAAAAAAACAAACAATGATAGTTGTTGTGGTAAAGTCAATATCTGTTTCAGAATTGTATTACACAACTTCATTAATCTATTCATTGGAATGTGGCTTGCAGACTTTTTACTGTATATTTTCTAATAGAATATTTCCTTATTTTAAGCATAAAACCTTCCAGTTTTAAACGATAAGCGTGTCAGGATGGAGCTGTCATTCATTTTACTATGGTGGATAAAGTATTTTATTCAATCTTCACGAATTTTTTCAAGGCTTCATCGGCAAAATTTTCTAGATTTTTGAGGGCAGAATGTCTTTTGGGTGCCTTTAAAAATAAATTCACGTATTCTGGTTGCAAATCACATAAAAGATATTGCAATGCTCGGGAAGTCAGCTAGTGAATTATAATTTATAGACGTTTAAATTTGAATGAATTAGGTAGAAGGAGCATTGTTGGAAATAAGAGATGCGGAACATGGGGTGACAGGATTAGGGATGTTCTGCACAGAGCCCCAAAAACTAGGACCAGTCCATAAACAGGGGCAGGGGTCCTGTAGCCATTTGTCATCTGCAGGACTCATCCCGAGCCACCTCATTTCGGACATCGCTCTGAACTCCCCAGTCCTCTCTCATTATCTCTCATTGAAGCCCATTCATTCTTTCATTCCTCAAATCATTATGATTTGAACTTGAACCTAGTGAGAATACAAAATAGTTGTATGTGAATCACAGGCAATGTATTGCGTTACTAATAGTTTTACCTCCTCAGCTATTCGAAGTAAAGGGGACGTTATGTAATTGATCAGAACACGATAACTCCCGACAGGATGAATACATATACACACAATTTTATGTGTGTATACAGAATAAACACCATTAGGATAACTTCTATTGATTTTCAGCCAAATTGACCAAAGGGAAGGGGAGCTTGACAAAAAAACCCGACACACCCGGTATTTATTTTAAAAACCTTACCTCTTTGAAAGCAGAAACGGCTAGAAGGTAGCAACCACTACTGCCTCTCTACAGCAACGACAATTTGATTATAATTAACTGTAAATGGCAATCTAGGGATTTGAACCCGAGATCTCCACATTATTGAGCGGTTGTTTATTCTCTGCAGGTTTAGAAGAACAGTGAAACCTCTCTTGGACTGACTATCTAGCGGCATCCCTCACTCATCACTCCCCCCAGGACCCTGTGTCATCTCGCGGTGTCCCTTACTGCTCCAGGATCCTGTGCCATCTAGCTGTGTCGTCACTCCTCACTGACCCAGAACCCTTTGCTATGTATCTAGTTATGTTTCTTTCCTCCTTCTGCCCCGGAACTCTGTGCCATCTAGCTATGTCCCTCACTGCCCCAGGGTCTATCTAACTGTTTTCCTCTATCCTCACTGTCCCAGGACCGTGTGTTAACTAGCTGTGATTCTCCCCTTCCTCTGCACTCGCCCCTCGTCTCCCTGGCTACTCTGTTACCCCATCTCCTCACTGTCCCAGGAGCCTGTGCTATCTAGCTGTACTCCTTTCCTCCTTCTGCCCCAGGACCCTTTGCCATCTAGCTGTGTCCCGCACTCCTCACTGTCCCAGGATCTTGTTCTATCTGTTTTCCTCTATCCTCACTGTCCCAGGACCGTGTGAACTAGCTGTGATTCTCCCCTTCCTCTGCACTCGCCCCTCGTCTCCCTGGCTACTCTGTTCCCCCAACTCCTCACTGTCCCAGGAGCCTGTGCCATATAGCTGTGTTCCTTTCCTCCTTCTGCCCCAGGACCCTAAGCCATCTAGCTGTGTCCCGAACTCCTCACTGTCCCAGGATCTTGTTCTATCTGCTTTCCTCTATCCTCACTGTCCCAGGACCGTGTGTTAACTAGCTGTGATTCTCCCCTTCCTCTGCCCTCGTTCCTCGTCTTCCTGGCTACCCTGTTACCCCAACTCCTCACAGTCCCAGGAGCCTGTGCTATCTAGCTGTGTCCCGCACTCCTCACTGTCCCAGGATCCTGTTCTATCTGTTTTCCTCTATCCTCACTGTCCCAGGACCGTGTGTTAACTAGCTGTGATTCTCCCCTTCCTCTGCCCTCGCTCCTCGTCTTCCTGGCTACCCTGTTACCCCAACTCCTCAGTGTCCCAGGAGCCTGTGCCATCTAGCTGTGTTCCTTTCCTCCTTCTGCCCCAGGACCCTATGCCATCTAGCTGTGTCCCGCACTCCTCACTGTCCCAGGATCCTGTTCTATCTGTTTCCTCTTTCCTCACTGTCCCAGGACCGTGTGTTAACTAGCTGTGATTCTCCCCTCCCTCTGCCGCCGCTTCTCGTCTTCCTGACTACCCTGTTACCCCAGCTCCTCACTGTCCCAGGACCCTGTGCTATCTAGCTGTGTTCCTTTCCTCCTTCTGCCCCAGGACCCTATGCCATCTAGCTGTGTCCCGCACTCCTCACTGTCCCAGGATCCTGTTCTATCTGTTTTCCTCTATCCTCACTGTCCCAGGACCGTGTGCTAACTAGGTGTGATTCTCCCCTTCCTCTGCACTCGCCCCTCGTCTCCCTGGCTACTCTGTTTCCCCAACTCCTCACTGTCCCAGGAGCCTGTGCCATCTAGCTGTGTTCCTTTCCTCCTTCTGCCCCAGGACCCTATGCCATCTAGCTGTGTCCCGCACTCCTCACTGTCCCAGGATCTTGTTCTATCTGTTTTCCTCTATCCTCACTGTCCCAGGACCGTGTGAACTAGCTGTGATTCTCCCCTTCCTCTGCACTCGCCCCTCGTCTCCCTGGCTACTCTGTTACCCCATCTCCTCACTGTCCCAGGAGCCTGTGCTATCTAGCTGTGCTCCTTTCCTCCTTCTGCCCCAGGACCCTATGCCATCTAGCTGTGTCCCGCACTCCTCACTGTCCCAGGATCTTGTTCTATCTGTTTTCCTCTATCCTCACTGTCCCAGGACCGTGTGAACTAGCTGTGATTCTCCCCTTCCTCTGCACTCGCCCCTCGTCTCCCTGGCTACTCTGTTCCCCCAACTCCTCACTGTCCTAGGAGCCTGTGCCATATAGCTGTGTTCCTTTCCTCCTTCTGCCCCAGGACCCTATGCCATCTAGCTGTGTCCCGCACTCCTCACTGTCCCAGGATCCTGTTCTATCTGTTTTCCTCTATCCTCACTGTCCTAGGACCGTGTGTTAACTAGCTGTGATTCTCCCCTTCCTCTGCCCTCGTTCCTCGTCTTCCTGGCTACCCTGTTACCCCAACTCCTCACTGTCCCAGGAGCCTGTGCCATCTAGCTGTGTTCCTTTCTTCCTTCTGCCCCAGGACCCGATGCCATCTAGCTGTGTCCCGCACTCCTCACTGTCCCAGGATCCTGTTCTATCTGTTTTCCTCTATCCTCACTGTCCCAGGACCGTGTGTTACTAGCTGTGTTTCTCCCCTCCCTCTGCGCCGCTCCTCGTCTTCCTGACTACCCTGTTACCCCAACTCCTCACTGTCCCAGGACCGTGTGTTAACTAGCTGAGATTCTCCCCTTCCTCTGCCCTCGCTCCTCGTCTTCCTGGCTACCCTGTTACCCCAACTCCTCACTGTCCCAGGAGCCTGTGCCATCTAGCTGTGTTCCTTTCCTCCTTCTGCCCCAGGACCCTATGCCATCTAGCTGTGTCCCGCACTCCTCACTGTCCCAGGATCCTGTTCTATCTGTTTTCCTCTATCCTCACTGTCCCAGGACCGTGTGTTACTAGCTGTGTTTCTCCCCTCCCTCTGCGCCGCTCCTCGTCTTCCTGACTATCCTGTTACCCCAACTCCTCACTGTCCCAGGACCGTGTGTTAACTAGCTGAGATTCTCCCCTTCCTCTGCCCTCGCCCCTCGTCTCCCTGGCTACTCTGTTCCCCCAACTCCTCACTGTCCCAGGACCCTGTGCTATCTAGCTGTGTTCCTTTCCTCCTTCTGCCCCAGGACCATATGCCATCTAGCTGTGTCCCGCACTCCTCACTGTCCCAGGATCCTGTTCTATCTCTTTTCCTCTATCCTCACTGTCCCAGGACCGTGTGTTATCTAGCTGTGATTCTCCCCTTCCTCTGCACTCGCGCCTCGTCTCCCTGGCTACTCTGTTCCCCCAACTCCTCACTGTCCCAGGAGCCTGTGCCATCTAGCTGTGTTCCTTTCCTCCTTCTGCCCCAGGACCCTATGCCATCTAGCTGTGTCCCGCACTCCTCACTGTCCCAGGATCCTGTTCTATCTGTTTTCCTATATCCTCACTGTCCCAGGACCGTGTGTTAACTAGCTGTGATTCTCCCCTCCCTCAAGCCGCCCCTCGTCTCCCTGGCTGCTCCGTTCCCCCAACTCTCTATTGTCCACCACCCTCTATCATGTTTTTATTGTTCAAACTTTCCTCTTTTCTTATTTACAACACACCCTCCTCTATTGTTCCATTTTAAAAATAATTGTTTCTTTCTTCCGTGCTCGAATAAATATAATGAAATAATTGCAATTCAATTTGTTACATGGTGACGTATTATTAGGACATTAAGGATATTATAGCTTTTTTAAATGTCTTTTCCTCCCCTCTTTCCCGATTTTCGCTTATATGACACATGGCGTTATACAGGGTCGCCCAACGTCAATGTTACGCCCTATTTTCACCCAGAAACAAACACCACTTTTGACTATTTTTTATCCTGTAATAAAATGCATCATTGAACCTCCTCCTGTCTCTTGGGGGGCCAAAAATTGTACTAATCGGATAAGTAAGAACAGACTGCTACTGTGTGAACGGAAGGTACGGAGAATGCAGATGGCGAATCCGGAAGAACGGGAGTTGAGAGACCTCTACAGGTGACCGTTATCAAGCAGGCACAATTGCGGTGGCTGGGCATAGTAGAGAGGATGGACAGAGGAAGACTACCGTAACAAGCCTTCTACGGTAGGCCAGGACAAGAGGAAGACCTAGACTCCGTTGGCTGAACGACGTCGAGGCAGATCTCCGAATGTTGTGCACCAGAGGTTGGAGGCTACCGACCGAGATGAATGGAGGATAAGTGTGACGGAGGCCCGGGTTCTTTCAGGACCGTAGCGCCGCGGGAAGAAGAAAAAAGAATGAAAATGTAAATAGTGGTCAAAATTTCAATAAAGTCTAGAAGGGGGTTGTCAATAAAGGGAAGGAGGAGGTTGAATGGCCGATTTAAAATTAGATCAACAAATGATGAAAAATGGTATTCGCAAGATCTGGGAGAAAATGAATTACGTATTCAAAAATTTGTTTCATGTTTGAAATTGTAACCGTCTGGTTGAAAATAGGGTGCCGCATTCAACTTGGGCCACCCTGTGAGATATACCGGACATGATAGACCGGACCGCGACTGGTCTGTTGTTCTTACTTATGAGAAGTACTCCTTCCCATTGATTTGGCGTAGATAAGTTAGAAGGATCCACGCGATCTCCAGTCCGAAATACGACTGGACTGTTCTGAATACAATTCTGGGTTTTGAGGTCTAGTCATTATTCAAACCCGGTCTGGTCCCGCATAGGTCTAGTCCAGTGGTTCCCAAACTTCTTTGCCCATGGACCCCTCTTTATAAAATCTGACCATGAACCCCCAAGTGAAATAACTCTATATAACTGCATAATAGAAAAATTATAAATTTAACTTTGATGTTTTGAATGGTAAATGGTGACGTAAAAATAAAATATAAATAAAACATTGTGATATTTAAAGTAGTATTTATACAATTAATGTTTTTTGTTTTAATATAATCAAAAACAAATTTATTTATTTTTCAATGAGATGGGTGAACCTGATGGGATGATATGAGATTATTTATGCTCGGCTCTATGTTTGTGAGAAACAGTCGTAAGTCTCCACGAGCACTAAGCGGCGATATTCCGTTCTTGTTTAAATCTGCATAGATATATTGATAGACGGCCACGGTCCCACCGTGCGATGCTTGTCATTACTTATATTTTATATACCTATCTATAATATTTTACTCAGGACGTAAAAATCGTTACCAATTTATTTTAACTTTCATAATAATGAAAATGGGTCACAATTATTTTACTTTATATAAAACCTTTCGCGGACCCCCAACGTTGTCCCCGCACCCCCAAATTAATTTTAATTTGCCACAGACCCCCACAGGAGCCACAAGGACCCCCATGGGTCCGTAAGAACCACTTTGGGAATCTATGGTTTAGTCCGTGTAAGTCTGGACCACTAACCGGCAGTTCTGTAGTAGGTACTGCAACTAAATCCGACCATCCTACTCAGAGTCCTGTACAGTTTCACAGAAACTTGAATCCTGGAAAGAAAATGTATGAAAATGTGATTCAAATTTTGACGGGGTTGTACAAAACAAGTAACTAGGAATAAAATAAAAGTACTTCAGACTCATATTCATTAATCATAAACAGGAATTCTTATGACGGCTAATATAATGGAGGGTATAGGGTCTAGACAAAATGAGGCAACATATAAATCCAGGACTGTCCAAAAATAAAAAATAAATGCTAAAATAATAATAATAATATGCATCTAAAACAGGGCATCCTTATACCAACCACCAACCCTGTTTTACAGATCACTCTCTCCTTCCCTCCTCCCTCTAAAATTCATTTCTCCATAATTTCAATCTGGCGTTACTGGGTTTATGAAAATCAGGCATCAGCGGTTTTCATCCCTATTTGAAATAAAAATTTATTATTAAGAATTTGGGTGGGGAGAGAGGGAGGGAAGAGAGAGAGTTATGTGTAAAAATATGATTGGTATTACAGAGCCCTGTTTTGGCCACATCAGATTTATTTATTTTATTTTTCCACTATTAATCCTTAACTGAAAAAATATAAAACGATTTTAAATTTAAAAAAAAATACCCATAATAAACAGAAATGTTTAAATTCAATTTACTTTCCTACTATGAAATATATTGTCGAAATTCTATGTACAATATGGTGGCTGAAAAACATTTCAGTCCCCCCTCCTCTGATCTTGAAGATTATTTTAGCATATAATAATAATATTTATTTCTGTTAAACAATAACATAGTAATAGGATACGTCATAGGAACGTATACGTTAAGATAGCTTATAAATTAGATACATAAACAGATATTAACTCTTAAGAGTTTGACGACACACTTGGATCAGAATTAACAATACTACTAAAAAATAAAATGAAATCAATAAATAAATACTTGAAAATATGAGTATAAAAATAATGATATTATACAGTAGATATATAAAGTATATAATAAATAGAATAGATATCTGTACAGTAGTATATCTATAAATAAATGAAAAATATATAGAAATAAATAAAATGGTAATAAAAATACAAAAAAAATAAAAATAAATAAATCAGTATATAATTAATAAAAAATCATGATATGACAAGTATGTAAACAATCTGAGAAATATGCGGCAATCATTCAAGAAGAAGTAAATGGTAGCAGTAATTATATACGAGGGGCTAGGGTGGGGGCTGTTAAAAATTATTGATGCATACAATTAGGTGGATATCAAGTGAACGATGATGCTGAGTAGAATCAGAATATATTTTTGTTTTTGATATGGCGGTTTGACTAAAAAATGCTATGAATTTTCTCATACGGAAAACCTTCGAATACAATTGTTTTAGATGACATGGGAAACAATAGTTTTATGATGGGAGGGGATATCAGTTTCTATGATTTGTTCAGTTTCAAAGGTCCCGTTAATGGCAAGTGACAAGTACTGCATTCTGTAAATACTTTGAATGTCTGTTAGCGATCATGTTGAATATGGACGTGGGGTGTGAAACTCCAAAGAGGCTGCATACTACTTATGACGCCACTAGTCGAATAAAAACAATGAGGCATTTTTTTTTCTTTTTTTTTTTTACAAATAGCTATTTACAACTGTATACACATAAATACAACAAGCAAATGTGCTAATGAAGAGGTAATGGCAATGTCAAAATGTCAAGAGGGGAGAAATCCCCCAGTGGTGACACTCCCTAGTCACTGTTTTTCTCTCGTTTATAGCTAATCACTGTCACTGTCACTGCTTCTGCTCAGGAGGTCTCTAGGCCATTGACGCTTAAGCCGTTGGGGAAGTATGGCAGAATGGAGGGCACGGACTAGAGGATTATTGTGGGAACTAAGAAGGGAAAATAAATTTGGATTTAGCGACTTCAGTGATGAAAGGTACGTTAAGGTCAGTGTGAAGGGTTTTGTTGGAGACGTAGTAAGGAGCATTGGCTATTGTACGAAGGATTTTGGATTGAAGGGATTGAATGCGCTGGAGATTGGAAGCCTTGGCAGAACCCGGCAATTTAAAACCTTTATTTTGGAAAGTGTACTCAGAACATAAAAAATATATATATATATATATATATATATATATATTTTAGAGACATCACAGTCTGAATAATAATAATTTCTCATAACACCTGGTTTAATATAATTAAATTAATATAAATAATAATCTTGGTGTCTTGGCCGCTACACTATCACCTTCATCACGCTTGGCGGCAATGTGGTGAACAAATGGATTTTTCAAAAAGTCTTTAGATTTTTTTTAGCGGTGCGTTGGTTAACTTTGAAGACCCCCAAATTATTGAATTTTCAGTGTGCCTCTAAAATCATAAAAGATAGCAAAAATGAAACTTATGGAACCTTTTTAATGTGTCTTGCTATCCAGGAACATGCCTGTAATTAATATATATAATATAAATATATAATAATATATTCTGTATGTGTGTGCGTGTGAACACGATAACTCCCGTTAGAATGAATCTATCGACACGAAATTTTATATATGTATTCAGCCATTAATTTTCAGCCAAATCGATCAAAGGGATGGGGAATTAGGGGGGAGGCTTAACACTGCCGATGTAATGAATTTATCGACATAAAATTTACTATGGGGATTCACAAACAGCTATGTAAGTCATCTATTTTTAGCCCAAACGATCGCCTGGTTTTGTAGGAGGTGTTCGAATCCCTAGTATGAAGCCCATCTTTGGGAGAGAGTTCAAGCCTCCACATGAGAGGGGGTTGGTCCTGCGATCCATCTGTCTGTATCTGTGTGTCTGTGAACACGATAACTTTCTATATAATGAATATACCGACAGGAAATTTTATATGCTTATCCAGCATATAACATCTATTGATTTTCAGCCAAATCGTCCAAAAGGAAGGGGGATTTTGGGAAGGGAAGGACTTAACACAAAAAACCCCAACAACTGCCGATGTAATGAATGTTGATTGGTTTCAGAGGGAGAACGAAAACTTAGTAGATTAATTCGTACTGGTGAAGTACATTGCCGGTGATTCACCAACGACTTTTTGACAACTTAATTCCTTAAAAATTGCTTATTTTTCCATGGAGGCAAGCAGAAAGCCTCCTTAATGAGAGATGGAAGGTGTGTGTTTCACGAAGTTGACTTGGTGGGGTGGGTTTACGGGTGTTTACGGCTCCCCTGATTTGTGATGCGGGTTTGCCTAACCTTGTTAGCTGAGGTCCCCTGTTTACCTCACCCATTCCACTCCTCCCCCTCACCACCCTAACTCCTACTAATTTAATATTACTTTTGTTTTTTTTTACTTCCCCACCAATATAGAGAAAGTTATGCAATCGGTCAACAATTTTATGTTGAGTTTTCACCGGGATTTCATGTTTACCGAACCCCTAAATCCAGACATGAAAAGGAAAAACAAAATATGTGTTCTTTTAGCAGTTGACTTTTCGAGGTTTATGTGTAGAACCAAAGGTGTAGTAAATCTTTCCTACGTTTTTGAACATACGCATTTTATATATAGTAAGGGGGGGTCAAAATATTTTTAAGCGTAAAAAATGTTTATAGCGAGGTAACTCAATGATTTTGCAACGAAATTCTCTAGTTGGGAGCTACGTCACGTGGACCTGGCAATGAGGAGTACAGTGAGAGCGCCGTTAGCACAGAGCTAGCCTGCTTCTTTACTAGGTCAAGGCTCCTCACTTCTATATATGACTAAATTTAGACTGCCATGGTTGTGTAGGGCTTAGTAGACGTATATACGATATCATAGTTGAAGCCCGGGCATGTGTCACAAATAAACAAAAAAAACAGTTGTTCATGGGAGGTTGAAAGAAAAGTAGGGATGTCCAATGGTGAGAGAGGGGGAAAGAGGTAGGAGGGGAGGTGTTGGAGGGAAGTGGAAGTAGATATCTGGTATCTGGTATCTGGTAGCTGGTATCTGGTAGACAAGAGCGGTGGACGGTGGGACCTTGTCGGCGGACCAAGACAATATTTTATGGTTTAATTAAAACCGGAGGAGACAATAGGAAGGGAGGGACAGGGTTTGGGAGGAGTCGGGAACCCTTGTAACGGGGGTCTTTATTTATAGGGGATGGTGAGAGGGGGGGGACTAAGGCACCGCAACTCACCTCCAATCAGCTGCTCAGCTGGCATCCCTCTGTAGATAGATACAGACCCAGACCTTCACGTTCCGGATCCACACCCCATCATACTCGTAGTAGCCTAGACCCATCATGCTCAAAAAATAATACGTCAAAATTATTAATGGAGAGTCAGTTTGAGCTAGTTTACCGTTGGAGGACATATGGATATTAAAAATAGAGAAAATAATATGAAGATACGTCCAGTAACTGAAGTCCTCTCGTTTGGCATGGGGGTTTGTCTCAGAAACTGATGTCAAGAAGGTATCGACATGAAATTTCATTTGTTCAAGACGTTTCTGTCAGCGATGGGTGGTGTATAGGTATTTTTCAAGAGTGCAAACTAAAAGCTTAGTTGATTACAAATAATGAGAGGGGAAGTAGATTACCGGTCATTGACCGGCGACTTTTTTTTGTAATGAATACTTACTGAAAAATATAAAGAAAAACGAATGTATTTTTTTATATATTGTCTATTTCACAAGATATATAAAATATATGGGAGTACTTTCGGTATTGCTACCATCTTCAGCCACGGCTTAACAAATACTGTAATTTTTAAGTCATGGCTGAAGATGGTAGCAATACCGAAAGTACTCCCATATATTTTATATACCTTCTGAAATAGACAATATTTAAAAAAAAACCATTCGTTTTTCTTTATATTTTTTATTAAGTGTTCCACAATATCTCTGCGAAAAATGTTAAGTATCATCAAGAAAACTTACTAATTTCCACATTATAATATTTAAATATCATTAAAAGTTGGAGATTTATTATTAAAATAATTAAAATGGAGGGGGCGGGGAAGTAGGTTAGCCATGGTGGTTGTGTGGGCTTGGGCGTCGGGCTCTGGTCACATGCTCCACCACGGTTACGGGTTCGAGCCTCCCTTCTCTGGTCCCCCCCGTCCAATCAACCGATTTCTCGGAAAATTGATAGGTGCCATCCTTATGGGATTTTGAATTTAAATATTTTAGGTCGATATATTCATTACATCAGAAGTTATTGGTATTTCTCTAATCCCCCTTCCCTTCGGCTGATTCCGCTGAAAATTAATAGATGATGGCCTTAGAGAGTTTTGGATTCACATATGAAATTCCATGTCAATAAATTCATTGCAACGGCAGTTATTTAGAGTTTTTGTGTTAAGCGTCCCCTCAACCCCTCCTCCCCTTCCGTTTGGTCGATTAGGATAAAAATCAATAGGTGTCGACGCACAGACAGACATTTTTTTTTCCATTTTTGGAATCAGGAGGTTAGAAAATCTGAAATTCCGTTGAAAACGTCGCATCGATTTTCTGACCGATTACATAACTTCCCCCATACTTTATATGGCTGGAGAAGTAATATCGTGAAAGGCAAGTAGCAGTATCAACCTGTACCTGATATGCAAATGGTTGTCACGACCCATCCCAATACTCATCTTCGGGAAAATCCGACCTCCGGTAGGGGAAAAAATGGGGCATATTTTAAAAAAAATCATATTTCCCTGATATGATCTGGAATTTGTCAAGTCACAAGTAAATTATATAGCGTGTTTTCTTTAATTTAAGTCATAAAACATTCGTCTACGTCCATTAGAAGCCGAGATATTCGGTTAAGAATTATTTAGTGACGTTCATCGTTTTCCCCTCAAATATCTTCAATCTTTCGAAAAGAAAAACAAAAGAAAATTTGTCCGTCTATTCTCCTTTTTTTTTTTTTTTTTTTTTTTTCTAGCTTCAAAATCAGTTAGGAAGCGAGGAGCTGTAGATCTGAGCTGGCGATATCTCTCCGTTCTATTAGCCGTCTTCCTACATTTACATATAAATAATTGTTTGAGCGGCCAATTACGATTCAGGAGGTGTCCATTCTCCACAGCCAGCAGCCAGCAGCTCCCAGATCCTAGTATCAGTATCCCCTTCTTCTGTCTTCCCAATCAAACCTTCTTTTGACATGATCCAAGTTGGTACTAAGGTTGCCCGATAACGGAGGCTAGAACCCCTGGCGGAGCTTCACTCCTATCGGCAGCAGAGAAGAGAGGGTTCAGGGGAGGGGGCTCAATCCAAAAATTCTAATAACCGCCCATTTAATGAATTCATTGACACAAAATTTAGTATTAAGATTTAGGAGCCCATATATAAGTCAACTATTGAATATTAGCGGAAACGATCGACTGGTTTTGGAGTGAAAATAAAAAGTTAATTAATTCGTTCTGGTGAAGTACATAGGTGATTCACCGACGACTTTTTACTTACTACCAAATCTTGTAAAGTAGAGTCCCGCTAATCCGGACACCGATTATCCAGACATCCGATCAGATTTTAAAAAAACGCATTAAAATTTAGTAAACTAAAAATTTAATTTAGCGAGCGGTAAGTACGAAAATAATTCAAAGAGAGGGTTCGACTTGACTTACTCAGATGGCTACAATGAAAAAGTGCCAACAAAGAAGACGGCGCGCACACCTACTTTCCAAGAAATGACTTTTTTCAGTGAGTCTAAAAATATTATTCTTGTTTTCATTACGTACTGTACATTGTTTTATTTTATAGTCCTGTTCAGAATTTAATGTTTACATATTTCGTTTTTAAAATTCTTAATTATTATCATTATAACATTAATGTACCGTGGTTTCTTTTGTACAGTAGTAGTACTGTACAATAAATACATTTTGAGTTTTGTTTTGTTAACCCTATCTCAGTTCGTTGGTCGAAAACTTAGATCTACTTATACATTACGTAGTATTGAAAATAAAATTAAGCTGAAAGAGAAAAAAAAATCGCTAAAATATTTATCATGTGCATTTTATTGCAAATTGCGTTTAATGCGGACTTTCGGTGATCCGGACGGGGTCCGGTCCCATCTAGTCCGGATTAGTGGGACTCTACTGTACTTAATAAGCTGTCGGTTGCCCTGTAATCTTCTTTTCATATTCCTCACATTTAGTTGTACGCATTCAAGTGCCTGAAGCCACATTTGGTTTTTGTACAAAATGCTCAATGAAGTGTTATTTGGTTTATGCAGTTCATCCGATTGAAGACTTTTCTTGTTTTTTGACAATTAAAGTTTTGTGAGAGGGAGAATAGTGAGGCCGTGCCTCAACTTGCCAGTTTTTTGAGGAACAATCAGATGGATTATTGATTTTACTTCCTCTACTATACAAAGTATAGGGGAAGATATGTAATCGGTCACAAATTCGATTTTGAGTTTTACTCGAAATTTCTTGTTTTGCGATCCCCTATGTATGTGTTTATCAATATCAGCTTTGGCAGAACCCCATAGTTCAAGTTCATAAGTCCACATAGACTTGATTATTGTGTTATATATTAGTTCACAGGATGTCAAATATAAGATAGTCTGACCTCTCACAGTTTTTTATTGGTAGTAATAGCTAGCCGGCTTTCGAGGTTTCCCTCATCATCAGGCAGTCTACAAAAGAACCATCCATAATATAATATGTAATATAAATAGCAAAGACAAATAAAAACACAATTTTTGATTAAACATACCTGATAAAAATTAAAAATTTTGAATAGAACTAAATAATATAATAAAAATAAATAAATAACAATCTAAAACATTAACAATTTAAAATATCATGGATGGGGACAGACGAGATATCCCTGTCCACCATCTGAGTCACAACTGGGAGAACGGTGTACGTGAGACTGGACAGACCTCCCATCCCCTCTCTAGAGTTGAGGAGGGGGGGGACTCTCTCTTCCTCCTTTCCAATTTGATTTCTATACTTTCCAATGTATCCATCTTTCTACTTTTTTGGACATGATGCAGTAACGAGACTGAACCGGAATATGAAACCATTGAAGAAATAACTAAATTGTTTGATGTTATTCGGTGTGGTGGAGGCGATGGGGGAGAGGCGCGCAAGATTCTATCTTCTCATTAGGAATGATTCGAAAAAGAAACGACCAATTATCTGATTGCACGAAATATGTATCTACCAGTCAACGACAGGTGACATAACTGGTATGGAATGTAGCTAAGTAGACTAGAGTTGTAGGTATAAGGGGAGGTGAAGGGGCGCAGGAGCCCAGGGGTGGATCTACCCAACGACAGGTGACATAACTGGTATGGAATGTAGCTAAGTAGAACTAGAGTTGTAGGTAGAAGGGGAGGTGAAGTTGAGACAGGAGCCCAGGGGTAGATCTACCCAACGACAGGTGACATAACTGGTATGGAATGTAGCTAAGTAGAACTAGAGTTGTAGGTAGAAGGGGAGGTGAAGGGGAGGCAGGAGCCCAGGGGTGGATCTACCCAAAGACAAGTGACATAACTTGTATGGAATGTAGCTAAGTAGAACTAGAGTTGTAGGTAGAAGGGGAGGCCGACAGGTGACATAACTTGTATGGAATGTAGATAAGTAGAATAGAGTTGTAGGTAGAAGGGGAGGTGAAGGGGAGGCAGGAGCCCAGGGGTGGATCACCCAACGACAGGTGACATAACTGGTATGGAATGTAGCTAAGTAGAACTAGAGTTGTAGGTAGAAGGGGAGGCAGGAGCCCAGGGGTGGATCTACCCAACGACAAGTGACATATCTGGTATGGAATGTAGCTAAGTAGAACTAGAGTTTTAGGTAGAAGGGGAGGCTGACAGGTGACATATCTTGTATGGAATGTAGATAAGTAGAATAGAGTTGTAGGTACAAGGGGAGGTGAAGGGGAGGCAGGAGCCCAGGGGTGGATCACCCAACGACAGGTGACATAACTGGTATGGAATGTAGCTAAGTAGAACTAGAGTTGTAGGTAGAAGGGGAGGTGAAGGGGCGCAGGAGCCCAGGGGTGATCTACCCAACGACAGGTGACATAACTGGTATGGAATGTAGCTAAGTAGAACTAGAGTTGTAGGTAGAAGGGGAGGTGAAGGGGAGGCAGGAGCCCGGGGTGGATCACCCAACGACAGGTGACATAAGTATGGAATGAAGCTGAATATACAAAATTTTTGTAGGTAGGAATATCTGGACTATAATCTGGGGGAGGCGATATTTTCGAACTATAGTTACATCGACATAGTAAATAAATCGTTATTTGTGTATGAGTGTAACAATTTGGAGGTACGGTGTTGAACTCTAGCAGTAGATGGGAGGGGTGGTGAGGTGAGGTAAGGTGGGTGGTGTGGAAGTGAAGGGTGGGATGACTGGGCGGGAAACTGGCTGGAGGCAGGAGCCCGGGGGTGGATCTCTGATTTGTGGCTCCAGGTTAATGGCTCGGAAACAGAGAACACTCTTTCGAAATTAATCCAATTATACCAGACCGGGATACGAATCCTACCACCCACCAACTTTAGATTATTTAAATTATCTATCTGGGGACTCATCTATATCTTTGTATGCCGAAACGTTCCCTTTGACCAGGGTGACTCACTTTTGATCAGTCAATGTCGGGACATGAACCTTAAAAAATCAGGACACAACCGAAAAAATCGGAATTTTTCATTGGACCATCAGATTAAACCTTGTATCATTTGTTAATATTGTTATTTTTTCTATGTTATGTGGCATTTGAACACAATTTTCTCAGTGTTGTATGATTGTAAAAAAAAGATACTTGAGGATTATCGATGGGGGGACTCGAGGGGCAACCTTAAGATCACTTTTCACACCCTCAATATTTGCATAGCGTCGTCCCCATAGGCCACCCCTCAGTTTAGCCGCACGCCTTGTACCCCCATTAGTTGTAGCACTGTATATAACACACTATAAAAACCTTAGCGTATGGAACACACTATAGAAACCTTAGCGTATGGAACACACATAGAAACCTTAGCGTGTGGAACCCACTATAGAAACCTTAGCGTATGGAACACACTATAGAAACCTTAGCATGTGTATGTGGAACACACTATATTTTGGCGATGGCTGGATCTCGAACAGTTTTTTTTAAAATACTGACTGATGTCCAAAACAAACTTATGCCTTAATTTTTTCCGAATTTCCCCGAGTCGGTTGGTTAGATTGACGCACCGGCGGTAAAAAGGCTCTCGACCACACCCCGCCGAGGGGACATCCGACCTTCCAAAAAAGAGAACATCCTAAGGGAGAGGAAGGGGCCTAAAGGTAAGGGAGCTCCGGAGAGAAGGGGAGGAATGTGAAAACCTACTACTTCGCTCCGGTCCCAGCAGCAGAAAATGCCAGAGACTGGCTTCCGTTGCTCGTGCCGGTAACCACAGCCACGACGAATCTAACCTCAGTAGGTGGTGCCGCTTGGAAGCTGACATTATAAATTCAGCTGAGGTTCTCGACCGATTCATTTCCTTCTAAAGTTTTTATTATTCATAATTTTGTTTCAAGAGAAAACTCCAATTTTTCTTTTTTAACTACGTTTGTAACTTCAGGCATTTTGGTTTGTGCATTCGGTATTTTCCTCAAGAGGACTGAAGGAAAAACGAAAGGGGTTGAGAGCGACAGAGAATTCGGAGAACATATCTATTTGATGAAAACCCTTTATTAGTTATAGTAGCTACTAGGTATAGGCGATAGTCGATAGTGCTATCGATAGTCCAATCAACTATCGAGATTAATTTTCCTTCATTATAGGGGATAGGTTTTGAATAAAAAATGAATAAATAAAAAAAATAAATAAAATAAAAAACTACAAAAAAAAAAGAAGTTTATCGAAATGTTCATATATATTTTTAAAAAAGATGCGTAACTTTTCTACTCAAGTTGATCAATTGATCGGAAACAGATTGTTTTGTACTCATTTCTGAACCTCCACTTATACAGGCGGAAGAGTCTCATGCCACAGATAACGTTCCACAACTGTATCATGTGATTATCAATAGCTCTGCTCCGGATCGATTAGGGGCCCCTCTTATCAGTAGAGATGGATCAGGGAGTTGGCAGGGTAGAGGAGGTGCCCCCAACAGTTTTCCTGCCTAGGTAGGCCAGTGCAACACCCAGTCTTGTCCCACATCCTATTTACAGCAAACTTTCACTTACTTGTTTACTTGCTACCAGCTATACGAAGTATAGGGAGAAGTTATGTAATCTGTCAAATATTCAATGCAGAGTTCTCAACAGAATTTCATGTTTTCCGACCTCGAGATTCCAAATATGTAAAAAAAAAGCTGTGTGTCTGTGAGCAGAATGGACGTATGTTCGCCACAATATATTTGGATTTCAAGTCGAGTCAAGGCAAACTCACTTTGCAGTCTTTATAATCCTTAATAGAAGCAGTTGACGATATACCTTCAGACATGTAAATATTCCTCATGAGACTAATTTTATTTTATGCCATCTAGATCTGAGATCACTAGATCCTCGTACCCGACAGAACTTTTAGGTTGCGCTAACACACATACCAGTAGTATTCCATCTTTTGGTTCTTTAGTTAGACAACCTTGTCGGGCCTTGAAAAGGAGTGCTGAAAATAATTTTGAACGTAGAAATAATAAATGAATTGCTCGTTCTAGTCGAGCCAATCCTCATCAAACTAAGCCTGTTTTATTTTCTAATAAATCGCCAAGTAAGGCTTCATATAAGGAGAGTAGCCATTCTATTCAGAGAAACCCTATATAGCAGTTATCAACTACTCCAGAGCAATGTTTAGTTCGTAAGGAATTCCATTTTCCTTATATACGAGTATGTCCTACGGTTCTGCAATCTACAGGGGATGAAAGGCAAAAACGCATTGCTAGTTGGAAGGGATGTAGAAACTGTCTAAAACCAGATTCAGCTTTCATTTGTCCTTTGATATGATCATCTCGGATACGTCAGGGTAGACATCAGGTTCTTCCGGCAACTAGGACTATAACTTGAGGTTTTTCTAAACAGGTTTCTAAACTAGGTCATAGTTTTCTGAAGAACGTGAAAAGCGCCATAAACTACATGATGCGACCTCCATAGGACCCCAAACTTGAGTTATTTAATAAGACTTTATCAGCAATATTCCACCTATCCACTTGTGGACATTACCTGCTGGCAGTCAGGAAAAGCCGTCGATTGTTTATTTAGCGCCGATCTGTCTGCCAGTCTTACTTATTACTTTCCATAGTTGATTATATTGTTAAGGGGTCATTTTCTGACTTACCCGAGCAAACCAAATTAAATGCGTTTTTTTAAAACGACTCCGATAATTTACATAATTAATTCTCTAAATTCTGGGAATTGGAAGAGGTCCAAACCAAGAACCATCTGGACCCAGAGGATGAGTTGTGTGAAAGACATTTTCAAGGCACCAACTGTACGCTTACGTGGTGACATTGTCTTTTAAACCTACTGCTACCTGCTCATCTTTGATTAGCTGATCAAACCCGGCTGCTCTAAATTAAATTAAAATCATTTTCAAGGAGTCCAAATTATACTACAACCTTTCACTCTGCTGGGAGTATCGCAATTTTCAAGAATATCTCGACTTAAGCCAACTAATGACAGCCCATCTTCCCTATAGCCTTCACTGAACTGCTCCCGTTCTTGCACCCCTTCACCGTCACTAACACAACTGGGGCGTCCTGTCGGGACTCCATCAGTTTATTTGCTGTGTTCGGACGGAAAGTGTTTACTCACGGGGGCCCCCCTCTTTATGTACAGAATACATATTTATTTTCCATTTTTTTCTTCATTTATTTTTTTTTAAATTAAACCAACACCAATGTTTGGATAGGACAAACTGTTTTCGCGAAATCAAGCAAACGTCATCTTATCGTTTTCGGCATGTATCTCTCAAGGTGGCCTTCGAAAAATCGTATTACGTATAAAATGTGCCTTTCAGTTTTCTTTTTTCTTTAAAGATTTCTTGATTAGGCCATAAAGATAAGCGCTATCTTGCAAGATATACTTATGCCACGAACTAAAGTGATCTTGGCTTTCATGTGATTCCATTGAAAATTTAATCAGATCTAAGATATCACAAGTAACATTTTTCTTCTCAAATTTGAAGTTTATTACTACAGTCATTTTTGAGTAATAACGCTTACATAGTTCCAATCACATACACACACCATGTTTTTTAGATTTGCTTGATTAACGTGAATAACCTTTCTATCGAAAAATTGGCCCTCTAAGAAGATGTTCCTTATAAAATTTCCAACTATCGTAGTACCCTCAGATGTGAAATAAAACTCATCCTAACAAAGTTATAGCCCTATAAAAAATGCAAAATAAATGTCTGTAAGATATAGATCAAAGTAATGTTTATATTGTAACGCATGCCAACACATTTTAAAATACATTTTTTTTATTGGTAGTTCCATTAAAAAGGATTTAAAAAAGAAAACAAAATCCTATGTGGCCATAACAGGACTCTCTTATACCAATTATATTTTTACAGATCACTCTCCCTCCACCTCACGCTCTCAAATTCATTTCAGATTGACTATGATTATTGGATTATAGGTCACCTTCTTTCCAACTTCTGGTCTCGACCTCTCCCCTGCACCTGACCCATGTCCTCACATCCACCCAACAACATTTATCTCTCCATTCGTGCCAAACAACCAAACAGGGAACCCTACCTCTTTTTTTCTCTGTCTTTACCAAATCCTTCTTTCCAACTCCACTATTCCGTAATTCTCCATCCTTGTTTCATAACCTATATTCCCAACGTTCCTAATCCATAGTGTGGTCGACCATTATATCATGTTCCCTGCCAGACATTTTCCCAAGAATCCTTATTTTTTCCTCTCTATTCCACCTACATAAAGAACAGTTCATGCCTAAAATATTTCAAATACCTCTTTTATGTCAGCATTACGACCGAATTTACATTCTATTAATCTCGGTTCAGCTCTACCACAATTCAATGGATGTACCAAATCCATCCAAATCTGAGCCAAAAGCCACATCGAAATCTCTTAAAACTAGAGCATTACCGCTTGAAGCTCTCAATATGTGTATAGAACGACGTTCCCGAAAACATGTTTTTTTATGAAATCACATAGGTGTTGACACCGGTGTAAGTTTCAGCCGACACAGAATCTGATGAGCAGTCTGCATATGCTGGAGGAGTGTTTCCCTATTATATCAGTGGGTCTGTGCTAGGCCCTATTTCAGGATGAGTTCCATCCTTTCATCGAGGCTCTCCTTCCACATTTGTCAGTACCAGTTGTCAACACTGGGTTGGGTGTTTTGCAGACACTCCGCCTGATGAGCAGTCTCTGCACATGTTTGAGGAGTGTTTCCCTATTGTATCAGTAGATCTGTGTTTGGCTCTGTTTCAGGATGAGTTCCATCCATTCATCGAGGCTCTCCTACCACATGTCAAATCCTTCTCATACACCTGGTTCAACCTCCAGGCGGCCAAGAGAAAGTACTTCAAAAAACACGAGAAGAGGATGTCCCTCGAGGAGGAGCGGCGGTGCAAGGAGGAACTCATGGTAATTATTAGCATTTAACTACTAACAGTTCCTTCCAAATCCATCCAAATCCTTTATACAGAGTGCCCCAAGTAAGAAAGCCATCATCATGACATCTTTTAAACTGGGGAATCGTCCTAACTTCCATGTGGTACCATTAAAAATTAAAATTTGGTCAATTTAATTTTGAAAGTCGAAAAAAGAAACTTGAAAAAACATTAAAATTAAATTAAGCGCAATACACAGGTATTCTTTTGTGGACTAACAGTTATTATGAAAACCTGTTAAAAAAACTATCTCATTTAGCAAATATTACTTACCATTAGCTCTTTTTCTGTACAATTGTTCCATTAATTTCTTGTGACTGAAATGCGAAAAAACTCAGTCAAATCGCACATTAACAATTGTTGATAGCTAAAATGTTTAATAATTTTTTCCTGTTGACTTATTTCAAGACTTTTTACTACCTAAAAATTATTAGCTGAATTTTTATGTTCTCTCATTTTAATTTAGTATTCTAACTTTTTAATTATTTATTA
The DNA here is from genome assembly GCA_963662175.1 of Aradus depressus. NCBI lineage: Eukaryota > Metazoa > Arthropoda > Insecta > Hemiptera > Aradidae > Aradus > Aradus depressus. The sequence continues at coordinate 9,084,682 of OY759218.1, forward strand.
TATTTATATTTTGATAGGCTCTTTTGGGTTATGTTTCGTCTACTCAACTTCAAAGATTGCTAAAGTAATCTATTGATTTCAACAGTCATTCATTAACCAGTGGTTATATTGAAAGCCAACATTGTGGGTACTTTCCCTCCCCTCTACCAACCCTAGACTGCCGACCCCCCAAACACGCCTTGACACCGCAGTGTCTAGCCAAGTTACATCATTAATGAATGAATAAGTACTATTACTTTTTTTTTTACAGCTTGTGACATATTTGTATTACTGTAATGATAAATGAAAAGTTAATAACAGGTGTGTGATTTTTTCGACATATGTATCTTGAATAAAACAAAATATATTTAAGCATCCAAAATATTTTGTTATTAACAGATGTAATGTTTTATTGCTATTATTATTATATGTGTATGAATATACAATATTTTTTAGTGGGAGACAGTCTCTCACTTTTTACGTACCTCTGTTTTATTTTAACATTTTTTGTGCGGGAAGATTGTTTACCGTGAAGCAAGTGGCCTCCCCCACCACTCTCCTTCTCATAGGTTATATGGTTGCTCAACATTTTGAACGAGAGGAGGGTCGTGGGAGGCGAAACTTAAGATTATTTTTTAAGATTATTACTGGTTATTTTTTGAAAGTTGATAGACCTTACCAAAGATCTAGCAAATCAAAAATTCAACAATTTTTGTCATATGCATATTTTTTCAGCATAAATGGGAACGATATTTGAGAAAATATAAATGATCAGTTTCTTTCAAAGCCATTATGTGTACCAGCTTACATAACTTCAGATCCCACAACTTGGTGACCACAATCAAATTAACAACAATTTTGGCATATTAGCTAACTTCCGTGGTTTCCACAGCTGGCGAGCTCACGGCACACAGGGTACGACAAGGGTACGACAGCGCCAGTTGCCCAAATAAGTCCAAGCCACCGAAATATGGTAACTGCTGCACAAACCCCTCTCCACTTATATCTTGGATGATTTGACCAGAAATATATTGAATAGGTTCTACAAAGACTTTTTTTTATGTTGTAATAGTACAGTAGTTCTTGCCGAATATATGAGGTTCCAGGGTCCCCATAAGTAAATTCATTTAACAAGTTTCAGCTCAATTCATCTTTCTTAATTTGAAACTCTTCTAGCGTCAACCCACCTCGTCCTGTCGTCATTGTGAGATCGTGAAGAGTTACATTTTATCATGTTTAGTTCAAAGAAAGAAAATAAATAAATAAACCAAAAGCTATTAAAAAAATATGAATTGATAGAATGCATATTCGGAGTGGATTTGAATGGGGGCGCCGAGAAGTCGAGGCGAACAAATCAATAGGAGGAACGGAGTGAAGTTGTGCCGCCTGTACTGGAAGCCGAGGGGACAGCCACTGAGCCGTCTTTACTGAAGGCTGAGGGGCAGCCACTGAGCCGCCTGAACTGGAGGCTGAGGGGCAGCCACTGGACCGCCTGAACTGGAGGCTGAGGGGCAGCCACTGAGCCGTCTTTACTGAAGGCTGAGGGGCAGCCACTGAGCCGCCTGAACTGGAGGCTGAGGGGACAGCCACTGAGCCGTCTTTACTGAAGGCTGAGGGGCAGCCACTGGGCCGTCTTTACTGGAGGCTGAGGGGCAGCCACTGAGCCGTCTTTACTGAAGGCTGAGGGACAGCCACTGAGCCGTCTTTACTGAAGGCTGAGGGGCAGCCACTGGGCCGCCTGAACTGGAGGCTGAGGGGCAGCCACTGAGCCGTCTTTACTGAAGGCTGAGGGGCAGCCACTGAGCCGCCTGAACTGGAGGCTGAGGGGCAGCCACTGGGCCGCCTGAACTGGAGGCTGAGGGACATCCATTGCCACAACCACTAAGTCGCCTGTACTGGAGGCTGCGGGACAGCCCCTGCCACAACTACTAAGCCGCTTGTACGATATTTTGAGGGACAGCCACTAAACCACCATTCAAAAATGCCTCATAACAAAGGGGGTTAAATAGTCACTCAGCAAGATTATAGTTAGCCGAACTTTTGAAAATGTTCCTTATAGCTCAGAAAATTTAGACATATAACTTTTCTGTCTTTTTGTGTTAATTATTGTAATTAACCCCCTTACGAAAATGAAGTTCCTTATATAATATATTTTTCACTTAGGGAGGATAGTTTTTTTAAAACATTTTTCCTAATAATATTAAAGGGTGAGGGTAGTTTTTCCAGGTGAAAGTGAAGCAGTTTGTCTAAATTACACTATCTCATTTCAATAGACCGCTGTTTAGAAACCTGTTGAATAGTAAAAAATCGGCCATTCGTATTCTTCGTTAAATAGTCTATTTAATGTATGTATACACAATTACATAAAATATAGGTCATAATGTATACACAATTACATAAAATATAGGTCATAATGTATACACAATTACATAAAATATAGGTCATAATGTATATCGTCGGTTGAGAAGCAGAAGTGGTTAACTCAATTTTTTTGCCAAAATGAGTTTTTTTATCCATATTATACTTTATCATTTTCTAAACCCATTTATAATGGTAAAGTAATGAACAAATTTATGAAAATAAGGTAAAATAAGAGAAAAGTGGGACTGCAAGTTCTGCCTGCAATTATTGCCCAAGGTAGCCGGCAAGCAGAAATGACTAAAAGTAATATGGTCAGCTGGAGATAACCACACCTTGTGCTTCTCAACAGACGATAATATCGTATTTAAAAAGGGACGCTCTTCATAAAATAAAGCTATCAAGACAAAGTGACTATAGTGTTTTTTTATAATAAATTGGTTTGGTTGTTTATTAATGTTTGAATTGTGGGGGGTGGGTGGTGTCATTGTGAGTGACGTGAAGTGATGTTTGGTGATGTGATCCCCCGTCCCTATTGGCCACCTGTTGCCTCCTCCTCCTCCTGTCTTCCTCCCATCACAACAAACTTACAAACTCCTAACTCTGAGTGGGGCCCCCTTCCGGTAAACTCCCCAATTAGAATAAGACCTTTCTTTCATTTACGCCTCATAAAGTTTCACTTTACGGGTTGCAGTTTATTGATTTTTGTTATTTATGTAGAGAAGGTAAGTGGTTAGCTTTCAGAGGGTGAAGTGAACCAGTCGTCTGGAAATGAGCCATATTTTCAACGATTCTGAAACTCCATTTTTTTTTTACTTCCTCTCAGCTACATGAAGTAGGTATATGGGAAGTTATGTAATCGGTCAACAATTTTCAGCGGAATTTTATGTTTTCGGACCTCTAGATTCAAATAAGAAAAAAAAAAAGTCTGTCTGTCTGTGTGCGTCTGTGAACATAGACAGAATGAATGTATCGATACAAACTTTTATACGTGAATCCAAAACCCTCTAACGACACCTATTGTTTTTAAGCCAAATCGACCAAAGGGAAGGAGAGATTGGGGGGGGGAACTTAACATAAAAACTCTAATAACTGATAATAGATTGAATGTATCGACACGAAATTTTATACCCATAAAGACAACACCTATCGATTTTCAGTCAAAGGAAAGGGGGGATTAGATGGGCTTAACAAAAAAAAAAACGGCACGACATTTTATATATAAATCCAAAACCCCCCTTAAGGACGACGTTATTAATTTTCAGCGGAATCGGCAAAAGGGAAGAGGAGATCAGATGGTGGCTCTACTCAAAAACTCCAATAACTGTCGATGTAATGAATATATCGATATGAAATGACATAACCAGTCAAATTTTAGTGATATCGGCTGAAGGGGGGGAACTGTCGATGTAATGAATTTATGGACACAAAATTTAGTGAGAGGATTTAAGAGCTGCTCCCATCTACTCCTATCTAAGTCAACTCTTGAATATTAGCGCAAACAGTCGGCTGACTTGGAGGGGAGCGAAAAGTTAATTGATGAATTCGCTCTGGGGAAGTACATTACTGGTGATTCACCGACGACCCAGTGCTTGCCGAAGTTAAAAAAAGTTCAAGATCTGCTCTAGAGCATATTAAGAAAGTTTACAGAATCGTGAGATCAGATCTCAAATTGAATGGTTTTGCAGGTGAACATTGTATAGATGAATTTATTGATATTCAATAAAAATTATTTAATGATTCATTTAGTTTTTTAATATAGTTTCTGTGTATGTCATCATCCTGAGTTATCGAAATTAAAAATTTCATGGCTTCGAATATCTCGTTAATAACAGAAATGTTGACTAAACAACAGAAAGAGACACACACACACACACACAAAAAAAACAAAACGAACAGCGGTGTATGTCGCAATTCCGCCATCAGAATGCTTCCCTCAACTGTACTGCAAGATAGTTCTAATATCAACCGGGCGTTCTACTTACAAGGTGAAGACGTCTGCATAATTGAAACACTGCTTATCGTTGTCTTACATCAGGTAATTCTTCGGTACAAAATAATTAAATTGTTGAAAGATACTAAATACGAAGAGAACAAGATGGAAGATAAGAAAGGAGATGTAGAAGGAAGGAAGGAGATCAAATAGGAGAGATAGGAGGTGAAATAGTGGCCGGGAGGGGCGAAAGTCGGGAAAATCAGAGGGTCAGAGAGCCGGAGAGACAGAAAGGCCATGGTAACAGGAGACCAAGATGCTGGGGAGACAGAAAGGCCCTGGTAACAGCGTGCCAGGAAGCCGGGTAGACAGAAGGACCATGGTTGGAAGGGGCCAGGGAGCCGGGTAGACAGAAGGGCCATGGGAACCGGAGGCCAAAGAACTGTGGAGACAGAAGGGATATAGTAACTGGAGACCAAGGAACTGTGGCGACAGAAGGGCCATGGTAACAGGGTGTCGAGTAGACCGAAGAGCCATGCTAACAGAGGCCAAGGAACTGTGGAGACAGAAGGGCCATGGTAACTGGAGACCAAGGAACTGTGGCGACAGAAGGGCCATGGTAGGAAGGGGCCAGGGAGCCGAGTAGACAGAAGGGCCATGGTAACAGGGTGCCGGGTAGACAGAAGGGCTATGGTAACAGGGTGTCGGGTAGACGGAAGAGCCATGGTAACAAGGAGTCAGGGAACCGGGTAGGCAGAAAGGTCATGGTAACCGGGTGTCAGGGTACCGGGTAGACAGGTCACTTATATTGTATACCTATATATACTAGAGCAAGCTTAAAGCAGTGGTTCTTGAACATTTTTATACCTCGATCCACACTGGGAAGAGATTGGACAAAAAAAAGCAGTTGGTAGCAGACGCTAGCAGACATTAAGAATTTCCTATCTGGTTATTTCCTCGGAGCTGCTTTTGGCGGAATTGCATATTGAGTTGGGTGAATTTCGAAGGAAGAATACAATAACTTTGAACATTATCACCAAAATATATTAAGAAGAAAAATCCATTTATTAAAAAAAAAAAAAAGAGGCAGGACCAAATGTGTTGAGCGAAGTGTTGAGGTTTTGTAAAAAGAAAAAAAGTGGGGGTAGGTATTTGTGTGATGATACCAGTTGATCAACAGCCTTTTTTGTGATGCGAAATAAACCTACACTCATATCAAATCGACAATATACAATGATGATATGACAGGACAACCATCACTGCGAGGACAACGTGATAAATGAAGGGAATGAATCACAGAGGTAGGGACGGCTCTCAGAGTAACCCCCCCCCACTATCATTCAATTTGGAATTTGTAGGGTGAACCATTTAATGGACGGATAACTCCCAGCTCACCGACATTTTTCTCTATTTTCTTATATTATACTTTTTTTTAAAAAAATTACATTGGCTTCAAAAAGTTGACAATGCATACTAAGACTAATAGAGACAAACAAAGACATAATAATCAAAATGAAACATGAACATGCAGTGAATTTCTTTGCAAAAATGTGCAACATTTCTTTTGGATCAACTTGTTTTTTATTTTCATTCATTCTTGTCTCTATGAAAAACAGAGGGTTGACTAAATCTCTCTTGATCCATTCGGATGCATAAACAGATCTTTATTCCTCTCATCGCACAAAAACAGGGCAGCCAGGGCGCGGTGAGCCCATTCAGCAGATTTCGTCCGGAGACCCAGGAATATCCAAACAGAGAGGATGCATGCGGTGGCAGCAGTTATGAAACACGCTTTTCAAATTTTATAATTATCATAATTAAGTATTAAACTTTTATAGTAGTTAATTCAAAAGCCTTCCCCCTTCCGCCGCCATTGGTCTTTAGTTATTTATTATAAATCTAGACAATTCCCTGAGATATGCTGACAAATACTCACGGACCAACCCCCGCTTCATTTATTTAGATATATATCAGAAATAATTTATTAATTCCTTGATTAGTTCATTCATAAAAAAATTGTTACTTTTTATACTTTTAGCACTTATGCATGTGTACAATATTCAATTGAGTTCTCTGTATAGCGATAAGTTACTTCAATTGTTGACTAGAACAAAGTTCTGATAAGGTAATGACAAAGTCATCATAACAGAGGGACGCACCCCTACACAAATGAAGGTCGATGCCGCACCCTCACTGTAGGTAAATAATGCATGTGCACATACTTTTAGTATATAAGGAAGTATTGCAATTTTCAACGATATTTCAAGTTTTAATCGAGTGATCTGTGGAAACGGATGTGGGTTTAAGAAAGTCACGTCATTTTATACACGAGGCTGAGGTACCTGAGCATGGCCAGCTTCTCTCTGGAGGAGACCATCTAGATACTCAATGGCAAGGATTGGCATCACTCTGTCTGTTCATTCGGGATGCTACCAAATACAGGAAATTTCTTGTTGAACAATTTAATTATTAAATAATATATTTAAAAAACCCTTTATAGTTACATCCAGGTTCTTCTTTTTTTTTTGTTATTACCGCATCTATGGTTTATTGTTTCATTTTGTTTCATTTTTTTTTTCTATTTCTATTTTCTGTTCATCTGTCTTATTGTTATTATTATTTTTCTTTTTACTTTCTTTATTTTATTTTTATGTCTTAGTGGTACAATTGTACAGGAATTTTCTTTATTTAATTTAGTATGAATTTTCATTATTTATTTTTGCTTTTTATGACCCTCTCCTGACAGACGGCCCTGGCCATTGTCAGTATTGTATACTCGATATTAGAATGTTTTGTAATTACATGTGTAAATAAAGTATATATTAAAAAAAAAAAAAAGTCACTTAATTTTCTAGTTGTTGGTTTTTTTCATTTTCTAGTTGTTGGTTTTTTTCATATCCCAAATGGAAATGATGAAAGAATGTGAGCCTTACTAATTTAATACGACACAGACTCCTAAATTGAAGTAGCGTCTGTGTTTTGGTCGAAGCGCAAAAGTGTCAGGTAGGAGTGTTGGAAGGGTCAGAAGGTGGCCTGCGGGGGAGTATTGGAGAAAAACAGTGGAGCGAGAAGGGATGAGGGAGTGGAGCGGGGCGGGATTATGTTGTTGTTGGTTGTGGGGCAAGCTGAGCAACTGACTGCATTGCAGGGTCGACTAATGGGAGGCCGCGGGACTAGGGACCACTTGAGAGATGGACCAGCACCCTCCAGTCTGGTGATCCTCGTCCATCCTCCCATCCGGACAAACATATAGTTATCACTACTCACTCCCGATTAACTTTGTCAAACCACTACAATCCAATCGATAGTCATGGTTAGCTCAGAAGTGCAGTGCGTCCAGGACAACTCGAAACCTTAATAGTTGACAAAACGGAACGAAACTTACAGTAATGTAACATCTAACACACACATGACGCTAGTTTGAGGGCTACAGTTATCACTGCGGACAGAGTAGGCCAATTTCGTGCCCTGTGTATTGGTCCCTACAACAGCCTGTATCTTTAATAAAGTTTTCCAGGATTCTGCTGCAGGTTCCCTCCTTTGCCTTCTTCGGTTCTGTCATGGTAGACCCGATGCAGTAAAAATCTCTTGATTTCTCGAGTTTTATACTGGCTTAGAATATGATCCTGAGTCTCATTTTCCTCCCCATGTTTCTAGTAGAGGGCATATTGTGCAGGTGTTTGTTCAAAAAGGCAAAAATACTGATGATTGTATAATTTATTTGATTCCCGAAAAAGATATGTATAACATATAAAATCTATACTACCCTATATCTATAAAAATCTAATATTCCTATTTTAAATATTTTATTTCTCTGGGGTTCTGCCAAGGCTTCCAATCTCCAGCGCATCCAATCCCTTCAATCCAAAATCCTTCGTACAATAGCCAATGCTCCTTACTACGTCTCCAACAAAACCCTTCACACTGACCTTAAAGTACCTTTCATTACTGAAGTCGCTAAATCCAAATATAAAAAATTATTTTCCCTTCTTAGTTCCCACAATAATCCTCTAGTCCGTGCCCTCCATTCTGCCATACTTCCCCAACGACGGCTTAAGCGTCAATGGCCTAGAGATCTTCTGATCAGAAGCAGTGACAGTGACAGTGATTAGTTAAAAACGAGAGAAAAGCAGTGACTAGGGAGTGTCACCACTGGGTGATTTCTCCCCTCATGACATTTTGACATTGCCATTACCTCTTTATCAGCACATTTGCTTGTTGTATTCATGTGAATACAGTTGTAAATAGCTATTTGTAAATAAAAAAAAAATATATATATATATATTTTATTTGTACTCAATAACATATTATAAACATTAATAAATACATTTTACAGTTGTAAAGCATTTTTAAATCCTAATTGAAATATTTTTTGGCATTACATTTAATTTCAACATAACAATATTGTGAAATTACATTAAATGCCCTAGGCTTTTCATGAAATGACGATTTGATGTACACAATCGTACGGCATTTAGACTTTGTAGGTTCATGAAATGCCTAAGTGATTCTGAGGCAGATTATAAAATCTGACGATAGGTGATATTTCTCTTTTGGTAAAGGTTGTATATTACTCTCTGCTAAGTGAAATGATTATACTACTTCTATTGTATAAGACTGGATGACTAGACTGATGAAAATTTTAATTGTTGATTTAATTTTGTGTTGATTATTTTGTTATAACATACTAACATTTTGTGTATGGTACCTGATTGTAAATTATTAAGTATAATTAAATTAAACTTAAACTAAAAATATGATTGTGAAATGTAAACTATTACATGTTTTATTATCTCGGTCGTGTTGACTGGCTGCCCCCCCCCCCCCGGTAGTTTTTGTATAACTTTTTTTTTGTGGATTAGACAATATTTCGAAGCTGAAGTTTGTTTTATTTATTTACTATCATCACTAAAAAGTTTTGCCAGAAGTTCCATTTCCTCCTCAACAGCCAGAAATAAATTTGGAGACCTACAATTTTTATCTAAAGTACCAATTTTCTCTGCAACTTTCAGATAGATAGTTTACCTTATCATTGTGTGTGTGTGTATGAACATTGCTGTGTGTAAATTTCATTCCGGTTTGCTCGGGCTTTAACAACGAGGTCATATCGCCTAATAGAATAGTGCTCTTTCGTCACTTGTGGATGAACCTGAGTCCTAAATTTTGTCTAACCAGGTTTAGTTACCTAGGATAGGGGACTTTAACGAGTACCTGACCCAACATAGGCTCGGCTCTGTTTCTAAATGAATCATGACTTACGATTAAGTTGGTAGATGAGTAGTGATTAAAGCAATTCTTGACTTCTCTTAGTCCCAATCTTTAATACATTTCAAATAGGATCAAATCAAACTTTGATGTAAAGACTCATAGACAAATTCGATATAATTCAAGAGCAGTTCACAGTCAAGAGACGTGAACACTTTAATGTCTAGATACCATTTAGTGAAGTCTTTATTTGAATCTATAATTCAAGAAATTTAATTGAGGTAAAGGTTTGTTTATTTGTATTATCTGTCATTTTTCTACAGAAATTCTGCAGTCATACCTCATACCTGTGTTGTGTCTCCCGAATCTCAAGTGGCTCTTAGTACTTTCAGTATGTCATGACTGACGTTATAAAGAGTTAGTTATTATGACTCATGCCCTGCAAGGTCGTATCGCCTACTACCAGAGCGCTCTTTTGTCACTCTGGTGGACATGAGCCCGACTATGGGATTCCTAAATTTTGCCTACCCTAAATGTTTATTCACCTAGTGCAGGGGTCTTTAACGAATACCTGACATTGTGCAGGCTCGGGATCATCGTTTAACGTCCCATTCGAAGGACGGCGTTATTAAGTTTATTTTACGTCTCAAATAAAATAAACTAAGGGTCTCGACCGGGTTTCGAACCCACGATCTTGAGTTCAGAAGGCAGGTATGCATACCAATGAGCTACTGGCTCCCTCGACGTCATAAACATGTTTACTATGTTAAACATTTTAGATACCGATGATAGGAGAATATACCTTACCCGAAACGTTTATGTATTAAATAAATTATGAATCTCAGAAAAAATTGGAGAATAATATAGCTGCGATATAATAATATGAAGAAATAATAAAAAGAAATAAAGTAGCTGTGTACCTACTTATTACTGAATATTTCTAGTAGGTTTGTTCGTTATTATAACTCATGCCCGGGCTTTAACTACAAGGTCATATCGCCTACTACCATAGCGCCCTTTCGTCAATCTGGTGAAGATGAGCCCATCTCCACTATGGGAGTCCTAAATTTTGCCCACCCTAAATTTTTATTTCTGTAGGGTAAGGGTCTTTAACGAGTACCTGACATCGTACAGGCTCGGGACCATCGCTTAACGTTCCATCCGAAGGACGGCGTGCTTAAGTTTATTTTACCTCTCAGATAAAATGAACTAAGGGCCTCGGTCGGGTTTCTTACTCGCGATCTTGAGCTCTATTAAATACTCACTTTAGGGATGGCCGGGTCACCTAGAATGTTTTTGGGGGCCCGGGCCCTCTAGGGTTGGCGCCTATGGATCACAGTTATCAGGTTTTGATAGCTACATGTCCCATCAGGAAGAAGTTGCAGTACACTGAAGAGAGGGCAGGATCTCAGTCGTTCCAAACAATAAACGGAATGCAATCCCTGGCGTAATTACCACCCGGGCACGCCCACTAGGGGCTCCACAGAAAATGTAGTTATGCCACCAAATACTGACAATATTTTGATTGGGAGTCTAGACAGCCACACATTGACACTATTCGATCCCATCAATATTTGTATCAATAACCAAGTATACAAAACTTGTAAATTATATTGAACTTGGGAATGGAAAGTATGTTTTGATATAATTTAAGGTCAGTTCCTTTGCTAAGTTGGCTAAGTCTTGACAGTATATAATATAGTTACTTATTATATGATTTCGGCTGTAGATATAAGTTCCCTGAAACCTCCATCCTATTGTTTTTGAGCTTCTATTCATTATCAATCCGAACACTGAAATGTTCTTTTCCATTGTTCAGTTTACCTCTCGGCTCTTCATTATTTTCTGGATTTTCTTTTCTTTCCCTTATTCTTGCCTAGAAGTAATAGCTTTTCCAATATTTCCATTGTGTGAGAGTCTTAAATCGTTTTAGTCACAAAGAACTATATTTTGCCAACAATACCACAATCCTGTGTTGGAAGGGCGAAGAAACTAAGGGTGGAGAAGGGATTTTCTCTGAATCCGCAATGAACCGGAAATGAGATTATCTTATATAATTGAGTGTTTAGGGGGTTGAGAGGTTTTTGGGAGGGGGCTGAGATAGGGGAGGGGGGGGGGCTGAGATAGGGGCGAAGGGACTAAGGACTATTAAACCTGGAAAATGGGCCATAAAAAACGTATGCTCCTCAAGTAGGAGGGAGGTGGGGATAACGGCACACTCAAATGACGTTAAATAATGCGGATTTATAAAAAAGGAAAAAAAAAAAATATATATATATAGGAAAATCTGAAAACCCGGAGAGGAATTAAGGGGGGTCCCACCCTAAGGAATCAAGAGGCAATTTTGGCGATGGTCCACGGCCTACTAAATAATTCTGCCCTTTATCATCCTAGGATTGACGACAAAAGCCTTTTTAGTCTGCCCTTTACAGGCTGCAGTCTTAAGCTCTGGGTTCTCCCTTTATAAATTAAAGAAATTAAGGGGAGAGCAAAGGTCCTGAGGAAGGAGATCTGAGATCTGACTATGTGAAGGAAATCGTTTCGTGTTCAACTCGATGGTCAAAAATGCATAGACAAAAAGTTTAAACCTCTCTTTAATTGACAATACTCGCTAGTCCCGACCCGTGGTATATCTCTTAGGGGACACTAACAAGAAACTCCAGAGAAAGTTAATTTGAAAGCGGTAATGCAGCTAGTTTACTTATCCAGAGTAGTCCAACGTTCGCAGCCATACAGGAGGTTTGGGAAGAGGATGACCTTATATATGTGGGGTATGACCTGTCTGCTGACCTCTCGTTTCTCTTCGATGGAGTTGCAGATCTAGTAGTCTGTCTGATCTACTGTACCGAGGCATGGCTGCTCGTCAGTAGTCTCCACTAGGTCTCCCATGTAGTAAACTTGCACATCTTTGCGTTCTCTACCTACCTGGAGGATCTTGCTCTTAGTGACATTGATGTTCATCCCCTTCCGCTTCAGCTCCTCGCTACGTCCTGTTAAAGCGTCCTGAAGTCTTCTAGGGAAGTAGGAGATGAGAACAGCCTCTAGGTCCTGCATTAGGACTGCGCGTAGGTTCCTTTTTCCTCCGAACGTCCTTGCTCTTCTCCTTTTACATATTTTACCTATCTCGTACGTAAAAAAGATGAACGGGTGTGGGAAGAGACTGTCGCCTTGCTTGGCCCCGTCCTTCATGAAGAATAGATTGAACTCCTGTCCTGGCCTTTGGTGTTCTGGTAGGCGGACTTCATCGCCGCTATGAGGTCTTTCTTAGTATGCAGAGCGTTCCAGATCTCCACTCTAGTCTCAGCTACTTTCAGATCCAAGAACGCCAGACAGATATTCCTACCTCTGTCCCAGGCTCTTCCCAGTACCGTTATTAACTTTTGTTTGTTTTGTTTCTCTCTCTTTTGCATAGTAATATTTACTTATATTATGAATTAAAGATTGTAACAAGTTGCACAAACATAAATAAATAATAAATATTTACAAAAATGTGAATAATAATGAAAATATATTATCTTTCGTAGAAGATATTCTTCTGGAATGAGAAATAGAAAACAACTGCCAAAACATGTGAATTTAGTTCGCATTTTCAAAGAGACTAGAATTTGAATACATAGTCACAAGGATTTTGATCTAAAGGCACACCAACACTGTCAGGAGGAGAGAACCCAGTGTTGTCATAACAATAAAAAAATTGACATTCCTTACATGCTCGGGCATTCTTTATCGTTTTTCGGGATTTACCCAATGGCACTTGGTCACATCACGATTTGTCCGGGCAATTCGGGTTCTGTTCGAAGTCGGAATTTGCCCGTGATTTGACAGATTCATCTGCCGGCCCTTCCTAGCTGAGACGAGGTGGACAGAGCCCCTCCTTCTGACCACCACACACCCTCCTAAACAAAACCAATCCATTCCCTGTCTTACATAGGTTAGTGGGCTATAAGAATTACCAACGGGTTTGAACTGAATACGAAAATCGAGTAAATCTAATTGAAACTCCTTGGAGAGGTCGGAGAAACACGTGTTGGAATATAGATGTGATGTCTATCTGTTTAGTATGGAGACTAGTGTGGTGTGCGGTATCCGGCCCTGCTCCTCGTGGGAACACAACTGACACCAACTACCAGCATTTCTCATCTCACCATCCACCTCTTTTTAGCCTGTTTCACATTATCATTGATTCCATAATTAAGATTGTACTGTAGAAATTATAGGAGAGCTTAATCTTTTAGTAGTGAGATGCGCAGAAGAATTGTCATTGAAAACTTTGAAACCTTTAACTATCCCGAAATTTCGATTGATAAGAATGGGTTGGTCTGGAAGATGGGTGGGGGAGGGCCTCCCCTAGTTTCTGACGATGGGGCAGCGTGTCAGGATGCAGGGTCATGAGTGCTCTGACTAATGTCGATATTAACTCCCATTAACTTTGAACCTATGCCGCTCTTCATATAGCCCTTAACCGAAATCATAATCAATGAATCTGCTAGAGAAGACATAAGACATCAGAAGAAATCGCATAATTTTAAAGTCGGTTTATCAGCAAAATATCCTGGGAAAATCAAATCCAGGTGTGTGTTTTGTTAACTATGTTACAAGTATCCCCAGTGATTTTTGTCATGATAAATCAGAAAGGCGGATGATTGGGCCACGACTTGGCACCACCCACACCAACTTTTACCAATAAACATGAAACATTAGCCAGACTTTCTTTCAATTTCATACCAGGACAGTCTCCGGGAGAAACCACATGAAATCTGTGGTCACGGGCTGAAAGTATAGTCCTAGGCAGCAAACTGTGCGCTTGTCCTCAAACAGACACGAGAGACCGTTGATGAGGTGGGGTCAGTCACGTCTGAAAAATGTTGGTTTCTTATGGCTTCTTCGAGAAGAAGTTTTGAAACACTCTTTTTTATTATTATAGCTAGTTCAGGAACATTGACTGAATCCAACTTGGAATTCTGTTTTTTTCAAGACATGCAAATATTTTGACATAGTCCAGGAAATATCAAATTAAAATACATTATTCATTTAAATTGAGGAAAACTAAATCTTTCAGATATGGTGGCCTACAATTTTTCTATAGTACGGGTGGGGGAGGAAAAGTGAGACAAAAGTAAGGAATACATTTTTAAAATAATGTAAGCTTAAGTAATTAACTCCCCCCCCCGTCTCTATCAATTCAATTTTTTATTACCTCTCCAGTTTTACTATCTAGACGACATACATTTAATTTTCAACTAAATCGGTAAATTGGTTTCTAAGGTAAAGCGAAAACTTAGTTGTATGATTCGCGTTGTGCAAGTACATTGTCGATGATTCACCGACAACTTTTTATTTTCAGTTTTTATTGCTCCATACAAAATAACTTTTTAAAATGATTAAATTGAATAATTTAGTTCTAAAATGATAAATGATTGCAGCAAAAACTGTTATGGTTTTATGGACAAACTGTTATGGTTTTATGGACTTTTGACGTTTCCATGACTGGTTTGTATTGAATTAATAATGCACGTACAAACACGAACGAAAACATTCAAACAATTCAAAGATCTCGATATATTGGAGTAGTTATGAGAACATTTAAAAAAATATATTCGCAAAGTGCTGAAATAGGAAAGCTAAAGATGGGAAAGTGCGCAAAGAGGAAAACCTCGTTGGAGGCTAGACTAAACATGTAAATAGTCCATAGAGCACATTGGTAAACATTTGTTCAATCAAACAGATTGAGTCCTCCCTCTAGCTGTAGAGGGCTTGAAGAAATGGACTTAATAAAAACAAAGTATTGTTTGATAAAATTGTTTTTTTAAGTTTTAATGAGATATCCAGATGATGGGAGATATGGAGAATCAATATCAACGCAGGTAAATGTGTTCAAGTTACCTTTACTCTTCGGAGGCGAAACTGTCCACCCGTGCCCATGAACAACGCTCCCATCCCAACCTCTGACAACATGCGATAACTTGGGTTTTTTTCTTAGAAAGCAGTCTAACGTGAAAGCCCCACACAAGACTTAAGCGATAAGAACTTAACCGACGGTATGAACTTTTACGACCCCTACTTGGTTTTAAATGAAAACTGTCCGTTGAGAACAAATTGACAATTTACAAAACAGATGTACGACCAATATGGATATACCGATTGGAACTGTCGGTCTCAGCCAAGATTTTCAACATAAATAGGATACAATAGTTCCAAACGGAAGTCCTCCGACATACTGTCAATGCTCCCTTTTATGTTAAAAGAGAAGTCCTATAAACCACATAAACATTCCTTACTTCCAAGACTTAATTCACTTCCGCTTCAACAGATTCCAGGTTAAGGGTTGGTAGCCGATATGTGAGGTGGGTATCCTTGATGTGAGACGGGTAGCCGAGGTTTGAGGTGGGTAGCCGATTTGTGAAGTGGATAGCCGAGGTGTGAGGTGGGTAGCCGAATTGTGAGGTGGATAGTCGAGGTGTGAGGTGGGTATCCGTGATGTGAGACTGGTAGCCGAGGTTTGAGGTGGGTAGCCGAAGTGTGAGGTGGATAGCCGAGGTGTGAGGTGGGTATCCGTGATGTGAGACTGGTAGCCGAGGTTTGAGGTGGGTAGCCGAAGTGTGAGGTGGATAGCCGAGGTGTGAGGTGGGTAGCTGAGGTGTGAGGTGTGGACTTCTCCCTCTCCTCATAATCAGCATCAGCACATTACACGGAGGACTGCCCTGCCGATTCATCCCTTCTTTATCTTCCCCCCAGTCCCGGTTCCACTTCGACCCAACCTCACCCCACACATCACACACCTCCCTCAAACCCCATAAAATATTTAATATTCTTACCATTTAATATTCTTACGTTAAAGGTACGTGTTCATTGTAGAGCAAAACCTAGTTAAACTTCTCTTCCTATAGCGAGGTCTCTCTAGACCAAGAATACCTATAGGTCACCTCACCCTATCGACCTATATGCAACTAGAACCATGTTGCTGCTGCTTCAGTGTTGTTAATAAGAAAAGAAAAATAGGAGGGAAGAAGGGATCTCAAGGAAAATTATTAATGGAGTCGTAACATGAGGACAGGTTTCCATATTAAAGTGTGTTCCGCCTGTCTTACGACGGACTACGAATATTACCGATCTAACATATATTACTTTCCATACATTCACTTCAACAAGACATAAATCGTAAGGCATCAGAAGGGGGGGGGGGGGGGGGGGCAGGAACTATCTGATGATCAACACGAACAATGTACATAGTCAATCTAGCCCGACTCACCACCCTCCCGAGAGCACAGACATACTATATCTAGATCCCCCTCACTCATCTTTTCACATCTAGATTTTATTTAGAGAGATGTAACAAGAGGAAATCTAGCAGAAAGATCTACAGCAGGGGTCGGAAATCTTTTTCACTTGAAGGTTGCATGATATCCTAGGTAATCAAGCGCGGGCCGCATAATACCCTAGGTACTAATGTGCGGGCCGCATGATGCCCTAGGTACTCAAGTGCTGGCCGCGTGACGCCCTAGGTACTCGAGGTGAGCCGCATGATGTCTTGGCTAGTCATGTGCGAACCACATGATGCCCTAGACACTCGAAGCGAGCCACATGATGGCCTGGCTACTCAAGTGCAGGCCGTGTGATACCCTAGGTACTCGAGGTGAGCCGCATGATGTCTTGGCTAGTCAAGTGCGAACCACATGATGCCCTAGACACTCGAAGCGAGCCACATGATGGCCTGGCTACTCAAGTGCAGGCCGTGTGATACCCTAGGTACTTGAGGCGAGTCGCATGATGTCGTGGCTAGTCAAGTGCGAACCGCATCTTACAACACAAACAGATAAGAGATTTTGAAAAAAATAATAGAAGATGAATGATAATGAATATACCGCGAAATCGAAAAAATTGATAAGAACAGCCTATTCGATTTTTGGGTTTTGAATACATTCCATTTTTCAGATTTAAACTCTCTCTTGCACATATGTCACCCCTCTCTCTCTCCTTGGCCTGAAGCCCCATTACAGGATTCATTTACTTTATATGCTTATATGTAGGAAACTAAAATTATGAGTGACAATTTGGCGATATTATAAAATCGTATATTGTAAAAACTATTTTTCCTCATTGGTATAATTCCAGATAAATGACTCAAAGAAGTATTCCAATAATAATGGAATAAATAAATGGAAATTTATTCTGGAAAACTAACTCCGAAGGTATGAACTCGGGGCGAAATCGAAAGCATTTTTTCTTGGAAGTTTCACAGGCTCCATTACAAAGCTGTAAACTAAAAAATGAATTTCCTACATTTGGCACGAGTCGAGATTTGCTAACAAAGTTCCTTTTACTCCCTCAGCTACACAAAGTGTAGGGAAAGTTATGTGATCGGTCAGAAATTCCATGAACCCAAAAGGGTAATGAAAAATTTCATCATATGTGATAGTAAGATGTGGGACGAGATTTCTCATAGAAATAAAAGACGTTGTCTTCCCACTGTTTTATTTTTGACCAGAACTGGTTTCCTTTGCAACAGCGTCATCATTAGTGGTACATCCCACCCACACAGCGTAGCGGTTGCCAGTTGTCCTTTAACCGCTACGCTGCGTGGGTGGGATGTACCACTGATGATGACGTTGTTTCGTAGAAAACCTGTTCTGGTCTAAAATTAAATAGTGGGAAGAGAATGTCTTTTATTTCTATGAAGAATTTCATAGGAAAATTTCATAATCGGCCAAAGAGAAGAGGGGGCATCAGAGGAGGGTATGAACTCAAAATCTCTTAAAAACAAAACAAAAACCCATAATTGAATGGTTTATCAGAGAAGGGGGAGGTTCAAGTCAAAAACCCGAATAACTGGCAATGTGCGAGGTTGGCGCTCTGTTAGGACAGGCCATTCTAGTGGGCCAGCTTTAGTTAGGACGAGCCATGCTAATGAGCCATTTCCAACTTGCGAGGGTGACGCCTTGTTAGGACGAGCCATGCGAGTGTGACCCTGTTTGGACAGGCCCTGCTAGTGGGCCAGCCCCAACTTGCGAATATGAAGCCCTATTAGGACGAGCCATGCGAGTGTGACCCATGTTTGGACAGGCCCTGCTAGTGAGCCAGCCCCAACTTGCGAATATGACGCCCTGTTAGGACGAGCCATGCGAGTGTGACCTCTATTTGGACAGGCCCTGCTAGTGGGCCAGCCCCAACTTGCGAAGATGACGCCCTATTTGGACAGGCCCTGCTAGTGAGCCAGCCCCAACTTGCGAGGATGACGCCCTATTTGGACAGGCCCTGCTAGTGAGCCAGCCCCAACTTGCGAGGATGACGCCCTGTTAGGAGCCTCTTCCCTCGGGCTCTCCGGATCATGGCTGAGCTATCGGTAGTAGATTAACCCTGAGCCCCTGGGACTCTGCCCTTGGATTTATAGTTGTGCCTCCCTCTATAGATCTCCTCGCTCCGCCCACTCCCACCGTGTTATTACCTTCCAGATTACCTGTAACATCAGTTCACTTTACCTCCCTCCCCCTCCTTTATTCAAATTTGCACACTAATAGCCAAGGAAATATTTCTTCTCATCCCTTAGATATAGGATGACACTAATGTCTTTACTTTTACACGAACAAAAGTGTTCAGTTTTTCTTGAAAAATGTCAAAACTAAAAACATCCCTTGGTAGCCAGCCGAAGTCTATTAGATTATTAATCGATTGATATAATTACTAAATGAACAGAATTGGGTTTAGGTTACATTGACTCTTTGTCGCCAAATCTGTCCTCAAGTTATCGTAAACAACGTCCTAATTCGTCTACAAGAACTAAGTCGATTTTACAGAATATTGCGTAGACTACCTGGACCAAACTAAAAACTTTCCACTCACAACAAACTAGCACCGTACACAGCTAAGCTACGTCCAGTTCGGACCTAGCTGAAGTCTATATATAACAATTATAAATCGTATCCAAACGCATTCCAATATAATTGTGTCGAGTTGTCAATGCTCCCTCCTTTCTCACCGGAGAAGCTCTCCACATAAATATACCTACTGTCCTGGAATATACCTTTTGTCCTGGAATATACCTACTGTCCTGGAATATACTTTCCTTAATAACCTTTCATCCCATCCTAACACATCCGAACAAGTCCTTTCTACGAGTAATACGAAAACCCTAATAACCGAAGTAATGAATGTATCGGCAAGATATTTCATATGTAAATTCAACACCCCATAAGGACGTCACCTATGAATGTTCAGCCAAATCTGCCGAAGGGAAGGGGGATCAGAGGAGTTCAACTAAAAAACCATAATAACTGTCGATGAACCGTGTGTATCAATATGAAATTTCTTATGAGGATTCTAGAAGTTCCTGAGAAAACCAGCTATTTTTCAGAGGAAGTGCAAAAATTTGTTTCAGAGGAAGTGCAAAAACTTTGTAGATTAATTAGCGCTGGGGAAGTACATTGTTAGTGATACACCGACAACTTTTTTTTTGTACATTTACCCAACAACTTTATCTATTTTATTATAAAGATATACAAATTTCAAATGAATATATTGAGGTAGGCTTGCTAAGTATGCAACCTTCAACATTTACGATAAATAATTTTAAATAATATTATTAATACCATATTATGAAAAAGTAAATATAAGATAAATTATCTATTTACAACAGAATGAGAAAGAGCTAAAGTGAATAAATGTAGTAACATTAATTACATGTAGAGATGAAAGTTTTAGGTTACCACGTATATCTTCATATTATTTGTAATTCTATTGTTTGAAGTAAATATCCTGTTTAAAACGAAACATTTCTTGTCTTCATATTCGCAAAATCCTAATCAGCAATTAGGTCAGTCCTTTCAATGCAGTTTTGCTTACAGAATTTATAATGAGTCTTAACAAACTACATGTCAGTCATATTGTTAAGACTACAACCACATTAGGTCGGGAGTTATTTTCAACAAGATAATAGAAACTACGTTCTGTGTTCTGCTACTAACCAAGTGGGAAGCCAATCACTTTATCGTAGACTAACGTCGGTTTTCTGCATCTCTTTCATATCTGATTTGTGATAATTAATAAAATGCAAATTAAAATAAAAAGAAATTAAATAATATTAAAATAAACAAATAAATAATTAAATAAAATTACCACATTTCCTGTAGAAATTATAGCTGTTCTACTAAATTTTAATTTCGACAGTTATTTCCGAAAAGGGCGAAAGTTCAAGACGTGCAATTTTCAAGAAAGAAAAATTTCAATTAATAATTATTTCATTTGGATTTCTTTTAAATATAAAAATGAGATGCCATATTGTTTTCTTTTTTGAGAAAATGTTCAATCTAATCCAAAGGTATAAATTATCTTACTGGGTTCACAGGGAAATTAATAGCATAGAATAAAGCACTAGTATTGGGTTTATTTATCTAAACCTTCATTATACATCAAATCAAAATGTCAAAATCAAATTACTTACATTAAAAATGTTACAAACTAATTTCTACATCTACTTATATACTCTTTTCTTTTTAAATATTGTGGCCATTCTTCAATTCAATGTTATTTTGGGCATATAAACATATAAATAAATAAAAGTACCATCTACTTCACTATTCTTTTCACTCCTACATGGTTCACACTATCTAAAACATCTGATCGTCGTCTTTTGTCTCCATTCATTGGTTGTTCACATTTCGTTTTAAAACAAAATGCGACTAGTCCATATTTGTATATTTATTCACTATTTAAGTTACTTCACTCCTAACAGCTGTTTTTATACATATGATAATAATTGATTTTATAATATATTAATAATCTTAATGTGTGTAAATGTTTTCTTAGTCTTGTGTAAAGATTCTTAAGAGAACCCATTTGGCAAACGACATCCCGTTTTCCCTCCGAAACGGGTTTACCGACTTTCTTGAAAATCAATAGGTGTCTTACTTAGGGAGGGAGTTGTGGATGCTCATACTAAATACATTCATTCCATCGTTACATTGACAGTTATTAGGGTTTTGGGGTTGAGCTCTCCTTCTCTGACCCCTTCTCCCATTTGGCTGAAAAAACGACAGGTCGATACGGCAATGGCAGTTTAGGATTTTTGAGCATAACCCCCTCTTGTTCTCTATAAAATTTCATGTTGGTGTATTACTTATCCAGGCCCTCTAAGGGCCACAACTATTGATTTTCAGCCAAATCGAGAAGGGGGGAAGTAGAGGGAGGCTTAACTCTCCTAAATTTATTTGTGTATCCAGAACCCCCTGAGGACGAGACCTATGGATTTTCAGCCAAATCAGCTAAAAGAGGTGTGGGTTAGGAAGGGGGTTAACACAAAACACCCAATAACTGCCTATGAAATATTGAGTTGCTGTGATGCTATGGAGATCTGGAGCTGTCAAACTGTGGTGCTGTGGTGTGGAGCTGTTGTGCTGTGGAGTTGTTGAACTGCTGAGCTATGGAAACGTAGAGCTGTGGAGCTGTTGTGTGATGGTGCTGTTGAACTGCTGAGCTATGGAAACGTAGAGCTGTGTAGCTGTTGTGCTTTGGTGCTGTTGAACTGCTGAGCTATGGAAACGTAGAGCTGTGGAGCTGTTGTGTGATGGTGCTGTTGAACTGCTGAGCTATGGAAACGTAGAGCTGTGGAGCTGTTGTGCTATGGTGCTGTTGAACTGCTGAGCTATGGAAACGTAGAGCTGTGGAACTGTTGTGCTATGGTGTTGTTGAACTGCTGAGCTATGGAAACGTAGAGCTGTGGAGCTGTTGTGTGATGGTGCTGTTGAACTGCTGAGCTATGGAAACGTAGAGCTGTGGAGCTGTGGTGCTATGGAGCTCTCACTGTCTGAGGGAGGAATGTCATCCATATGGATGGGTTAGTTTGGGAAGCTCCATCCCCTGTTTACATCACACTCAACTCCCTTCTTTACCATGAAAACCGCCTTTTGGTTTTACTATCCATTTCCTTAAACTGGGGCCCCTTTCAAGGATTGATATGGAAACCATTTACCTTCATAGTTCACGTCATTATTATATAACAATATAGCAACGATACATGTTTTTATTTTACATATAAAATCCTTTACATCGGTCCTTTTCGCGGATAATATACTATTTATATCTCTACTTTATTTCTAAAGCTCTTCGAACATTAAACAAATGAAAAATAAAGAAGAACTTTCTTTTTTTATTATTAAGTATTTCACAATATCTCTATAGAAAATGTTAAGTCACTAAACGAATTGCTGCTAATGAATGAGTTTATATTTAATGCGTCCAAAACAATTATTTTTAATTTCAAAATGACGCCTAAATTCCCAAATCAAAAACCGCCATTGGTAGTTAATACTCTTTCCATATCATTTAAATTGGGTATTTGTGGAACGTCGGATAGAGTTTCGTAAAACTCGTGGAATTCTGTAATTTCCAGATAAATCGAAAAACATCGTGATCCAAATCCATTGTCCAAGACTAGAGAAGCATGTTTAGCAGGTTATGAATAATTACTGTTTTTGTGGACATTTTTCACGGAATAAAATTCTAATGAGAGAGAGTTTTGTTGTTTGTGGAGGGGAGAGAGTGAGGGGGATGGTGTTTTGCTAAAAGGAGCATTGGTCCGCGAAGTCTGCTCTTCCCCCATGACGCCTCTAAGATCAATGAAACAGCATCTCCCTAGGAGGCCCATTCCAACTACATGTATCCCTTCCAATGTCTCTTCTCCGCCCCACCGCCTATTTATATTATCCGCTCAGACAGGGAACAGCAGCGTAGCCTTTCCGTTAATACAATGATTCCTACTTGCATTTCGAATAGGAGCGGGTCCGTTCAGACATGTTGCGAATCATGGATGTACCGTTCGACATTGTCAGATAGTTTTGTCTGATCCGTTACACATCTGTACATGTCTCATTTTGTCTGAAGCCTCGATAGGACATTATGCATTATCATCAGGCAGCTTTTAGTTGGCTCCGCGATGGATCAGAACAACCTTATTGAAAGTGTTGAACACATAGTCGCCAGCTGTGAATTATAATAAAGTTTTAAAAGAGATTATATTTAATCTTAGTACAAATTTTCAGTTTTATAGCTTCAATAGTTTCCAATATACTGGGGGGCAGACAGACATCTGACTCGTGTTGGACCTACCATCACCAATGTATTTTTTTTTTGTTTTTTGTGGTGGCCGACCTCCGGTGGAGGTCACGACACCTTCGCCGAATCGTCGGAGAAAAAAAGGGCCTAACAATTTTATTAATAAATAAATTTAAAAAAATATATAGTGAGCTCGGGATAAATGTAGGGCGTTCGCTAATTGTAGTTCGTTGGCGCGCCGGGGACGACTGCAGGCCTCCCCGGCTCAGGGTTATAATGCTTGCTCCTTTCTCCGCCAGGAGGCGACAAATCGGCTGAACATTGGGTAGCCTGTTTCCGTTACCAGCTGCCGTAGGTCAAGTCCCACCTATCTATATGATCCTGTCCCGCGTATCAACTCCACCCTAGGTCCTTCGTACAGCGGACATTCGAGGACCACGTGCTGTTTTATAGTTCTCTTTTCAATTTATACACATGTTCAATTCCTGTCGATACATCAGTACATAGGCAGTTCTTAGGGTTTTTGAGCACAACCCCCCTCCTCTGGTCCCCTCCCCTCTTCGATTTGGCTGAAAATTGATGTGTATTGCCCTTATAGGCTTTTGAACTTACATATTAAATTTCTTGTCAATATGTGTTCAATACTTAGTTATTGAAGTTTTTTTGTTAGTCTCAAAGAGCGGATGGGTAATTCAATAATTGTTAACAATTATTATTATCTGAGTGACGTGTTGGGGTGATAATCGTAATGTGTGGCACCGGCCTATAACCACAATGGAGTTACCACCTCTGAGGGAGGACCATCCTCCCCTTTGTAGAGACAAATTTGTTTCAGTCAGAGCGGTCAAATGTAACTAAAGTTATAGCGATGTAACAGTAGAGCTGTATCTGTAACCTCATTCGGGAGCAAGGTCAGGCATCCTAGCTCAGAGGGTAAAACACTCTGTCTCAACCCCGGGGTAGTCATTTCAATTACAGTAGAGTCCCGCTAATCCGGACTAGATGGGACTGGACCCCATCCGGATCACCGAAAGTCTGGATTAAACGCAATTTGCTGTAAAATGCACATGATAAATATTTTAGAATATTTTTTAAATATTAGCGTAAATAACTTTTTCATCGTAGCCAACTGAGTAAGTCAAGTCAAACCCTCTGTTTGAATTATTTTCGTACTTACCGCTCGCTAAATTAAATTGTTAGATTACTAAATTTTAATTAGTTTTTTTTTAATCCCGTCCGGATTAACCGGATGTCTGGATAATCGGTGTTTGGATCAGCTGGACTCTACTGTAGTTATTTAAATTATACAAAAATATATCTTATATAATGCGTCACTACGGTAACACTTTTTGGTTAGATTGAGATTTTGTTCTTAGTGATTTATTTAAGTCCTGGAAAGATGCACAACATTGAAACTGCTGGATCGGTAGTAATGAAATTTTAAGACGACTGAGAATAGAATTGTATAATTTTTATGGAGAGAGCATAGTAAGGAACTTTGGAAGCAGGTAAGATAATCTGGATCAAATAAAACGAGTGACCGTACACTGTTATCGAATACTTTATTAATTTACATTAAATTTGACTACGGTCTGAATGGGACGAATTGTAGTGACTGTTAATCTGAATTAATCCTATGAAATGTGGGCAATGGTTCATGCAGACACTTTTACCCAGATCATCGTAGAAAATAGCTTTTCAACAAAAGTTTCCAGTTCGTTGTCTGCAAAAGTAGTGCATTTCTGTTGTACATATGGAACCCTGGTTTATCGCTCCTTCGGTGGTTTTTGGCAATTTTGGAAGTGTTAGTCGTGGTCATTGCCTAAACTGTGCTTTTGGTCCAAGTCACATTTTTAGGATTGATAGGTACCTTGTTATTGTTATGTCATTTTAGCTACTTTAAAAATAGTAAGATTTCGACTTGTACCGGAATAATAAACAAAATCATGCTCAATTGTCTAATTGCCAGTGGAAGGGTTTGTTCGCTCAAGTGTTTTGTCGTAAACAACTGAAAATTACCGAAAATATTCGTTATCACGTAAAAGTGTACATTTAAGAACGATATTTGAAGTTTCAAAAAGTATTAATTTAGTATGGAAAATATTGGTAAGAAAGATATCACCTTTTGCTATTTTTCAAAAATTCAAGAGTATTATTTACTTGAAATAAAGAGAAACTATTTCAGGAATGCTGTCTGACGTACTAAAGCTATATGCTTGCGTTTGACAGTGAAAAGCGTTTAATAAGCTAAGTTTACTTAACATGGAATGACCTATATAATATTTGAGTCATTCCATCATTGATGTGCGTTTTTAATAAATACATAATCTACCACTCCACTCTAATAACTGATTAAATTAGATTTAGTTTTTTTTATTATTTTATTTTTTACGTTAAACTTTGCATTTACAGAACGAAAAGGTTGAGGTAAAACAAAAATGGGCCTCACGACTGCTGGGAAAGCTAAGGAAAGACATCACGCAGGAGTGCCGAGAAGACTTCGTCCTCAGTATAACGGGCAAGAAACCAGCCATGTGCGTTCTGTCCAACCCGGACCAGAAGGGCAAGATGCGAAGGATAGACTGCCTCAGACAAGCGGACAAGGTCAGATACCTAAAACTATCTTAGCTTGTCATTTTACAGTTGAGACCTGTAGCGGTGGAGGGCAGGGAGTGTGGTGGGGGAGAGGGTGAGTGGGGGGGGGGGGGGGAGTGGGAGAGTGGTGGGGGAGAGGGTGAAAGTGGTCGGGGAGAGAAAGAGTGAATGGGGTAGAGAAGGAGTCGTTAGGGGAAGGGAGAGTGGTGGGGGAGAGGAGGAGAGGATGGGGGAGAGGGAGAGTGGTGGGAGAGAAGGAGAGTGGTGGGAGAGAGGGAGAGTGGTGGGAGAGAGGGAAAATGGTGGGGGAGAGGGAAAGTGGGGGGATAGAGGGAAAGTGGTGGGGGAGAGGGAGAGTGGTGGGAGAAAGCCATATGCCGATATCACCCTGCGGTAAATATTCTCGCATAACCGTTTCAAATAAAGATATACATACAGTTTGCCCCCTATATAACACATTTTTTTTTCCTTATTTACAAATAGCTATTTAAACTGTATAAAAATAAATACAACAGGCAAATGTGCTAAAAGAGAACGGCAATGTCAAGAGGGTAGAAATCACCCAGTGGGGACACTCCCTAGTCACTGATTTACTCTCATTTGTAATCACTTTCACTGCTGCTGCTAAGGAGATCTCTAGGCCATTGACGCTTAAGGCGTCGTTGGGGAAGTGTGGCAGAATGGATGGCACGGACTAGAGGATTATTGTGGGAACTAAGAGAGGAAAACAATTTTTTATATTTGGATTTAGCGACTTCGGTGACAAAATTTACGTTAAGGTCAGTGTGAAGAGTTTTGGATTGAAAGGATTGGATGCGCTGGAGATTGGAAGTCTTGGCAGAACCCCAGAGTTCAAGTCCGTAAGTTCACATAGGTTTGAATACTGCATTGTATATTAGTCGTTTTGTTTTCAAAGTTAATTTGGATCTCTTGTCTTCTAGTCTTAGTAGAAGTTTATGTCTGTTCATTTCTTGTCTTTTCAATCTCATGTGAGGATTCCAAGTTAGTCGTTTGTCGAGTATGAGGCCTAGATAGCGGACTTCGTTTTTTAAAGGGATGGTATTTTTGTTAAGGTACACTGGAGGGTAGATATATTTTCGAGGAAGGATGAAGACGATGTGAACTGTTTTCGTGTCGTTCACCTTCACTCTCCACTTTTTGTACCAGGACTGAATGGTTATCAGGTGTTCTTGGAGGTGTCTGGATAATAGGACTGGGTCGGGATGAGGAGAGAGGATAGCAGTATCATCTGCAAAGGTTTCGTTTGAGAAAAAGAAGGTTTTTGTCTGCTTCACAGACATTTCATCGATTATTTTGATTCATAAATCAATTTCTCTCAATTAAAGATAAAAGGATGCGGTTTTAACTTTCTTATACTTACAATATGAGCAAGAATTGTAATTGTGAGGAAATTTTCAACGGGATGTCAAGTTTCAAGGTCCCCAGAAGACGATTGATAATTTCGCGATGATGTCTGTGTATGTGTAAATGATGGGAACTTTGTGAGCGCTCTAACTTAACTCAAAATCAAAAAAGAATGTAGCATTGAACTATGAAGATGTGCACTTTACTATGGGGCCTAAGTAAATTTTAAAAGATAATGCCTGTATTTATGACATAATCAAAATCACTTTAAATATGGTTTTTCTAAGGCTCCCACGGTTTGGGAGAAAGGTATCGAAAACCGTTACTAAAAAGATGAAATGTCTTGAAACCCATACATTTTTTTTTTTTTAATTTTATAAAGATTTAATTCAGTTTATTTTTAATTGTTATGTCACAGAAAACAAATTAAAAAAAAATATTTTTAAAATTTTATTTTCGTGTTCTTTTACGGCATCAAGATCAATCAATATTAGATGTATCTATTATCTATCTATGGTACTAAATATTTTGTAAGGGTATCACTATTTTAGAGGTATCTTGTTATAATAAAAATTACTTTTTACGGTATAATTATGTGTTTGTGTGTGTAACCTCTTTTTGAACAATTTTTTATGTCATTTTACGGGTAGAATAGAAGTTTATCCGTTACTCATAAACAATTTTTTATTCGCGATTAATGAATAATTTTTTATTCATTATTCGTGAATGATTTGAATTCAAGATTAATTGACAATTATTCTCTTTTTATTCACTCGAGAATAACCACGAATGAAAAAAATCTTCAGTAACGAATAAACTCTTACGAATTAATTTTTATTCGTTATTTATCAATGGAATGATTTTTGCCCAACTCTGGCTTGGGAGAGGGACTGCCCTACATTCTCCTCTCTAATTTACAGTCCCAAGTGTTTTTTAACAAATGGGTGTGATTTTGGTTTTTAATTTATTGGGATTGCTTCATAATTTATTGAAAGGATTTTAAGCTATTCCAAAAACTTTTCCGCCGCTTGAAACAAAATGGCGTCAATATATTTCATAGGATCGTTCCACGCTGAAAATGTTGTTTAATGATAGGGATTTTTACAAAGTTTGGTGGAGATCTGAGCTTCAGTGTCCCTAGTGGCTGTACACGATTCCTTTTTTGAAAATGTGGTTTAATTATTTGTGAAGATTTTGACTTTCCCGGATCCTTGGGTACCCTCACAAAATTGTTTATTTTCGGGATGTAGTTGACCTGTTGTGTGGGGTCTCATTTCAAAGAGGGGAATCTGACAATCCCAATGTGTTTATTTTATTTTTTAATATTATTTCAGAATTTCGCCCCCGGGCCAAATCGTGGACCTACAATTAGACAATACCCAAAATAGCTTATCTTGAATTTCGCTAACTTCTTTTTTTTTTTACTTGTGCCTCCACTGGTGATAAACGAAAAATTGGGATGAGTTTTCATCGGTGTTATGAATTTTTAAGTGGTTTTTACCACTTGGAGATAGGATCAATAGTAATGAACCTATAGAAACATCGCAATTTGTTATATTATATACATTTATTTTATTTTATTATATGAATACCAAATGCCTCGAAAAAATATAATAAATAATATAATAAAAAGCATGCCTACCAAAACTCGAAATCGGCATATCCAGTTTTCTTGAAATTTTGTATGGAGTTTCATCATGGCTCTAAATTGTAGAACACATTTCTTTTCTTAGAAAAGTGCAGTACCTTTTCTGGTATTGAGTATAATATGAACATGAATAAAAAATTAAATTAATGTGTAATAATGTCAAATTCAAGTCACATTCAAAGTTTAGCTGTTTCTCCAGCCTATATATCGGAATTGAGTTGGTTCCGGCCAATTCAACACAGAATCTTTTCTTTTAATCATATTAATTTAAGCCTCCTTCTTTAATATAAGGGGAATACTTCCTGAATCCCTTCCATACAGCAATAGCATCGTCAAAACATCATCCCTTAGTAGTATTAGTTTTATTTCCGAAAACGCTCTCAACCATACACCTGTCCCGTCAATGTCTTCATTGCGTCCATTCTTCTCTCTCCTCGACCCAGTCCGATCATCCCGATACCTCCAAGTGTTTACGACGTCTTGAATCTTCGCACAAATATACCTGCTCTCCAGTACACCTTAACGATATTCCTAGACCTCCTCAACTCAACAAACGATGGGCGGGCATCCTCATGCTAGGTGGAAAAGACAAGAAATGTGCAGACGTTACAAACTGTTACTTCATGATGTTAGGATAATTGAGAGAGTATTGTTGTGAGGGTTGTGTTGATGGCATGCCATCTACATTCCAAAGTGACGTGTGACGTCAGATTTAGCAGACCAGTCTGAGGGGGAACAGTGAAAACAAACACAGTCTCCCTAAAGAAAGAAATAAAGTAACGTAAAGAGGAGGGGAGTCGGAGATATTTGCAGATGTCAAGAGGGGAAGGAAGGAGTGAGTAGGCTGACTGGTGGGGGTCGGAACCAGAAGGGGACATACAGAGGGGAGGACTCGGGGTCCATACTGAGAACAGACTGGAGATTAGGGTCTATACAGAGGACAGGACTGGACAGTAGGGTCTATACTGAGGACAGGACTGGGCATTGGGGTCCATACTAAGGACAGGACCAGGACATTGGGGTGTATACTGAGGACAGGCTGGACATTGGGGTCCATACTGTTGGCAGGACCGGACAGTAGGGTCTATACTGAGGACAGGACCAGGACATTGGGGTCTATACTGAGGACAGGACCAGGACATTGGGGTCTATACTGAGGACAAGACTGGACATTGGGGTCCATACTAAAGGCAGGACCGGACAGTAGGGTCTATACTGAGGATAGGATTGGATATTGGGATCCAAACCAAGGATAGGGTGGGCATTGGGGTCTATATTGAGGAAAGAACTGGACTTTGAGGTCTATACTGAAAACAGGACCGGACTTTGGGGTCTATGATGAGGACAGAACAAATTACCGAGGAAAATCCCGGGAGTCGTAGATGGTCCGCAGATTTTGTAAGCTTTACTTCGTGTTCCGCGGGCAAGAAAAGTTTGAGAAACATTGCTGCAGTTAGTTAGATGGGATGGGGATGGAGGAAACAATAAAAGTTGGGCGATTGGTTCCCCAAGTGTTAGGTAGAGGCAGTACCGAACCAAGTTGGTGTGCTAATTGTCCTCCATAAATCGAGACCGAGAAGGCGTTCCCCACTCCATCACTCCATTAGCTACCAACGCTCCAAGGTGAGTCCTAATTAAATGACTGTCTCCAGATTGATCCTGGCACTTCTCACTCCCTCCCTCTCTTCTTAACCTACTCGTCTCCTCATTCTGCCTAGCCAAGCAGGTGTTCTTAGACATGCCCTTCCCCCGGAATCTCCTCAAAACCCTCCTGTTCCTTAATGTACAATCATGGATCTTTTCCTAAACACACCAGATTCGTGGATCCCTCCTTGGCGACTTCTGGTCTAGAGTATATATTTGAAGATTTAGTTCAAAATATAGACAACATAAATCCAGTTTGTTTACACTGGCCCCAGAAAAGAGAGAGGAGCGGAGAAGGGGGAGGCAAGAAGTCCCAGATCATCTCCCCCTCCCCCCCCCCCCCCCTCTATTGATAAAACCTGATCTATGGCAGGAATATGAAGGGGAAGGGACTGGTGGACAAACAGCAAGAACGTGCTGACACTCACAGATATGCATAAGGGTCAGTGTCGCCTAATGAGAACGCAACCTCACCCGACCTCCACACCATACTACACTGCCAAGTCACCGTTCCACGCGTGTTCACGTCTTTCCTATGTCAAATCATTTTCTCAGTCTCTTTCGGAGTCCAAGGAAAGAGCTTTACGATGGTCCAGACATATTTATCAGGAAGGAAACAGGAAGTCTCATACCAGGACCAAGATTCTCTAAGTTGTGAGAGGAGTTCCTCAAGAATCTGTCCTAGGGCCTCTGTTGGTTTTTAACCGATAAAAAAAAAATGTGTGTATTTGCCAAGTATATTTGTCCGCGATTATCTCGGAAACCACTGAACTGATCGTGATGAAACTTTCACTAAATGAATCTTGACGATCACGAGAAGGTTTTAGGTACCCTTGACAGGGGTTCTTAACCTTTTGTCCAGCATGATTGTATGCGGTACGTACTTTTAGGCGATTATCTCAATATCCAATAAACGGATTTTTATGAAGCATAATATAATTCACTAAACGACTCTGAATAACATTCAAGATAAAGAGTAGATTTCAGACATTTGATAGATTATTATCTCGATATACCCTGAGCTTTCGCTGAGGGCTTGGCGGAGGAAAGGTCATCGAGGCGGGAAATATTCGAGTGAAGCGCGCCAAAGACAAATAAATCCAACAGGTCAGGAAGTTTATTAGGGTCAGATGACCAGTAAGTTGGGGAATCAGAAGAAAAGTAATCATAATTTCTGGAGGACAGAACTCGGTTAAGGACTCGGCCTCTCGAATAAGCCTATAAAATACTCTACTGCCCCATCGAGGATGTTTCGCATTGTAGTCACCACCAGATAGGAATCGTGGACCAAGGGTTCAGAAAAATGCCTGGAACTGGTCAGGGGACATCGCATTTTGAGGAGGACAGAACACTGCTGATATGTTAAGAGGTTTATTAATTATTTTCGTTTATCTGTGACACCCTGTATACAGATTTTATTTGTTGAAAATATATTTTTTTTAATTTTTATTTTTTAAATTGTTTTCCACATTCATTAACACATAATCGCTAATGAAATTATATCCGTATAAATTCCCAATACTAAAAATAACTCTCCACAAGAATTGAAAGTTTTATTTATTCTACCGCCATTTTTGGGGTAGCTATTTTTAGTAGATATTTTGAATTTTCAGTATTTAGTATTTGACGTTTGATATACGAGTCGGACTTCACGCTCCCTCCCTCCACCCTGTGTTCCCAAAGTTACTTTCTAAAGTACTTCCCCAGACAGAATTATATGTAATCAACAAGTTTCCTTTTTCAGTCAAATTAACTAAAAATCAGTGGTGTTTTCACAAAAGGGTAACTTGTGATATTCGAACATTTTCCTGATGGTATTCGAAAAAAAATTTCTAATTATCAATTTATTTTTTATTTATTTTTGTACTCAATCAAATCTAATCATTTGATTTGGCAACGATTGATGAACTAGCTGATTGGTACACATGTATGTACACAAGGGTGACCCAAAAACAACCTTAGTTTTGACTTTTTAATGCGCCCGAGGCCAAAAACCTTCAATTTCATACAAAAATAACACCCTGAAAATGTTATTAAAAATACAAACAATTAGTGATCGCTATTTTAAATTACAGGTCGTTCTCACATCATTTTGTTCGACGAACGTTTAAACTTAACCAAATAAGATATGCAAAGTTAAAACAAGGATAAAAAAAAAGTTTTCGGTTAACCGCGCTGTACTTCCCCAGAATGGATTAATCAATTAACTTTTCGCTCCCCCTCCTAAACCATTTGGGCTAAGAATCAATAGTTGACTTCCCTATGTAAGTCAGCTTCTGAACCCCCATACTAAATTACATTCATTACATCGACAGTAACTGTTATTGGGGTTCTTGAGTTGAGCCCTTCTCTGATTCCTCATTTTCCTTCAGCCGATTCAGCTGAAAATTAATACATGTCGTCTTTATGGGGTTTCGCATAGTCATATGAAATTTTGTGTCGATACATTCATTACAACAGCACTATTATTACAGTTTTTGTGTTAAGCCTCCCCCCGATTACATAACTTCCCCTCTACTTCTTATAACTGGGGAAGTGCAATATATTTTGATTGGTCCTAACTGTGACAGCCAATGAAGAAATACAGAATAAAGGTGGCCCTTTATTAGTCCAGTGCAATTAGGTTTAGGTATACCTCGGAACCCAGCTATAATAAATAGATTTGAATGTTTCCGGTTTTTTTGAATTTCTTATACTAAAAAGTAAAAAGTTTTCCCTTTGAAACTTTCCGCTAATGATTTTTTTTTTTTTAAGGGTACTCTCATGAAAATATGGCTTTACTTCTAGTATAGTAGGTATACCTACCTAGGTACCTTTTACAGCTATATTCATTTTTTCTCTCGAGAATTATTTAATTTCTATATAAAGTATATAAAGGGACTACAAACGCCCTTGAAAAGTAGCCATTGCAGGTATAGAAAAGGGAGTAGGGTGGGGAAGCAGGAAGCAGGGATAGTGGAGGACACGAGTGGCCCAGCTCCCAAAACAGTTTAGTATCGTGCCTGTGTTCACGTGGAACGTTATTTTGAATATTTTTTGCTGTATTTGTTGAAATTCTCGATTATATTCCCCGACAGAAACGTATGCATCATGTGTCGCTACAATGATAATATTCTATTGTATTTTAAAAAATTTCATTTGTACATTTTTATTTATTTCATATTTTTCATTTTCAACTTTCCGTTTGCCAATTTTTCGAATATTTCTTTTTGCTGATAATTATTAATTATGGATAGTTACAGTAAGAATAGTGATTCAGCAGATGTTGAAGAAAATTTTTGTGTTCTTTGTGAAAAACTTCTCAGAGCAGTAATGATGTAGGTACTGTTGTTGAAAATAAAAGAGGATTTGGAACTTTAAAACAGGAGGAGAGAAACGATGGATTATTACAACACTTAAAATAGTTGTATATGCTCATACATCAAGACAGCAGAAGTATATTATTAAAAATTACATTGAAGGCTAGAAAAACAAGTGAATTTCTCTCCTCCAAAAAAAAGATTGCGAAGTTTATCATCATGTGGCTTCGATTGGAAAACAATTTGTTTCATTTGTGAAAAGGAAGCTAGTGATGAAAAAGAAAAACTTAAGAAGAAAAATACATACACGCTCATTGAGAAATTTAGTTGCTTAGTTAGGTACCCGAAGAAGAAAAAAAGATTCATCCACAAGTATTATTACCAATCAAGCAAATATGTCAGGACATAGAAGAGAATGATGACTGCCAGTTTTCTATGCAGGAGTTAAAAAACATCCTAACATTGGAGTACATTCCAGATGAAAAAATCATTAAAGCACGATTAATATCGAAGTTCAAAGACGAAATTGTTATCTCAAGTAAATTTGGTGCAAATATGATAATTTGTTTCAGAAAAAAACGCCATGAAATCCTCTCAAACGTATAGTATCATAGAGAAGAAAATGAAACAGATGAAGAATATAGAATTTTAAAGGCTGCTGGCGAAATTATCAGACGACATAATTCACTAGTACCAGTTACAATGAACCAACCACCAGCTTCTGAAAATTTATTTAAAATTATTTTTTATTCATGTATAACTGGGTGTGGCTCTGCTTGTGGATGTAGAAATTGTTCTATAGCATGTTTACTATGTAAAGGAGTTAGCTGCTTCAATGCTCCACCAGTGATATTAATGAATGACATCGAAAACGAAAACGTCCGAGACAATTAGTTTATATGATTATCCTTTTAATAACAATTTATAATAATTATTATTTAGCATGAGTTGTTAATAAATTATTTTCTACAAAAAAATTGATGTATTTGTATTACTTAACGTTTCTTTCATTCATTTCGCTTTTTGGAGCTTCTGCCATCTTCAAATAATTTTTAAAAAAATTTATTTTTTTTACAAATTCTTCATAATCAA
Source organism: Aradus depressus (assembly GCA_963662175.1). Lineage (NCBI taxonomy): Eukaryota > Metazoa > Arthropoda > Insecta > Hemiptera > Aradidae > Aradus > Aradus depressus. The sequence continues at coordinate 9,119,843 of OY759218.1, forward strand.
CCTCGAAAACTATAACAATCATTATTCTCTTAAAACAAATATTTAAAAATTCCGATAATTGTATTTTTCGTTGAGATTTCTAAAAATTTTTTTTTTATTAATTTTTGGATTTTCGAAATTGCGGTAATTTTCAATAGGTAAACTTTTTAGTTTATGGCATTAGAAATCCAATTTTTAAAAAAATCATTCAAATCCATTCATTATAACTGGGGTTCCGTCATTTTTCATTTATAATGACTAATTGCACTGGACAATATGCACCGATTCCTTATATTTTTCGAAAATCCCATTAATACAGCAATAACGGTAGATAGGCTTCGACCAGGTACGATGATAGTCAACCATAAATAAAGATAAAAAAGTCGTAGGTAAATCACCGGCAATGTACTTCCCCAGAATGAATTCGTCAATTAACTTTTCGCTCCCCCTCCAAAATCAGTCGGTCGTTTGGACTTAAAATCAATAGTTGACTTACATACGGCCTTTTGATTGCACATACTAAATTCATTACACCGGCAGTTATTTAGTTGTGCCCCCTCTGATCCCCCCTCCCCTACGGCCCATTCCACTAAAAAACATTGTTGAGTGTTGTCTTTAAGGGGTTTTAAATTGACACATACAACTTCATCTCAATACATTCATTACAACGGCAGTTACTAGTTTTAAATTGACACATACAACTTCCTCTCAATACATTCATTACAACGGCAGTTATTAGTTTTAAATTGACACATACAACTTCATCTCAATACATTCATTACAACGGCAGTTATTAGTTTTTGTGTTTGGCTCACCCCTAATCCTCCCTTTTTCTATGGCCGACGAATGGAGTCCTGAGCACACAAATACAATATCGTGTCGAAACGTTCATTCTATCGCAAGTTATCGTGTACCACACACAGATTTTTTTTTAAATTTTTGGAATCAGGGTGTCGGAAAACAAGAAATTTCAGTAAAAACTCAAGTTCGAATTTCTGACCGATTACATGACTCCTCTACACTTCGCATAGCTGGGTAGTGATAAGTTAAATCTGAAGTATTTTCTGCCATTCAACGTGGAATATTAATTTCTTAGATATAATCATTATAATCCAGCACCTAGGTGAACATTTTTTTGTAGGGTTCATCGCTGAATAGAACGCATAAATGTTTTTTTTTTTCAAAAAAATGAAGAAAATAGGTGCGAAAATCGAAACATTCGCATGTCGTTTCATGTGATACGAAAACATAAGTTAAATATAGTTTTGAAAAGTACAATATTGTTAAATGGTTATTGAACTGTTAAATGTTATTTATTTTTACTTTAAACAATTTTTAATTTGTATAATATATTACTGCATTGATTTATTTCTTTTTTTTTTCTTTTTACAATCCAGTTAGGCTGCCTATTGTATTTAGACGAAATAATTTCATAAAACTATTTATGAATAGTATATTAATCAATGGCGTTGCCCGAACAAAGAATTGTAAGGTTCTTCTCTTCCTCCCGCTCAGATATTCTGTGAATATAAGTCTAGTATATAACTAAAACGTCTAGTGGAGATAGCTAATGGTGGATACGATACTAAAATGATTTGTGTGAACTAACATAAGAGAGAAATAGAAAGGGGAGGGTTGTTTTGTTTACTTGGGGATGGTAGATCTCTGAGTGGTGGCTCCCTGGGACCTGGGAAGGGCACAACACAGAGATGTATGGAGATAGAGAGAGGAGAAGTCACGGGGGCAGATCCACCCTCACTTCTTTCTATAAAGTTAGGGTGGGGTGGCTTGCGCCAAGAGACCTGAGCACCCACTAAGCGGTGCCTTCCGGTGACCTGGGAAGGGCACAACGCAGAGATGTATGGAGATAGAGAGAGAAGAAGTCACGGGGGCAGATCCACCCTCACTTCTTTCTATAAAGTTAGGGTGGGGTGGCTTGCGCCAAGAGACCTGAGCACCCACTGAGCGATGGCTTCCGGTGACCTGGAATGGGCACAACGCAGAGATGTATGGAGATAGAGAGAGAAGAAGTCACAGAGCAGATCCACCCTCACTTCTTTCTATAAAGTTAGGGTGGGGTGGCTTGCGCCAAGAGACCTGAGCACCCACTGAGCGGTGGCTTCCGGTGACCTGGGAAGGGCACAACGCAGAGATGTATGGAGATAGAGAGAGAAGAAGTCACAAGGAAGATCCACCCTCACTTCTTTCTAGAAAGTTAGGGTGGGGTGGCTTGCGCCAAGAGACCTGAGCACCCACTGAGCGGTGGCTCCTCATTTCCTGAATCCTTGAGTCTCCAGGAAGCCAGGCCTCTTATTTTTTTCTAAATTCCTAGAATATTCAACTGATTCGCGTACTACTTATTATCTCATTCCAGCGCTGCCCTGTCTAATGCTTGAGTGCTGTTTGACTATTGGAGAAGATTCACCTTTTCTGTATAGTCGTCCAGCAGGTCCTTCTTAGGTGCCAAGATCACCAACACATGGTAACATGTCGTCCTAGGAGTATTGTCTTCTCTACACTCCTGCTCGGGATTCACATTTCTGCTCCTATGCGATCCGTATCCCATGTCATGGAACGGCGGGACCAGGGGTGCCCCGCATCGGACTACCAAATTTTGAATCAAATTTTTAAAAAAATGAAATAAGTAGATAAATAAAAAAAATAGAGCTGGGAATCTAGAATATGAATAGATGTTGGTTATAAGTAATCATCCTCAGATCGTGGTGTATTGAATTTTCTTGTCTTAGTCGTTTCCTATTATTATCATATATTTCCTTCAAATGGTGACTTTAAAACAAAATGTTCTTAATTATTTTTGATTAATTTCGTTCTGATAAAAAATGATTTTAATTGCTTCCTCGGACAGGGCGAGGCCCTGTCTGTATCCTGATGTGTACATACTTTGTGACAGTAAAAGGAGTGTAGTTGCTAGTGACAAGCAGAAGCCCTGTTTCTGTGCAGGTGCTACCACCTGCTACTTCTACTTTTAAATAGAAGTTATAAATAACATATATAATTGTTGGACTGTCTTCTTATGAGACTAAAATCAAACAACGGATATCGATATTTCCTGGTGGCCCACCTGTAGGCCCAACTAAAATGAGATCAAAACTATTTGTTATTTTACAATATCTGTTGTTGTACTTCCTTACCTTCCTTACCTTTGCTATGAAATAACATTATTTGTTTGTATTTTCTACTCTATTTTAACTTACATACACAGTACCTTTTTACATTGTTTCTCTCAAGCATGTTTCATCTTAGTTTTTTATCTAGTTTTATATATTTTAATATTACAATTAAATATTTTTATAATAATAATAATTTCGTCATTGTTCCAAAGATTTTATATTGATTAGTTTATTTTCGGATTTGACGTTAAGCGATGGTCCCGAGCCGATGTCAGATACTCGTTAAAGACCCCTGCCCTAGGTGAATAAAAATTTAGGGTAGGCAAAATTAATGCCTCCCACAGTGGAGTCGGGCTCATGTCCACCAGAGTGACGAAAGAGCACTCTGGTAGTAGGTGATATGACCTCATAGTTAAAGCCCGGGCATGAGTCATAAAACCTAACCTAATCTATTGATAAATTTAAGAAAACTCGTGGATAGAAATTATATACCTATAATTGACAATCGGCTTCATTGTTTCAAAGAATTAAATGAGAAATTGAAGCACTCATATTTTGAAATTCTTATAAACATAAATTTTACAATTAGAATAAAATTATAATTGTTTGTTAATGTTTTTGTGTCTGAAAAGTAAAACGACAAGCAACAATGCTGACAAAAATTATAGGTTAAGTAGCAAAAGGAGGAATGAGTAAAAATATCAAGTAGCAGAATAACAGTTGGGTTGGCCATGGTAGCAACAGATCAGATAACAGGTCGGCGAGTAACAGGAAAGAGAATAAGAGGTTATATCAATGAAAAGTTAGTACAGTGAAACCTCTCTTAGACGGACACCCATGGGGCCGTGGAAGTTGTCCGCCCAGCAGAGGTGTCCTCCTAACGGAAGGAAAAGGAAAATAGAAGGCAAATTGATAAGGATGAAAGATATCTTTTCTAAACACGTGTATCGTATGTAAAAAATGTTGTTTATTGAACAACTGAATACAGTTTTAAAAAATAGGAAATTTGTAATAAAATCATAAATTTGTACTAGAATCCGGTTGACGCGAAAAAGGTTCTAAACGCCAAAATAACACTTTCTTCCGCTGCCATGTTGAGAACTACTGGTGGCTGTTAGAACCTTCTTCCATGAGGCTCAACGCTGACGTGGGCTCAATAACAAACTGCTGCTGTAACGGCAAAAAAAAACTTCCCTACACAGTCCCTAGAGGCCTATATAACCTTATTCCACAGAAATCTCATTTTCGACTAAAGTGGCGCTTAGAACCTTTTTTTGCGTCAACCACTCAATTGTCCGCCCACCAGGGGTGTCCGGCTATCAGAGGTGACCGCCAAGAGAGGTTTCACTGTATATGCTGTGATAAGTTATCCTGATACTGAATATGTTATTTTTGAATTTTAGTAGTAGTATGCAACTATGGAAATAAAATAATAGTTGAAATATATCAAATTGCTATTTAGCAATTTGATATATTTCCACTATTATTTTATTACTACAACTGTTGTAGTAGTTACACATACATTTTTTTAAGATGTCCGGTTTCTTGAGACTAGTCCCGTTGAAGTCCAGTCTAGTATATAGTAGTAAATCGTATATCGTCTATGGTAGAGCTAGGTAGGTAGCTAGGTATAGACATTCCTAAAATAACCTTTAAGAACGACTCTGTGATATAAATACACCTCCAGGAATATAGCTCGGCGTCCAACCCAGCTCCAACACTCAACAGCAAACCACAGCACAATCCATCTTCCCAGCTTATATTTAGTTAGAACTAGCTCAACTGCTCACTGTTCTCCGGAAAATTCACCAGCTTCATCCCACACCGATCATTTTACCAAAAAAAATATAATAAATCAAGATATGGCTTCTGAGTTGGTGAACAAACGAACAAATTCCGGTTGTAGCCAATACATGACTTTTTTTATACCAACCACGTTTTGCAGATCACTCGTTGAAGCATCACACTCCCAGTACATTAAAAATAAAAATAGTTCTCGGAATGTATCAGAAAATTGTTTCAAAGTGGATTATCCGATCAGTAACTTTTTTTTTTTTTAATTTCAGTTTTTACCCTTGGCTTGAACTTTAACATATGTCAGAGTAGGGTGGGTGCTGTGGTAGTTGGTAGCTGATAGCTGGGAGCTAAGTGGCATCCTCTGATAATGTCAACCACCAGCCTACCAAAGTTCACCGGGTAGGTGAGGTGACCTCCCGGCCCCTAGCTCCTAGCTTCTGGCTCTAGGAGCTGAGGGCTAGCAGATAGGATCTAGGTGCTAGGTGCTAGGAACTAGGAGCTGGCAGCTAAGAGCTAGGAGACAGGACCTGAGGGCTAGGAGAACGAAGCTAGGAGCTAGGACCAGGGATCAGAGAGCTAGGAGCTGGGGAGTTAAGGGCTCGGAGCTAGAAGCTAGGGGATAAGAGCTGGGTGCTAGGAACTGGAAACTAAGGGCTAGAAGATAGGATCTAGGGGGCTAAGAACTGGTAGCTAGGAACTAAGAGCTAAGAACTGGGAGTTAGGAACTAGGAGCTGGCAGCTAAGAGCTAGGAGAAAGGACCTGAGGGCTAGGAGAACGGAGCTAGGTTCAGGGATCATGGAGCTAGGAACTAGGAGCTGGCAGGTAAGAGGTAAGAGACAGGACCTGAGGGCTGGGAGATCGGAGCTAGGAGCTAGGACCAGAGATCATGGAACTAGGAGCTGGGAGCTAGGAGCTACTAGACCCCAGCTCCTAGCTAGCTCGAAGCACCTAGCTCCTAACTGCCAGCTCAAAGTTTCGAGTTAGTTACCCTAAAGATGATGAGGCGGATCCAGCAGTAGTAGCATCAATTGACCTATGTTTCAGGTGTGGCGATTGGATCTGGTGATGGTAATTTTGTTCAAGGCGATCCCCCTTGAGAGCACCGACGGAGAACGGCTGGAGAAGGCTGCCGAGTGCGCTCATCCCAACCTTTGTGTGAACCCTTATCACATCAATGTCTCTGTCAGGGAGCTGGATCTCTACCTGGCCAACTACATCAACAGTCATGGTAACCGGGGCACAGTATACTCGAGTTTAATTTTTTTTTTGTGATTATTTACTGGGATGATTTTTGGCATTGTCTTAGTCCTTTCACGCAAAACTCCCTTCTCATAGGAGTTCATTTTCATCCTCCACCTTGGAAGATTGACTTTTGGTTGGTTTTTCTTTATTTTCTCGGAAACCGTTCGCATAGGCCAAACCCACAGTTTTCGAGAAAATGTTGGGAGATTTTCGCACAGATTTTTACTTTGCGTATCCTTGCCAGGGTATGTCAAATCGTAAACGTCTAAATAAGGTACAAACACAGAGGGGTCGGGGGGAATGAGCGCCCCCATCACAGAGGGGGGGGGGGGGTCGGAAGGGGTTCCCGCCACCTCAGAGGGTCCCGGGTGGCTTTCCACTGGAAAATTCTAAATTCATGGTCTAAATATGTCTTGGGAATAATATTTCAAGACCACGTAGGTCTGGGGGATATTCTTCAGCTTTGTGTCTTTGACGATTCCAGCAATAGCAATGGTGGCCACTTTAAACAAATCATTATATATATGTATATAAGTTGAGTGTGAAATTGGATATCAGAATAATTATATGAGAAGAGTTTTCTCATTCAATCTGTTTTAATGGAATGATACAAATATAGTTAGACTTCCTGCGCATGCTCCGTCCTAGGATGGACAGCTTATTTTTTTTAGCTTTCTTAATAATTTAATTTTTTTTAAAGGAAGCTCTTGTCTTCTTAGCACATTTCTTGTTTTGAAGTATTTTTTTAGCTCGCTTGAAAAATACTGGTGGACATGAGCCCGACTCCACTATGGAGTCCTAAATTTTTATTCATCCAGGGTAGGGGTCTTTAACGAGTATTGTAAATATGTGTTAGGAACAGGATAGCTTTTTTTGGAAGGTGTTTGAGAATTTTACCGGTAATGAGGTCTTAACCGGGGGGACTTCTTGATGGAGAGTGAGTGGATGAAATGGGTGCTTTCTGAAGGATGAACTGGTTTTTGAGGTAGGGAAAGTTGCAGGCGAGAATCTAGGAATTCTTGGACTTTTGAAGAAAGGGGCAGAGGATCGGGATGTGGCGTGAAAATGTTTTTTGGAGATGGGGTGCAAAAATATTGGATTTGTCCCTATCTGATGCAGCCCAAGAGCCTTCACCACGGCTGGAGGGGAAGGGTTGTGGTATTTCTGAATTTTTTTTTTGTGGACCAGAGAGTTTTGTCATGGGTTGACAATAAGTCTAGGTAGGAATTGTAATTTTCGGAACGGTAGGATGACAATTTTTTTTTTGAGAAGATAGAAGATTAGAAGGTAAACGCATCCTTTTCCACGTGGTCCGGGCACGGCGTTTGGAGGAATTAAGTTCGAGGTTGTCGGTGTGAAGGGAATTATTTCTGGGGGAAAGCTTTCCAAACTACCGGGAGCAGAAGCAGGCACTACAAGACGGGCTAGGGTCCGCCTATGGCATCCCACTCCCTCGGTAACCCCTTCATCCCGAGCTTCAACCTCCACATATGACAGTTTGATATTGCTTTATTGTAAGGTTCACCCTTTTTAAAACTAAAGTAAAAAAAAAGTTTTGGAAATACAATTTTCGTAGATTTTTTAAAATGTATATTTCTTTTCGATACATTATCTCTTCTTCCCGTAAACATTATTTTTTAATTTTTTATATTTAGATAATTGTTTAACCTTTAAACTGAGACTTAGATTCTCTAAGTTAAATAGAACAGGAGATAAGTATTGTTGTACGTGAGGGTAGAGTAGGAGGTCACCGATATTTCAGAGGTAGTGTCCTGAAGATCGCGGGTTCGCTGAGTCCTTTGGTTTTTATTGAACAAGTTAAAAAAACTTGAGCACGCTGTCCTTCATATGGGACATTAAGCGATGGTTCTGAGCTTGTACAATGTCAGGTACTCGTTGAAGAAACCTACCCTATATGAATAAAGATAGTCCACCAGAGTGACGAAATAGCGCTCTGCTCGTAGGCGATATCACCTCGTAGTTAAATTCCAGGCATGAGTGACAAAAGCAAATAAACAAAGAGTACAATTGCAGAATAGCGAGTTTTAAAATTTCATGTAATTCTGAGGAACTCATGTCCGAAAGTGGTTGATTTGACATTGAGACCCAACATTGTTACACTCTCAGGAAATTCAAAAGCCGCCCACTTCCCTAAATTAGCTGTGGCTCCTACAAATAGCAGGGTAAGTAAAACAGTAGAAACTTGGGTTTTGTGGATTCTGCAAAGCAAAGCAGGAAAAATGTAAAAGCAGAATGTCCAATGAAGGGAGGGGGGTGTGGGGGTGCTAATGGGAGGGAGCCGGTAGTGGGTGTTCTCCCGGCCATTTAGGGTGCACCAAATGACTTAGCAAGGATTTGGAGGGGGGCAGCCCAACATCCCAGAGCACCTAGGCCACCTATCTAAACGGCCTCCTTTGCTCCTCCATTATCCAACCTCCTTATCCTAATCTCCATTATCTCTTTCCATTTCCTTTATATTTATGTCTCTTTCCCCAACTATTTCAGACCGCTAATTTACCCTCCTCCTTCCAACTTATATCCTCATCTCAGTTTTTTTTTGCCTGTTGTTACAAGGAAGATGTTCCAAATACGACAACACGGTTTGAGAGGGGGCCCCGCCCGGGGCGGAAGGGGAGGGAGTGTTATATCGTATCAGTAATATCCTGCAACATTATGCAAAAACAAATAAAAACAATGAAGTAATGATTAATAGAGTCGACAGTATCTTTTCAATGTAGAAGGAATTCGAGGTTCTGTCGTCTAAATAAAAAACTCAATATTTGGCCGACGTTTCGGAAACTATTTATTTCTTCAGGGCCTTTTAATGACGAGTGGATGTGTGTGGTGGTGGGACATCACTGGACACAAACTCTCAACGCCTTCACCACCACACACATCCATTCGTCATTATAAGACCATGAAGAAGGAAATAAATAGTTTCCGAAACGTTGGTCAAATATTGAATTTTCATTTACACGACAGAACCTCGAATTCCTTGTACATTAAAACCAATGAACCTGTTTAACATTTATATTGTCTAATTCCATAAAAAATATCTATGTATATGAAGTGTTTTTACATATGAATACCATTTCTTTAGTTTATATTAATTTCTTCTGTTTATCTTGTTTTATTACAATTTTTTTTCACATTCCTACAATTTTTTTAGGTTTATATTTAAAATCATATATTTTCACAGTTGAATTTTTCCGTTAGGACAGTAGGACCTCCTCTGTGGGGTTGGAGCTATTCTCAGGTAATTTTAGAATTGTATAAATATGCCAACCTATCTAACTTAATTGTTACTGTTGAGCTGACGATGGCATGTAAATATTTTCTGTACAATTAGACAATATAAATGTTAAACAACTTTTCATGTCACATTTATTTAAAGAAAGTCGTCGGTGAATCACCAGAAATGTACTTCCCTGGAGCGCATTAATCAACTAATATTTTGCTCTCTCTCTGAAACCGATTTGGCTGAAAATCATCAGGTGTTGTCCTTATAGAGTTCTGGATACATATATAAAATTTCGTGTCAATATATTCATTTTGCCGGGAGTTATTGTGTTCACAGACACATGGAACACACATATGGACACATTTTTGGGATCAAGGGATCGAAAAACATGGAATTCACGTAAAAAATCAACATCGAATTTCAGACCTATTACATAACTTCCCCTATACTTTGTACAGCTGAGGAAGTAAAAGTAATCAAAGGAAATTAAAATTTATATTCTTTGCATGAATAAAAAACTTGACTGTGAGGTCTGAGGCCCCTCGCAGTCGCTCCTCTGAATCAACTAGTGCAGCGTCCCGACATAGGCTAATCGGAACGTACAGCAGCTCTAATTATGAGTAAAAATATAACTCATGTATGTATTGTAGGGCCGGATCAAGAAATGTCGGGGCCATTATGAATAATAAAAAATATATTATAGTGAAACATAAATTACAGTCAACATTTAATTTTCACACTTATTCTGTATTTTTTGTGTTAAAAGCTTTCGACAATAAGATTATGCTAAAAAATATTTAATTTGCTAAGTAGTAAATAATAACTAGAAAAACTTACTTTTTCTCTTTATTAATCGGTCCGTTTGACCATTCTCACAATGATGTCCGTGTGTGGATTGTGTGCTGCTATTACTGGATGTAAGAAAGTCAATCTCAGAATTTCGCTGTAAAATGAAACAAAGAAATTCGCTGATCCAACATATTACTTTCTTATACTCACATTCAGTAACGTCAGTATGGATAGAACTTGAGAGGGTGGAGGGGAGGGAGAGACAGTCCTCTTATGCCCACATCATATACTTTTTTTCTTGCTTGGCCAATTAACGCATTTCCAAGTTTTAAAAAAAATGTTTGGGCTATATAACAGTGATTAAAACAAGAAAAACAAAGTAGATAGAAAACGAACCAGGGCGCCATTATACATCTCTAATGAACAGTTATAGAATATGCCATTAGTGTAATTATCATAAAATGTTACATACTTTGTCCATGCAAAATTTCAAAATATACCGTAGAATTTCATCGAAGTTTTTATTAACAGCTTAAAAAGCTAACTAATTAGGTAAAAATAAAACAATAAAATCTAAATAAAACTGAACAAAGTCTACATCATAACAGAATAAAAATGTGAGTCTCAACGTTTCCAAATTCCTTCTTTATTTCACGTCCTGTAAGGCACATCTTTAAATACTCATTAATGCCGTGCTTTCCTTCATTTTACTAACCTAATTAACTTTATTTTACATATTTTGTTTTTTTTATTAAATATTTGATCATAAATACATATTTATGCACATATTTTTTTAAGTACATATAAATCCGCCCCCTATTTTACATATATTTTTTTTTTATTAAATATTTGATCATAAATACATATTTATGCACATATTTTTTTAAGTACATATAAATCCGCCCCCTATTTTACATATTTTGTTTTTTTATTAAATATTTGATCATAAATACATATTTATGCACATATTTTTTTAAGTACATATAAATCCGCCCCCTATTTTACATATTTTGTTTTTTTTTATTAAATATTTGATCATAAATACATATTTATGCACATATTTTTTTAAGTACATATAAATCCGCCCCCTATTTTACATATTTTGTTTTTTTTATTAAATATTTGATCATAAATACATATTTATGCACATATTTTTTTAAGTACATATAAATCCGCCCCCTATTTTACATATTTTTTTTTTTTATTAAATATTTGATCATAAATACATATTTATGCACATATTTTTTTAAGTACATATAAATCCGCCCCCTATTTTACATGTTTTGTTTTTTTATTAAATATTTGATCATAAATACATATTTATGCACATATTTTTTTTAGTACATATAAATCCGCCCCCTATTTTACATATTTTGTTTTTTTTATTAAATATTTGATCATAAATACATATTTATGCACATATTTTTTTTTAGTACATATAAATCCACCCCCTTTTTTACATATTTTGTTTTTTTTATTAAATATTTGATCATAAATACATATTTATGCACATATTTTTTTTAGTACATATAAATCCGCCCCCTATTTTACATATTTTGTTTTTTTTATTAAATATTTGATCATAAATACATATTTATGCACATATTTTTTTTAGTACATATAAATCCGCCCCCTATTTTACATATTTTGTTTTTTTATTAAATATTTGATCATAAATACATATTTATGCACATATTTTTTTTAGTACATATAAATCCGCCCCCTATTTTACATATTTTGTTTTTTTTTATTAAATATTTGATCATAAATACATATTTATGCACATATTTTTTTTAGTACATATAAATCCGCCCCCTATTTTACATATTTTGTTTTTTTTATTAAATATTTGATCATAAATACATATTTATGCACATATTTTTTTAAGTACATATAAATCCGCCCCCTATTTTACATATTTTGTTTTTTTTATTAAATATTTGATCATAAATACATATTTATGCACATATTTTTTTTAGTACATATAAATCCGCCCCCTATTTTACATATTTTGTTTTTTTATTAAATATTTGATCATAAATACATATTTATGCACATATTTTTTTTAGTACATATAAATCCGCCCCCTATTTTACATATTTTGTTTTTTTTTATTAAATATTTGATCATAAATACATATTTATGCACATATTTTTTTTAGTACATATAAATCCGCCCCCTATTTTACATATTTTGTTTTTTTTATTAAATATTTGATCATAAATACATATTTATGCACATATTTTTTTAAGTACATATAAATCCGCCCCCTATTTTACATATTTTGTTTTTTTTTATTAAATATTTGATCATAAATACATATTTATGCACATATTTTTTTTAGTACATATAAATCCGCCCCCTATTTTACATATTTTGTTTTTTTTATTAAATATTTGATCATAAATACATATTTATGCACATATTTTTTTAAGTACATATAAATCCGCCCCCTATTTTACATATTTTGTTTTTTTTATTAAATATTTGATCATAAATACATATTTATGCACATATTTTTTTAAGTACATATAAATCCGCCCCCTATTTTACATATTTTGTTTTTTTTATTAAATATTTGATCATAAATACATATTTATGCACATATTTTTTTTAGTACATATAAATCCGCCCCCTATTTTACATATTTTGTTTTTTTTATTAAATATTTGATCATAAATACATATTTATGCACATATTTTTTTAAGTACATATAAATCCGCCCCCTATTTTACATATTTTGTTTTTTTTATTAAATATTTGATCATAAATACATATTTATGCACATATTTTTTTAAGTACATATAAATCCGCCCCCTATTTTACATATTTTTTTTTTTAATTAAATATTTGATCATAAATACATATATATGCACATATTTTTTTAAGTACATATAAATCCGCCCCCTATTTTACATATTTTGTTTTTTTTATTAAATATTTGATCATAAATACATATTTATGCACATATTTTTTTTAGTACATATAAATCCGCCCCCTATTTTACATATTTTGTTTTTTTTATTAAATATTTGATCATAAATACATATTTATGCACATATTTTTTTTAGTACATATAAATCCGCCCCCTATTTTACATATTTTGTTTTTTTTATTAAATATTTGATCATAAATACATATTTATGCACATATTTTTTTTAGTACATATAAATCCGCCCCCTATTTTACATATTTTGTTTTTTTATTAAATATTTGATCATAAATACATATTTATGCACATATTTTTTTTAGTACATATAAATCCGCCCCCTATTTTACATATTTTGTTTTTTTTATTAAATATTTGATCATAAATACATATTTATGCACATATTTTTTTTAGTACATATAAATCCGCCCCCTATTTTACATATTTTGTTTTTTTTATTAAATATTTGATCATAAATACATATTTATGCACATATTTTTTTTAGTACATATAAATCCGCCCCCTATTTTACATATTTTGTTTTTTTTATTAAATATTTGATCATAAATACATATTTATGCACATATTTTTTTAAGTACATATAAATCCGCCCCCTATTTTACATATTTTGTTTTTTTTATTAAATATTTGATCATAAATACATATTTATGCACATATTTTTTTAAGTACATATAAATCCGCCCCCTATTTTACATATTTTTTTTTTTAATTAAATATTTGATCATAAATACATATATATGCACATATTTTTTTAAGTACATATAAATCCGCCCCCTATTTTACATATTTTGTTTTTTTATTAAATATTTGATCATAAATACATATTTATGCACATATTTTTTTTAGTACATATAAATCCGCCCCCTATTTTACATATTTTGTTTTTTTTATTAAATATTTGATCATAAATACATATTTATGCACATATTTTTTTTAGTACATATAAATCCGCCCCCTATTTTACATATTTTGTTTTTTTTATTAAATATTTGATCATAAATACATATTTATGCACATATTTTTTTTAGTACATATAAATCCGCCCCCTATTTTACATATTTTGTTTTTTTATTAAATATTTGATCATAAATACATATTTATGCACATATTTTTTTTAGTACATATAAATCCGCCCCCTATTTTACATATTTTGTTTTTTTTATTAAATATTTGATCATAAATACATATTTATGCACATATTTTTTTTAGTACATATAAATCCGCCCCCTATTTTACATATTTTGTTTTTTTTTATTAAATATTTGATCATAAATACATATTTATGCACATATTTTTTTTAGTACATATAAATCCGCCCCCTATTTTACATATTTTGTTTTTTTTATTAAATATTTGATCATAAATACATATTTATGCACATATTTTTTTAAGTACATATAAATCCGCCCCCTATTTTACATATTTTGTTTTTTTTATTAAATATTTGATCATAAATACATATTTATGCACATATTTTTTTTAGTACATATAAATCCGCCCCCTATTTTACATATTTTGTTTTTTTTATTAAATATTTGATCATAAATACATATTTATGCACATATTTTTTTTAGTACATATAAATCCGCCCCCTATTTTACATATTCATTTTAGGTCAATGAAAACATTTTTTTTTTTCTTTGAAAATATGTGTTTTAATCTTTTGTCAATTTTTTAATCATAAATATTATTTTATGGCAACTAATAAACATAATTGTTTTTGAAATTCATGTCCGGTTTTTAACTAGGAAATCATATTGCCTACTACCAGAGCGCACTTTCGTTGCTCTGGTGGATATAGCCCGACCCTGCAATGAAAGAAGACATTTCTTTTGTTTTTGATTATTGGAATTAGGGGGTCGGAAAACGTGAAATTCCGTTGAAAACTCAGCATCGATTTTCTGACCGATTACATAACTTCCCCTATACTCTGTGAAGATGGGAAAGTAAAAAAGAAATGATAAAACCTGTTATTAATTATCATTATCATGATGTTCTCAGTTGGGTACATTGGACTGTAATGGGTTCATCGGGAAACGTAAAAATGATAACATCAAACCTATTAAATAAAAAATAAAAATGGTCATGATTGAATAACTAGCAGTCTACTTCTCCAACTCGAAATATTTCTGCTCTCCCCCATCGCTCTCCTTCCTCTGATTTTGCTGATAAACCACACTTTGTACTTAAAATTCAACATATTTTTAAAATTATTATTCAAATGTTTCTAGAGTGCAAAGTAACTTTTTTTGATAATTATATCGGATAACATAGAAATATAGCATGTTAATTAAATTAAATTGACAAGTAGTTGATAGGGAAGGATACAGATAAAAGTTCATCTCAATTGGAGAGATCGCCATGAAAAAGGTTCTGATTCTGTTTACTATTTTGGTTGAACTCTCTATTAAGTAACAATTTATATTAATAATGGAAAATGGAAATAATTTAATTATAATAATAGCCACCTCTTACTAAATCTTCCAAACTTGTCCCAGAACATTACAATTTAATTAGTTCTTGCTCGGATCTGTTTGTTCCACTCAACAGCACAAAAACAACTTCAGACTCTTTTTAGATAATTAAACATTTTTGCGTTTCCGATTCAGAGTTCAATAACGATAAACATGCTTTTGAAATTATGGGTTAATCCCATCCCTCTACCTCGGAAATTACTCACTAAGAAAATGGGGAATAAAACAGGTTCATCACACTTCATGGGCCTCGGAGCAACAAATATTTATGTTAATTGTAATTATCTTTTTAAATTTAGGAGGATCTCAATGTTGTTGATAAAGTTGGTGCATTAGAATCATTTTACAGCTAATACAGGCCCCAATGGTGGCAATACAGTGGGGAAATTTAGGAGGAT
This sequence comes from Aradus depressus, assembly GCA_963662175.1. NCBI lineage: Eukaryota > Metazoa > Arthropoda > Insecta > Hemiptera > Aradidae > Aradus > Aradus depressus. The sequence goes on from OY759218.1 coordinate 9,135,845, forward strand.
CCTAAGGTTGGTGACGGAGTTGGTGTATTAGAATCATTTTACAGCTAACACAGGCCCCAATGATGGCAAAACAGCGGGGACATTTACCTGCCTTGGTACCTTTTTACCAGCCATACAGAAGCCCACCATGTCTACCGACTTTTGAATTTTCATGTTTAGCAATTTAGCAAGGCAAGTTGCTCCAACTCCAGTTGCTACTTCTCTAGCTAAACAAAATATAAGGGTAGTTATGTAATCGGTCAGAAATTTTATGTTGAGTTTTCACCGGAATTTCTCGTTTTACGACTCCCTCATACCGAATATGATGAGAAAAGAAAATTGTTGAATTAGTCGACTTTCGCTTTCTCTCTCTTTCTGATTTGGTTGAAAATCGGAAAATCCTCATACTAAATTCCATGTCGATACATTCATTTCATCGTCATTTATTAGGATTTTCGAGTTTATCCTCTGATCCCCCTTCCCTTCGGCTGACCGCTAAAAATTAGGAGGTGTTGTTCTTACTGAGTCCTGGAACCCATTTATAAAAACAGTTGATTATTCGCGCAGGGGAAGTACATTGTTGGTGATCCACCAACTCAAGGTTTGTATTTGTTCAGCTGTTCTAGACTCTCTCTAACATCTAACTTAGTCCTCTAACCACAAACCTCCTTATCTCTTCCTAGATGACTTTTGGTTCCTCAACCTATAATGCTCCTTTCTGTGTTACTAATGGGAGGGAGTGGCCAAAAGACCTTCTGGAGATGATCAGTTATGACTGGATTCCAACTTACCCCCTCTATGCAAATGCAGTTTAATAATATATCTTTTCTCTTTAAAAAAAAATAACTGTAGCTTTAAAACAATACAGTTTAATTAACGCTTTTTACTTGCATGTTCCCGTATGAAAAGGAAGTCTGATGTTGGGGTCGAAAAATCGTTTCCGAGATCAGGTCAGATTCTGATTGTTCTACCCAATCGGGTTAGTGATTTTGGAGATATATTTGCACCTTTGAATGTTTGTCTCGTCGTGCAACGTCCAAGTATCTTTCTGGAGAATTCCTCTCAAATAGCTGAACAGGAATCGTAGGAACAATAACCATATCTTAAAATTTAAGGAACGACTTATATTTTATGGGAAGTTCCGAAAGAAATATTTCACATACTGTAATTTCTACCTTTTATCATGTATGATTCTCCATACCGATATTTTTATGATTTATCTTAATGGACATAGTAATTTTTATATTTTTGATTGCTAAGCTAAGCAGTAATTACAAATAAATTCCCTTTCGATTGTACTTGTTTGTATCATACGATGTCATTTTAAATTCTGAGCTTATTCAATTTTAATAGGAAGAAAATTATTAATGAATTTCTTGAAAGACATTAGTGTCATTCCATGTCAGAAGTGTCTACTTAAGTATATTTGTAGTCCAATATACCTGAACGTCAAACAGATCTTTGAGATGATACACTTGAAGTTGCCCTTCTGGAATACCAAGGGCTCAGGACCCAGTACCAAGGGCTCAGGACCCAGTACCCAAGGCCCAGGACCTGTGAGCAGTTTTTGTTGATTTTGACTTTCATAACCAACTCACTCCTTTCAAATCTGGCCTCTTGACCCTTCGGAACGCGCGGTATCTGAGAGATATTCTTGAGGACTAAAAATGGCTGTGGCTAATCACTGTAGGGAGAACTAGGTAGGTATGTGGTTAACTTTGGGAAGCAGTCTTGCAGTGTGTCGCACATGGCCGACCCCTCAGTAGTTTGTGCCTTATACATGTTAGCAATAGCATAGATTTTAGCTACGTTAGAAATGTTTTAATACATTTTAAATGATTTTTTGTATGGTATAAGACTCATTTATGTCTATAAAATGACGTATTAATGTTTTGTTTTTACCTTTTTCTTTTTTAAATGTCAACAATTCTGTCAAAATGACGTATACATATTTGATTCCATTTAACGCTTCGTTCAATATTGTTTATGCTTTTTGTTTCATGAAATTGACAAAAACTAACCTCCGGTGACTTTTTTATGCCTAATATTAAGTTTAATCAATATTGATGCATAATTTGTTACATTGTTTGTTTGTGTTTTTTTTTCCCTTTAAATATAATTATTGGTATAGTGATATGATGTTGCATGTTAGTGGCGTAGCCAGGACATGGTCAAGGGGAAGGGGGGAGAAGTAGGAATTCATTAACTCTCTATATATTGTTTTATCCTATGAATGCTCTGTACAGTATTAGTTTTTAAAAATTAACAATGGAAAAATTGTATTATATAAAAAATGAAGGCTCCAGACTCGCTCCCTTCCCGTGGCTACGCCACTAAATATACACTCACGTATAAAACTTATATTTGTATCATTATTTTACTTCTTATAATGGAGCTTTATTTTTATAAAAATTTACAATTATCGGAAGGGGTGTGTTGACTTTGTGGTGCAAGTCCAGGTGGCCTACTAGCTCAAGTCGTCTACTTGCTCTTGTCTTATAGGCTACTTGCAAGTTTCAGTCCAAGTAACCTACTTGCTTGTCTTATAGGCTACTTGCAAGTTTCAGTCCAAGTAACCTACTTGCTTGTCTTATAGGCTACTTGCAAGTTTCAGTCCAAGTAACCTACTTGCTTGTTTTATAGGCTACTCTCACAATCCGTACAACGGAGTGGTCTGTAACGACACGATTCTCGCTACAGGGGTCTTCTCCTCTAAGGAACTTTGGAGACTATCAAAAGGTAACTAAGAATGTGTTCATAGAGAGGTTAGTGGGGGTGAGCTTATTGCTAGAATAGACTATAGTAATTGTGGAACAGGTGAGCTGAAAGCTATCACATTCTGCTTTTAAATACTCATGTCTTTGTGAAGTAAAACAAAAAAGAATCAATTTAATGAAAATCAGGTAAATTGCATCATTTAAATAAAAAATTGATTTCCTAAAAAACTGGGAGGCCCCGATTTTAGTAGTAAACTAATTTTGAGTAAGAAAGTTTATATAAAAGGGAACTGATGAAGCTTCCTCAAACAGTTCTAGTAAAACAACCTCACACTTTGGATATTTCCTGAGAAATCAATTAAAATTTGGTCTGGGCAATGAATCAATTGATGAATATATAAAATTTGTAAGAATTAAATTATTATTTTTATAGGACTGTTTTCATTGACTGTGCCCATAGGTGGATGAGACGTCAATTTTTTTTTTCCTTTTATCTTTCACATATTTTTTCAAACTTCTTAACTAGATCTTATTTTTTGAATCTCGTCAGTTGGATCTTTCATTTAGCAGTTTGGGAAAAATCTAGTCGATGAAGAGGTTTAAAAGAAAAGAAAACCAAGATAAAAAAATGTCACTTCAAAAATTACAAAAATAAACAATAGACGATAATAATAACACTGAGAGGGGATTGGTGGAGCCCTGAATGTCCAGGTAGAAGATGCAATATTTAAATAAATTGGGAGAATATTAGACATACCAAACTGAATTTTTAACCATGATAATGGGAAATCAAATTAAAAATTCCAAGATATTTAAATCCAAAGTCTACACAATACTAAACAATTTTTCAAAGAGAACAGTTCACAAAAAATAAAAATGTGTTTGAAATTTTTTAAATAATTCCATACTCTAATCATTTCTAACAATTTATTTATAGCCAAGATCAATGTTAAATGGACTTCTCACAAAATGTCTTAAAAGTCAAGTTTTTCGAGGTTATTTTGCCTATAGCTTGTTCAGGAAGCGTTTCCGGATTTGTACTTTTTTTTTAAAATAAATTTCTTATGAGATCCCAAAGTTTGACTGTACAATCGGGGCCACTCTCACATATGAATATGAATATTTACATTTGATTAAAATGCGTGGAAATTCGGAGAGATTAAAGCAATTTAATGGAAACCAAAGACACAGGTAGACTGGTGGTCCCAGTCATTGAGGTAAGGCGCTGGAAGATCCAGGACTCGACTTGTCAGGTAAGAAATGGTTTCTTTATACCCTGGGCCCGATTTGACTGGAGTCTGAGAGAGAGAGAGTGAGCTAGCTGACACAGGATGGCTCCAGAACCGGGCTGAACCTGGTCTCTTCTATAATTCTAGTCAAGTCCAGTCAGGAACCACAGGCCCCAGATATATAGGAAGTCACTGAACCTTTTGCTTTCCTGACTCAAGTCGAGATCCTGTGGATCAGAAAACAGGATAGCTACTCACCTCTTCCACTATCTACAATTTATCTAAAAGGAACTGAGAGAATTTTCCTAGTTACGTTGACATACGAGTAGCACCATGCTGGTATAAATTGAAAATAATAATAATATTTCTATATCTTTATTGCCATTTAACGTAATAATATCATTCCTTTGTTGGTCCTTTTTGCACAATATGCCTAGTCAATTTACCTAAATTGCTGTAGCTAAAGTAGAGGACAGTAGAGATCTCCCCCACTCCCCCCCTCCACCAATCTCCCTCTCCCTTTCCCCCACCACTCATCAAGCTTAACTTGTGTTCTCTGCTATAGTTGCATATTTAAAAACTCAGTTTAGTTCGCTTGCAATATAATGTTCGGTGACTATTTCCTAGAGAATTCCTTAGGTAAATTTATTTAAGTGATTTAAGAAATAAGAAGTCACTATATTTGAGATGTATGTTATAAATTTCTGAATCTAAAGAAACTATAATGAATAAGGAAAAACCTGTTTTTTTTTTTTAATGCCTTATTCATAATAATAATTTTTAACTCATGACCTTGTCATGAGTTGGCATACGATATATGGTGACAAACTGTCTGGCTACGCCACTGTATGGAATCAAATCTTTGATTATTGGTAAATTTATGATAAGATTTGCTAACATAGCGGAGAATCATGATTCTTTAATCATGACCCATGGTTCGGGTCCCGAAATAACGGACCACTTTTATTTTCATTTATTTACTTAAATTATTGCAAAATTGTCATCGACGGAAAATCATTATTAGAATAAGACGGCAACCTGTAGAAAGCCCGTCTTTCCTTTATTTGGAGAATTTAAGGATTTCGAGCCTCACAAAAAATATTCAGAAAACCAATTATACAATATAATCATCCCTGTGAAAAAGTCTGAATTTTATTTTTTAGCCTAATAGAGATTTTTTATTATCATTTTTAGACTGTAATTTATTACTATAAGCAATTTAGTCTTAAATTTGTTTGCTCAATTATTTGTAATCTCTACATCAATTGCATAGTGGCTAAGGTAGTTGCTTAATGGTGTGAAGGTTCCTGGATCTATCCCTGTTATTCTTCCTTAATTTGTTCAATTAAAAAAATAAAAATAATTTGAATAAATGCAGGAAAAACTGCCGTTTTAGTGAAGTCGAGTTTAGAGCTTGGAGCGTGAAGTAACCTGCAGAGAACTCCTTTCTGCCATACTTCAAGTATATGTGAGTAATTTAAATTACTGGAAAAAGTCGTCGATAAATTACCGACAATGTACTTCCCCAGCGCAAATAATTCAACTAAGTTTTCACTCTCCCTCTAAAAACAATCGACCGATTTAGCTGAAAATCAATAGATGTCTTACTCATGGACTTCTGAATCCTTAAATAAAATTTCATGTCGATATATTAATTACATCAGCAGTTATTAGGATTTTCGAGTTAATCCCCCATCCCCTCCGTTCCTTAGGCCGATTTAGTTGAAAGTCAACAGGTGTCGTCCTTAAAGGGCTAAACTGAAAATTCAACATATCTACAGGGTCGTATACCCGAGGTAGTAAAATGTTTGTATTTGTACATAAATGTTGGTTATAAGTATAAATGTGACTATAGATGAACATGGATGTATCTATCTGTCGCTCACAAATACCATGTAGAGTTTTCATCTGAATTTCAAGTTTTCTGACCCCCTAATTCCGAAAATGTTAAAAAAAAGGTCCTATGTCTCAGAAAACAATAAGTCCCGAAAGATGAATACATCGACACGAAATTTTGTATGTGTTTCCGGAACCCCATAAGGACGAAACCTATTGGTTTTCAGCTAAATCAGCTGAAGGAAAGGGGGAGATTAGAAGGGGGGTTCCCACAGAAACCCTAATAACTGCCGATGTACTGAATGTATCGACATGAAATTTTATAGTTAAATCCAAAACCCCATAAAGACGATACCTATCAATTCCTAGATGAATAAAGAAGAGGGGCCAACTGTCGTCATTATCAACAGGTCTCCTAGACTACTCTAAACATCTAAACATCTTAACAAACTTTACCTGTGATAGGGAAAGTTATGTAAAATAAATAAATAAATAATTAAAACAAGAAGAATAAATCATAAAATACACAAAAAATAAAATTACCACATTTCCTGTAGAAATTATAGGTGGTGTTCTACTAAATTTTGATTTCTACAGTAATTTCCGAAAAGGGCCCTAAAAAAAATATAGAAAGTTCAATGTTTAAAAAATTTCAATTAACAAACCTATTTCATTTGGATTTTTTTAAATATTATAATGAGATGCCATATTGTTTTCCTAAATTTTCAAAAATGTTCAATCTGATCCAAAAGTATAAATTATCTTACTGCGTTAACAGAGCAATGAATAGCATAGAATAAGAGAACAAATATTTTCAATATAATCAAATTATCAATATTAAATTAAAAAAATCAAACTACTTATAATTTTAAAAAATCGTAGAAACTATTTTTATATCTACTTTAGTCTCTTTTTTTCTGTTTGAAATATTGTGGCCATTCTTTAATTTAATGTTATTTTGGGCATATATATGTACATATAAATAAAAAAAAACTTTTCTTTTCTATTTCATTGTTATTTTCACTCCTACATAGTTCACTACCTTAGCCTAAAAACAACTCTCTGTCCACCTTAACATCTCAACCCAGACTTCTCACCTCCACAACACAACTTAGACTGGTCCACTTTATTAAAAACAGCTGATCATCGTCTTTTGTACTCCATTCATTGGTTAGTTTTAAAACAAAATGGGACTTCGTATATTTATTCACTAATTTAGTTACTTCATTTCTAAAAGCTATTTTTTTTTTTTTTTTTATACCATTAAACATAATTAATTTTACAATATATTAATAATAACAATGTGTTTATAATTTTATACATCACATTCCATCACTGGTTTAGTGTAGGTATGTATTTGTAAAGATGAAGTACCTGCTCCACTTAAAAAAAAGATCAGGTTCGTAACTCAAAATTTTTTTTTTAATGTTTTTCAAGAATGATGGATCACACAAGTTAAGCATTATAATTTTTACTTGCCAGCTATACGTAGTATAGGGGAAGTTTTAGGATGATAGAAAAATGATGTAGAGCTTTCACCGGAATTTCATGTTTTCAGGCAAACGACCACTCGGTGCGAACTTGGGGCGGCCAACATTTTTTCGGGGCCTCAAATTCAAAAACAAAATTAATAAAAATTAATTTTTTTAACAGAGCAAAATTTACTAGAATTATTAGGAACAACAATTCCAACAGTTCCCAGATCCCAGTGTTCCCTCAACGGCCATTTTTAATTTTTTTATTTATCCATTAATATAATTTAAGCAGCCCTGTGCGGAACCCCCTCACACTATTGATTTCCAGCTAAATTAGGAAGAATGGGATTAACTAAAAAATAATAAAAATTTTCAATATAAGGAATATTTCGACATAAGATTTCATACGATGACCAGAAACCCATAAGGACAACCCCTATCAGTTTTTAGCCGAATCTGCCAAAGAGAATGGGAGGGGGTTCGATTCGAAAACCCTAATACTTGCCTACGTAACTAATATATCCATAAGAAATTTTGAACGAGGATTGAGAAGTCCCAGAGCAAAACATCTATTGATTGATTTTTGCCAAATTGGCCGAAAAGGGACAGATTTTAGAGGAGAGATGAAAACTTAGTTCTCCGACTACTGTTTTTCTTTTGTATCCGGCCCTCTACAACTTTTTAACTGATAATTACATTCTGTCAAAATTTTTTATAAATTAAATGTATTCCATACTCTTCGAGAGTATTAACAGTGTGATCTTGCCGTAGACAGCTGTACCTGGTTTTTAGATATATTTGCTTCATTTTAGTTTATTAGTGAGATTAATAATAATAATAATAATTTGTACTGTTTAAAGAGATCATCCCTATACAATTGAGTCAGTGACCATTACTTTTACAATATTAACATTTCCAAAATTAAAGATTGATATGATGAACAATAATGACATATATAAAGGAACCTTTGCACAAGACTTAACTAAATAAATAAATAAATAAAGTATAAATAAAATAAGTAATTACAAATCAATAATAATAATAATAATGTAACAAATACTATAAATATGGAGTGGGGATGCAGATATTGAATATCAATGTAATATGGAAGTTGAAATACATTATTCGTTAACAATGAATGATCTAAGTTTCAGAGCGCTCAAATAATAGAAAATGTTTGAGATATCATTCTTATTATGGGCCAGGAGTAATGTATGAAAGTTGGATCGGTCTATAATGATACTCTGAGGCAGAAAGTGGCTTCTAATGGGGGAGTATATCGGACAGGATATTAACAAATGGTATACGCCTTCCAATTCGGTTTTATTGCAGATTGTACAAAGTTCCTGGGGATTAAGTGTGTATACATTATTTTTGTAACTTATTTTAAGATAGTACTTGCCAGATAGACGCAGAAGTGAGATTAACTATGAACTTACTGAATTCTTCGACTTCATTTTGCAGATCTGTTATTTTTTTTATCATTATTGGCGCCACGGTCTATGGAGACCATCAAAGATGAATTACGAATTTACGATTGTCGTTGAGCGAATCAGAAAATTACCCAGGACATATCAAACAGGTCTTGGAGGGGAGAGCGCCACAGTCAAGGGCTGGACTGTAAAAAGACCGATTCCCCAGAAGGAATTATTCATTGTGACCCGAAGAAAGGGTGTAGAAGTGTCCCGAAATACTGTCAAACTTGAAGACAAGTCTGGAAGAAATGCTGGAAAAAAGTAAGCAACATTCATCGCAGAGAAGCCTAAGAAACACGAAGACAGTATAAGTAGTTTATATGTTGAGGGAGTGGTGTATAGTAAGGTGGTGGGAGGGCACCATCGCTCCTCAGGGATTTTTCTATTTGAATTGTGGCTAATGTACTATTTAGAAGTTACTGTAGTTTGACTCTTTACTTCACAAATTAGGTAATCTTGAGTCCCCCCTCCCCTCAAAACGCCATATTATCTGTTTTAATATGCATAGTTTGAGAGATCTTAATTCGGACTTCAAAGAATTTAATTATCAAATACAGTTTAAAAGTTATAAGAGGTTTGGAAAATCTGTGGCCTTCGATTATTACAACCTAAAAAAATTAGTTGTGTAGTGATTTTCGATGTCCAATCTTACGAATTTACACATATATCCTGAACGCCATACCTCGGCTACTAATGACCATAGACGAACGTTTTATTGCCCAAATTAAATAAAATGCTCTATATGAAATCTATTTCTGACCGAAAATTAGAATTCGACAGTGTAGCGCGAAATGACAAATTTTTAAATATCACCTACCTCGATTTTTTAAGAACAAAAAATGTACATTAATTTCTAAAAATCGTTGCTCACTTAGAGGGTAAAAATATATTTTCCGAGTAAGTCAGACATTCAAAATCCAAAATTATGTCTAGCGTCCTTTGAATAAACGTATTTGTGTCTATATTTTAAAGAACAACTAACTCTATGAAGAAAATTATAAATTTGACCCCAAGAATTAAGCATGATGGAATAATCATAATGCATATACATATAAGGTTGATCATACATATACAATCGACACACTTACTGATTCGATTGAGTCACTTCCATGTGGTCTATAACTCGCAGCATTTGCAAGAGTTTTACTTTCATATTGTAGGTCACGGGAAAAGTTCAGACAACTAAAGTTTTTTTTATTTTGAATGCTTTCGGGAAGCTAAAAACTGCCAAACTTCCACATAGTAATCTCAACCGATGAGGAAACTCCAATAACAACTTTCGTATGTTGGCTTACTGAATCTCTGGCTTATTTTCACATAATTTATACAAATTAATTATCATTTACATCCACCATATTCACTGATTGTTTATTGATTTGTGAATTGTTACTATGGGAATTACATACGTAATATTTTTTTAAATCTATTGATTTCAGGAATTATTTAGTAGCTAATATATAATGGTAAGTTTTTGTTCATCAGCTAATAAATAACTCCTGAAATCAATAGATGTCTAGAGTTTTTCATTTTTGCGACAATAACTCGACAAATTCAACGGATAATTTTAAACTTTCACTCGCAGTTACCGGACACTAATAACAGATTCTCAATAGAATTTCCGAAGGATCGGCCAACTGGAAGTCTGGTTCTTACAGAATATGTCATTAAAAACACTTTTTGAGATATTTGCTTGAATAACTGGAAAACAAATATTCTTATTAAAAATAATAAGGTCCCATAAATAATTATTGCTCTGAGGTGCATAAAATCACACAGTTTGATGACCATTTTTCGCTAATCGACCATTTTGTATCGGACTGACTGTTTTAGCTTAAATTAAGTCAACATGTAGTTAACCTTAAAAGCTTGTCTCTTGTGATCCAAAAAATATTTGAGAAAACAGTCTGTAGTGCCGAACTCAGGATAAATTCCTTGAAGCTACTGTTAAAAAAAAAAAAAAGAATTTGTTGAAAAGAAACCATGATGATGTCAAAATTAATTTTAACAATTTGACTTGAGATTTTCAAACTTTTAATCGCACCATGTGAAAACTGAGATGGTTCTCCAAGAGATTCATCAGGTGTAAAAATTATATATCTATAGCTGTGTAAAAGTTATCGGAAAGTTGAACGTCAAACTTGGCAAAGAAAATCGTTCTTGTGAATAGAAAGATCAAGTTCGTTAACCAGACAATACGGACCACAGGAAGGGGGAAGAGAATGGGGGGCCAGATTTTAAAAAAAAAACATCTACTTTCGCTCCACGCTGTCAAATTAGATATACGGATTCTTTAATTTGAGGCAAAAGCCTTCGTTTACTATTAGAAACCGAGATATGACATTCAGAATATTTGTGTCCATTCGAATAATTACAAGTGAACTCTTATTCTCATGTTTTTTCAACTTTCATATACGTTCATATTGGTAGGAATAGTAGCGCCTTACTTCTAAACTAACAGCTATTGATAATTAATAAACTGCTGTGAATACTGTTAATTAGTTTTGCATTATTCGTATTTGTATCTAGCCGATATGACTTGCCATGAAACGGAACAAAAAAGCTTGTGAATAGGAGTAAAAAATGAAAATGAAAAGAAATTTTATTATTCTGGGACCGAGGTCCCCTAAGAATAAATACATCCAGAGTAATGTAAAGGAAACAATGAAATTTAGTATCGGTACGTCGTAGAATGAAATAAATAAATTTGTGCTACATTGGAGAAAACTAGAAATTAAAAATATATAAATATAGAAGGATTGACATAAAATAACATAAAATTAACAGCTTAATTATGAAGAAAAAAATAAATAAAAGTATCTACTATATAAATAAAAGAGAATATGTCAAAAAATAAAAAAAAAGTACATAAATAAGAAAAAAATAAATAGATTAATAAAATCGACAGCATAATACTGTGATGGTTGATTATCAAAAAAGAAAAAAAAGAGGGGAAGATGCCCAGACAAGGTTTGAAATAAAATTAATTTTAGACAGTAGGGGCTAGATAGAAAAGTGTGGGAAGAAGAAGAAAAATAAAAATACATAATAAAATAAAAATAAATAAACTCTTGATGAAATATTTAAATATAAAAAAAAAATATACCTATATATATACAATAAAAATAGAGAGGGGGGAAAAAATGGAATAAGTAAATAATTTAAATGATTAGAATAATGAAGTTGACAATTTAGAGAATACGGGGGAGAGAGATGAAGTCCTAATCAAAGGGGAGAGGATTGTTTAGTGAGGAGGAATTGGAATAGTGAGGATTTGAAGGAAGCGACGGAAGGAGAGTGACGGATTGGGGGAGGCAGGGAGTTCCAAAGAGACAGGAGTAGGGGAATTCGATGACTTTACTCAGCTACTGCGAGCATGAACCTTTTTTTTTTTTTTTGAAATGTAGAAAGAAAGTGGAAATATATAAAATAACTCAGTGACCATTCCCTCGGTTTAGTACACACACATATATATATATATCTTAATTGTACAAATTTCAATATATGCACAGACAAATCCCAGCGAAACGAAGCAAGACGGGAACCTCCTCTTGTGGGCATTCGAACCGGTACGTTTTTCATCGCAGAAAAACCTATATTATTATATACTTCTGTATAGAAATGCTCTGAAAAAATTGGAATTTATCGTTTATATTGGTAACCTTTTAGCAACCTCCTTGGCTCCAAATGTAAACAAATGTATTGGGCTCCTGGGATGTTCGCTTTCAGTCACTTTTCATTTTTCTAAAATGACAATCACTAAAAATTAAATTATCATTAATCACAGTGCATTCTCTCTGAAACTTAATACAAATTTTAGATCTAGAGTATATTAGGATTCATTTAAATATAGATATAAGAAGGTAAATTAGTGTCTATTGTAATTAGTTTTTTCTTCATTTGTATATTTCTCTGTTAATATATTTTCGAATGAGTTTATGGAAACCTTGAAGTAGTTTGTAACTCAGTCGGTGAAAAAATATTGAATACATTTTATAAAATTCGTTTATTTCGGTTTGGTGTTAATTTCCTTACATTCTCCAACCTAGGCAAGGAAGTCGGCCTCTTACAGGTTGTCGCTTTTTCAGATTTTCCAATATGACAACTTTACTATAAACCATTATTAACCATAATTAATATTAAGTTTTATCTAAATATTTATTGTGAACATTATTTTTTCAGCATCTATTGTCCAGAACTGCAATGGGATGCAACCTCCGATAAATGTGATAAAAATAGAAAATCCAGGTTACTACTGCAATAGCTACACCCCACCTGCTCAGGACCATGCCAGCATGCTGTCTTCTGCACAGTATAGTAAGTTAGGGCTATCTTAGGGACATAACCTACTTAGTCTTATTAATTGTAATAATTGTATTAGTTATTATATCTTATTATTCCATTACTAGCAGTAATACCCGTCGTTGCCTGGTGAACTTTGACTTTTCTCCTAATATCTCTCATTCGAATCCTATTCAATTCTTCAACAGTACATTCATGATGTTACGATTTTCAATTATTCAAGTCCTAATCTTTGAGTTTCCCACTGCATCCATCGGCCAGTTCCAAGGAAATTCTGAACTCTGTAATAAATAAACTACAAAGAAAAAAGCAGGAGTGCTTCACCCACATAAGCGCACGATTGAAGTGAAACTTCTTTTGTCTTCATTAACCATAAGAATTAAATAAACAAATTTATAAATATATATTATTTATATATACAGCCTATGATATAATGTATATTTCATTAAAGCATTGGAAATCTACGGAACCCTTTCACTGTGTGACTTGATCACACTTCTCTGTGATACTTTTTTTTTTTTTTACTTTTCTGATATTTGTGTTTTGTTCAGATTATGTTTATCCACTAATCAGTTGTGAACGGTTCAGGTCCCCTTCCACTGGCGAGGAGTGCGCAGAGCCCCAACGAGCCCCGGAACAAGAGGGTTCGAAGGTTGAGTTCTACAGAGGAAGATCTGGAATGTGGAGGAGGAGGAGGCACGAGAGAGAAGCAGCCAGAAGTGACCTACTATGGACAGAGTCCTGCCTCACTCTCTTCGCAGACTAGCTGGCACTCAGACGTGGACCATGGTAAGGAAAACTACCAACCAAGTCCTAGAACTCTATTTATATACTTTTATAATTCCGACGTGAAGCTTGTTCTGAAGCTGATTACTCATTTTATTGCCCGTTTCAAAAACATTGATTTCTTAAATCAAACGGTACAAGATGTTGTCTTACTGTTCCTTTCAGTATTGGTCTGAACGCTGCTCTAAATGGGGGTGCCACTGGAAATGAAAATGAATGAATATACACTTTATTAACACATACAATTACAGAACATTCTAATATCGAGTATACAATACTGACAATGGCCATGGCCGTCCGCTGAAAATGACAATGTAGTGTCTGAAAACTGTTCTGGTCAAAGATGAACAGTGGGAAAACAACTTCTTGTTTTTATTTTATTTATCTCATCCCACAACTGTCATTTATGTTTGATTTTTTCCGTCTGTCAACAGTATAGATGTAATTTCACACTATTGAATGCTTCGAGAGTTACCTAGTAATGGATATTATAAGTATTTTTTATTTAAATGTTTTGTAAACTCTGGTCTAAAAATACATTCTTATTGAATATAAAATTTGATGTTGAGAAAGTTAAAAAAATTTCTGGTTTTACTGGAACGAAATTGTAAAATCATGACCCGGTACTTTTATCGCTTCACTTATGTTAATAGATTTAACTTCGATCCCTTGTTCGTTTTTCATTAATCTAGAAAAATAAATGTTTACTATTACAAAAATAAATACTATTAAATGAATGAGTGAGTATGAGGAACATACTTAAGAGTTTGATAGATAGACCAGGTAAGCTGAGGATTAAAGTTACAAGCCGCCTATTGTAACAGCCAAAATTTCCATCTATCCTAATATTTCTTTCCAGTCTAGTCATCTCTTTTTTTTCCTTTTGGGTATATCCTAGTGATCGTCACGAATACATCCGTTAACCTGTTTTTTTTATTTTATTTATAAAAATATAAAACAGAATAAAACAACTTTTATGGAGTCTAAAGGTAGTTTCACATTATCATTGTTTCCGACGCCACATTGCCTTCCGCGCAGTCCTCTCGTCACTGAACAATAAGACGAGTTCTATCTCTTCACTTCTAGATCAGTTTTGAATGATCCAGTTTCTGCACATGTCCCTGTCACACTTTCTGTTTTTTTTTTTTGAAAAAGTGATGGCGTGAAACCATCTAAAGAGTTGAATTAGTTTCATATGGTTGAAAAGATCCTATATAATAATCTTCGTGTTTTGTGTTTATATAAATAAAGTAGAGGAATTATATATTTATTATTATTATATTTTCCACTATTTTAATTATTGTATCTAAGGACCGTTCCTTTGGATGATGTCTTTTCGACCCTATGGAACTATATAAGAATTTCATTTTAGTTGAATACATTTTTTAAGGGTCTTTCATTATTTCAGGTACTTCCAGTTTTATGAAAACTATTTGAAATACAGCTAACTTTTTTTTTTCTCTCTGAAATTAATATCGCAACATTTTATGTTTTATTTAGCTCCTTAGATAAATAATAATAGTTTTTAATTAAAATATAATTGTCTCCACGAACAATTGTTTTTACATAATTTTTTTCAGAATTAAGAATTAATCTGTTAACATAACAAAGACGTCATCTTTTTAAAAATCTGGAAGAAATCGGAAATAACCCGTATTATGTTTCAAATAAATCTTGTGAAGGATGAACTGTGGCACTTTAATAGCGTGTGCAAGAGAAAAGTTTCAACTTCGTTATTTACGGAGACTGAGTAACGTTCACTCCACCACATCGCACATATGAAATTTGAACTTATCTCCTCTTCTGGGCGTCCTTAATAATTTAATTAGTAACTCATTGTATTTGTTTTATTTTATGTTTTTCTTTAACAGTATTTATAAAACGTTGCTCATATAATATGTACTTTGCTCGATTATTTGTGTGGCTAAAACCGGATGGGTGTGTAAAAAAGTATTCGCACATCAATGTTTTTTTATTTAATTAAAATACTTAATTAATTTAATCAACCACACACAAGCACTTCGCTATGTTTGGTGAAAATGAACAATATAATCTATGCTAAAAATATTTGGTCTTATCCGTTTAATAATATTAGTAGACTTCGCAACAAAATATCTGAAATAGCAGTAATAGTTTTGGAGGAATGTTATATTCCCCATTGAGAGGAAAATCAACATTTGAGGCGTTGACAATGAAAAGGAGGTAAGTGCCATAGTTGCCGAAAATGAGTTTTTTCACTGAAACGATTCTATGTTCCAAGGCCAATAGCGTTGAAAAGGAGGTAAGTTCTTATCTCCTCTCGTTTAGTTTTGAGCGATGTCACAAGATGCCGCGTTCATGTTATTTATTCATGCCTCATTGGTTTTTTGCTTCTCTTGTAAAATTTCAGTTTTGGCACTTACCTCCTTTTCATTGTCAACGCCTCATTTATGAATCGACTGGGCGTCATAGTGAAGAACGTTTCTAAGAGAAATTAAAAACAGAAATTCTTCAGAAATGCATAGTTCAAAATGGGAAGCGGAAGTGTGATATTTTTCGATAGGGTCCTAAATGCTGTGAAGAGTTAGATTTTAGGGTTAGGGCATGCAAAAATGACAAGTTAGCAGCAGATTCATCCTCATCGACCCTATGCCACTCTTGATATACCCAGACTGCGAGGAAACATTTTTCATAATCTCAATTAAAGTAAATTTTTCTGCCCACTTTTTTACATTGAATATTTATTTTTCTGAACCAAATTGATTAAATAAATATTTTTAGCATGGTTTATTTGTGCAAAACATAATAACGTGTTTTTTTGTGGATTAAATCAATTTAATATTTAAAGCAGACAGAAATGCATAGGTGTGCCATTACTTTGTTGATCCATTTCATGTTCACCATGTCACCACAACACATTAATTTCATTAAAACATAGTATTAATTAGAAATTTCTAGTATTCTAATATAAATTCCTAGATTTTTAGAATGCGTGCGTAAGTAAGATGTTGTTAAAAATAATGGTTTTAGTTACAAACAATTTTTCTTTAAGACATTTAACTGATGATTAGGAACTCACACTCGGTTTATCAATAAATAAAAATATTAAAACCATTATTTATCAAGCAACTTCTTTGTTTTTACCTTCTCTGTGAAATTTAACAGAATTCAGACTATTTACTAAAGTCTAATTATAGGAGGTAGTGCTTGAAGATACGTAGGCTCCTGTTGTGTATGAGATACCAAACACATGGGATTTAGGTCTAGAGGAGTGGGGAGTGGTATAGTAGTGGTCCCCCAATAGTTGGCGTATTATCAGATGAATCCGGACATTTAAAATAACTTCATGTGAATTTGAGAATATATTTTCAGGATGTCCCACAATGACTGTTCTCCGAAACTCGAGTTCTCCGAAAATCCTCCTAGGGGACAATCTACCATCAAGGGAAAATTACGAAGATAACAAACAAAACAAACTTCTTTTTGAAATATTATTTCCACAAAAATAGTATACATATTCTACCGGGTCCAGCATTAAACTGTCTTTGGGTTTAGTTATAAACTACGTTTTTGCAGATTGCGAACCATCTTTTTAGGATAGGAAGGCTATTGGAATTTCAATTTGGAAACCTTGGCTGTACAGTTAGGAATTTGTTTGGTCATAATTTATATGTGATATGCGTGCAGTTATATTTGTGCAATCGTCAAAATGATTATTGGTGACCCGAGAATATTAATAAAATTAAAATCAGAGGATTTTCTTTACTTTAAAATAATTAAATAGATAACATTGAAATTATAACAGAATAAATAAAATAATGAAATAATGGTAGTACATACTGACTAAGAAATATGATATATGGAGTAATAGTTGCCTTCACAGTAAATACATAAATATCTTGAAACATCACTATGGTGTTAAGAAAGGGGAATAGTTAAAATAAACTTTGTCATTCATACAAATGTTATTTTTAGGGGCTTTATTTATTTTCAGTTACTCTAAACTATGAAGTAACCTGCTTTTTGAGCAAAAATTTAGGTATTCAATTCCTCCTTCCTTACCTGATGTATAAGAATGTTTGTCTCTCAGCAAACTAAACCTGATGAAGTGTAATGTCGAAATCGGTTGAACATGTATACACTTTTGTAAAGTAGACAATATTTCAAAAATAAGTTGTTTTATTTATTACAAGTTTCCACAATATGTTCGCGTTTCTCAACTTAAAATATAACTGTTTTTTCCCTCCATTTTCTAGAAGGCCATGCGTCTAGTGAGTGAAATGTACTGTAGTCAAATTAAATTAAACACAAGTTTGGATCTCTAAACGGGTTGTTCGCTTGTAACAACTTTTGTACTTGTGAAAATGGAGGTTTCAGATATTTTCGGCTGACGAACTACTAAAGATATAATACAAAATTGCATACCATCCTATCGAAGGAGTTTATTTGCATATTTCTAGGATTCGTGCTTCGTTAATTATATGTGGCGCGTCGAGCGATACACATCTTAGAAGAAAGCTCTCAATTTTGGTTTTATCCAATTTCCAAACTAATATTTTCCAAGTACAAATTACATTATCATAAAGAGCATAAGATTCTTTGTAAGATCTAGGAGGTTAGGTTAGGTTTTATGACTCCTGCCCGGGCTTTAACTATGAGGTCATATCGCCTACTACCAGAGCGCTCTTTCGTCACTCTGGTGGACAAGAGCCCGACTCTGTGGTGGGAGTCCTAAATTTTGCCTACCCTACATTTTTATTCACCTAGGGCAGGGGTCTTTAACGAGTACCTGACATCGTACAGGCTCGGGACCATCGCTTAACGTCCCATTTGAAGGACGGCGTGCTTAAGTTTATTTTACCTCCCAGATAAACTAAACTAAGGGCCTCGGTCGGGTTTCGAACCCACGTTCTTGAGCTCAGAAGCCAAGCACGCATGCCACTGAGCTACCGGCGCCCTCAAGATCTAGGTAGTGTGTTGTTACTGCTCAATTTCTATTCCGAGATATAGACGGCGTTGTTTTAATAGTCAAAATTCTGAGAAAAAAAAAGTTTTTTTTATTTTTGAGAGGTTTTTGCAGAAGAAAACTAATAGAACTCAAAATTCTGCTTCAGATGAGTTTATAAAAGAGACGCTTCGCCAGGTGCAGACGAGCTGAAGGGTCGCATATAAATTCCTGTGGAAGAAAAATCTCAATTTTGCGCGGAAACGGTAAATCTTAGAAAAAATTCTAAAAGAGTTTGTTTAGAAAGAGCAATCCTGTTTGAAAAGAGGTTTTGCGACATCAACTCCGATATGTGTCTACCGATTCTCTTTTTTTTTTAGAATCTGTATCGCATTGAAAAGCGTTACTCGTATAAATGTGCTTGACATTTTTTTTTAAATCTCTATAATAGTTTTTGAGAAATGAGAAAATGGTCAATACCTAGGAAACTGCGGTAACTCGATTTTCGGGGAGTTCAGTTTTTTTTTTTTTTTTGGCCCGGAAAAATTTCTCAAAGTTTCATTAAGCTATTCTAAATTTCTTGCTGAAAAGCTAACTATGCCGGATTAGTAGGCTAGTTAGGAAGTAACAGAAATGGTTTTGTTTCAGTCCTCCCTAAATTGCATGATGTGACAGGAGACTAACACTAACAGGTACCTAGCCCAACTTACCTACATACCTCTGTCTCTGTCTTGGATGTTCTCTTCTCTATGTTACTTCTGTACTCTACATTCCTACTTCCCCTTTCCTTCCTTTATTTTACTGTCATCTTGGTGTTGTTCGTTCAGTTGTTGAGATTTTAGCAAAACATTTAGTGCAGCTTTCGAGTTAACAACATGTTGACTCATCTTCTAAGGACCACCTGTTTATCTCTGGAGCGGTTGGTCTAATAAAAAAAATATAATTTTTTTAGCCCTTTAACTGCTATTAAGAGTAAATCTGCAACTTGATTCAAGAATTTTCGTGAAATCCATAATATACAACTTGTTAAGATAAAATTTTGTGGAATATTTATTTCACTGAAATCTTTGAAATTCCAATGTGTAATATTATATAGTATAGTATAATATTACCAATATGTAATTTTATTTTATACGTTAGATTATTTTATTAAACGAATCATATCTCTTTCACTATTGATCACAACTTGAGATCAAGACGTCGTTAGGTTTGTATGGAGTATTGTACAAAAAATATTGAAACAAACTTATTTTTTGAAATATTGTCTATCCCACTAAAGATATATATACATGTATATAACTACCGGTTTCGGCTTTATACCATCGTCAGGTCTAGTTATGAACTTAGTTCATAACTAGACCTGACGATGGTATAAAGCCGAAACCGGTAGTTATATATGTATATATATCTTTAGTGGAATAGACAATATTTCAAAAAATAAGTTTGTTTTATTTATTTATTACAAGTTTCCACAATATGTCCGCGTTCCTCAACTTAGAAGTTGTCAAAAAATATTGAACAATTTAATAATCATTGTTCATAACTCATTTTTATAATTACATTTTTCAAGTAAGTTTTGGAGGAATGAAACGGCTAACGCCCCAGCAGGTCACTAGTATTGATCGAACGGACGAAATGAAATATACATTTTTAGTAAAATAATGTGAAAATCCAACAATTGTTTACTTGGCTTATACCCTTTTACCCATTCGGTAATCATATGTCCTCCCATCGCTTATTTATCTTGAATTTCAAATGAATGATGATACAACATCTAATAGAGTTATAATATAATTCTGGGCCCCCTTCTTACTTTTATTTTTTCATAATTAAAAATATTGATGGTAGCTCTCGTTTTTTCAACGGAATGTTATAGGTTTTCCTTCAGATCATTAAACTAATTAAAATTTCGTGCAGATATTTTTTTTCTTTTATTTTTTTTTGCTACTGTGGGTATATTTAGTTAAACATTATTTAAGCAATGCAGTTTATTTATTAGTTACACATTTAAAAGCCCAAGAAAAGAGCAATTCTCAAAAACTAAACTTTGTTTTCCAAGTAGGGATTATACTGATGTCATTGTCATATTCTTACCAAGACATCAATGTTTGCAATCTGCCAGTAAACGCTGTGTTTCTTCGTAAGAATAATATACTTTATACTTTTCATTTTTACTGTATACTTTCTTAACAACATGAATTTATTCAATTATCAACTGCATATATATATATATATATATAGTATATGTGTTACGAAAGTTTACAGTAAAAATAAAAAGTATAAATTAAGTTATTCTGGGGCAGAGGATAGTACTCGTCGAGGGAAACAATGTCCACAAACAGTCAGGCAACTGCAGCAGAAGAATTAAAAAAATTAAATTTTTTTCAAACAACTTAACTATTTACTATCAAATTCAGTCACAGAAGCCGACAAATTTATTGAAAAATAATCTTTAAAACCAGGCACAATAATGTACAGTTATCACAAGGAATGGTCAACAGTTTTTACTGCAAGAATATACAGTACTTTGACGAATCTCAAGAATGCGATTAGGCTAAAAGGAGGGTGCATGCAATGCACCCAAAAAAAAGTTTTTTTCCTAATTATAATTATTTACCTTATCTTCATCCCCAACTCTAACTCGGAACAAGAGGCGTTCATGAAGACGTCCTCTGAGTTCTTCTTCAGGGGGATTTCAGTTTCATAGCGTGCATATGCAATTGGGGTAACTATTTTTAAATAATTTTAATTGACATTGTCAAATCAAGTAATTTATTGGATTAGTGATTATCAATTATCTTTTTATAATTAGATATACAATTTTCTTTATATGCATTGTATTACACTTCTCTCGAATTTTTTACTATTGTCAAAGAACTGCTTGTTTTTGTAATAAAGACCCGGACTGCTGATGTATTCCTAGTGATAACTGTGCATTATATATAATGCACGGTTTTAAAGTATTTCTTAGAGAAATTTTCCATAAATTTCACAAGTTCAACATTTTTCAAATCATTTAATTTTTTGTATTTTGTAATCTTTTGCCGGGCGGATTTAGACGGTGTTTCTGAGTTGTATAGTAGGAAATTTTACGTAGATTCCAAAGGTTGTTTCAAATTTAACTAGGAATAAAGGATCATGTTATAGACCCTAATTTTGGTATAAAATCGTGTTTAAAGAGAAACAATTTAATTCTGTTTTATCTCTTAAATGGTTGAGAATGGAACAGGTTTCATTGTATGTTTTTTGTTCACCTTGTCGAGTCTACCATCTCTTAAAATTTCCCATAGCAGTTATCAGTCACCCCATATTATATTGCGGAAGTGCATCTAGATTTTTTTTACTTTTTAATTTTATCTCCTTTAAGTAGATACCAAAAATCTAAATCATTGATAATAAAATACGTTTTTTTGTTTTAATGCCGGTTTTGAATGTGACGCTTGAGGAGAGGCTCGTGCTCGAAATACACCCCTCAGACTCTCAATTTGAGAGTCGATGCCTCAAGTGACTGGGGAGCAAAAGTTTTTATTTAATTTAACATAGTTGAATAATCTGAAGAAAAATTTAGAATATTCTTCGGGAAACGACAGTTTGTTTCCTTATTCCGAAAAGTACAAGTGATGAAAACATTTCAATATCACCGCTGGATGCCTCATAAGAAAATAATAGGGTTTTGTCGTCAAGAGGCGAACTGTTGTAGAGAAAAGTGGCTGGTTCTTGGAAGACAGGAGTGTGTTCAGTCCTAGACTTTATGGACGTCAAATATACAATTGTGTAAATAAAAAAAATAAATTATACAGTAACAATTGGGTATGTAATTTACAATTGAGAAGGGCAGAAAAATATTTACTCGTGGAGATGTATCGTTTCAAATTGAACAAAATTAATACACCTGTTTAAAATGTGTCTTCAAGCAAAATGCAGTTAAAAAAAGTCATCGGTAGTGTATCGGGTATGTACTTCCCCAGCGCGAATCATTGAATCATGTTTTCGCTCTCCATTTGGTTCAAAATTTCCAATTGATACATTCGTTACATTGACGGTTCTACTGGGGTTCTTCACTTTAGCCCCCTCCTCTCATCCCTACTTCCTTTTTTCCGATTTCGTTAAAAATTGGCAGCTGTCTTTATTATTGGATCCTGAATCCACGTAAAAAATGTTGTGTCCCTTTCTAACAAGGGCACTTATAATGGTTATTGGGTTCAACCCCCTCCTCTGGCTCCCCTCCCCTTTCCTTAAGCCGAACCGGCTGAAAATTGATAGGTGTTGTCCTTATAGCGTTCTGAATACACACTTCATTCATTCTACCGATAGTTATCGATTTCACAAACACAAAGGAACATTTTTTTTCACTTGAGAATCAGGGGTCGAAAAACACGAAATTCCAGTGAAAACTCAATATCGAAATTCTGATCAATTAGATACATAACTTCCCCTATACTTCGTATAGCTATAATAAATCAATTGTAATTATGTTATAAATGTAGATCTGCTAACAATTTATAGTAACAATATTCATACAATAATACATGCTTATATTTTATTTTTTATTGATTATATAACAAATTTCCTGGATTTTTTTTATTGTATTGCCTCCGTAAAAAACAATCCAGATGCTAAAGCTGTAAGTGAAGTGTAAGGTAGGTGCAGGCTCATCTATGCTATACACTAAATGTGTCAATACGTGTATTTGTGTTGTGGCTATGACTGTTTTCTGTCTATTTCTCTGTTAATCAGTCTACTATGTGTTTAGAACTATGTGTAAACCGGCGAATCACTTCCAAACCCACTCCTTTCATATTAGGGCAATTCGATTCTTGCTGAATAATTTATCATTATCAGCTTATATTATATACATTTAAATGTAATTATTGTTCGTTTTTATAAATGTCCTTTTGGGGGTCCTATTTATTCTAAACGACATTGCCTAGATTTTCCCGAACCTAGCATGAATAATACGTGACTTTTATTTATTAATTAAAATAGAGTAGCTAGCTATTTCAAGTTGAAAAAAAGTCTTATTCTTGGCTGTATGTTCAGTGTTTAGATCAATGTTTTTCTATTTTATTTTTTAATTAATAATTTAATTTGTCGTTACTTTATGTTTAACAGTATTAGATGACTTATGTATTGTGTAAGTGTGTATATATCTATTATGTGTGTCTAAATATTTCTCTATGCATGCTGATATAGTGTAATAATGTATTAGATGTTAACATTTTTATATTAGTTTTATAGGTTTAGGAAAAATCATTCGTTCTTTCCAAGACTTCCCGAAGGTCTATTTTAGCTTAAAATGCCCTAAGTTGAAATAATAAACTTTAATTTAATAAACACCATTCGGGCGCCGCGATTTGGTCATCGAATCATGTCATTCGGTCCTCTCAAAAGCAAGTTATCCTAATGAACTAATTTAGTTCGAACTTGATTCACCTAGTATAAAACTTCCTTATCGCTTTTATTCATATCAGTGTTTTCCAGGAATAAATTCATGAATAACGTATTTTTTGAATTTACTTATATTTTTAGTTAATTTTTTTACTTTTTTTGACCCTAGTTATCCTGTTTGTGAGAACTTAAATAAATTAGTGCAATATATTATAATGCAAAATTAATTTCCTCTTTTTTTCTTTCATTTTATTTATTTTTTTCGCTCAACACCAAATTACCCATTTCAAAAAAAAAATTAATAGGTTAAAAAAATACGTTATTCCTGGATTCATTCATGTCCAACACTGATTCTTAGTTCATCAACTTAATATTAATCAAAGTCCTGAAAATAAAATATCTGTGATGAGTTTCTCAACTTTTTAACAAAAACCGTTACTATAATCGAAAAAAAAAGTTTTTTCTCAATATGGGTTGTCTACGATCCATGATTCAGATCCGCTCTATGAGTAATGTCGAACACAATACAAATATGGGGATTTTTTCCGGAATTGATCTGAAGAATCTGGCATATTGCTGACCGTTACGTTTTTTTGTTTACACCTTGTACACACTAACAAAAAATATACATATTTTAAAGCATGTTTTAAAATAAGCCTAATGTTGCTCAGGTTTGCCATCTCAACATGGTAATGTGGCGTCACTTGCAACTGCGAATTACTATCAGCAAAATGAAAACAGTCCAGCAAAGTATCCAGAAAATGGACATGATACTCTTTCAGATTTTGTCACGTTTGTATGTCAAGAGGCTGAAAATGCTCAAAACCAGGTATTAGCCCAACTCAGAATATCTATTATTATTTTCTATCATATTATTAACATTGGTTTTGGAAAAAAAAACATTATTAAATGAGGAAATAACCAGTGATTGAAGTCGACTTTTAAGATCCATTTACTGTCAGTTACAAGGATTTGAAAATAATATTAGTATACAAGAAATTGGAATCAAATCTTACCCACGAGTAAACGCCCTTTTCAAAAAGAAATAGGAGACTCCAATAGAACTCAGAATTGGTTTCAAGATTGCTCTCATTCTCAGCAAACACATAAATAACCAATCCACTTTACAACATAGATTCTACCTCTATAATTTGGATTTCATTTTTTTTTAAATGCCTACGCTTTGTACAAATAAATCTATTAAATAAAGGATAAAGCACGAAATAGGTGGGGAAAACTTATATTTATCTTACATTCCCACCCTATCTTGGGAAAACCTTAATTTTTATATAATAGTATCTATTTCTGTAAACTTAAAATTATTATTGACTTTAGTATAAAATCATTGGCACATTCTTTTAGAACCCTCTCGGAGGTCTATGCATAACTGCAAAAAAAAAATAGTTGTAAGTTTTAATTTTGGGCATAATCTGGAAAACAAACCGAAGGAATATATTTTAAAAAATTAGTAAAGGTTTATATTTAATTTAATATATTATAAATATTTAATTGTTTATTTTTGTAGGAACTGTTTTAAAGCGTGTTGGATATTTATTTGTTTGTAGTTTGCTGAGGATGAGAGCAATCTTGAAAGCAGTTCAATAAAGTTGTACTGGAGAAGTGGAGAAAATGAGAGTGGGCCTCTGATTTTCTTTTGAAATATCTTTCTGCAAAGCTCAAAAACAATCCCTAAACTTACTTGCTGGTTATTTTGACTACTCCAAATAGATAGAAAATCTACTGAGATCAAACTTTCATTCATCTAGTAACTGTGTCGTTAATGAATATTTAACAAAATAAAGGTACAGTTATAATTGTTCATTTTATTTACCTACATTAATTCTTATACAGTGAGTAGGTGATATTGTTGTGACTATAACTTATTACTTACTACCCACCTGGGGGTTGAAACCGAAAACAATAAGAAATAATTGGAAAAAACATTTGATGTCCCATGTAAGGAATGCACTCTAGGCCGATTCTCAAATTTAACTGAACCCTCATATTAGTGGTTAGAACATGATAGTTGGTTCCATTCAAACTATGGTTGCTTTAATGAATAATCACTGTATACCAAGTATTTGTTTACTGCTGCATTTCAAGGTTCCCTCCCAATCTCTGTCAATACAGTATATCAAATAAAATATGATACATCTTTATTTTTATTGTTGTAAATTATATAAATCTTTATTTTTTCTTCTCCCCTCTGCCTGGGGCATATTATATGTGTTCCACTGTATTGGTCATATTGTGGGGGTTAAAAACCATATATATTGGTTCGTTTTTCAGGTATGACATCATAAGAAAACAGTTTTTAAGTGTTTCCCATTTTTCGTTCCATTCGCATATCGTCTCCTTTCTAATGTTTACTCTACTTGGGTTGTAATCTTTAATTCATCAGGAAATAAAAAAAGACGGGAGCGTTTTGCCGACAAATAATGTTTAAAAAAGGCGAGCTGTCGCAGTTCTGTTACAAATAGGGATTTTTGGCACACTCCTCAGTTTGAGCACCCTCTAGAAGAACTATTTTCTTGCCTGTCATAAGATAGGTCAAGCCCAGAAACCACTAAACGAGCGAAAATGAATTCATATTCGTGTATGAAGCTTATCATTAACTTCAGCTGCCTGCCTGTCGCCGCGTATCAATTTTGAAAGGATTGACTAACGCCGTGGAAGTTTACTCTATTTGGATTAATATTTACCTCAAAAACACATTATTTGATTAACTTTCAAAGTAAATAATGCATACAATTAATTACCTTTAGATGTAATGTATGAGCTTTCGGAGGCAAAATTTTTATGGCTACTCTTACATTAATTCTTAAAAAGTTTTAAATACTAACTAAAGCAACTCTATCGTAAAATATTGCCTGGTCATGTTCAAGAAAAACCTGATTCAGAAAAACAATAACATCAAAAATCATTGATATAAACATAAAAATATAATATTTATGGATCAAAAAACAATCATGGAAGAAGTTATACTTATGGCGTGTGTTCCAAGCACACGCAATTTTTTTTTTCGGGGGAGGCCACGACAACCGTTCGCCGAATCGTTGGGGAAAAGAGGGCCTGTAACCCTTAAATGAGCTGCTCTCTGGGCTGGCGCCAGAATCACGCGTCGCCCCTTCGTAAGGCGATGCCACTACCCAGCAGTGGCCCAACTTTGCTACAGCCTCAAATGCTCCAGTGTAGATGATTCTACATGCAGACTAGCCGAGACCTATAGTTGACTCATGGTCGCCGATCGATCGCTGAGGAAGCTGGAAATCAGCACAAACACATTCCCAAGTAGTCTCATAGCCCGCTGCCGCGTGAAGATGGCAGGCCACCAGGCGCAGTCCAAGGCCGACGCCATGTGGGTGGAGGTAGAGAGATGTAATTTCCACCAAATTTTGAACTGGCTATGATTTCTATTATTATAACAATAAATAGCCACGGTGTTCATGAACAGAAGGATAGAGGACCTGTAGATAATTTTAAAGGTGATACTTGGATGAAAACAATGTTTTTGATATTATTGCTTTTTCTAATGAGGTTTTTTGTTGGCAGAATTTTGACTTGTTTTTGTGGGGATACAATATTTGCCTATTTATTTTCATGAGGTGTTCGCAGTTAGCATCATCACAAACTGATGAATACATTGAATTTTATTTATTGTTTATTTTATTCATTATTTTAATTGCATTTATTCATTTAAGCACTCAACCCACAATTTTTATAAGAGGTCCCCTTTTCATTCATAAATAACTGGTCTTTGGAACTAAGATAAACATAATTATGTGAAGTGAAGTCTATAAGTGATATTGTTATTGTATATGTTATGTTGTATGTTTTTAGGCAGGTCCTTCTAGAAGTCCCAACAAACTAGCTCCGTACTACCCAAGCTCCATGCTGCCCCCGCCTCCACCTCCTCCCATGGCAAGGCCTGTCGCCATTATTAGATCTACTGGTATACAAACATATCCTTTTATAATAACCACTATATTTATATTATTATAATAATACATGTGGCAGCAATATTATTCTCCCATTTATTTCCCACTATTTAAAACATTCTTAATACACATATGTTTCGGGTATATATTCTCCCATCATCAGTTTCTCATTAATTTGTTTCCATATTCACTGGATATTTTTTTCTTTAAATATTTATAATGGTTCATTTTTAATTTTTGGCGGAGAATTATCAATTGAGGACATATTTGATGAAAAATTCGGTCCAGACTGAATTTTCTGAACATAATTTTCGATCTGATATGTCGACTGACTCCATCAAAATTAAAAATGAACAAATATTATAAATGTAAAAAAAGAAAATAAACGGAAACAACAAATTAATGAGAATCATCGTGGAGAATATAACCGAAACGTTTGTGTATGTTTTGAATCTCAGAAAATAAATGGAAGGATAATTTAGTTGCCCCATATATTATACATTCAATCCTTTATACACCCCAACAATTAGAAATCTATATTATAATATGATAAATGATAACTAAAAATATTTTATTCAAAACCGTATTCTTCACATTAATACATTTATCCATATATTTCGTTATAATTCCACTAAATATTAATTATTCTATTATAAAATAGAATACAGGGTGTCCCATCTTGGAAAGATCAGCCGATTTCTCTAAAATGGTTGTTCCAACATACCCACACTTATATTTTATTATGAATCCAGTGGTTAACTTGAATTTTTTTTATTTTTTGGGTTATTGATGCTAACATCAATTTTTCCAATGGAACAGATTTTCAATTTCATGGAGATACAAAAAAAAAAAAAGTTATCTTCCGTCAATCATTGCAGAAATATTCAGGAGCAAAAGCTAAGAGTCTGAAGAGAGTATTTCATAAGCGAGGCAACTCTTGAAGAAGTTATATTTAACGTTCAGTACATTAAGGAAATAAAATAAAGATGTTTATAAAAGTATTATATGCACTTTCGTTTTTGCATCTGCATGAAGAACTTCATTTAGTTATCAATTAAACACAACTAAACAAAATCGTCAGCCGCTCACTGGCAAGCATAGGTTTAGTCTAAGCCGGGAAATAAATGAGGAGGGTTGATTTCGTAGCAAAATTATGGCAAAGGCATCAGAATATACTCTACTTGTTCCATAGCCTCCTAACTCGAGCTCATAACTAATATTTTCACAATAAAAGATCACAAAAACCAATATAAGAAAAAAATAATAATAAAACAAAAAAAAAATTATCCCCATGAAATTTAATGTTATTCAATAATCTCACGGAGAATACATACCTACCATTTCATTGAAATAAATAAAGTTAGTAATAATATCTGCATAGGAAAAAGTCTGTCATTATAGGATGAGCAATAAAAAAATAGTGTTGGTACGTTCTATAGCTTTCCTAGTCGGACCAACCTTGTTAGAGGAAAGTGGGTGATCCTTGGAAGTTGGGACTCCCGGTATATGGAATGTGATATGATGTTGATACTATGTTATGTATGTAGGCGAGTTGAGTGTTGGAGGTGGCGGGGGAGGTGGAGGTGGAGGCAGCTCGAGTCCTTCTACACCCCCAGAGGAGGTCTCTCCGCCAAGGTCCCCTCAGTCTGGCCCTGGAGGCAGCTCCCAGACCCACTCCCACACCCACTCCAGGAGCCTAGTCTCCAGCCCAAGTCCCACTCCCAGCCACAGCCCCTTCTCCAGAGACTACCCCGTCCCCCCTTTTACACACATACACACTCAGCCTGCTCAAGTAAGAATCACCAGTTGACTCTTTTATTACATTAATAATAATAATAATAATTTTTATTTACGTCAAACTACAACATTGTAATAGGATACGTCGGATATAAGTAATTTTTTTTGTTTTTGTTGGCCTTATTTACGATGCATATTAGCCATGTCACTGTGTTATCTAGTTATTTACGACATACATGGCCCCAGGAGGGAGTTCTATCTTCGAAATAAAACTCACTCCCGGACGGGATTCGAACCCGCAAACCAAGGTGAAACCAACAACAGGGCTCAGTTGTTTCTTAATCAATACTTAATATTCTCTGCAGAGATATTGTGAAACACTTAATAAAGAGAAAAAACTTATGTTTTTTAGAATATTATCTATTTCACAGAATATATATACTATATGGGAGTACTTTCGGTATTGCTACCAACTTCAGCCAAGACTTAACAAATACTGAAGTTGGTGGCAATTCCGAAAGTACATCCATGTATTTATATAAATATTTTGCGAAATAGACAATATTTAAAAAAACATACGTTTCTCTTTATTTTTCAGTTATTTCTGTCTTCTCCAAAATTTCTCGCAAAGTCTGAGTACAGGTTGCAGTTGTATCTACCGTGATTTGTGTCATTTTGCGCTTTGTATATTTAAAGTTCGAACAAATAATTAAGTTAAATACTGTAGCTGGCTTTATTTTCAGCAAAACCGTTCCTTTTGTTTTTAATGTATTGTTTGTGTTAGTTCTGTCGTAAATACTTACGTACATAAAATTCTTTGTGACCCATGCCCGAGCTTTAACTAGGTCATATCGCCTTCTATCTGAGCGCGCTTTGTCGCTGTGATGGACAAGAGCCTAGGTGTCTTTAACGAATACCTTACATAGGCTCGGAGACCATCGCTTAATGTCTAGAGAACGACGTTCCTTGGCCGGGTTTCGAACCCGTTTGAGCACAGTAGGCATACCTCTGTGCTAGCGGCGGGCATTTCGCAACTCCAAAAACGATTAATCTGTAGAATTTCACAGTGATTCGAATAACCTGACCGGAGTTTTTCTTCTTTCTTACCTTGTGGGAGGGGAGGGAGTGGGGGCAGCCATAATGCGCTGGCTCCACTTCCATAACTATTTGCTCTTCTTAGAATATTGGTTGTTGGAGAAAACCAACAAATGAAATGAACAGAAATTTTATTCTGGGACCCAGCTTTTCTAAGAATAAATA
The DNA here is from genome assembly GCA_963662175.1 of Aradus depressus. Classification (NCBI taxonomy): domain Eukaryota; kingdom Metazoa; phylum Arthropoda; class Insecta; order Hemiptera; family Aradidae; genus Aradus; species Aradus depressus. The sequence goes on from OY759218.1 coordinate 9,166,888, forward strand.
CATAATCAATCAATAATCAATGGGGGAAAAAAGCCAAGTGCGTTCTCCGTTCTGAACATTAGTATAGAGGTAGTTGATTCTAACACTCTCATATATTATGTTACTAATAGTATTTTTGATTATTTATGTTATTTAATTTAACGAGTTTTCTCTATGTTTCCAGTTATTTAGTTACCCCAGTCTGAGTCCCATCTCTGGTGTGATGAGTCCCACCAACCTGTCCCTGTTCCCCGGCCCTCTCCAGGTCAACTCTCTTCGAGGGGCCCGTGGGGGGGCTCTGCCTCGGTGGACCCCCCCCTCCGCCCCTCCTCCTGGCCCAGGGCCCCCCTTCATCACTCTCGAGGAGGACTACATGATGACCCCTCTCATCACCACCACCAACCATGAGCAAGCAACACTCATTGATGATGGTATGCACATACAATTTAACTATTTTATGCTTATATAGTGGAGCCATGAGAATCCGAATACTCGCCAATCTCTGCATCATTTTTATTACAATACTGATAAAAGGAGAATATACCTGTCAACGTTTACATATTGTTGATTTTTTCGGCGTTTTTTCCAGAGGTGTCTTCTTTTTTTGACAATATTTCGGGACACTATCACGTCTCTTATTCTGGTCACTATGAATCTGTTCATAGTGACCAGAAGAAGGGACGTGAAAATGTCCCGAAATATTGTCAAAAAAAGAAGACAGCTCTGGAAAAAATCAACATATCAACATTCAAGAGAAGTTTAAGAGAAACGTTCATATATTAAATATTTTCCGAATCTCAGGAGAAAATAAAATAGCTGCATACACATTTTATTAAACACTCAAAATCTCTTTACACACCCCAACTAAATTTAATTTAATTGTGGTTATTTTTTTCAGATCGTTATTTTAATTCGGTGGTTGAGACGAGTGAAGGCATTGAGACGGGCCTCGGGGGTGGCTCGAACAGTTCCGGTGAACAGACTGCCTCCAAGGGCGGCTCACCCAAATCTACATAAAATTTATCCTAGCTGCCCTTCCCTCCCTCCACACCACATCTGTAATATACATATGTAGCATTTGTAACATTTATATGGCCCATCAGTGGCAGGTCTAGTTATTTTGTAATAAATGAAAACAATTAAGGAAGGTATAATGTCTTTGTATAACATTGGTTTATCCGTATTCAGTAGAACAGAACATTGAATCTCGTACTAGTGGTTACCAACAATGTTTATAAATATTGTGTTTAATCTATTTTGGCACCTACGGGTTGTATACTTAAATAAACACATAAGAATATGAACGACCCCAAAATCATGTTCAGGGAAAGCACGTTTGATTAAAATTGTTGTAGTTTCCGTGTTTATGTGCGCATAAACTGATTTCTTATATAAACCAGCTAAAAAAATTCAGTTTATTTATTAGCCATGGCCATGATTCGGGAATAAATCGTATTTTCTTTAGTTGAATTAATTTATTAAGTAAACGCCAGGACTAGTTTCTTTTCGACCTTACAGAGCTAATAAATGTTTTAGATGGCAAAAAATTAGTTAAAAATATAAATTAATTAAAAAATCAGCAGTTTCTCAGCTTAAGTTTGGCATCTAATCGTGAACTTAAAACAATTCTTTTTCTCTAACTCTACTGAAGTGCGGATGGGCAATACTGTTTAAGACATTGATGAACAGATGGGCTCTGTATAGATTTAGAATAGGTTTTCAAATATTAATAATGGTTTGAACTAGTTTTATAGATCAGTTAAAAGACATACAAATTACCATTTTATAAAATTATTAACATGACATTTAGTGATCGTTCAACTAATTTCTTTTGTTTACTAAATTATGTGAAAATACTTTTGTTAATTTTCTTTAGTGAGTATGCCCTGTCCTGAGGACTGGGAAAGCCCGCTCATCTTTTATTTAAGTGAGTTTGTGTTTTATTTATTTGTTATTTATCTTATAATAGTAACCTCAAAGGCCATTTCTCATAACCACATCCTACGTCATCAGTATCCGGGGACGTCCATGTCCAACTGTCCCAGGGCAATATTCGAAAACCAGTGAGATTTCGTCAAAAAATATCTCAGATGTAGAATTATATTTTTATTTAATTGGAGAAAAAAAAAAAAAAAAATTACTGATGAATATAACTTTAGTCATTATGAACACCATTTTTAGAATTTTTTTTTTTTAAACAGCGTGACATTTTTTTTTTTTTTCATTAGGTACTTTAAATATTTAGTGATGTATTGCAGATAGTGGTGGTTTGACTGACTGTTCATTTGTTATATATCTCAATATATTAATTTTTCGGGAAAGTTATCGCGCTCCACAGTTTTCTCAACTTTAAGCGCTCTGCGGATTTTTTATTTTCGCCAAATGTTGGTTGTGTTCCCGAAGAAAATACAGGGATCGAAAGACAAGGGCCGCCCTACACACAGTTATCATCGCATAAATATTTCGAATATTCAAAACAATGCGATGTTTCTAGAATTTATAATCCTTTTATCAATAAAATGTCTACTACATTCACCATCCTATCACATTATTTACTTTATGTATTTTTGAAATCTTTTCTTAAAATTATTATTTTCATCCTCAATGACGTTACTTTTCTACCTTGAAGAGGGGACCCTATGAATGGACGACTTTCCCCGGATGGTGCAACTTTGTGTGTGGTCTGTGATGTAAGGAGTATTTGACTTATTGAAGAATTACATGACGTATGACTACTATATTCAGGATCACCGCCTAATGTAATATATATAACATCTACTGAGTATATATGCTCATGAAAGAAGGTACGCTGAAACATAACTTGTAAATTAATATTTATATAGTGAATGAATGACTACTATTTACTAGAGTATTTTAGTTTGTAATGATATTTCTCATGTAGTAATCTGTTAAAACACTGTTAGAAAATACTTATAAGTATTGTGTATGTACATACACATCTATATACAATACATATACGTATATATTAACGATATAACTTTGTTTTAAATTAATATTAAGCTTGTAAAAATTTCAATCAACTGAAGAAATCTTTGTATAATGTATGCGTTGTGCCTACTAATTTTCATTTATTTATTATACACTGATGGACAAAATTACCGCACCACTCAATTTTATTAGTTTAAAATCGAATCAGTTATCTTTCTCTATTATTAAAATTAATTATAGATATTAAGGAGTTCTAGTAGTAAACATAGACTGTAAATAAAGCATTGTTTACTCTTCAGTAATTCCTTTTTAACAAACAATACCATTTTGCCTATCAATTGCATTACTTCCAAAAATCCATTTTCGATTGTTCCGTTTCATTAGTTGGTTTCATTTGGTTAAATTTTAAACAATTTCAATCTCTTTTAATGGCTTTAAGTGAGCAACATTGTGTTAGGGCCATAACTTTATTGGAGGAAAGGAACAGCCAGCGTGAAGTCGCTAGGAGACTTGGTGTACATCACACGACCATTGGCAGGGTTCATCGGCGCTTTTTGGAAACAGGGCTTTATACCAGAAGACCGGGGCAGGGTCGACCAAGATCTACAAACGACAGAGACGATAGATACATTCGTCATCAGGCTTTGCGGAACCGCAGTATAACTGGAAATGAGATCAGCAATCTCATAAGGCAAGTTCGAAATGTTTCCATTTCCAGTAGGACTGTAAGAAGAAGGCTTAACGAAAATAACCTTAGAGCCCGACACCCTGCCCGTGGACCTCTTCTCACCACAGCTCACAAAAATGCCAGGCTTCAATTTGCACGAGAACATGTGAATTGAACATTGAACGATTGGGGGAGAGTTCTTTTTACAGATGAGGTTAGAGTAGGCCTCAAATCTTCAGATGGTCGTAATTTTACATGGAGACGCCCAGGGGAAAGGTACGCGCCATGTTGTATGGTTCCCCAGGTGCATTTCATGGAGGCTCGTTGATGTTCTGGGGTGGCATTTCCTTTGATGCTCATACCGAGTTGGTTGTTGTGCGGGGAAGGTCTCTAACATCACAAAGGTACTTAGAAGAGATAATTGAAGAACATGTATTGCCATTTGCGCCCTATATTGGTGAAAGATTCATCCTGATGCATGATAATGCCAAGCCACATAGGGCACGTATTGTGGACGACTACCTCAATGAGGTGGGGATTGAGCGCTTAGCATGGCCACCAAGGAGTCCACACTTAAATCCGATTGAACATGTTTGGGACCAACTGAAGCGACGTGTACGAAGGAGAAACCCAGGTCCTAGCACCCTTGAAGAGTTGGAAAGAGCAGTTTTGGAAGAATGGGACAATATTCCCCAGGACTTTATTCAAAATCTGTTTCAATCAATGGAAAGGCGTTTAACGGACGTTATTCGGGCCAGAGGTGGGAATACTCGGTATTGAAAAAAAGAAAATCAATTTTTTTACGGTTTTTAATTCTTGAAGTTTAGCATTTTTTTTTCGTTTAATCAAAGATTTATTAATTTTTTTCAAATGACTTATTATTTCAATCAGAAATATTTGTGAGGTTCAAAATATGATTACACAAAAATAAATTACAAATTTTAAGGTGGTGTGGTAATTTTGTCCATCAGTGTATATACTGGGTGTTTTTTGAACACATCTGTAACTTTCTTAATTTTTGATAATTGTTTTTTCAATAGGCAGCCCCTGTTTTTCATTACTAATTTCAAATCTATTGTCCACAATGAAAGTCATGGTATAAAAAAACTTGAAATTTGATTCACTCATTTCCGAGATATTAAAAATTATATTTTACTGGATATCGTGAAATAATTTAATTACTCGAAATTACCGCTACAACCCGAAAAAGTCGTCTTTGTTTTTTGTAGGTAAACTGTCATCCGAGATTTTTCGTTTTCATTTATTTAAATCTTGCCAAGTACAAACCGTTTTGAGGGAGGAAAACGAATTGTTTTTGAGACGTTTAGATCCGATAAAATCTATATTTATTATTGAGAGTTGCGACTATTCAGAGAATTGCAGCAAATTAGAAATGAATAGGTAGGTATTTTCTTGTTCATATTTGAAAACAATATTTACCTAAACATTTCTTTTGTTTGACCATAGATGTGATGCATATCAATCATTTTCAGTATAAGAAGGGTCTTGAAGAAGGTTACCGTAAGAGGTGAACATTGTGCACTGGAAACACATCTGTGCCAACATGCAACATCATTCTCCTAAATCATTTGCTAAATCCTAAATCATAGTTTTTTGGTGACATTTTAAGTGATTTTTAATTGGGGGACAAAAAAAACGGTCGATATTTTTTTTTTTTTTTTTTAACGTAAAAAGTAATTCTAAAAACAACGTATAATGCAATAAGTTTGATATCTTTAAAAAATACTACAACTCCATAAAAACCTAAAGACGTTTTGGTCATGAAGCTGCGACCAATAGGGAAGGAGTTATGAATATTTTATTTTAATAAAATAAAATTCATTACAATTGAAAATTACATATCTTGGAGAATTTCGGTGAAACCTTTTGTACAAAATTTATCTCAACGAGTTCTACATTATGCAAAAAATTCAAAAAAAACTACATGACCAAGTTAGAAATTTACATTATTTTGGTAAGGAATAGCCTAATAAAGTTGCAGGGTGTCTCATTCTCATAAGATCACCAGCGTTTTCTCTGAAAATATGTTGTAATGAATATTATGTCTCCTTAATTTTTTTTTTCAACTATCAGACATAAGAGATTTCGAACTCAACTTTCTTATTTCAAACAGAATCGCACATTTTTCTTGATGAATTCTAGATTTTTTTTTTTAAAGGCGAAATGAAATTTGAACAAGAACAATCCGTTGTATACTCGTTGAGATAATCAATGTTGAATTGATTACCTAAGTGAAATTTGATTTTTCCTCGTTTTTTCCACCGTTTTTGGCGTTCGATATTGAAGATGATATTTTTGGTCGGTAGGATTTCCTGAAATATGGAATTTAATCCGTTGGTTGGACTAAAATCGGCTGTTGTACTACAAAATGGGAAAAAAAACGTCGTCAAAATTTGACATATGTTAGATCTTAGAAAGAAAACTCCCTTTTTCGTTTATCACTAAGCATGCTAGGGCAAATTTTTTTCACAAACAAATTAATGACATTTGTATTAGGGCTAATAATCCGTAGTGAACTTGAGGGAGATTCGATTTTGAAATCAGAATGTATAGCAAAAAAAAAAAAAAAAATTAAACATAATACTAATCGAAAAAATATTGATTTAGTTGTCAAACTTCAACATTGATTATCGCAGTTTGTATCCGGTGGAGGGTTCCCGTTGAAAGCTCTTTTTTTCATAACAAATTCTAGTTTCAGAATTCCTAAAGAAAAATAAGTAATCTCTCTTTGAAATAAGAAAGTTGAGTTTGAGATCCCATAAGTCTGATACATGATGTGTTGAGGGTTTAGTTTAGATTCCTTGACAAAAATGAAGGAGACATCCATTACAAATATTTTTGTTAACTAGTATATTTTAAGAAATGATCCTATAAGAATGCGACAACCTGTACATATGTAAAAACATAAAATACAACACCACTGTCAGAAAGAAATGAAAAAAACTATTCTATTCGTCACAACTAAAGGAAATTATTTTTAAAATTAACGATTCAATACGAAATATATTTTTTCATTTTTTTTTTTTGTGGAAAAGAGATGCCAAATTTAAATAGACCGATTATATTGTAAGGTTTGTGAAAAATTGTAAAAATAACCTTTGTTTCGAATAAATTAGACTTGAGTTTGAGTGAGGAGAACTTTTTTGGCCCTCTTAACTAAAACATAATACTAGAAATAATGAATAGTATTAAAGAGCAGTAAATGTAAGAGGATCTCAAAGGTACAGTTCTCCCCACCCCTCCCTGCCATAATTAACGAGTCGAAAACATTCATGAATGCATACAGCGTAATGTTCTTGTTATTTTACATCTTGTCCTCAAATCATAGTCAATAAAGCGATAAACTTTAAAATAGTTTTCTTATATTTAAAAAAATAAATAAATAAAGGAAACTATGGTTTAAACTGTATTTTCATGTATTTCTGTTATTTATTTTTAATGTAATTATATATTAAAAGAAAAAAAAATATAAACTTTTTAGAACATAAGAATAAGAATGATTATTTATTTTTAGATGTAGGAAAGAAACCAAACTTCAATAAGTAAAGTAATAGGTGAACTATGACATAAGTGTAAATTAAATTTGTTACTCGGAATATAAAGCTTATGTAAGTAAAGTAACAAAAGTTGAAAGTTGTATAATAAATAGGATAAGTTGTTATTAATTAGCATGGAACTGAAGTTGTAATTAGTCATAAAAGTTGTGTTTAATGTAACTTTATTTAACCAGGATGTGATACATTTCTAGTTTTGTGTTCAAAAGCTTCATATTGTTTTTTTCTGTTATGTTATATTTTATTACCACCCGCTCAACACCTTGAGCTGTAGATATGTTAAATTATATGAAGACAATTTAAATTATTTAATGTTGTTATTTATAGAAAAATAAAATGTTTTAGTCATTATAATTTCTCGAATTTAAGTTTTTTTTCTTCAATAAAAGTTGTTTTATTTTGTTTCTCATAATGTTTTTATTTTTTTTTATTTGGTTTATTTTAAATATCAGACGTCAAAAATACAATGCCTTGAAATATAAATATATAATGCAATCATAAATACTCATTATACATACTCTGTACATAGATATACTCATGTATAGGTAAATAATAACTAAAATGTAAACAGCAACAGTTATATGTTCTCGTTTTCTATATCAACCACCTGTTTATTACTAACAAGTCATCCTGTTCTTTTAAAGACTGCGGGTAAGAAAGTTATTAAAAATGTGTTAATTCGTTATAAACAGATTTCTTGATAAAGTGCGTCCATATAGTATTTCCCAGATTTTTCATTTTCGATCTATACACAATTCTACACAGTTATGTGATCACAACTAAAAAAAATAAAACTTCCCATAGTCAGCCAACAACTGATAGTCTCCAGTTTATATCACTGACTATCCCAGAGAGAAGATGGCGAAAAAAACAAATCTCAAGACACCTCTGCCAGTTTTCTGTAGACATGGCCACTTTTTATTTCAAATAATTTATTAACTTATTTTGCCAATAAAATATCAAAAACAGCTTTATACGACCAAAATAATAATAGATAAATAAAAGCCCATTGAATTTATTTTAACATTATTGGACAAATGTTTCAAATAATTTATTTTCCAATGAAATTTGTTTCAATTACCCTTGATCAAATAATAAAATAAATACTATTCATCAGTTTGATTTAAAATTCAAACATATATTTCGGTGGACTATTATCAAAAAAATGAAGTTTCGCTTGCGAGAATATGGAAATAAAAATAGTTGAACCAAAAAAAAAATACTACTCATACTAGTATTATTTAAGTAATAGTATTTTTTCCAGTTTATAATTTTATTCAGGATTTTAGTAGGTTAGTTGAATAAAAAGATATTTAATATTGATATCGTTTATTTAAATGACATTGATATCGTTTATTTAAACGCAATGTATACGAAATATACTTAAATAAGTCAGTTCACTTAACAGACAATAGGTACCAACCTCTATCAAAACAAAATCATAACCATATAATCACTTTACGACTAGAGCAATACAGTAGGAACACCCCACACTTTTTCTTTGGTTGAATGATTATCAATGGAATTTGCTAAATCAAGGAAGTAAAATTGACAAGCTAAAATAATAAAACAATGTAGAGACAGCGCAATTTATTAGTTTAGAAATTCGTATAATTTGTTATAAATACGTACAAACAATTGAAAATATATATTTGTCGAAAAACATCAGGATTCTAGTAAAAAAAAGATAACAGGGACATGATTGGGACCTATTTAAAGGGTTTTTATCATTTTAAAAAACTATATACATAAATAACAAATCTACTGACCGCCTATGGAAAGTTCTGTGCATCATTAATCTGGAGAACTAAGTATTGACATATATCTACGTTAAGGATTTGACAAGCGCCTAAAAATAAATAATGAAAAAAAACACGATCTGAGTCAATATAATATAGTTTGAACTATATTGATTCTAAAAACGAGATTCCTTATGAAGTGTACCCAAACAGCGGAACCGACGCCCTCATCGTCTCATGCGACCCACAGTGGAGATTCGCCCCGCTTGGTCCTGGATATCCACGAAACATGAGACGCCGAGCCGATGGCTCCTCAAACTAGAAACATCACACCAGACGTGCAATAAAGCCAGCAGGGGAGTGGTCACGGTCCTCTCCATGTTTCCACACTAACAATTGTTTATCTCGGGTGTTCGGGCAAAAGGGCTTAAGTCAGCATATTTGAATTTTTGGAGAATAATTTCTGAAGGTTTGAAAAATTCTTGCAAATCAAGTAAAACACATTTATGTTACTTGAAATATTATTTCAATAAAATTATTAAATATAAACAAAGTAAAATATTCCAACAATCAGTTACATATGGTAAAAATATTTAAATGCACTTGTCCTTTGGATCACAAGACTTATTCTGACTTAAGCCCTTTTGCTCAAACACCAGATATATATTTTTTAGTGACGTGCGGGATCGTTTTATGTTTTTTCAGTCAAGTATAAACGTTTTTGTTTTTTTCTTTAAAGTAAGTATCTGAACATTTTTTTCGGAGATGCCAGAAACCACAAGTCACTGTAGCCAATAAATAGTCTTGGTGTGAAGTAATACATGAAGAGGGCGCGGATCTCAGAAGCCCACCTCTTGTATCAGCTTCCACGGAAAGCTACTCACTTCAACTCATCCTCACGACTATAAGAATTAAAGTGATCGTGCGACTAAGTCAGACCGACCGTGCGAACAGAAAACCAATTGCCAAAGTCGTATACAACCAGTTTCAGGAAAATAGCCACGCTTAGGTGAAAGCTGACTAACTGTACATCTAGAGCAGTTAATAAACAAATGCATGAAATGTGTAATACTAACAAGGACTGTTGTTACAGATCTAAATAACTAAATTTTATTTTAAATTATATAATTCAATTTATCAAACAACAAAAATTGCCTCAGTTAAGTTCATACAAATATACCTATTTCCTATCGAGGAAATAATTTTTAGCTAGGATTTTAAAATACCATAACATGTTGTGTTTGAAGATTGAGGTCTTACATACTTATATTTATAAACAGAATTATTATTACTACAAAAACGAAACGTTTAGTCCATATAAATAAACTTTATCCTGATGATGGCATTAGTTCAAATCCTTGACAGTATCTGGCGAATTTCACACCAATCGCAGCCAGAAATACACTTTTCACGAGACCCCTGAAACAAAATTGTCAACGTTCATAAATTATCACAAATTATAATATTATTGTGTTAATAAATATTATTATGTTAAACAAAAAATAAATACAATTGAATAAAATTGCTCGATAAATTGATTATCAGGGTTGCAGTGTTGCCAACATTTTTGGTACCGAAGAAAATCTATGTAATTAGTTTTCATTGCGAATGGAAATATATTTTATTATACAATTTTCATTATAGTAATAAAATCGAAGCAGAATGCGTTATGGCCACCTAAATTAACATTAAAAAAACAATGGATTTATTATATATCAGAGATGAATGTTCAAGTTTGTATTCCTTGTTTGACCAATTAATGAATTTCCAAGAAAATTTGCTTTCTGACAGTTATTAAAACGAGAAAAAAAAAACTCTTTGGTGAATCACCGACTGTGTACTTCGCCAGCACGAATTAATCAATTACGTTTTCGCTCTTCTTTCAATTCTAATCGACCGTGTCGTTCTTTCTGGGTTTTGAATTTATTTATGATATTGCGAATCAATACACTCCATACTCATTCAACGGCAGATAATAAGAGTTTTTAGCCTCCCCCCTTCCCTTTGGCTGAAAATGAATAGGTGTCGTCTTTAGACGGTTCTCGTTACACATATAAAATTTCTTGTCGATATATTCATTCTATTGGGAGTTATCGTGTTCACAGACACACACATAGAAATATATTTTTTTAAATTTTAGAATCAGAAGGTCGGAAAACATGACATTCCTTTGAAAACTCCGCATCGCGTTTTTGACCGATTACATAACTTCCCCTAATTAAGTTGTCATTAGAGCCATTATCATATAATTTTCCATTGTCTAAATACAGAATCCATTCTTCAGAACACTTAATCTTGAATTACCATGCATGTCAATAAACGTACAATACACCAGGTACGCCCTTTCATGAGAATGTAGCTAGGTCAACCCCTTTTAAACATCTGCATTTTCCAATAACACGTAATTCAGATTTACTACTTATTCAGATATTTACTTTGTTTTGCCGTAATGGATTTTTTCTTATTCAGTCTGATTTTTTTTTTAACTATTTATACAGTTTGATTAAAATAGCATCATTGAGATTGGGCTCTCACTCCCCTCTCCCCATCCATTTCTAATAGTAATTTATTGAATTGTGGTACGCAGAAGACAATTTTAATAATAAAATATGTTATTTTAATAAAATTTGATTTATGAAGTCTTTTTACAATCAATAACGAGTTGTGGAGTTAATGTTTAAACTTACACTCACCATTTAAAAGGGTCATAATAGAACGCCGTCAAAGCATTGACATTTTTTACTTCCGTTGAAGATTTTTCTACATCAATTTCAGGTAGCATGTCGTAATTTTTACAATTTCGTGTTAGAAAATATATATTCAAAACCTCATGGGAGCAAATAAACTTATAACCTTATAAACACACTTATAACCTTCACCTTATTATTTAAAATAGGCCCATTCCTAAAGTAATTCCTTTCGGTTATTTCTCTGTAGGGTTACTAAGATCCACAGGCTGACTCATTTCCTGTCATACATTTCATGAAAATCTGATCATTCCTTAAATGACATAGCATTATACTTATGCTTTAGCCTCCCACAACCCCTCTCTCGTTCAAAAATTTGAGACGCCTTTTAGCCCATTTTTCTACTTGGCATTTAAGAACACTAAATGTGAAATTTAATGAAAATCTGATAATTCATTGTTGAGCTAGCACTATACTTATGCTCCACACGCACAAAATATTGAGACGCCACATAGCCTGTTTTTCAATCTGGCTTAGAAGAATGCTATATGTTATGTTTCATGGAACTCCGTTCAGCGGTTTGAGCATGATATCGGTACAAACCCAGTTTCAGTTGTATTATCCCATATATGCCTAGTGTTGCGAAAATGCAACGCATTATTTTTCAAACTATTAAATTTTATTCTTTTCCACGAAATGTTTTTTCTCTTGCTATTTTTGGCTTAATCCTTAGAGCCGGATGTAAACAAACCTCCAGTGACTCCAACTCCTCGGTTTTATAATTATCCTTCATTTGTAGTGTGATTTCAGTACTGACTCGATCTCAGCTTGACTCGACCAGGAAATGGCGCAAGAAAAGTAAGTTTTTCAAGTACTATTCAATTTTTTTTTACATTGTTGGTTTTTTTTGGTTTCTCTAGGAACTAACGTAAATAATTGCGTAAGAAATTTGCGAAAAAAACGTTTTCCAATTAGGATTATTTGACGTCTAAGTTCCGTCACAGGATATAATCCAGTGTTGTGTTTTTGCATCACCCTTCGTCACTTGAGAGCTTTTATTTTCATTTTTCTTATTTTATTATTACCTCTTTCTTTATTTATAACTATATTTTTAGAAAACATACTGATATCATGAGCTCTTGTGCATTGGTTTCATTTTCGTCAGATTGGTTTCAGAGGGTGACCGAAAACTCAGTTGTTAATTTGCGCAGCTAGTAACCTTTATTTTAAGAAATGTAAATACAGACTAGCGGCTACGCTCCCAATATCGTTAATTTAGGCCAAATATTATCCGCTCTGTGCAGACAATCCCAATTAAGTTTGTTTTGCTCCTCCTCTAAAATAGTTAAATTTAAGTTGTTAAATCTTTATTCGGCTTTTCACTCGCAGACTATACGAAATGGTGAGAAAAGTAGTGACTCTTCATGGCACTCAAAGTACCAGTTAGTAACCAATATTTTATACAGTGGCGTCCATAAGTATTTGCACAAGCAATATTTTACTCATAATCATAGTAAGTGACAACTAAAAAAATCATATAACTAAATACACAAAAACTTTATTTATTTAGGCATATATTTACGTAAAACCCGTTAATGCGAAATAAGAAAACATATTTTTACAACAGTTTTCTTGAAAAAGCTCCGTTCAAAAGTATTTGCACATACTATGTTTTTTATTTCAAGTTATATACTATGTTAGTTATATATAATTTTTATTTCAAGTTATATACTATGTGCCACATAGTATATAACTTGAAATAAAAATTATTATAAAATCAATAAAACAACCTATAATATATTTAATACTTGGTATAAAGTCCATTGGCGCCTATCACAGCCTGAAGCCTCTTTGGTATGGAATTAACTAAATTTTTTATGAAGTTAACGTCAACTTTATTCCACTCGTCCAATAAAATTCCTTTTGAATTATTTTTTCCCTTAATTTTATGTTTTCGAATTTTAAGGTCTAAATAGTTCCAAACATGTTCTATAATATTTAAATCTGGAGATTGTGGAGGGGTTTGTAGCATCCTGGGCGCAATATAAAGAAGCCATTCTCTGGTTTTATTGGCCTTGTGTTTTGGATCATTTTCCTGTTGGAATATAAAAATATTTTTCATATTCAATTTGATGGCACTAGCTCGGAGATTATGGCGCAAAATGTTGTCGTAGGTATCAGCAGTCATGACAGAGTCAATTGGGACAAGATTGCCTAACCCATTGTAAGCCATACACCCCCAGACCGTCACATATCCTCCACCATGTTTTACCGTAGGTGTGACATTAAGGCGTTTAAGCTCGTTATTTGGTTTTCGGCAGATATATTTTTTCCCGTCACTTCTAAAAACGTTTTTGCTCTCATCACTAAAGAGGACGCTTTGCCAAAATTCCATTGGCTTGCTGAGATGGGTTTTTGCAAATTCCAATCTATTTTCCTGTTGACCTGAGAAATGAAGGGCTTTTTCCTTGGAACTCTTCCATGAAAATCAGCTTTATAGAGAGCTCTTTTTACTGTTGATTCACTCACACGTTTTTCACAAGTCAATTCGACCTTATTGACTAATTGCCAACCACTTGTGGATGGATGTGCCTTTACTTCCCGTACGATATCCCTGCACTCCCGTTGTGTCCGAGCCCTTGGTCGTCCTGTTCGTTGCTTATTTAACGAACCTTTTTATGGCATAACGGACTGTAGAAAAATTAAAATTTTAAATATTCCCAATTCCACGGTAGGTTTTGCCTTGGTTTCTCAAAAAAATAATATTTCCCCTTACTGTCTGGGATAACTTACGTTCTCGGTGCCATGTTGACTGAGACTGGATTAAAATAGTAGACTATTCTGAAGAATGTTAATCCCTAATTGAGTGAGAAAGGAAATGTAAACAAAAAGAGTAAACACACTTAGGTATAGAATTACTGTACCAATTAAAATAACCAGTATAATTTGTGCAAATACTTTTGAACGGAGCTTTTTCAAGAAAATTGTTGTAAAAATATGTATTCTTATTTCGCATTAACGGTTTTTACGTAAATATATGCATAAATAAATAACGTTTTTGTGTACTTAGTTATATAATTTTTTAAATTATCCCTTACTATGATTATGAGTAAAATATTGCTTGTGCAAATACTTTTGAACGCCACAGTATGTAACTGTAGTCAAGTGGCTACACCCTCAGTTTTGTTTATTGGGTTCAAGCATGGTCTGCCTATGGTAGAATAAGCCTAATCCATTTTGTCCGCCCCCCCCCCCCCACATTCAACCTACAAAATAGTTTTGGAAACTACTACATCCCACCCTCCATTTCACTACTTAATAAAAAAATGTTGAAGTCTTGAAGACTTTGCAGTCTCCACTAATTTTTCGAAAAATTGTTAATTCGTTTACATTGGGTCTATTTCTGATATGACTAACTTCGTTAGTAGTGTGCGATGAAACTATGTCTCCCAATTTCTATGATTCTTAAATCAATTAAACCGACAAGCAATTACCTACAACCCACATTTACAAATATTTCAAAGGTACAAAATGTATGAAAGGACCGTACTATACTGGAGCAACTGGCGGTCTCAATTATCAAACCCTTGAGTTATTCGATCACTAATCTTCATGATTTTACTATCGATGTCATGTATCGATAAATTTTGTTTGTTTCATAATGTTACGTGTAGTTATTTCCAATAATTCACTATTTATTTTATATATTAGTTTTTTTATTAAAGATTTCAAGAGTTTTGAAGGGTTTGTGAACGTGATTAATCATTGCTAAACTGCGATGGCGTTCTTTCTTTGGTATTCTTTAGTCTTATCCTTTGAGAATTCTGTGAAGTTATCACAATAAGCACCATTCGGATTTTTATGATGTAAATGATAACCAGCCTGCGTGTTAAGTTAAAATATTTCACGTTATTTTGTTAGGCTGTATCTTTCTCTATGTTATTTTGGGCAAATTTTGTTTTTTTTGATAATATGAGATTTCTTAAGTTATTTATTTGTATTTGTTTCCTTGCTACGTTATATTTAAACATTGAGTGTACGGAAACAGGGTCGAGCTTTGAGGATGATGATGTGTTTGAAGTTGAAATCAACGGGGATGAGGAGAGTGAACCAGTGGAAATCATCGGTGACAATTTCAATGAAGTACTGATGAGTCCCAGTGTAGGACATCCTCAAATTGAAGAAAATTTAAAATTTTCTGACAGATTCCCATATTCTCCTAAGGAGTCTGAAAAAGAACTATCTGAAGAAGACCTGAAAGGTATCTATGTCATATTTAAGGCTCCTACTCGATTTGAGTTAATTGATAATGCCCATGTGAATCTATATTTCAGTTTTGGTTGATCAACCATAGTTGATAACTAAAAAGATGTGACCTATTCAAACATCACTGGTTGAGTCTGTCAGTTAAAACGTTTTTGATCCATGTGAAATATTGTCAGTCGTATGACTGACCTGTATGATTCGATGCAAACGGGTGATTGTTGTGTGGTGCGCATATTTTAGCTACGGGGAGTGCTTTTCACATACCATGTTTTTCCATTGATGACGTCCGTTTTTAGAAAGTTCCTAGAATTTTAGTTTCGACATTTTTAGATGACTTTTGTTTTCTATGTCCTCTTTAGGAAGTTCTCCCAAAAGGGGTTCTGATACTCCTAATTTATTTCTTCTCAAAATACAATTCCTAATACAAACATTAAATTTTTTTCCCGCAGTTTTTGTTCTATAACTCATAAATAGTTGCACCATCCGCAAGAACAACTGCTTTTGACGCCATTTTATTCTTATCTGTCGATTCGATTTGTATTGAAAAGTGCGAACATTTTTTTTTTTGTTTAGTGTATCAATTAAATTGGAATGGTGAGAAGGCGCCTTGAGTCTCTAGATTTCTTAGCCAAGCGTAACTGCGGACATACAACATTTACATTTACATCCTCTAAAAATGGATAACGCAAACTTTACTTGTTCTTCTCTAATTTCCCTTTATTATACACCTTACGACTTGTTTCGCCTGCTTCGGGTGTTTGAAATTTGAGTTTTTGTAATGACAGTATTATCAAATTTTAGCGGATTTCCTCGATTTACTAAGATTTCATAGAGTTGGTAAGAAATATGTATATATATGCTCCGCCAATCCAACGTACGTCTTCAACTCGGTTCCAATTCTAGGGAGAATAAAGTGTTCTTCACTTCCGGATAGCCCAAGAAATGAAATTACTTTCTAAAAATAAAATTAAAATTAATTTTGAAACTATTAACTTATTTAAAAGAAATATTTCTTTCTGCCATTGTTTCAAAAATTCAACCCCCAGTATTTTCATGTATAATTGAGATTAAAAAGGGAAATTGCTGCTTGACTAAATCCATGTGCCCACCAAGTTCGAGCCTAATGGGCATATATATATATATATATATAATTTTTTTAGATGCCTCCCTTGGAGTGAACCTACATATATATATATTTTTTAAAAATATTTCAGGACATGAGTTATATACGAGAGCTATGCTGATGTTGAACTCTTCACGAGGTGATAAGAGCAGTGCATTTAGACTATTGCTAGAGGCATCACATCTAGGAAATATAGAGGCCAAACTGAAGATAGCATGGGAACAGCTGATGGGGTCTCATCTTGCTCAGAATGTGGAAGCTGCCAAGTCCCTCTTCAAACAGCTCTCTGTGGAGGGGGTCCCTCATGCTCATATGGTATTCATTTTAATTATTCTGTAAAAATTAAAATTTACCTGAAAATCTGTTTGGATTCCAATCAGTCAAACATTAGCTATACTAAGAAAGTGAGAAGTGATTAAAGTGTTACTCTATATCCCAGTAAGGAAATGAACGTTTAGTTAATAGAATGTTAAGAGGGATTATGGGGTTTTTGCCCTGTCAGTACCTCTCTGTCTGTGGTTAGAAGTGTTCGATTTTTGTGCAACCTTCCCCATGTTTAATGTTCGGTTTGACATTTTGGAGTATTCTCATGCCCCGAAGAAGACAGATATCCCCTTTCCACCAGACGGGTGACGAAATTGGGTACAGCCCGTATAATCGGCATGCATGAAGCAGGATGTTTCTACCGCCATATTGCTGAGAGAGTAGGCCGGGACCCGTCGTCTATCGTTGTCTCAGTGCGAAATGTCAACGGGAAGGGACGACTGGGGGTTTGTCGAAGTAGCATCGAAATAATTTGGTAGAAAGAGCTGTCCTCAGCGACTTGTTCACAGATTAGGACCCAGGTAGGGGTCTCGCAGGTCATTCCTCGTACCATCTACAATATACTCGCATCGGAATCCAAAATCGTGTGCCCCACTCGCGGCTCTCTAAGATTGACATCGGATCTTAGATCACAACCTCGAAGTTACTGCATGTATCCAGCAGAGAGATACAACAGGTACTAAATCATATAGTTTCAGTGGTAAGTCAAGCATGTCTCTCTTAATACCTCGTCAAAAAATTTGATACTTTAGTAATTATCTTAGTATTATTATTTCTTTACAATGTTCTGATAAGAGTTTGTACCTAAACTGATGTTTTCTCCTTCGTGTTGCATTTTCAGTTTCCACTATTGTATGTAGCTTATTTTAAAAAATAGATATATTTGACTTATTTTATTTTAAAATATAAGAAAATCAACAAAAGGTCCTACCTCAAAAAATGATAAAATAATCAACAGACGACTAGAACACTGATTCTGAAGGTGGGGTTGTAGCCCGAAGCTGCAAATTAAGAATATCACTTTATAAAATATTATTTACTGTGATGAAGCTGGAATTACCATTGTACTATTTTCTATTTTTCAGGGCATGGGGTTCCTTTATGCCATTGGATATTCAGTGAATGCTAGTCAAGCACATGCTCTTATTCATTATACTTTCGGTGCCCTCGGAGGTAGTACCTGGGCTAGGATGGCTCTTGGATATAGATATTGGTCTGGAGTGTCCGTTGGTGCTAACTGTGAGAAAGCTCTTGAGTTTTACAGACTTGTTGCTGATGAAGGTTCTGTATTTTTTTAAATTATTTTATTTTTTCTGTGTTGGTGACTTAACTGCGAAGTCACAAGAGTGCACTTTCGTTGCTCTTGTGGACTTGTCCGACTCTACTGTTGGAGTTATACATTTCGTTTACCTTAGTATAATTAGTGTAGGCGGTCTTGAATAGACATCGCACATAACCGTGAACAACAGTTAACGTCTTACCCGAAGGACGGCATGCTGGAAGTTTGTCACCTCCCAGATAAAAAGAAAAAAATATACATCCCTTCAGGGAACGAGCTCACGACCCTTTGCAGAGTAGGAACTACCTCTGTGCTACCTGTGCTCTTTTTAAAATATTTAATATTGATGAAAGTCTGTTCCAGAAGTGAGAGGCCACCTTATGAGCTTTGCACAAGTTTTTGTAGATAGATAAACTTTTTATTGCACTAAAGATAACAACCTTTATGGCAATGAGTGGGGTTTTTTTTTTTTACAAAATACATAATCTTGTAGTTATATAAAATAAAATAAACGAAAACATATCTATGTATAGAATTGTAAGAACGCAATATAGTAACTAAATAAAAAGATAACAAAATTGAAATAATAAATATGGATATGCTCTTAAATATAAAAATGGCAACTAGGATACAAAAACACTTGAAAATTATATAAAACAAAATATGACCTTTGATAAGGGAAAATAGTAAAATAGTAGTAGCCATAACACAAAAATAAGGAATGAATAAAAAAAAAAAAAAAAGAGGGAAAGAAAAAGAAGAGAAAATATCTATCTATCTCACAAGCAATAAATTAAATTATATTATTCTTAATTTTCAAACTTAAAATAAATTGTTAATTTTTCTAACATCCATATTAACAAAAAATGCACAATTGCACTGAGTCGTATTTTGGTAGTCTATTCGTGAGATAATTGTTTAGAAATGTTTGCTTGGGGATACACAAAGAGGGAACAAAAAGTGTATGAGGTCGTCCTTTTCGTCTAAGGTACAGAGCCTGCAGACACTTTCAGGACAAAACTCATATCTAATCCCTCCAAGCAATATCCTAAAATTTCTATTACTTCTATTATTCTTGTGGAGACGAATTTGAGCTAGCAGCCAGAGTTTTTCGATATGGGAGTTTATTGAGAGATAGGTTTCAAAGTACTGACCAGTCAGTAGAATGAATTATATATAGAATTTAATATTGTATTTAAATCCAGACAGACCAGATGATTCCTCATGGTTGCGACCAAATCACCACGGAGAGGCCGGATATCAGAACTAGAGGGACTGTCAAGAAGGCGGACGAGTTGTTGTATCAAGTGCGTTCTTGATCGTACCATGGGACAATATAGGAGGTGTCACTATGTTGACTCAGGGTCCACAGGAGGCGCTGCACGCACACTAACTTTTATAATCTCCAATGGAAAAGGGGGTCCCCGTTTTTAAAACACATTGACTTTTACTAAACGTCTTGCTTCTAGGGAGTGAGTGCACTATTGAATTGAACTAGTGGTAGCCGAAAGAAATAAGGGTGAACTATAGGCGTGAGAGATTGCAGCTGAGTTTGGTGAAATAAGAACATTGGTGTGTCCTGGTTGAAATATTTGCTCGGGCCACATCCTGTTCCTTCAATACAGGGTAACACTGCTCCAGTCTATCGTCACATTAGAGCTTAGTTTATAGGTTGTATATAGATTCATCTTCGCTTCATTCATGACAGATGAATTCGGTATCCCTGACAGTGCTTTAAAGACCAACACCTCTGTTCGTTTAGGTCCCTCACTTATCTTGCTCACGACTTCCGCTGCTGCAATCTCTTGTTTCTAATAGTGACATCAAGTAGCCTTACTTTCAAGTTGCTCTTTGAAGAACAAAATTACCCTGAAGCCCTAAGAAAGGAGTTTTGTTCACAATATGATTGCGGAGGAACTAGAGTCTAAGCTAATAGCAAACATAATGGGATTAGATAAGAAAAATGGATAAAAAAACAATAAACTTTTTTTTTTTTGTTTTTTTTTTCAATCAACTCCATTGGAATGGTCACTAGGTCGTACACCGGTCTGCATCCAGCTTGCAATAGGGGCCTTAGTTCATAGGGCTTTTGTTGATAAACCATAAAACTACGTAATTCTAAAATAGGCCTTGGCTCGTAATTTCTGAAACATAAACTTTGAAAAATATTAATTCCAACTGTTATTGCTTGGTGTGAGGTTTAGTGTTATGACTAGTGTAATTGATGTAACGTTTGTTTCAGTTGCAAGCGAGGTTCAGATGTCCGGTGGGAATGTGGTCCAGCGTGTTCGGCTCCTCGACGAGGTTGACAACCCTGGTTATAATTCTGGAATCCTTGACAACGATCTCATTGAATATTATCAAATGCTTGCTGAGAAAGGAGACGTTCAGTCTCAGGTATAATTGTTGTGTATTAATAATAATAATGTAGCGTAGCACTTAATAGTATGAGTAATTAAAAATCCAATTCTCAACACGAACTTCTCAATATATATATCTCAACTCAACTGGTTAACAATATAAAACATCTAGCATAGCAACAACAGCTGGTTGCTACACTTTCCCCCTCCCAATAGCAGCCGCCGTCCCGGTGTAGCCTTTCAGCCGGTTGACATGCACCACTAGCCGCCGCCTCCGGTTCCTGCCATCCTGCACCCTATAGGTCACGTCTGAGAGTCGCCTCACCACCGTGTAGGGACCCTGCCATGGCCGGTGGAACTTGGAACTCCGGCCTCTTCTGGTCACCGGGTACCAGACCCACACAATGTCACCTTCCTGAAATTTGAGTTCCTGGCTCTTCTTGTCATAGTAGTCTTTCTGACGTATCTGGCTCTTACCCAACTCCTTGCGCACTGATGCGAAAGCGGCCTCCAGCTGCGCCCCTCGCTTGCGGACGTACTCGTGGAGATTCATATCTTCCCTTTCTTCCGCTAGCCCATACATAACATCGAGCGGGAGACTCATCTCACGCCCAAACAGGGCATAGTACGGGGTGATATGTGTAGAGTCATGCTGGCTGGCCCTGTACGCCATCATCACTAAAGGTAACTGCTGGTCCCACGAAGTTTCCCGTCCCACTACAAAATGACACAACATACCGCACAAAGTCCTGTTAAACCGTTCAACCATACCATCAGATGCTGGGTGGTAGGGGCTAGTCCTCGTCTTCTTTATGCCCAGACGGCTACACAGATCCACAAACAGCTGCGCCTCAAACTGTCTACCCTGATCGGTGTGCAGCTCGTACGGTACTCCGTATCGACTAACAAACTCCAGGACAAATACCTCAGCGACCGTTGCTGCCTCAATGTTCCTCAGAGGATATGCCTCAACCCATTTGGTAAAATAATCCGCAACGACAACAATGTATTTATTCCCGCGATCAGTAGTTGGGAGCGGTCCAAGTATGTCCATAGCAATTCTCTGGAATGGAAATCCCGCGGTCACTCTCTGCATTGGGGCTCGTGTTTTCGTTCCTTTCCTCGCCGCACAATCAGGACAGGCGTTGATCCAGTTTTCAATGTCCCGTCTGTGACCAGGCCAATAGAACCTGTCGCTCACCTTCCGAAGGGTTCTTGTGATTCCCTGGTGCCCACCTCCCGCTGAACTGTCATGCAAGCTCCTAAGCACTTCCTCAACAAGGGTTCGAGGCAACAATAGCTGATGCCTGGTAGGCTTTCCATCCTCCTCCCACCGCCGATGAATCAGCCCATTGAGCAGTTCCAGTCGATTCGCTTGAGTCCACAGGCTTAGAAGTTTTGGATCACTTCCTCTGACATCTTCGAATTTTGGCCGAGTTCCCTCCTCTAGCCACTTGAAGACAACAGAAAGAATGGGGTCTTCTTGCTGAGCAACTCTGAGCTCGTCATCAGGGAGTATGGCTGCGACGCAGCTCGACCCTTCATCTCTCTCTTCGCTCACCTCACTGCGACGATCTCGCTCCACGGCCTCCCGAACATTTTGTTCAACACCACACTGACGACAGGATCGGGAAAGTCCGTCGGCATTCGAATGTTTTTTTCCTGGTCGGTGTATCACTTCGAAGTCGTATGGGGACAACAGCTCGAGCCATCTCGCTACCTGGCCCTCTGGTTCCTTAAACGACTGGAGCCATTTTAGTGAATTATGGTCAGTGCGGACAGTAAATCTCCTCCCGTAAACGTAATACCGAAATTGCCGAATGCCATAGACCAGGGACAACATTTCCTTCCGTGTCGTACAATATCGCCTTTCCGTCTTTGACAGTGATCGGCTCGCATATGCTATGACCCTTTCCTGGCCGTATTGCATTTGGCTCAACACGGCCCCTAGCCCCAGGTCACTAGCATCGCAGTCCACAATGAAGTCTCCCGGACCTTTGGGTAAGACAAGTACCGGGGCTTCCACTAGGGCCGTTTTTAAATGGCTAAAGCTCTTCCACAACTCCGGCCCAAAAGAGAACTTCTCCTTTTTGTCGGCCGCTTTGTATAGAGGAGCGGCAATTTCAGCGAAATTTCTAATAAATCTTCGATAGTATGCTGCGAAACCTAAAAATGCCCTTAACGTCCGAGCGTCAGCCGGCTCTGGCCAGTCCCTTACCGCTCTAATTTTTTCAGGATCGGTAGCTACACCCTCGCTCGATACTACGTGACCTAAGTAACTTATCTGCTCCCGGAGCAGTTGACATTTTCTAGGTTTCAGTTTGAGATGGGCATTTCGAATTCTTGTGAAGACCTCCCTTAGATGTTCCAAATGCTCATCTACTGTCGGACTCCATATAACAATATCGTCCAGATAGACCATCGCAGTCTTCCACTTTAACCCTCCTAAGACCAGGTCCATCAACCGTTGGAACGTGCTAGGGGCATTGCACAACCCAAACGGTAATACTTTAAATTGGAAGAGCCCCTCAGATGTTATGAACGCCGTCTTCTCCCGATCCTGTGGATCCACTTCAACCTGCCAGTACCCAGAGGCGAGGTCCAACGACGAAAAGCACTTCGCATTCCCCAGATTGTCTAAGATGTCATCCACTCTCGGCAACGGATAAGCATCCTTTTTTGTGACCCCATTCAGCCGCCGGTAATCCACGCAGAATCGTACTGACCCGTCCTTCTGAACCAAAACGATCGGACTAGCCCAAGGTGACGCCGATGGTTCGATGACGTTTTGCTCTCTCATCTCCCTAACCATTCTCGCAACCTCCTGTCGGCGTTGTAAAGGAATACGACGAGGTGGCTGGCGTATTGGCATAGCGTCAGCGGTGCCAATTCGGTGCTTCATAAGGCCAGTGCGCCCAAGATCTGTGGGACCTGTTGAGAAAATGTCTCGGAAATCCTCTAGCAGTCTCACGAGGTTCTCCCTCTGAGTCGGGTTTAGTGCCACATTATCCAGGTCAAACAACTCGTCCGCCCTACAATTGAGTCCTGCTTCGGTTTCCATCGATTCTACGAAGGTGTTAGATGCCGCTGTTGGTTTCTCTACCTTTCCTATACTGGTCCGAGCAAAAAGTGTCTTCGGGTCAAGATCCGGATTCATCATCCGGACGGGGATCATCCCATGGTGAACTATAGCAGCTACCCTGGCTAGACATAGGCCATGCTTCTCCATGATATCATCCCTAGGCTCGAAAATTACTTCAACTCCATCCTCAGCCTCCACCCTCGCACTGACAGCAACCTCATGCCTTCCTGGTATAACTATAGTTTCCGGAACGAATGCGTGAATTTCATTGGCGACTGGTATGCTTGCGCTTAGCGGTACTTTCACTCCCCCGATCTGCAGCGTGCCCCTGCCAAATATCAGACACGCTGACACCGCCTCCAGGAAGTCGTAACCTAAGATGACGTCGCGCCATATGTCCCCGATGACACATTTGTGCTCGCCTTGATGCGATCCGATAGTTATAGTGGCCCAGGCAGACCCCTGAACACTGATACTGCCCCCGTTGGCGTTCTTCAGATTTTGCTTGTAGGGTGTATCTGGTTGCAAGCCCATCTTCCCAGCAAAATCACTGCTAATTAACGTCACACTGGCTCCCGAATCAACAAGAGCATGAGTAGGAACCCCATTGATGTTCACCGCCACCTCGTTCCTCACGTTGCAAGCCCCAGTTCGGATAGTGGGGACCTCCTGTAGCCCGGCCGACGACTGGTCCCTGTCGCCGGCCGGCCTCAGTTTCCCTTTGGTGGCTTCACCGAACAGTGGGCTTGGATATGCCCCGACCTGCCGCAGGTCCAGCAGACCGGACCCCTTCGGCCTGTATCCGCACGCTTCGTCTCCTTTTGAACCACCAGCTCCGCCACTGCCCTCGTAAGTGCCGTTATTTTTTCATTTTGCTCTCGCAGCATCATGTGTAACACTGAGGCTCCTGGGATAGGGTCAGTAGCCGCTACAACCGGGCTATCCCCCATATCCTGAACCTCGGCGGCATACGTCAATGAGCCATGACGTAGAGCTATAATTTCCATTTTCGATGCTCTGCTTAGTGCTGACTCTAGAGTGTCGGGGGACGTTAACGCAGTTTGAAATCGAACGTTTTTGTCCCGGAGACCCTCCAGGAAGTGGTCCTTTAAGGTTTCCTGTCGCACCGCCTCCCCAACTCTCTCCGGGTAGGCCTCGTTGTAGAGAGTCTCCAGGGCGGTGGCGAACTGTGTCAAAGACTCGCCCCTCGCTTGCCGCCGCCCCTTGAACTCATCTTTCTTGAGCTCCCGCCGCTCAGGAGGGTCTAATTTAACCTCTATGGTTCTACAAACGAGGGCGAAATTACCTTGGTCTTCCACAGACATGTTCCTGTATATGCTTAGGCTTTCCCCTGTCAGACACAAAGATAAAAATAGACCTTTTACATCGTCAGTCCACTTATTAACTTGACTTACCTTGTTGAAATACTCAATGTAGTCATTCCATGACCCCAAAGTGAACTCTTTCGGGAAAATGAGGGGTCTCCCGTCGACTGACTCATCGGCGCCGATCCTTTTCCCCAGAGCGTGTTGTCCCTCTCTTTTTTTCGGCATCCCACCGCTGCCACCAAATGTAGCGTAGCACTTAATAGTATGAGTAATTAAAAATCCAATTCTCAACACGAACTTCTCAATATATATTTCTCAACTCAACTGGTTAACAATATAAAACATCTAGCATAGCAACAACAGCTGGTTGCTACAATAATAACAATTTTTTTTTTTTTTTTCAATTACTGGGAAAGTACTTTGCCGACGATTCTTTTATTTGGTGGTTGTACTATGTTCCAGGTTGGCCTTGGCCAGCTTCACTATCAAGGGGGAAGAGGTGTTATCCAGGATCATCAAAAAGCCTTACATTACTTTCTGCAAGCTGCCGATGCAGGAAACCCAATCGCTCTTGCATTTCTTGGTCGAGTAAGTTTATTTAAATATTTATTTCTGTGAAGTGTCTTTTAGTACATTAAAAGCTTATATCGAGATCAAGATCCTCCTTGAGACGTTCAATTACGGATTCTCCACACATATTTATTGAATATTTTTTTACTTCATATCTTTGAATTTTTTCAGGTTAGTGATAAATGTAAGTGTAGGAATTTTGCCTCGGACAAAGGCCAAAGGTCAGCTTTGCCTAGTACAGCATCTTCTATGTATTGCTTCTATAGTGTCTTATATACACGGTATTATATACACCCTATAGTGTCACTATAGTATACTATATACATACTATAGTGAATTATTACATTAAGGCTTCTACAGTCTCTAATTTACACATTATAGGGTATTATTAAGAAAGTGTATTATAACAATGACTTCTGTAGTTTCTTATATTCACACTACAGTGTATTGGTAAGACTCAATTATAATGGATAATATCGAAAAAATATCTAACATCCATCCCAAATAGACCAAATGATGTATCCGGCTTGGTTGGACCTAACAATATTGTATTAATACATAGTACAATGAAAATTAATGTATTGTTAACTGTAAAATACGAGCCTCTTGGTAAACGAAATGAAATGATATGTAAGCTAAGATTTACTAACCTGCTTGGAACCAGGACAAATACTAAATTTCTTTCCTAAGAGGAAGTGAAGAACTGACTCAAAACATTGTATTCTTTCTCGTTGCAGCTCTTTTTTTTCTCCCAATTTTTTTAATAACTTTTTTCTATATAGAGATTTCTGGTTGCAAAGCCATCTTTAGTATTGATCGTCTATTTCTTATATTTATTTAAGTTTTTCTCGTCTCTTCCACATTTTCATACCTTCTTTATGAGACTTTATTCTTTTTTGAGTCAACATTTCATCAGTTGGATCTAAAATATATCAAATAATAAGTACCGTTCGGCTATTTATTGGACTCTCATTAACACATATTAATTAACAGATGTAATGATTTGTTTTTGTTTTAAGATTTACTTGGAGGGTAGTGAGATGGTGAAAGCTGACAACGCGACAGCCTATAAGTACTTCAAGAAGGCAGCAGATATGGAGAACCCAGTAGGTCAAAGCGGCCTTGGGATGATGTACCTCGAAGGAAGAGGTGTGGAGCGGGACTACAGCAAGGCACTGAAATACTTCAATAAGGCCGCTGAGCAGGGATGGGTCGACGGACAGCTGCAGCTGGGTATCATGTACTTCAGTAAGTCATCATTCATTAACAGAGACCGCATTTATATCATATAGAATATTTGTTCATTTTTTCCTATTTTTGACTGAATACTTTTACTAATCGCTAAATAGGATCGTAAACACTAAATTTTTTAGTGCATATTTGAGCACAAATGCATATAATTGCATCAGAGAAAATATGAGACACCTCTGATAGATATGCCAACAATACAGAACAACACGCATCCTGGAGAGGCAAAATAAGTACTTTTTATTTTGTCCGTTTTAAAAGGGAAATTTCAATTATCTTCATATTATAAATAAATTAAAATTAACAGAAGTTGGCCACTGTATCTCATGTAGTTTTGTGATTTTTCTGGGCATCGACGGGATATATACCATAGCTAATTTTTTTATGATATCAAAAAATAAAGGCAAATCTAAAAGGTAAAAATAAATTTGTGTACTTAATTTTAGTAGATTTTTTTTATAGATAAAAAATCCAATACGTTTTCGGAGTTGAACCATCGCCGCTATTTGTTGAAATTAATGAGGTCCTTAACTCTCCCTCAGTTTATGTGCTCTGACATATACACAAATTTTTATCTACACCATTGATATTGGTATAAACTACTGTATAAGTCGCCGTGAAATTTTTATAGATACACTTTATATATACAAGTTTTTATCTACACCATCCAAAATATGGAAAAAATGTCTTTCTGTGTAGTTGTGTCAACATGTTAACTCCCGATAGAATGAATGTATCGACTCGAAATTTTGTGTGTGTCTCTATGACCCTGTGAGGACAACACATTTCCAGTCAAGTCGGCCAAAGATAAGGGTTAGTGCTATTACATGTCCCTCAGGGGTTCGTTGAGACCTGAGGAAAAGGTATATAATTGCCTCCAAGTTTGATCGTGAAAGAAGTTCCCTCTGGAAAAATTGTCGGAATAATCCGACACACGAACATCCGAGATATGTCTAAGAAACATCATTAGTTTGTTGTTATTCCTTTGACGTGTCATTAATGTTGTCAAATTAGTGCAACTTAAATATCATGACCTGACTGCTAAGTTTGTGAGGTTAAGGTCTTGTCAATATCTCTGCGGTTTTACAAAATAGATAATAGCTATCCTTAATAATAATATTGTTTTATTTCAATACAACTGATTACAATAGTTTGTTTAAGTAGTTGAAGATATTTATTTACATAATTATGTTATTATGCAAGTTGATCAAAGGTGACCTTTGGTACTCAGGAACAGATATATTATTTAAACGTTTGTTTATGACTGAAACTTTTGCGTACGATATTTCATAATAATGGATAACAATTACAGATAATCGGTGGAAGCACGAGTTAGACTTGTAGAAGCTTTCTATATGAGTGATCCATTGTTTAACCAATAACTTGCCCAGTGCTTTTATAAAAGGACTAGAGAAGGGTTGTCTTTACGATTGGATCATTTTAAGTATTTTAACGTAGATTAAGAAAATAATTAAACTAAATTGACAAAAATTAACAATAAGGGCGGAATCGGAAAGTAGAGATTTTTTTTCAGAGATTCTTGTTGGAAAATTATAGAAAATACTACTGACTCCAGGAACACATTTATTTAGGTTAGGTTAGGTTTTAAGACTCATGCTCGGGCTTTAACTACGAGGTCATATCGCCTACTACTACTTATGGTTTTACTCTGCGGCTCGAAAAAATCTTGTAGATAAACTATTTCAACAACCACCTACTCCATTTGGTCCGTTTCTTGTAGATATGTTTTTCAAATTGTGATGAATATTCTATATATTTAATTCAAATATAAAGTTAGTTATTGTGACTCATGTCCGGGCTTTAACTACAAGGTCATATCGTCTACTACCAGAGCGCTCTTTCGTCACTCTGGTGGACATGAGCCCGACTCTACTGTGGGAGTTCTAAATGTTGCCTACCCTAAATTTTTATTCACCTAGGGCGGGGTCTTTAAGGAGTATCTGACATCGTACAGGCTCGGGATCATCACTTAGCTTCCCACCTGAAGTGCTTAAGTTTATTTTACCTCCCAGATAAAATAAACTAAGGGCCTCGGTCGGGTTTCGAACACATTTATGTATTGACATCAATTTTTAAAACAAACCTCAATTGTAGAAAAATTAAAATAATGAAATATTAATAAAATGAGTTATTTTAGGGACTAATCACGGGGATATCTGCTTTTCCATACTTATTTTATAACTGTACAATAAGCACAATACTCATGGCACGATACGATTTACCATTGATAAATAAAGAAATGATTTTGATAAATGAATGCGAGACTGGTGTCAGTTTAAATTAATTTATATAATTATCTCTACAAATTTCTCAATTATATTTAATTAATTTATTATAAGAATGTGTATTACTTTCAGGTGGTTTGGGAGTACGTCGTGACTACAAATTAGCCAACAAATACTTCACTCTGGCTTCCCAATCGGGTCATGTTCTAGCATTCTACAACCTTGCTCAGATGCATGCCACCGGTACGGGGATCATACGCTCCTGTTCCACCGCTGTGGAAGTAAGTTACTACTATCCTCAATCAGTTCCTTTCTTCTTGGGGATTAAGGTATAAGTTTTGGAAGCATTACTTTCGAAATTGGATCTATAAAAACAGTTATTTACAAAACTGATGTTGCAGAAATAGTAAAAGAAATCCTATAGTTTTCACACAAGAAACTGCCCTGAAGCCGATGGTTCCCATGAAAACTTCTAGAGGATGACTATTTGAACGTTTACATGGTCGAAATTTCCCAGCTCACATATTTTTTCTATGTACTGTCATATATTTTAATATTCAGTACTCCCTCTTCCCCCTTTTGTGACGTCTGATGCGGGAATGTTGGGTTTTTAGGATGTTTCCCTTAAGTTGTCCCCTACTTTTTTTTTTTTAAATTATAATTTATTATTTACAACTATATATATACATACATATAATATATAATAAACAAATGTGATATATAATAAATAAATATCTTGAATGTTGAAAGAGGAATCATTCATCAATGACAGTCCATTATCTTATTACGGATGAGAAAGAGGAATTAAAATATGTTTGAAAAAAAAAAAAAGAAAACAAAATAGTTAAATGATAAAGAAACATAAAACGTTTGTAGATGATTAGTCTTCAATTCACTAGTAGGTCTCGAGGCCATTGCCGCCTCAGCCTCCGAACATGAACATTAGGAAGGGTTCTTGTCGCAAGTCTGCGGACTAAAGGATTAGGGTGAAAGGAAAGGGTAGATGGAATTATCTGTAGCGGGATTTAATTAAATCCCTTGGAAAGGGAATCTGCAGGTTATTGTGAAGGATAGCATTAGAGACGTAGAATGGAGCGTTTGTAATTTTACGAAGGGATTGTAGGTTTTGGATTCTATAAGAATTCGAAGGTTTAGTAGAGCCCCAGAGTTCAACTCCATAAGCCCATATTGGCTTTAGTAATTGGTTTTATTACTTGAGTCTTTTATTACTCAATGTAAGTTTCTATCTGTTGTCTAAAAGTCTTAATAAGAGTTTGTATCGTCGATTAAGTTCTTGTCTTTTAAATCTAGTATGAGGATTCCATGTCAGGCGTCTGTAAATAAATAACCTGAGGTAGCGGACCCGATTCGCAACGGAAAGGGGTGTGTTATAAAGAGTGACAGGAGGACAGGTTGCACGACGCAGGGTGAAGGTGATGTGTGTACATTTCTTATCGTTGACCTTGACCCTCCACCTGCGTAACCAGTCCCCCTACTTGTTGGACTGGGAGTACCCCTGGTTTTGATTATCGCGGCGTGTTGAAATGCGATCATTAAGACGTTTTCACATCTAAAACTGTGTACGTTGATATAGTCTAGTCTTTTAACTATTGTATTAGAGAAAAGTCGTGGGTGGATCGCCGACAAAGTACTTCCCCAACACGAATGAATCAACTGTTTTTTTCTCTCCCTCTACAATTAATCTACCGGTTGAAAATCATTAGATTTATCAGGGACTTCTGAATCCTCATACTAAATTTCGTGTTGATACATTCAACATATATATTATACACATATATATATATCAATCAACAGTTATAAGGGTTTGATCTCCACAGTTTGAGTTGATCTCTCCTCTAATTTCCTCTTCCTTTTGGTCGATTTCGCTGAAAATTTACAGATGTCGTCCTTCTTGGGTCCTGGGTGTATATAGAAAATTTCATGTCTATACTTCATTACATGGGCAGTTATTGGGGTTTCTGAGTACCGCCCCCTCCTCTGGCCCCCCCTTCCTATATTGATAGGTGTTGTCCTTATGAGGTTTTATATGCACATATAAAATTATATCGACAGCTATTGATTTTTTTGTGTTAAGTCCTTCCCCTAACCCCTTCCCTTTGACTGAAAATCAATTAAAGAAATAAATCAAACATAGTTTTTTGAAATATTGTCTATTCAATAAGAAATGTATACACAAACTACCGGTTTCTGCACTACACCATCATCAGGTTTAGTTATAAAATAAAACAAGTTTGCTGTGTCCGTGATATAGGTCATCAGGTAGGTAAAGAAATGGTTGCACTTTCAACTAGGAAATTTCTATGTCACCGTTATAAACTCGTTTGTTCTGAAATATTTTCTTCCTTTTTTTTTTCTCAGCAACAATAGTAAAACTAAAATTACAGATACAATTATTACATTCTAACAAGATGAACTAATTTATATGTGATATGCGTGAAATTATGTTTGTGCATTTAACAAATTTATTACTAATAGCATGAGATACTTACGATGCAGCAAACTGGAAAGGCCGACGAGTAATGGGGTGAGATGGAATGTCGATCCTGCCGGCCAGAAATCTCCCAGATAGTAATTTTCTACGGAGGCAGAATGGAGTTTCTATGTATATATATAAGTTGAATGGAATGTACTTATCAAGTACGTAAATTAATCCCCTGGAGCTCCTAACATAGCAAGGACTTAATACCAACTGACATTTCGTACTTAATGGTCAAAAAATAATTGAGAGAGTGCTTGGGTAATCTTTGTATATAAGTTACGCTACGCATGTTTCACTTGCCAAGATCTTTGTGAGTTTCTATTAGGCATGTTCTTTATAATAAATGAAACTGTTTAACGAGACGTTCACGACAAGTTAGTTTCACTCAAATCGGTCTAGTATATCCGAAATTATACAGACGGATAACTAGAGGGGTCAAGATGCGTGCTGAAGTTCCACTTAGAGATAATGAAAGAATGAGTCTGCCCCCCGGGCGAGTGTTTTTCTAGGAATTTTATCCTAGAAAAGACTATCTACATTTATTTTGGAAATGGAGAGGCTGCTTAGATGTTAGATTTTGTAAAATGTTGATAGCTACATCCCTGTGATCCACCCACGTAACAGACGTTTTTGTATAAAAGAATTGCCCAAGTAGCCTGAAACTTTGACATATTATTTATGAAAATATTACACAATATTTTTGCTTATAATTCAAAAGTATTGATTGTAATATTACTTTAATTTAATGTTCCCAGCTGTATAAAAATGTAGCAGAAAGAGGAAAATGGGGAGAAAAATTAATGGAAGCACATAGCCACTATCGTGAAGGACGTTTTAATGAAGCTTTCGCTACCTACATCTTGCTGTCTGAATTAGGATATGAAGTCGCTCAGAGCAACGCTGCCTTCATCTTAGACAGAGGTTAAAAATATTTTGTTATCACTTACTGTAGCCTTATTTTAATATTGTACTTTATAACATCTATATAATTTTCGTTCGACAATTGAAATTAGTCGAATTTATCAGATTTGATTCTTTTTGGTGTAATTAATTTTCTAGTAGAACGTTTAATATTGATTTTGAAATTGCGTTTTAAATATGGTTCATTCGAAATTTTTCCAATCAAAATTGTCCGCGCTAAAATAGTATTGTTGCTTGAGGTTTTTTAAAGTATTTGTATTCCTCTTGAGTCCAATGGGGAAAATTATTTTGTTGCAATCTGTTATGAAAATATTGTAGTTGTTAACAATACTTGAAAATCTTTCCAATATTTTGTTATTTAAATTTAATTTTTTCTGGCTGAATTATTTTTGTTTTTTCGTTCTTAATTTTTTATTATTCAAGATTTTTGGAGATGTATCAAGGTAACTAGCTAGCCAAGGAGTAGACAAATGTTTGAGAAATCATACACACTACTTTGAAGGGTTCCTAAAGTGTCGCTAAACATGAATCAAATCAGAGAAAATCTGCTATTTTGATTGGCCGAATTTTCATGTAATATTTCACATATATTTTAGTTCCCTAGGCTAGGTATGCACGGAACCGAATATTAATTATGTAATCGGTACAGGGGACCGATTATTAGTTATTTAATGTCGAAAATTCAATGTTGAGTTTTGACAGGAATTACATATATTTCAACCCCGTTAATCCAATAATAATACATTTATTTCCGTTAAACCAATACATGGTAATAGGATACGTCAAAAGAATTTATACATTAAGATAGCTTATATATTAGATATATAACTACTTGAGTCTAACACACGTATGATTAGTAGTAATAACAAAACTATTAAAAAAATTAAAATGACATTAATAAAAACTGAACAAATAAATACTTAAAAATATATGAGTGTATAAAAAAATTAATACAT
The DNA here is from genome assembly GCA_963662175.1 of Aradus depressus. Lineage (NCBI taxonomy): Eukaryota > Metazoa > Arthropoda > Insecta > Hemiptera > Aradidae > Aradus > Aradus depressus. The sequence goes on from OY759218.1 coordinate 9,200,687, forward strand.
AGATACATTTATAATAAGTAGACACATTTTTCAATTTAATAAAAATTAAAATAACTATTTTTCAAAAAGTTCTTCGGAAGTGTCTTTATCCGTTTCGGGACGTTCTTACGTCCCATCGTCAGGTCCCAATGTGCGAGATTTTTTTTTTTTTTTTTTAACTATTTACAAATAGCTATTTACAACTGTATACAAATAAATACAACAAGCAAATGTGCTAATAAAGAGATAATGGCAATGTCAATATGTCATGAGGGGAGAAATCACCCGAGATATAGAAAAAATAAGAAAACAATCTAACTATAACAATATATATATATATATATATATATATATATATATATATATATATATATATAAATTTAATCAATTATAAATGAATAATAAAAAAAAGTCTAAATAAATAAAAATATATAAATGAATAAATAAAACAATAACGTTCATTGGACTGACCTTTAAGGTGTGGAGGAAGTCCAAAAAATAAAATGAAAGCTTTGTATCAAATAATGTTTTTGGATATGAAACACGATTTTTTATTGTGGTTATTTTATTCTTTTTGAACAGTGAGAATAAAATTCCGTTTCCATGTAAAGGTTTCCTCTAACATAAGCATTTTTAGTTGAAAAACAAATTCATGTGTTTATGTTACGATAACTCCCGAAGAATAGAATGTATCTCCACGAAAGAGGATTCTAAAGGAAAGCGGAAACTTTGTGTTTTACATAATTCAAACTGGGGAAGTACATTGACAGTGAATCACCTACGACTTATTTCTGTATGTTTCAGGCGAGGTATCATTCCCAAGCGAAGGTGAATATGAAACTTTTCTAAGAGCGCTAGTGTACTGGGGCCGAGCCGCTCTCCAGGGTTATTCTCCAGCCCAGGTGAAGCTAGGAGACTACCACTACTATGGTCTAGGTACCAATGTTGACTACGAGATAGCAGCAATGCACTACCGACTAGCTTCAGACCAGCAGCACAACGCCCAGGCCATGTTCAACCTCGGCTACATGCACGAGGAAGGTTTGGGATTACAACAGGTACAAGCGCATATCTTATACGCTCTAGATCCAAACCCAACCACTCCCTTGTCATACATACTCCATATTAGTTTAGGTTTGATGATTCATGCCCGGGCTTTAATTACGAGGTCATATCGCCTATTACCAGAGCGCTCTTTCGTCACTCTGGTGGACTCTACTATGGGAGTCCTAAATTTTGCCTACTCTAAATTTTTATTCACCCAGGACAGAGTCTTTATCGAGTACCTGACATCGTACAGACTCGGGACCATCGCTTAACGTCCCATCCGAAGGACGGCGTGCTTAAGTTTATTTTACCTCCCAGATAAAATAAACTAAGGGCCTCGGTCGGGTTTCGAACCCACGTTCTTGAGCTCAGAAAGCAAGCACGCATACCACTGAGCAACCGGCGCCCTCTACTCCATATTACTTACTGCTTTTGTTCAGGTCCCTTATTTAATCATTGTTAATAGATGAAAAGATCGGTGTAACGCACCCATGCAGAGCTCCCCTTAAATAATTTAATCAATATCATTAAGCTCCTAGATCTGATGGCATATATCCCATACTTTTATTTTCCTCGCGATACGAAGTATTGGGGCAGTTGTGTAATCGATCAAAAATTGCGAAGTTTTAAACAGAATTACATCTCCTGATTCCAAAAAAGAAAAAATGCTGTCTATCGCTATGTCTGTGAACACGATAACTCCCGATAGAATGAATGTATCGTCACGAAATTTTATCGTATATATTTATACACAGAACCCTATATTTTAGATATTTAAATTTAGTATGTGGATCCAGAGCCACTGTGTAAGTCAAATATTGCGTTTTAGCCCATACGGTCGACTGGCTTTGGAGAGAGAGCTTACACGTAATAGGTATATTCTTGCTGGGGAAGTTTTTTACTCAACATTTAATTTCTTCTAAGATCCCGAAGTTTGTCTACTGTAATCGGAGCCACCCAGTGTTTCCTAGGATTTTTATGTAAAGTTTTTAATTCAACATGTATTAATATATATTTTTTTTTTTATCAGGATATGCATCTGGCCAAACGAAGCTATGATCTCGCTGCCGTAGCCAGCACCGATGCGAAGATCCCAGTCGCTCTGGCATTAATGAAACTTTCCATAAAATGTAGCCTAAGATATCTTCAAGAGGTTCGATTATTCATATATATATATTTTTTATTGTTCTCTATTTTTGTCCTTTACTATTATTTTAAATCAGGGTTGAAAAAGATCACGATTTTTTAAAAAAAAAATCAAAAAAATTGATTTCTTTGATTTAAATCGGATTTTTTTTATTTAAATCATTTGTTTTGTTTTTTTAACATTAATAAGCAATTATTATTTATTGACTTGATCGAATATATACCTAAAACTCAAAAAGCAAAAACAAAATAATTACAAAACTTACAAAACTCGCTCATTTTTTTTCTTATCAATTTATTTAATTAATTATTTAATTTATAAATAACAATAAAAAAAAGTCGTGCTTGTTATGAATTTGTAATGCATATGAAATTTTCATTCATGAATACCAACCCACGACTGATCGCAGGAAGTTTCAATATGGTGGAGGTTTCTTGGTAAAAGCTTCCAGGTATGGTTTCAAGTTACGTTTTTTGCTTGGCCAGCCTGAGCGATTCCCAGAACTTACAATCAACGGTTCTGATCATTTACAACTTAGTGTCCCACCAACAAGGATCAAAATAGTTAACCTTTTTTGCAATGTCAGAACGAAAAAAGAATCCTGTTTGGAATAACAGCATCGAACGCATTTTTTCAACGTATGGATTAGTGCATTCTAAAATAAGATATTGTCTTGGAAACGAAAAAGCAGCGAAATTAGTTTTTCTGTATAAGCAGTTGAACTCGCAGTAGCAACATTTGATCTTAGATTTTGTTTCTGATTATATGATTGTCTCAAAAGATGTTATGAAATTCAAAAAATCTATTACACAATACATGGAATTAATATAATTTGTAATTTTATTTTGATTGATCTTGTTCGTCCAATTGATGTTTCCTGCATTTCTATCGATGAAAATTGAGTCGGTTTTGTACGTCTTGTTATTTTTTGTTTTCGTTTTTTAAACATTTGAAAAAAAATAATCTTTTGATTAAAATCAATGATTTTTTTCAAAAATTGGATTGATTTAAATCGTGACAAATCGTCGCAAACCTGTTTTAAATATTTTGTTATTTCGTTTCAGGGCAATTGGAAGGACTTGACAGGTTTTCGAGTTTTGCCGTACCTCGGACCAAACTGGGACTTCTATTTTTTTTCCTGTCTTGTTGGTGGCCTCGTGATTTTAATTTACTTTAGACGACCTCAGCCTGTTCGAAGATAACAATTCAACTTTACAAAATAATGGCAACGTAACTTGGAATAAAGAGACTAAACAACTTCTCAGACGCTACTTCTCTCAACTTTCCTCCTACCGAAGCTGTTACCAAAATTTATATTGTTATTTTTGAACTATTTCAGGATTGTGTTATTTTCTCACATGTGATATCAAGAACGAAGTTTTTATCCACTGTAAAAAAAAGTTGTTAATCTCTGTAAAAAATTGTTGTATTATTAATTACTTATTATTCAGTTTCTTTTAAATTATTTTTAGAGTGATATATATATTTTTTTTTTAATCTAGCTTCTGTATTTAAATAATGCTAAGGATTTCTTTGTTATTATTTTATTTATTTTATTCATATTACATATAGTTTACAGGCCAAAAGGAAGTAGCCCTCATAAATTAATTAACGTTGTTCGTTCCATATATTATTTAGAGAACAAATGTCCATTTAAATGAATTGTAGGACTGATTTCAGAGAATTATTGAGCTGGCAAAGCCATTTGGACTGTATCTGTACAAGAGCGCCTTGTACAATAGTAAGGGGTGAGTCAAAAAGGGGTAAAACGAGGCGTTTGAGTTTAGGTAAAGAGTGTACTTTCATAAAAAATACATCTAATTACATTTCTTGTACATGAAATTGTAAATAAAAAGTCCATAGTCTACAATAAGATAACTTCAAAATTATTGAAAGCCCATTACTTAAAAAACTAATTCGTGGTGAATATAGCAAGAATTATAAAGCTATTTCCATTCGTGTGAGATTTAGTACTTATGGTTTTACTCTGCGGCTCGAGTAATCTTGTAGAAAAATTATTTCAACAACCACCTACTCCATTTGGTCCGTTCCTTGTAGATATGTTTTTCAAATTGTGATGAATATTGTATATATTTAATTCAAATATAAAGTTAGTTATTGTGACTCATGCCCGGGCTTTAACTACAAGGTCATATCGCCTACTACCAGAGCGCTCTTTCGTCACTCTGGTGGACATGAGCCCGACTCTACTGTGGGAGTTCTAAATGTTGCCTACCCTAAATATTTATTCACCTAGGGTAGGGGTCTTTAAGGAGTATCTGACATCGTACAGGCTTGGGACCATCGCTTAACGTCCCATTCGAAGGACGGCGTGCTTAAGTTTATTTTACCTCCCTGATAAAATAAACTAAGAGCCTCGGCCGGGTTTCGAACCCGCGAACTTGAGCTCAGTAAGCAAGCAAGCAAACCTCTGAGCTACCGGCGCCCTCTTTTTTCTTTTAAATATAAAGTATCATGATGTATGAAGAGAGAAATTTCGTGTAAAGTAAATGTAGATGTAGTGTAAAGCTACCATTGAAGGGTGATTGTGATACCAACTCATACCAACATATCACAAAATAATAAAATATCAAAATGTGTATTGGGTCATGTCCATTCCAAATGAGTCGACCTCCTCAAAATTCCATGAAATATCTCCTATTTGTTTAGTATCAGCGTACTCTTACATCCCCATATCAGAAAAAGCTTGCTTACTGAGCTCAAGATCGCGGGTTCCAAACCAGGTATCCCTCCAGGTCAGGTACTTGTAAAGACCCCTATCCTGAGTGAATAAAAATTTAGGGTAGGCAAAATTTGTGAGTCCCTCAGTAGAGGGCTTATGTACACCAAAGTGACGAAATAGCGCTCTGGTAGTAGGCGATATGACCTCGAAGTTAAAACCCGGGCAGGAGTCTTAATAAATAACTATAAGAAAAAGTGTATAATTTTAGACCTGCGCATATATGTTTGTACTTTAGAAAGGTCATCTTGGTCTCATTTTGAAGGTAATTATGTAAACATGGAAAAATAAGAATGAAAAAGAGTAAATACATCTAAATAAATTTAAGTTTTGAAAAATCTGAAAAATGTTCTTTTATTTTTTAATCTGTATAAATCACTATAATAGTAAATTACACTCTTCCAAGGATCGCCAATTGGTCAGAAGATTCACGAAAGTAAATATTGAATACGGAAAAACTGAATGTATATAGACATCCCTTTTTTTCCTTATTTCGGATGTGTGCTCCTTTACCTGTTCTCTAAATTTACGCCCTGATTATCCTATTTAAACCGAACTGTACGATTCCCATTCCAGCTGGTACACTACGTTCCTATCTTCTCTTTTTATTTTATTCTTAGTTTCGTTTATATGTTGATTCCCTCTTTTTCAAGAGTGTTTCCTATTTGTTCAGAAATCCATCCGTAATACGATAAACTAACCCATCTACCCTGTTTGTCGGAAGTAATCGGTGTTAGGTTCATTAAATTATTTCTTCCGATTTTTTCCTGAACTTCAATTTTTATTTTATTTATAGTTTTATTGTGGAACCCGTTAGCTCTACCTAACTATTTTACTATTGGCCTATCTATCGTCCGTATTCAGTGGGAAAGTGAATCCTATATGGAACATGGAATAAAACGCTACATGTGTCCGGTAGTTGTAGGTTTTCTGTATATTTCCAAGTTAATATATTTATTTAGCATGTTCCCCACCCATTTCTATGGTGAATTTTATTTGCTCATGGACTGTATTCACATAGGTACTCAAAAAACTGGCTTACTTGTCTATGGTGCCGTTGAATAAAATTTAAATGTCGTCGACATATAACGGTACCAGGAGGTTACTTTTATGGTGTGTTTTTTAGGATATAATTTTCGATATAATGAAGATATCAGCCAAAAGATGGGATGGACTAGAGTCCATTGCATTGCAAGACCATCAGTTTGATACAAATTCCCCGTTAAAATTAAAATAGTTTTGTTAAAGCACAAACCCGGTACATTAATCAATTCAGTTTTTTTGGATATTGAGTTTTTTGTATTACTTATTTTTCTCTTTAATAAATTTAAACATCCCTTTACCGATAAATTAGTAAATACGTTGGTTACTTCTTGGGATAGTAGACAGTCGACTTGGTACATGCTTGATAGCAGAGCCTCACCTGCCTATATTTAGCGGGAAACGCGATGCCTTTCTTATGGACTAGTCCACATGTCAAATGTTCATTCTGTATAGATATTTTTATACTGGTGTTTTAAAGCGGTCAAAGAGAAGTACAGAGCGGTCTAAACTTCTCTTTGACCGCTTTGTCTGGTAATGAATAAATTAAACCGCTTTGTCTGGTAATGAATAAATGAAAGAGTCTTATTTACGGAGCTCTGAAACGACATATGTAGATTCAGACCACTAGCCGGGTTTATAACCAGCCAACAAGAGGCATCATGTAGCTTGCTACAGGCAACATGTAGCTTTGTGGTAACCTGTCGAAGGGAGTTTCTTACGACTTCCATATTTTAAACCATAGCATATTATAAACCATTCACACGATAGCAACAACGTTGCTTCTCTTGCCAGTCATCATTCTGCAAAAAGGTCATCGCGAAGGATTGCGGCCTCAGATGATCTCATTCTTGCCTCAACTGGAAACGCTTATGATGCAGCTCTTTCCCAGAATTTTACTGGGAAACGTCATTCTCTTCTGTTCGATATTTTTATAATCACTTTTCGGGCTGCAAGCCCCTCTTCAGTATCTATAAAATAAAAAAAACACTATTTATATAGTAATTGCTTTGATTGAACTACAGTCTTAAATAAGAAATAATTTAACAATAATTATGAAGTTTTTAAAAAATGTGGAGGATAAAGAAAAACACATGATAATCAAATAGAGGAAAATTAATATAAAAAAAATGCCACCTCAAAAAAAGACCAAAATAATCAATAGACGACCATAACATAGCATACATTTAATAAATTATTTGTTATTTAACATTGTAATTACATCAAAACAATTGTTACATTATGTTTTTAAATTTTATATATACTGAAGATGAGTTTGCTTTAAATAAATTGGGAGAATAAAGGGTGTAAATAAATAATACTGAAATACTTATTGTATAGACAGACAATCTCTCGTTTTAGTTATATTGATTTTCCCTTCAATCTCACCCAACAGATTAATTAAATTATAATTAAAAAAAAGTCGTTGAATCACCGGCATTGCACTTCCATAACTCGAAAATTGATACTCATTTTCGCATTCGGGTAGAAAGTTGGTAGGAGCGGGGGGGGGGGGGGAGCTTCTCCCTCTAAATTACTCCTATTCGACGGATTTATAGAAGAACGGCCGATCAAGATCTTAAAGGCAGGGGGTTAAACTGTCCCCTGTTAAAAAAAGTTATATTTCTCAACTCTTTCATAAAATAACCATTCATTGTGTCATTATTAATATTATTTTGTATTTCATCTAAGTACTACTAGCGGTGGTCAGAAAACTACAGTCAAGTCCAGACCCGTCTGTCTGTTAGCACCTGACCACCTTCAAAGTGTCGCTAAATAATAACCCAGAGAATAGGTTTGCTAATCTCGCACCACAGAGGTAAAGTTCCTGAAACAGAATGGTGTGGAAGCAATTTTTGTTTTTCGGGTCCTGTTATGTTGAATGATCTCATGAGTAAGTTGACATTTTCAGTAATTTTGAGACCATACAAGTGGATTATATTTGTTTTATGTTGTAACGGTTCGGATTAAAGGTACTCATAAAGTTTAAAATATATATATATATATATATATATATATATATATATATATATCTGTGTTATTTATAAGAATAATCAATATAGTAAATAACAGATCAGCAAAAAATATATATATACTGTGAAACCTCTATAGCGGACATCGTCGGGTCCTACCGTTTTTGTCCTTTATCGAGACATTATGTCGTTTTCTACCTTTTTGAGCCAACCTTTTGACGCTTTGAAATTTAAAATCCCAAAAATTTCGGCGACTTCAGATGCCTATTCCTGTATCATAGAGCCAGAAACAGGGAGAGGCGATGGGCAAGACACCCCAGCACAAATTAATCAATTACGTTTTCGCTCACCCTCCAAATCCAATCAATCGTTAGGACTAAAAATCTATAGTTGACTTACATATGGATTTCTGAATTAAATTTTATAAACATTCAATACATCGGGAGTTCGTGGGGTTTTTTGAGTCGAGCCCCCTCTGCTCCCCCTCCCCTTCGGCCGATTCAGTTGAAACTTAATAGGTGGCGTCCTCTTAGGGTTTTTGAATTTTCACATGAAATTTCATGTCAATACATTCATTACAGCAGCTCTTATTGGCGTTTTGTTTTATATATATATGTCCCTCCCTGTTTCTGGCTCTATGGTACAGGAATAGGCATCTGAAGTCGCCGAAATTTTTGGGATTTTAAATATATATATATATATATATATATATATATATATATATATATATATAGAAAGAACCTTGAACACTCCTTACACCGGATGGAACATTAAGCGATGGTCCCGAGCCTATACGGTGTCAGGTACTCGTTAAAGATAGGGGTCTTTATCTTAGGTGAAGAAACGGGCCTAACCACTTAACCAGTAAGGTCACGTACTTCTTAAAGACCTCCCCACCCTAGATAACTAAACATGGGTTACCAAAATTTAGAACTCCCTCTATAGAATCGGGCTCATGTCCACCAGAACGACGAAAGAGCGCTTTGGTAGTAGGCGATATGACCTAGTAATTAAAGCCCGGGCATGAGTCATAATAACTAACTATTGTATAAAATAATCTTTAAATAATATAATTTTAATGTTTATGATAGGATGAGGAATTACCATCAAATATGTGATGTGGTCATAACAGGACTTATACCAATCACGCTTCTATCTCTCTCTCTCTCTCTCCCTCCTCCTTCTCAAAATCATTACATACTGGAGTTACCGGGTATAATAAAGTCACTCTCAGAATTACGCTGAATAAAGACAACCGCTGAGGCCAACTCATTACTTTCATATATCCAGTAATTTTTACTTTGTTATACCTATAGCAAAAGGTATTTTTTTATTATTTTTTTTTTACTGAGGCCCTACCCCGCCGAGGATAGAATTCAACCTTCTAAAAATATATAGGGCATCCTATTAGGGTGGAATTTGGTCTTGGGAGGGGTTAGTTCCTTGGAATAGGGGAGGAATTGGACACTTACTAACTTGCTCCCTTGGTCCCAACATCAAGGACTGGCTTCCGGTGCTGGTGCCAGTAACCACAGCCACTACGAATCCAACCTCAGTTGGTGGTGCCGCTTAGAAGCAACCACCCCCGAAGTAGCATTTTAGTTAAGGCCATGAGAACCGCCCTCCTCAAGGTCCAGGTGACTGACCCGGGATGGCAAGCAGCTGCCTATCATCACTACGGTTTTCCACCTACAAGATGAGCGGGGGGATTAGCCCCTTAAAAAGTAGAGGATGGTACCCGTACCATGAGCATAAGATAGTATTGTAATCGTGTGAAAATCCAAGATAGATTTTTCATCGGATTTTCACCTTTCAAGGACCCCTGAATACGTTTTGACCATTTTCGCAATGTTATATGTCTGTGTGTATGTTTTGTTCCTTATCTGAGTATCGGCTTCTCGATATGTTTGAGAGGAGTTAACTTATAATATAAAAATGTAAGCCATGTTGCCAAAAAAAGTCTTTTGAAGATAATGCTGATTGTTGGGAAGGGGGTGTGAAAAAAAATGTTTAAAACAACAATGTGTGGTACGTCATTCTATAGATCTCGACGGCACAATTCAGAACAAATATAGTTTTCACCTATTTCCATGGAATGAGGGATGTGGGAAGAAGGGAGGATCTCATAGGGCGCCCCGAGTGCCCCACTCGGAAACGGTTCAACTGTCTTTAGAAGAGAAAATAGTGTCAAAAAATGTAGATAATGTACCTTGGGATGGATCTAAAGGGGCGGTTTTGTTTATGATAAGTGAGTGTTTACACATCCTCTACAAGCCTATATATGAGGTTCTGTACATATCTTCGTTGGATACTCTAAATGATGAAATGTTACCTCAGGACAACCTGCTGGAATAATTATAAAGGGTAGGAATAGATCTCTTATCTTTATGTGACAAACAGATTTGTATGCATTCAACTTAATTATGACGGAAAAATTTGAAGGGATTTGAGAGGGTGAGGACGGGGAAGGGTGAGGGTTGGGGGTGGTTGGTGTGGATGTTGGCGCCGGCGCGTCTGTCTAGACATCAGTATCAGTAAGGGACCAGATCGGGAGGATGGGAGACTGAGTGTCGAGTGTCGGGACCATGTCGCTTCTCATCTTCGTACTTCTTCTGTGGGCCACCCTAGGCCAAGGGACCAACATACGGCACGGCCGATCTAGGATACATCTGAGTCGAGCCATGAAGCGGAGTGATGACTATTGGGAGGAGAGTCTGCCAAGGTCGGTCGGGGAGCACAGTCTGTCCAAAACAGGAAGAGAGGACGATGTGTCCAGGTCGGGTGGAGAGGAAAGTATGACAAGATCGGCGGGAGAAGAGGACAGTTTGCCAAAGTCCACCGGAGATGAGGACAATCTTCCAAGTTTTACAGGAGAGGACGAAACTCTGCTAAGTTATGCCGAGGAGGAAACTCTGCCCACGTCAGACGAGGAAGACAGTCTACCTAGAACGAGGGAGGACATCGTGACGAAGTTTCTGAGGATCGTCGAATCGCAGCAACAACTCGGCGACAACTGTACTGCGGGCACTGATCTTAATCTCGGAGAAGGGGTTGTCGACAGGTACGCTCAGGTAAGTCACCTTCCATGTGTTTCTTTCGCTTCTCTGGGACGGACCGGACCCTCTTCTTGAGGGTGACGGCGGAGAGGCCGATCGGACCCATTGTCCATGAAGCATGCTGTGTGTGTTGCAGCACCCAGAGGGTTTCATGTTCACACAGGTGGTTTTAGATTGAAGGTCGGGGTTAGTTCTAATCTAAGCTGGATTAAGAACTTTGCCGAAACGTGAGGTTTCATAAATAAGTGATGTGCTCACTGTCTGGAGATGGGCTTAGGAGCAGCCAGGAGACAAGATACACAGTTTGTAATACGACGTATGAGGGTCTTTCTAGAATCAATTGAAAGACATCCTTTTTGATCCTCCACAACCACCATATTTAATATTAAATTTTGAAGAGAAAATGTTTCGTAGCTACTCGCAGTAAGCTTTCATAATAATAATAATATTTATTTCCGTTAAACCATAACAGTGTAATAGGATATAGGTCATAAGAATGTGTACATGAAAACCCTACTCGGTTTTTTCAAAAATATTTTGTTTTTGCAACTACAAGTGATATAATTCCTCTACTTTCGCCACTCATAGGGGGAGGAAAAATTCTGGTTGATGCCGTTTATAATTTTCCTGTATATTTTAGAAAAGAACTGTAGGTTTCGTCTCAAATGGTTTGGGCTCCAGAGAGACAGACGGAATCTCATAGCTAGCTATTACGTCCCCTTTTCGGTTTTTAATATATAGAAATACACTGAAAATGGATTAAATTTAGCAAATTTAGATACACATAAGCGTTTCGTCACCAAGTGGTGTTAAAAGAATGGGTCCGGTAGTTTTTATTTTTTCTTGCCTATTTTGAAATTACATGACTTGAGATATACTGAACATGTCACCACCTTGGACTGCCTCCGCTGCTGGTCTGTGCTAGGCCGAGTAAGATGGCGAGAGAGACCATCTGGGCCCTTGGGGCCTCCTCGGACTTCATTAAGTTGAGAAATGGAAATGGCGGAACGATGGGAATGTTTCTGAGGCGTCTCGGGCTAGTTAATTATTAACTGTACATTTTTATATTTTCATTTATTTATTTTATTTTACTAATATTATTATTACTTTTTATTTTTGCTTTCCCTGTATAGACGAAGTAAAGGGGAAGTTATGTATGGCATCAGAAATTCGATGTTGAGTTTTCCGACCCCCAGATTCCAAAAATGAAAAAAAATCTCTGTTTGTGTGTGAACGCGATAACTCTCAATAGAACGAATGTTTCAAACTGAAATATGTTTCCAGAACTCTACAGAGACGACACCTATTGATTTGAAGCCAAATCGGCCAATGAGAAGAGGGATTAGTGGGGAGGCTTATCACAAAAACTCTAAAAACTGCCGTTGTAACGTTTTTATTATAAACACAAAATTTTATATGTGAATTCAAAACTCCGTAGGGACGACACTAATTAATTTTCAGCTGAATCGGGAGAAGAGAGGGGGTTCAACTCAAAAACCCCCGTAACTACCGATGCAATGAATGTATCGACATGAAATTTCATATTTACAGTCAAAACCCAAGAACATAATCTGTCGAATTTCAGCGTTATCGATACAAAATTTAGTATAAGGATCTTGAAGTTCGGTTTGCTTTGGTTTCAAAATTGTACGCTTTTTTGTCATTTCTCTATGGTGATATGTTTATATCACAGCTGTGCCTTGTAACTCCAGTACTGACATTACTACTACATGAAACATGAAACGTTGCATATCTTCCAAACCGTTTCAGCGTTTTGTTTGAATGCTGCTGGCACACTAGTAAGTATTCTGTTCCAGATTTGATCGAAATCCGTCGATTAGTTTCAGAGATAGGACCAAAAATGAAAGTAACTGTATACACAAAATCGGGTCACACCATTTTAAATGACTGGAACTGACGAGAATTTGATTAAAAAAAAAAATGAGTGGGCCGGATTCTAACTGCCAACCTTTATCTTTCTAGGCCTGCACTCCACTAGTAAGCCAAACCGAGCTATGAAAGAAACAAGTTAAACTGACAAGAACCCCTCCCCATATAAAATCCCGCTAATAATTAAATAAAAGAAGATAGATGGTAATTTTTTTTTATCACAGTAATTATATCAATTTTTTCAGACTAATTATTTGCAATTAATTTGATGAGATTAATTATCCCTCTAATTCAAAGCTTTGAATGAAAATTTGTATAAATTATTGCCAGTTGGTGGTTAATCCTGATTCTCCCACCACTTTTTTTTTTTTTTTTTTTTCTAAAATCTGAAATACTTGTAACATCACCCTTTGAAAAACTGTAATTCTTAGATCATTTGCTAGTCCCATCCTCTTTTTCGGGAATCATGTTATTTTTTTATGGTTCCGAACTCCTGGAGGGTCCAATGGAACACGACTGTTCCCGATAATTAACATTTTTTTGCAGAGATACTGTGAAACACTTAATAAAAAATATTAAGAAAATGTATGTTACTATTTTCAGCCACAACTTAACTAATACGAAGTTCAACAAGTTTACAATCCAAACTGTCCCTTTTCAGCCCCCACGGGGTTTTTCCTTGTCCCTACTGTTCTTCGAAGTCTTAAAAACAAAATTAAAATTTTGTCTCAAATTGAAATCTTGATAAGTAAGAGAAAAATTTTGAAATAGTATATGCTGATTGAAATACAAATATATATGAATATATGAAATAAATCAAAGATGACAATAATAAATATTATATATTAAAAAATAAATAAATAGAAAAATACACAGTTTTTTGAGAAAGTTCTCGTAAGTATAGACAGAGACTTGAGGATTATATTATTGACGATGTGGATATAGGAATCAATCTCAGAACTCAAATAGGAGTGAATATTTGAGATTGGTCTGATACTTCATGCGTAGTGCTCTGTTTATTTCCAGTTGTTCCAGTAAGTTGAGTAATGTACCTTTGTCACAAAAATGTAGGTATTTTCTAAAACTTCACTGTACAGGAGGGACAGGGAAATACTCCGAATGGGCTGAAAAAGGACAGTTTGGATTGTAAATTTGTTGAACTTCCATTTAGTATTTGTAAGTCGTGGCAGAAGATAGTAACATACGTTTTCTTAATATTTTTTATTAAGTGTTTCACAGTATCTCTGCAAAAAATGTTAATTATCATAAGTATTTGTTGAGCCGCGGCTGAAGATGGTAGTAATAACGAAAGTACTCCCATATATTTTGTGAAATAGAGAATATTAAAAAAAAAACATACTTATACTTTCTATTTTTTACTACTGTCTCACCAAGATATGTCTGTCCTGACAGCTGACAATCTCTAAACTATAAGAGCCAGCAGCAACGTGAAATTTCGTCTAAATATCTAATTGATCAAAGATCAATCTTAGAACCTTTTCTGTTCTTCATATAGCTTTATGATTTACCTAGCAATATGAAACTCTTTAGTTCGGACCTTTTTGTGGATGATACTAATATTCTCGTGACGGCAAAGAATCCCAACTCTCTGAATGAATCCATATCTAAAGCTCTTGAAACTTTAAACGAATGGCTTCTCTTCAATGATTTAATATTAAATCCTTCTAAAACAATTATTTTAAACTTCAAAATTACGAATAAATTGCCAGAAGATAAACAATCGCCAACTGTTGATTATCTTTCCGTATCATTCAAAGATAATATAAAATTCCATCCCATATTGATACGAAACTTACATGGGCTGAACATACGGCTATTATCGGTAAGATAACTGAATTCCGTTTGCTTCTTACTTCGACATCTTAAAAATATCGTGCCAAACGAAACATTAACTACTCTGTATTACGCCTATTTTCATTCAATAATCAATTACGGTTTAATACATCGGGCGCATGTAGCTCTAGTATTATTATTTTCAGATTAAAAAAAAAAACATTAAGAATTATAAACAATATTACGCAAAGAACAAGCTGCAGAGAAATATTTAAACGACTTAAAATCCTGCCTTTGCCATCGCTTTTTATATTTGAAACATTAATGGTTATTACGAAACATACAAATATTTCTTCTCTCTCAACAATACTAGTCATAATTACGATACCAGGAAGAATGAAGACTTTCGACTAACTAAACATTGCTCTTCTCTTTTTGAAAAAAATATAACTCATAATAAGGAATTAATTTTTTAATGCCCTTCCCCACTTCTTGAAGACTATAGATACAATAAAAATATTTAAACTTCAACTAAAAATGTTTATGATAGAGGAAACCCTTTACACGGAAACGGAATTTTATTTTCACTGTTCAAAATTAATAAAATAATCACAATAAAAAATTGTGTTTTTTGATATCCAAAAACATTATTTGATACAAAGCTTTCATTTTTTTTTTTTTTGGGCAGAGTTTCTCCACACCTTAAATGTCAGTGGAATGTAAGTTATGCTTAGTCATTATTTTTCACTACTTCTTTTAAATTTATTTTATTTCCCTTTATATATTATTTAATGTATTTCTATTTTCTTTTGTTTAAATTTTTTTTTTATTTTTATATTCAGAAAAAATATAATATTATTACAAAAATAAAATTTTTTATAATTTTTTTGTTTATTTCTTATTCTTATTATATTTTATGGATCTATTTATTTATTTATAATTTTTTTTTATTCATTTATATATTTTTTTATTTATGTATTGTTTATTTATTCAATTAATATATAATATATTATTTATTTAATATATATATTTTTTTATATATTGTTTTCTTTTTCTTTTCTATATATCGCACACTGGCATCTGATGAAGGGACGTAAGACCGTCCCAAAACATCGTTGTGATAAAGACATTTCCGGAAGAGTTTTAAAAATAGTTATCTTAATTTTTATTAAATTGAAAGTTAATCAACTTATCATAAATGTATCTATGTATTAATATTCATTTTTTTGTACTCATATATTTTTAATTATTTATTTATTCTGTTTTTATTCATTTCATTTTACTTTTTTTAATAGTTTTGTTATTACTACTAAGTAATCATACGTGTGTTAGACTCAAGTAGTTATAAAACTAATTTATAAGCTATCTTAATGTATAAATTCTTCTGACGTATTCTATTACCATCTTATGGTTTAACGGAAATAAAAATTATTATTATTATTATTATAAATATGTAATGTCATGACCCCCCCAACAAATAGATAGGTAACAAAATTATTTACAAACTCAAAATAATGATAAGGGGCTGTTGATCTACATTTAAGTGAAAAAATGTTTTCCAGGCCAGGATAGCTGAGTGAGAAGAGTATGTCACTATTTTGTATTTAGGGGGCTCGGAATAGCGATTTCAAATACTCCCCTATATCTGGAAGAGTACTCACTAAATAAGTTGGAAACAAAAAATACTAAAGTTGAAAAAAATCTTTTTAATATCAGGACAATTAATTATTTTGTTAACCTTGAAATACGTTGTTAGCAGTGAGGATGCGTGTCCATTTGTCTAAATGAATAATCGACAGTATGGGTAACTCTTTATTCACCATTTTCCAGCGGTACAACTTGTGTCGACAAGTTCAAAAGAAAACTTGGAGAACTTTATCGCTCAAACTAACTCTAAGTGACACCAACTTACTCACTTGTGTATGTCTTGAGCTATTTTTTTTCATTCTTCTCTCTGGATAAGTGAGAATTTCCCATTTCTTTTTAAGAAAAACATTTAAAATCTATAAAATTTAAGATGTCACTGCTTTGTGTGCCTGTGAGCACAAAACCAATCCAATTCCTAGTATAGAGGACTAAAGCAGAAAGATAGGTAGGTACGTCTATTATGATTTTATCACGGATCTTCTTCCAAGAAATTCCTTCCCCTCATTATTTTTCTTCATTCCAGTTTCCTTTCTATTTAACTCTGTTTCTCAGTTCGAGTTACATAGTGCGTTGGACTTGGATCTTGAAAATGTGAAGTGTAGCGTGTTCACTTCAGTATGTAGCCAAAATCGGGCCTTCCACAAGTTTTTATCAAACAGGATGATGGAAAAAGTGGAGCAAAGTTTATTCAAAACTAGTTACAAGACATCCAATTTAAGGGATCAACTCTTGAGACGCCACCAAGAAACTTATAAACTGGCACCCAAGACCAACAACCCACTGCAGAAGCTGGATCACTGCCTCCTGTTCCATAAAGTATTACAAAAGAATTTTTTGGCATTGTTTTATAGAAGTTGTTGATTGAAATAAAAATAGTTGAATCTAATGCCATTCTACCTATTTGATTGTTTTTTTGAATATTTACAATAATTGTTTTTGAACTTTAATTGATGTGTTAAAATTCTTGCCAAGTGTTATACTTAATGCGATTATTTTCGACAAAAAATGTTACTTCCATAAAATAAAAGTTCGATTTGAAAGAACAATTACTTATCCGATTGATATTTGTATTCCCCTTTCATCCTCCATAATATAGAATTATTTAAATCAGGCAGATGTACTTGAAAAAATAAAAATAAAATAATCTTATTATAATATAATATTGGAATTGGAAAGTATTTTGCATGAAAAGCGGCAACTTATGAATTATCGATAGGTTTTCACCGATAGTATCCGACTATCGCCCATCCTTATTGGTTGATCTGTAACACATTGACAAGGCGAGGTCCCTGTCCCGGGGCTTGTGTAAATAATTCCGCGGAGAATGTTCTGTAAATGTACCTACAATTGGGGTTCCTTGGGTTCAGAGTAGTGCGAAACTTTGTTAGGCGAGGTGATAACTCTTAGAAAATTCTACTCTTTTACAGTATTATAGATAATTTAACATGAAAAACATCTTAGTATAACTTAAATAAACCTTCATACAATGCAATGAAAATAATGAACCATCGCCACTAGCATTTAAATCAAATTTATAATCAACTAAACAAAATATAATTTTACAATATCCTATTATGTAAGCACTCTTAAAATAAGCGATGTACTATTCATATTACTGAAACATACTTATTACAATTTACAATGTTGGACAAAGAAATTGAAAATTGAATTGGAAAATAAAATAAATGAGAAAAAATGGTAGATCACTTAATAGATAGATAGATAAACTTTTATTGCACAAAAGATTACAATCTCTATGACAATGAGGGGATTTTTTTTTTTTTTTACAAAATAAATATTCTTATAGTTAAGTAAGTATAGGTTAGGTTAGGTTTTATGACTCATGCCCGGGCTTTAACTACGAGGTCATATCGCCTACTACCAGAGCGCTCTTTCTTCACTCTGGTGGACATGAGCCCGACTCTACTGTGGGAGTCCTAAATTTTGTCTACCCTAAATTTTTATTCATCTAGGGTAGGGGTCTTTAACGAGTACCTGACATCGTACAGGCTCGGGACCATCGCTTAACGTCCCATCCGAAGGACGGCGTGCTTAAGTTTATTTTACCTCCCAGATAAAATAAACTAAGGGCCTCGGTCGGGCTACGAACCTAAATAAGTATATAAAATAAAATAAAAGAAAAAATATCTACATAAATAATTGTACATAATAAGCAATATAACAACTAAATAAAAAGGTACCAATAATAATGAAATAGTAAAAAATGGACAATAAAAGAAACAATTCAAAAATTATAAAAAACAAGATATGAATAAATAAATAAAAAAAATAATAATAAAAATAAATATATCCATCTTACATGCAAAAAATTAAATTATGTTATTCTTCATTTTCAAGGCAACAGTAAAATATAAAAATAAATTGTTAATTCTTCTAACTTCTTAATTATTTAAAATATGTACAAGTGTTTCTGAGTAATATTCTGGTTAGATCACTTAATAGGTACTAATTATAGATGAGATATTATCTAAGAAATATTATAAATCGAGAAAATCCAAAAACAATTTTTATAGTAAAACGTAAGTTTAAAATTAAATATATTTTGAGAATATACTATTTTTCTTTTATTATTATATTTTTTCTCTTTTAAACACTTTAAATTGCTGACATATTTTATTTCACTGGGAATCATAGGGAGGACGTATTTTTAAAAAATGAAATTAGTTCCACCATATAGGATTTCCTTAGATGTTATCCAATCGAAGTGAAATTAACAAACTGAAATAATACTTTTGACAGTAGAAGACGGCGCTTTAGCAATATTCCTAATGTCCACCATATTAGATTTAAAGGCAACAAGATGGCGTCCGAACCTGATTTTACATAATAAAAAATAAGAAGTAAAAAATAATATATTAATTTAACAACAAATACTTGGGATAAATTACATTTCCTCATCTTAGGACTCTAAATCAAAAATATTCAGGACGAACCAAGTGTGTGGGAACATGTATTAAATCTTTAATTTTAAGAAATCCTAATTTTGAAAATTTGCTTAAAAACATTTTTAGTTTAATATATATCGGATAAACAGTACTTTTAGAAAGAAAGAGAGAGAGCGAGAAGGGTATTAAAGTGAGGAAGGTTAGAAGATGGGGAGACAGCCAAAGTTGGACCTTTGTCACATAGTCACACCCACTTTCCCCACTAGATGTTCTGAATAGAGGAGCAAATCGGGGTTGGAAGGAGGCAGGATATGAAGGGTTCGGGTTTAAGGGCTTTACTGGTGTCCACATAATGTAATGTAGGTATTAGACAGACAGAGATAGGACCACTAGGAAATTGAGTTCGAGGTAACACGAGTCCCGTCATCCCGGGACCCAAGAATATCCCGGGATTATCTTTTTTTATTTTTGTTTTACTGTTATGATCGTATGTAACCCGTCAGAAATTCCATGTTCTGTTTATAAACTATAAAAAATAATGTCTGTCCAGAAATTCGATGTTGAGTGTTTACCGGAATTTTATCTTCTATATATAGAACTTCCCGCGTAATCTGAGAAATAGATTTTGTCGTCTTAATGGCCTCAAGATGGTCTTATCCGAAATGTTGAAAAGGGACCCTGGAGGTTGGAGCTACGTTCTCCCAGAGATGTTGGACAGGGATCCTGGAGGTTGAAGCTACGTACTCACATGAGATGTTGAACAGGGACCTCGGAGGTTGGAGCTACGTTCTCCCAGAGATGTTGGACAGGGATCCTGGAGGTTGAAGCTACGTACTCACCTGAGATGTTGAACAGGGACCTCGGAGGTGATGGGTTCTGGAAGGTTATTTTTCTTCTTGCTTTCTCTTGGATGTCGTTTGATTTTCAACATTATTCTCTCAACACATAAAATTAAATGGATATCTTCAGTGGTTTGTTTTAAAATAATTTTTGAAGTCAATTTTTAAGACAGAATCCGATCTTTGACATATGTTGCTACGTACACGACTGAGGGTTCTAACGTTTATTTTATTATAATTCTTAGGTGGTACTTGTCTGTCAGACAATGTAATTAGGTGGTACCCCAAATAGAAAATTTAATAACTGCTGGTTTAAAACAAAGAGCTACATTGAACAAACAATGTGAAATTAATAATGTAGAAGAAAATATGACAGAGAAGGGGTAGGGGGATGTTTGTGTTTCTTGTGGAGAAATTCCATGAAGTCCTTTTCTAGGGAAGATCAGAGAAAACCTGCCTTTGACACACATGCACACAGATAAACTCGGGCCATCCCATACCTTCCCGAGATATGTATAGTGCCTATTCTAAGCACACAGATACACCCGGGCACAGTCATTCCTTCGGGAGATATGTATAGTGCCAGTGCCATTCAGACAAATAAACTCGGGCCATCCCATACCTTCCCGAGATATGTATAGTGCCTATTCTAAGCACACAGATACACCCGGGCACAGTCATTCCTTCGGGAGATATGTATAATGCCAGTGCCATTCAGACAAATGAACTCGGGCCATCCCATACCTTTCCGAGGTATGTATAGTTTCAGTGCTATGCATACAGACAAACCCGGGCTCAGTCATACCTATTCGAGATATGTATAGTCCTAGTGACCCAACGATGCGCTGCCCCTCTTCCTCTGCCTCGTCATGTGAGTCTGTTATATTTGCTTGCCCGTCCTCTCATATCTTTGTAAATATCTATATTTGAATTCGATGCAATGCCAAAGAAACTTAGGAATTGAACTTAAAGATTTAAGAATACATTCAAGCCCCATTCATTATTATACCTCTCGCAAGCCAAGCGAAACTTATTAACCCCATTGATTATTACCACAAAATCTAAACCTTACAAGAATGTTTACATTTTTATATGTATCGATCGCAGTGGGAGGTGTATGAAAATGTAATAAAGAGGATCTTGGCAGCTACTTAAAATGTCCATTGAGCGAGCTAACCTTCGTGAAACTTATTTACTAAACAGTTCATCAGCTTCGGCAACAGTGATGAAATCAAAGGCAAATCAGACGTTGATATTGACCTCCAGGATCTCAACCCTTCTGGAGAACTCAGAAGAGGAGGAAAAACAAAACACAGTTTAAATATCGAAGCGGCGATGGACACCCTTGAAAAGTAAAATTGGAACTTAGCATGAGGTACAAAGCCAGGGGCATCTAAAATAAGTACAAGATGCTGGCCAGCGTTTCGTTATCAGCTTAAACATCTTGATACCTGGCACATGGGAAACTGCATTCCGGAACAACGGTCTAGGAGTAAATTTCCTCTTCTGGCGAAACAAAGAACGATATGGGCCAAAAGGAAATGGAGGGCCCTGAACACACTCCTGAGCAACCACAACCAGGTGCTACAGGGGGAGCAACTATATTTTGGGGCCTCTTGGCAACTTGACTAGAGTTCCGTTGTACTACTTGAATGGGGCTTCGCAGAGAAGCGACTTATGGGGTATTTGGAGGGAAGCGACTAATGGGTGCTTCTGGGGGAACTGACAGACTACCTGGTCAACAGGAGAAAGGGAGTACCTGTATTAAATCAGGCCTACCATTATAAAAAAGTGCACTATACAATGATATTAAAAAGTAGAGTAATGCCATTGCTAGGGGGAAAACTGGGGGACTAAGGTGGCCTAGAATCGCAGGGAATTCAAGAGTGGGCCAGTGGTGCATGAACACTAATACCTTTGTAAAAAGAGAAGATTATAATTAAGGTTCATTCCCTTTTGTAGTTTTAATTGAAGCCCCCTTTGGTTATCTTATAACAAATTAAGTATTTAACCTCCCGCAAATTTGGCCAAGCGTGTAAGTGAGATAGACAGACAAAGATCCCGGCATGTGAGTGAAGGACCTAAGGAACTCGCAAATAAGTGTTCACCCCCATAATACTTTGTTTTATTGGCAGAGGTCCTTCACCAAAATCCTATAAATTCGATGGTAATTACCTTATGTTCAGTTATTTACAAATTACTTTATTGTTATTTTTAATTAATTATTGTATACCTATATTTTTCTTCTATATTTCTTTCTTTGTGACCTGAGGAATGGGCGCATAATCGCCCCGAAATTTCGTAGTGAGAGAAGACATATTTTAAAGAAATATAAATATAACATATTTATAATTAAAAATGTAATAAGAATAGGATCTATTGCATTTTCTTTTCTATTAATTTTTTTTTATATATAATTATTATTCATCAAACGTGTTTCTACCTAAGATTTAATATCGACTGATGTATATAATTTATAAGCTATTTTAATGCATAAAATTATATGACGTATCCAATACCACGTTATCGAACATAAATGTATATTATTATTATTATTGTTTAAAAGGCAGTATTTTGAAATTGGGTACCGTAAGTCTTTTTTTTTTATTACTGATAACTGAATAAAATACAAAATAAGCCTTCTTGAAAATACATTAGACTTTTTAAAAGAAGTGGAGGCTGCCTTCAAGAGCTTAAAGCTCGACATACGACATATGAAAGTGTGCATCACGTAGATTCATATGTTTTAAAGTTCGGGGTAGATCTCTATAATGTTAAAAATTGCCCGAACCCCACTGAAACATGGCGGTCATATTTTTAAAAAATATAGATTTGTGATTGTACAAACATAAAATTTGATGGATATTTCGGAATGTTGTTCCCATTTCATTAACATGAAAGTTTAGACAATTCCCAACATCATCATAGTCCTCTTGTTCATGTATCGAAATATATAATGTGATGTGAAGCTGAAATCTATTTTTCACATAACAATATGACCGCTATTCCAATTTTCGGCCGCCATTGAGTCTCTGTTAGTAATTCTGATGTTACAGGCGTCTTTCCCATAACATATGAATAGATGTGCTGCACGCTTTCATATGAAACCCTTTAAACTTTTGAAGGCAGCACTTTTTAAAGTACTACTGTCTTTTCTCGGCCTCAAAATGAATTATTAATAAAAATGAATATTGTCTATTTTGAATAATGAGAAGTGGAGG
Organism: Aradus depressus; assembly: GCA_963662175.1. Classification (NCBI taxonomy): domain Eukaryota; kingdom Metazoa; phylum Arthropoda; class Insecta; order Hemiptera; family Aradidae; genus Aradus; species Aradus depressus. The sequence goes on from OY759218.1 coordinate 9,223,967, forward strand.
GAGGGAACAATAAGTTTTGTGTTGGCTATTGGTTCATTTAGCCCTAATATTGGAGCCTACCGAGCCATCTGCTGCCTCTTTCTGGGATCAAAGGAATCTTATATTAATATTGTGAACAACTATTCCTATCACAGCTTTACTTTGATTAAAATACAAGTCATTACCATTTTCCATGTTCATATCTCGTCCAGGAGGCAACATTTGCCTCACGAGATATGGATTTAAAGTGGATCTTTAATTGTGGCCTGCTCGGTCAACAACTGTGGCCTACTCGTTCTACATCTGTGGCTTTCTCCATCTGCAATAGTTGCTTATTTCATCAACAGCTGTGGCCTACTCGTTCTACACCTGTGGCTTACTCCATCTGCAATAGTTGCTTATTTCATCAACAACTGTGGCCTACATGGTCAACAATTGTGGCCTACTCAGTGTTCAATAGTGGCGTATTAGATCTGTCTACTCCATTTTTCGTCGTTATTTATGTAATGAATGTTATCATGGCGCCTAATTCTTGAATTCATTCGGTAAGAGGAAGAATGTAACCTTTTGGTATCGAGTAATCTGTAAGAAACTGGCATTTCCCCCTCCAAACCGACTAGAAAGAAAAAAAAAAAAAAAAAAATCTGTAAGAATAAAGTTGAATGTTTGTGTCTGCTTTGTACTTGTCCGGACTTCAAGAGAATACAGCTTAACGTATATTCAGAAAACATTCATGTTATCTCAATGATGACGCAACCTAGGATATAAACTACCTAGTCATCAACCAAAAAGTTTAATTTGGGTGAGAGCTAATGGAGGAAAGTGACAATTCTTTTTTACATAAAAAATGTCTAGCATTCATTTCAAAGGGATCGACGAAACGAGCTCGAAAATATATATGTCTTTTTTTGGGGATGAGGCGCGGAGCGAGGGGGAGGGACATTTTATTCTCTGTCCACGGATCACATACACGGAATAGGTCAAATTTATATTCAGGGAGTATGCAGGATATTCCAATGATGACTCATCTTATATCTGGCTATATGGAAAGAAATCGGAATATGTGGCACGTCATTTGAAATATAATATCTTGACGAGGGAAGGGGGTGAGGTTACTGAGTGAGGAACGCATGAAGAACACGGAGAATATCCTAGCTGTAACCCAACTTGGCCTCGCAAGGGAGTTTTATCTACGAAATAAAACTCACTCCTGAACGGGATTCGAACCCGCAAACCATGGTGAGACCATGCGACCACCATGGCCCCCTAGAATAAGAGTTCTTTGTCGAAAAGAAATTGTGTCGATAAATTTCAAGAATTTATTTTGGGGTGACTGTAAAGGGGAGGTGTGATTTTGTTCCGGATAAGTGAGACTGATTACCCAACCACTACAAGTGTCTACATATGCAATTCTGTACATATTTTCAGTTGGATCAATTGAAATAATAAGACGCAAAGTTAGCCTGGGAGAGGGAACACTTGGTGAGTTGCTAGTTGGAATGAATTCAGCTGAAAGGAAAATACAGAAAATGCAATTTATTCATTAGTCATTTCCCTGATTATGTATTCTAGCAAGTTCCCCGGCCGGCGTCGCTCTGTTAGTAACTTTAGGTTACATCCTACTCCCGTCCAAAATGTTGAGATGTCATATTATTTTACCCGAAGCTCTTTAGATTCAGCTGATTAATTGTCAACATGAGTGGGTACTTAGTAAGTTAACTTATTATAGCAACACAGGTAGTAAGTATGGATACAGTAACTTATTGTTCAGCTGATTACTATGCAGCTGATTATTGTTCAGTTGATTGTTGTTTATGGTTAATTGGACTATGTTTAAACCAAGCTTGTAAGGATGCTGCTTGTTGTGAAATTGCATGAAAATCTGGTCAACAGTTAAATATTAACATTACTGTGTCCCCCCCTTCTGTAACCAATTCTCCCGTTCGGAAAATTCCGTCTTTGGGATTTTTCTCGGAACCTCCAACATGAAACAAACCTACATGCAAACTTTCAGATTTATAGGCTTCATGGAAGTACATAGCTTTGATGGAGGAATGAATTTATAGATGACTTCCCGGAACAACAATTTTTTTATATTTTTAACCAATATGGACTTACAGACTAGAACTATGGGGTGGGTATATAATATATATTATATAATATATTTTATATAATATGTAAGTTCAGATAGGACTTACTGAAAAGACAAGAACTTAACAGAAGATTTGAACTATTAAGGCCATATAGGTCTTAATAGTTCGAATCTTTTGTTAAATTCTTGTCGTTTCAGTATTTTATAGAAGTACCAGTTCATACCCTTTTTGGTCAAGGTAGAACCCAAGATGGTGGACTTGGTTGCAGATGGGAATAGGGATATTGTTGAAGGAAACTGGGGGACAGATGAGCCTCGCTGAGTAAATGTGACGTGGCTGCACTTTTCTTCGTTAACGTTTACTCGCTACTGTGAACACCATTTTTGAATTTGGAGAATGTGTAGCTGAAGATTTTGGGATGCCGAGGTAGGATCTTCATTGGAAGGAAGGATTGCATTGTCATCGGCAAAGCTTTTGTAGCGTGTTAGGATTGATAGGAGCGTCAACAGTGTAGGTTGTACGAGTATAGAGGATAGGGCCAATATGTTGAGAGGCCCCCGCTTCCACAAGCTTGTATTCAGAGTATCCTCTGTTGCACCTTCAACAAGCTATCGGAGAGATACTTGCAGATGAGGTTAGTTGTTTGGCAAAGGAGGCTCTGGAGCCGTCCAGGGTGCCGAACCCGGTCGAAAGCCTCACTGAGCCACGTCCACAAAGACACCCACATGATAGCTCTTGCGCTCTAGGGGGGAGGAGATAAATATTTTGGGAAATACTCCAATCAATAGGACCTTGGGTTTGGGAGGAGGTTTCGGAATGGAATACAAGTCTAAACTAAAAGAATAGGACTATGGTCTGAAGAAAAGTCAGTCAAAGTTGGCCAGTAGGTAGGAGAATCGGGAGAGAAGTAACCATAATTTCCTGAGGAGAAGATTCGGTCTCTCGAACTAGTCGCTTTACTGCCCTTCGCATTGTAATATCAACGGAAGTTTGGACCTAGGGAACGGAAAAAGGATTGGAATTGATTGGAGGATATTGACTTTTGGGTTGTACAGTACAATGATGATATGGTGAAGGTAAAAGGGAACTGGGAAAATTGGACTATTGAGATGGAAGTAGCCTGAACGTAATCGGTGGAGTGAGGAGGTTGGCTATGGTGGGAGAGGACACAACGGACAAGTTTGGCAGTCGCATCATGGGCTCTACCGTCCGTTTGCTCCGTCTTGTAAGTAAGTAAAAAGAATCCTATGAGCTGGAACCTCGAACTGGGGTCTGCCCCTATTATATAGGTGGAGTGGTGGGCGATGTCTTAGACTGCACGACCACTTAGCGGGGGTTCACTCGCAGTAGGTCCTTCTCGCTCACTTACCACGATACAAGTCCTGTCCTCCCGATCACTCACTGTCCACCCGCTCTACTACGGACATTTCTTCATAAGTTCGAAAAAAAAAAAGTACAGAAGTAAGCCCTCACCCTCCATTCTTCATAATGGTAACTTGAACTAATATTTCAAAACAAAAAAAGACAAACTGAAAAGTTCAACTGCTCGAGAAAAAGAAATAAAAAGAAGGACAAAAGAAAACGAGGAAGAGAAGAGTCAATGTTTATAAAAAAAGACAAGGACAAAGAAACGAAAAAAAAAAAAAAAAAAATTAACTCGATTTGAAAACAACATTTGTGAGAAATGTACAGAGCAAGTCTTCCACTCTGATAGCCATATCCTATAATATATAAATTTCATATATCTATATATTGAGACAGCTAATTATTCATTGAATTTATTAGTTTCCTACTTTAATTTATAAATCTAAAAAAACAGGGGTGGCATCTTTTTTCTTATTTAGAGTGCTTTGGTGAAAATAAAGGAAAATGATAACTAAATTTTTAAATCACAATGTTTTATAAGTTATATATTTTTAATTTCTTTTTTTTTTGTAAATGGTTTAAAATAAAAGGTTAATGGGTTAGTGAACTATTATAATTTTTTTAGAATAGATTAAATAAACCTCTTATAAGTTAATTTAGACAAAAAAATGTACTCTTGGCAAATGACGAAAAACTATATGGTTATAAATATGGATTATAAAATTTCTGGCAATTCACGGCATCCTATATCCTCTTTTGCATCTTTCCTTCTTCGTTACTTTCTTCTCAGCCTTTTCTTCCTTCCATATATAAAATTTAACCTTCTCGGGACTTTTCTTTCTTCTTCTTCTACGACAATCCTTCATATAAATGTGCTATCTTCCATCTTCTCGGGGATACTCTCCGTAGGACCTTCTTCCTCGCTCTTTTTAAACATACACCCTCCTTCTACGCTCCTCCCAAAAACGACACCTCCTCCAAGTTCTTCCAAAAACAGACTACACCTCCTCCAAGATCCTCTAAATCACACCACACCTCCTCCACGATCCTACAAAACCCTACTAAACCTCCACTAATAACTTCCATAAAACATATAACTACAACTACCTCCTGCAGGATCTTCCAAGATACTACCCCGAGTTGGCTCCTTCTCCCCTTCTCGCCATTTTTTCCCCCACCCAATATCATCAGGTTGCTCTTCTTTTATAGTTAATCATATATTTTTTTCTTTTAATATCTTTTGCCATATAAGTTCATTTTTATTTGTATTAACTATATATTTTTTTTAAATATACTATACGTTCTTTAACATTTTTTTATTATATAAAGAATAAAAATTTCTTTTATTATTCTAGTGACCCCCCCATTCTACACGTCACAATATATATATATATATATTGTGTTATTGTGTTATATATATATATATATAACTTATATATAAACTATCAGAAATGTTTCAGTAAATGTTAAAAAAAAGACCAGAACTGAAACAAAATTTAATACAAGCAGGTTCTCGGATGTCTATCTTTTGCCTCTTTGCATCCTGAATCAGAGGAAATTACTGGGCCGTGTATTATGACTCTACAAAAGTGACATTTGTAATTAAGTGCGGCCCTCGAGGTCCACACTGCAAACTTCCCAGCATGATATAAATATCAATAATAATAATATCACAAAAGAAGGCATTTCATTCAGAACATAATTATTTATTCATTTATTTGAATTTAATCTATATATAGATTTTTAATTGATATGCAAATGCACATAGGTCACATAGCCTATATTTTTAAATATGCTTTTAAAACTACTACATGTAAAATTTCATGACACTCCGATAATCAGTTCATGAGGTTGAACTATTTTTATGCTCAACCTCCACTCACAGTCCCCCCTCCCGATAACCCCCCCCCCCCTCCATAGCCCCTGTTAAGAATTTGGGGACACCACACACCCTATTTTTCAATTTGGCTTTCAAGAATACTCCATGTGAAATTTCATCACTATCCTACCTTCTGTTTATGAGCTAGCACTATATTTATGCATAGGGCCCCCCAAAACACCCCCTCCCTTAAGAATTTTGAGACCTCACACACCCTATTTTTCAATTGGCTATTAAGAATACTACATGTGAAATTTCATGACAATCCGGCTATCGGTTCATTAACCTCATATGGCGTCTGAAAATTTTGAACGCGAGGGTGGGTTATGAGAGGGGCTAGGCATAAAAATTGTTCCAACTCATTAGCTAGAACAATTTTTATGCCTAGCCCCTCTCATAACCCCCCTCGCTTTCAAAATTTTCAGACGCCATATAGCCTATTTCTCAATCTGGCTCTAAAGGATGCTACATTGCCACCAGAACAAATTAGATCGGATGAATCTTTTTCAAGAATTCCTAAAATCCACTTTTTTAGCAGTCTTTTTGTTCAAACAAAAAAACGGGTGGACCGAATTTGATAAAATTCCTTTCAGATCATATTTACGTTGATACACTTCGATTAGCACCAAAACGGAGTCGATATCATTTTTCATTCGAGCGATATCGTGCAGGAAAAATTGACCACGCACGTATGTACGTACACAGGCAAATACTTCATTCCAAAAATAGTGTAAAAATACTGTAATGACCTTGAAACGTAAAAATATGATGAAAATTGTGATTTCGATTTTCGGACCCATTACAATAACTTCCCTATATGCTGGGAAGTTAATAAATAATTAAAAAATTGTGTACTAAAATCATTTCGAAAGCATACCTGTTTCATGCCAAATATCAACACAATTGAAAAACAACTTGCACTTCATGCCTCAGATTTGTGCGGAATTTGATGGAGATGTGTGTTTCAGTGAAACCAGAGACTTTTTGTGTGATTTGTGGATTTTCCCAGATCCTTATGTAACCGATTACAAAATTGCTTATTTCTCAGGATGTAACGGACATATAGAGTTGGTGTTTGACGGAGAATCTGGCGATGCCCAAGACATGTTAATTTTTAATTATTTTCAAAATTTCGTGCTCAATGTCAAATTATGAACATATTTTCATCAACACACAAAATACTTTTTGCTGACCTATTTTAATTACATTTTTTTTTGCATAGTCACCCCCACTGTTGATACACAGATCATAGGTAAAACTGGGAGGGGTTTTGAACTTCCACAGATGCTATGAGTTTGTGCGTGAATATGTTCTGTTTTGTGATGGAAATGCAGAGGATCACAGGAGATTGTGAAACGTGATAATACGGAAACAAAAACAGACTACATAACAATGTAACAACATTCTGTACTCCGACAACCCCATCTGGATCAGGAGTTGGTCATTAGAACATTCCTGTTAGCAGGGCAGGCAAAATCGAAATAACCAAAGACAGTGAAGATATATTTATTGGGTAGGATATTGAGCACACTAGGGACCTAAGCACCCAATCCTCTTATCCCTTCCCTGTTTGCTCTGCTATGGGAGTCCTAAATGTGGCCTACCCAGGTTTAATTAGGGTAGGGGTCCTTAAAGTGTACCTGACACCGCATAGGCTGGGGGCCTCCATTTACGGCCATTCCGAGGGACGGCATGCTCTAGGTTTTGTTACCCCTTCCATATAAAAAATAGACAAGCACGCTACCCCTGAGCTACAGGCGCCCTCAAAACTAAAACAAAATTATGAATGTCAAAGAAATATAACTTTTGGAAAATTATTTGCCTATGAAACCAAATAGATGTCTAAAAATAGTACAAATATGAAAGAAATAAGGGTTGAAGTGGACCCCACTAGATTAGAGACAATATGCGACATGAACTGACAAAGATAGAGCCAGGTTTCCTTCTCATGCTACTGCTCCCTCAAAATTGCTTTAAGAAAGAATGAAAAAAACAAAACAAAATCCATGTTTTCTTCTAGCCATCATCTTATATCTTATGTTATTTTTATATAAAATCGTCTAACACTCGGCTTTCAAGATGTTAGTGAATCCACCTGATAATTGAAAAAAATAAATGGAAAAAAGCAAACATGATTATTAACTTTAACGGTAGGTGGTGGGGGGGGGGAGGGGGGGGAGGGGCACCCCACACTCTCACCTACACTCCTATAAAATATCTGAGCCCCTGATTAACAGCTAATAATTATCCCAGAAGGTTTTAGGAGATATATTTTCTGATTCTCACCCAATGTTGCCATATATTTATATTTTTTTTTAAACTAATCTTTTTTGTATTTTTGTTTTTCAAGTTTTGAATCTATTTTGTTGTAATTTCTTGAAACTCGTGATTTGTGGTTGGATGTTAATTGGGCATAATTAATTTGACTTTTAACATAAACAACCTTATAATTAGGTACTTACTAAAGAAATAATATAGCTCACATTTTCAATGGAAATCATTTTCAAACATTTTGTGAATGGAACTTTCATTTATCATTTTATTATTTGTTATAACATTCACTACCTATTTAAAATAATGAAAACTGTTGAAAATGAATTTATAATAATAAAAGTATGTTATCTGCCCCTCTTCTAAGAGGGCGCCGGTAGCTCAGAGAAAGCGTGCTTCCCTACTTAGCTCAAGATCGCGGGTTCGAAATTTGGGTAGTCAAAATTTAGGACTACCACAGTAGAGCTAACGGGGAAGGGATAAGATCATTGGATGCTTATTATGTACACTTACACCAGCCCTCCCAATATATATCTGATCAATCCATGCGATTTTTCAACCTCCTGATCCCAAAAATAAAAACAAAAAATGTGTATGTATGTTTTCTTGTGTAAATTCAAAGCCCTATAAGGACGACACCTATTAGTTTTCAGTGGAACCCGTAGGGGAGGGCAGTATCAGAAGGGGCTCGAATGAATGTGAAATGCTTGCATGAAACTCGAAAACCTTACCTAGTATAAGGCCCATTTAGCCGAAAATGCATATACGTACTTCCTCTGCGTGAATTAATCTATGATTTGGTTTATAATAACGGTGTCTTATTACTCACGGACTTCTGAATATTTTTACTAAATTCCGTTTGGGCAAATTCATTGCATCGACAGTTATTAATAATAATAATAAAAATAATAAATTTATATCCGTTAAACTAATACATGGTAATAGGATACGTCAAAATAATTTATACATTAAGATAGCTTATAAATTAGATTTATAACTACTTGAGTCTAACATACAAAACTATTAAAAAAAGTAAAATGAAATTATTAAAAACTGAATAAATATGTACTTAAAAATATAAGAGAAAAAAAATTAATACATAGATACATTTATAATAAGTTGATACATTTTTCAATTTAATAAAAAATAAGATAACTATTTTTCAAAAAACTCTTTGGAAGTTGGTTTATCCCAACGATGTTTCGGGTCGTTCTTACGTCCCTTCATCAGGTCCCAATGTGCGAGATATAGAAAAGAAAAAGAAAACAATGTAACTGTAACAATATATTAAAAAAAAAAAAAATATATATATATATGTATATATAAATAAATTATAAATCAATAAAAAAGTCTAAATAAATAAATAAAAAATATATAAATGAATAAATAAAAAATTATAAATGAATCAATAAAACAATAACGTACATTCGACTGACCTACAGTGTGGAGAACTTTGCCCAAAAAATAAAAATGAAAGCTTTGTATCAAATAATGTTTTTGCATATGAAACACGATTCTTTACTGTGATTACATTATTCTTTTTGAACAGTGAGAATAAAATTCCGTTTAAAAGGGTTTCCTCTAACATAAATATTTTTAGTTTAAGTTTAAATTTTTTCATTGTATCTATTGACTTCAAGAAGAATATTGACTGGGCAAGGGCATTAAAAAAATTAATTCCTTTATGAGTTATACTTTTTTCAAAAAGAGAAGAGCAATGTTTAGTTATTCGAAAGTCATCTTTCTTCCTGGTTTCATTATCATGACTAGTATTGTTGAGAGGGAAAATATTTTTATTTTTCCTAATAACCATTAATGTTTCAAATATAAACAGCGATGACAAAGGCAGAATTTTAAGTTGTTTAAATATTTCTCTGCAGGTTTTTTATGGCTTTTGAGTTGAAAACACAAAAAAAAAATGACTTCAAGGTTATTTTAATAAATATATTTGATGAAAACATTATTGATATTTATGTTTATTTATCAGAATCCTTTTCTATACTACTATCCTAGAATACATTTGTTTTCACTTCTTTACTTATTTTAGGATCGTTTCATATAATAAAAATTGTACTGACACGAAGTTCTACAAAACTCACATCTGAAACAGTTGGGACCTCCTCCAACACATGCATCCTCCTCGAAGGTGACTCTAGAGTGAAGCTAGCTGGGTGTGTCTCTAACTCTCCAACATCCTGCCGCCATTCTTCTGCCGGGCTTCTTTCCTGTACACCGATTGTCTGCCCATGTCAGGTGACCCACACCCTTACGTGATATTACTGCTGACGTCATCCTTCTTCTCCCTTCTTCCGCCACGACCCTGGCCTCCCCCTTTTACACTTCCATCTGCATTGTCATCTTTACTTAAATATATTAAAACATTTAATGTCCATATTTTTGGATATTACACGAACAAACTGTATCGTTTCGGTTCAATGTTGCACGCACACTGTACAAGTAGGTGCAACATCAAACTCAGTTGAAAACAGAATTGTTTAGGTAAAACTGGTATTCCTAATAGAAACTTTGAACTTCAAGGAATGTGAATTTGAATAAGTTATTTAAAAAAATAAAGACAAAGAAGGAAATTTTTGGAAAATAAAGATGATTATATTTCCCTTTTATGTAGGTACAAAGGGTTTGAGAATTTCTGAGGACTACCTCTTTTTGTTGATAATCTTGCTGCCTAGAGGGCATTTCACATTTCATTTCATTGCCTTTATATGTCAAAATTACTTCCCCAGATATACGAAGTGTAGAGGAAGTCATATAGTAGTCAGGATTTCGATTTTGAGCTTTAATCAGAACCATGTTTTCCGAAACCAAAGGAGGGGGTTTTAGTCAAACATCCTAGTTACTAGGTACCTATCTAATGACGTACCGACACGAAATTCGGTCGATTTTAAATGAAAGGAAAGGGATATCAAAGGAGAGGGCGTTTTGAACTCAAAATCTCTAATAAATGATGATGTAACGTAATTCTGTATGAGAATCGAGTAATAAATTGGTTTCAGTGGGAGAGCGGAAATTTTGTTGATTACTAATAATTCGAGCTGGGGAAGTACACTACAGGTGATTCACAGACGACTTTTTACTTTTCCAGCTATACAAAGTAGTCAGTGAGAAATATTGAGTAGCTTATGAGGTGAAGTGAAGAGTAGGAAAGAGAGAGTTGTATATTTAAATAGGCGGAAGTACGTTCGTTGCTGTCGAGGAAGTAACCATCTGTAGAATGCTGAGTTCAAATAATAATAATAATAAAGAGAAGAGCTGTGTGGTGAGGCTTCAGCATTAGGTTATGTTTCTGTTTTGATATAGACAAACGACCGACTTTAATTTCAAATTTTTTTGAAAACTAATTGTCATAACTTCTTTTAATCCGTAAAATAACTAAACTAACGTAACCAGGATTTCACCAAAACGTAATGAACTGGAGATATTTCAAAATAACCATCAAATTGTCTTGATTAACCAGTGATTGAGCATCACTGAGACGAAGTCGGGCCACGTCAATAAACTCATAATTTCCGGATTCGAAATATACAGAAATTACAAAAACATTGAGGAAGGGGCGTTGCCATCCTTAGCATTAGGCATGTTTTCTCATGGTTTCACATCATAGTTTTCATCATAGAAAACTCTTTTTTAAAAATGACTTTCATCATTGAAACATGATAATAATAATGAAAGAAAAAGTGTGGCATGTTCACACCATCATTGTTTTAGTAGGTTATGTTTCTGTTTTGATATAGACAAACGAACGACTTTAATTTCAAATCTTTTAAAAAACTAATTGTCATAACTTCTTATAATCTGTAAAATAAAACATATTTTAGAATGTATTCAATGAAAGCCGTAAAAAGGGAAAATAATTGTTTTTTAGAGTACATTTAGTGCTATCAGCTGAACGAGAATGAAATTGTAAAAAATAAAATTCAGCTGAAAAAGTGTTGGACCGATTTGCTGAAGAAAAAAGAAAATTAAGGCTTATTTAATTGAGAATACTTCCTAATACTACTTATTGTATAAGAATGGTTGACTAGACTGATGAAAATTTTAAAGGTTGATTTAAATTTGTGTTGATTATTTTGTTATAACGTACTAATATTTTGAGTATAATTATTAAGCTAATTAAATTACTGTTAATTAATAATTAACCTAATTGTTAATTATTAAGCTTAATTAAACTTAAACTAAAAATATGATTGTGAAATGTAAACAATTGTTTTATTATCTTGGTCGTGTTGACCGGCATTTAAAATGAAAAATAATTAGAATCACTGATTATCTTAAATGTTGAATCATACAGCGGACATAGATACATATAAATTAGCTGGAATCTCTTAATTAACTTAAATATCTTAATTTACATCTACAAAATATAATGTTAAAGGTGTTTTTAAAATATTTGTTCAGAGTTATTTAATTTAAACATTATTTTTTGCTTCTTGTAGTTTATTACTTTTGTTTTAAATATTAAAAAAACTGCTGTTGGGGTTAGGGATTAGTGTCAGAGGCAGACAGCGGAATGGACAGTGGACTTGGCCATGTCCGGAAGTGAACCTTCTACGGGGTTCAGATTGGGGTCTTCTTTTTAGTGTACTCAACATGAATATGAATTTTTATGTTATGTTACTAAAAGTGCGGTGGAGGAGGGGGGGGGGGGGGCAGATATTACTAATATTCCGAAATTTTGGAATTCCATAATAATGTATGTATTATCAATATATTTGGAATTTAATCCGACCACGAAAATTTTAAAGTGAGTAGTTAAGATATTTCACTTCCTCAGCTGTGAATAGTGTGGGGGAAGTTATGTTGTCGGCCAAATATTCGATGTTGACTTTTCACCGAAATTTCATTCCGTCGGTTCTCCTGAGTTCAAAATAATAATAATAATAATAATGTGGGTCATCTGCATATCTGTTAACAAGATAACCCCCGATAGAATGAACATTTCGTCACTAAATTTTACAAGTGGATCCATAACCCTATAAGAACCACTCCTATTCATTTTCAAGAAAATTGATCTAACGAAAAGAAGGGCGGTTTACGGTGCTTAACTCAAAAACCTAAACTAACGATGCATTGAATGTGATGACACAAAATTTCATATGTTGACCCAGAACCCCATTAAGACGAAAATCGATAGATGTTGTCCTTACGGGATTCAGGTCACTCATATAAAATTTCTTGTCGATACATTCAATCTATCGTGTTCACAGAGACATTTTTTTGTACCTTAAAATTTTCAATTAATTTTTATTTTTTTATTTATTCATTTGCAATCTATATAAATTTAATACAATGAGCAAATATGGTAACTATATGCATGAGTGTCTATGCCACATGTTGGCAGAGGTCAGCCAGCGCTGATACTCCCTAGAAACTAGTACAATGTTTAGATTTCACTTAGAAGATCTCGAGGCCACCTCCTATTCAGACGGCGTGGAGGATTGTCAGGATGGGATTGAGAGGATAGGACTTGTGCAAATGGGTTAGGATGGGATGAAAGTTTATTGTGGAAATTTAAGAATCGGGATTGGACGAGTTCTTGGACGGTTGGGATATTTAGGTCTTCATGGAGTAATTTATTGGTGACGTAGAAGGGAGCATTTACAATTCGACGAAGGACTTTGGACTGGAAAGCTTGGATGCGGTTTATATTGGATTGTTTGGCTGTACCCCATAGTTCGAGGCCGTATGTCCATATTGGGCGTATTATAGTCTTGTACATGGTCAGTTTGTTGGCAGTAGAAAGTTTTGATTTTGGTCCAAGTAGTCTACGTAGTAGTCCGTAACGTCGATTCAACTCTTGTCGTTTAAGTCGTGTGTGTGGGTTCCACGTCAGTCGACTGTCTAAGTAGAACCCAAGGTAACGCACCTGGTTAGAGGAAGGAATTAGATGCATACTTAACATAGATATATAATGCGTCCCAGTTCTCCCTGATGGGCATTCATTGGAATTAACAAATTGTTTGTTTTTTTAACTTCCAGACAATATTTTCATGTTTTACGAAAGCTGTCAACCTTCCCTGGTCCAGCTTCTTCACTCTTCTTATTTATAACTCTTTTTTACTTTTTTCTGTTTAAAGGAGAAATTTCGTATAGAAGCAGAGGTGGCGGTGAACCGTGCGAACATGCTGACCCGACTCTGGAAGTACGCTCCTCCCGAGGTGATGGACTCAGAGTACCTCCTTCATGCAGGCCTTCTGTCCATGGTGGAATTTGACGAGGACATCTTTGCAGCCGGCAACTGCTACGATGCCCATCAGTACAAGAACTTTTGGCTGTTCTGTCCGTACGCATTCCGCCTCCCCCAGGGCACCATCCTCGTGAAGGACCTGGCTGTTGAGTACAAGTACTTGAGCAACACTAGTGAGTGGTTCTACATCGCAAGGAAGAATGCTGAGAGGGTCATCTGCAACCACAACCAGTTCAGCAGAGGTGAGTAATAATTATGTATATGGTGGGCTGGGCTTCCACTTTACCATGTCATCTAGTTGTTTATACAACCAAAACCAAGTACTCCATGAAGGAGCCTGTCTCCCTGTTTCCTTAACGAGTCTGAGAATGCTCCCGTGGCCCATCTTCTAAAGTCCTCCTCTATGATCACATTTTTACCAAAAATGTGGAATCTCGTTTGAGCATATCCCGAGCATTGGCCCAGGAGGTGAGCCGCCGACTCGTCTTCTTCCTCACATCTGTCACAGGTGGGACTGTCCTTGACCCCGACAGTGTGCAGGTGTCTATTGAACGAGAACTCCTGTTAATAGCCGAAGTTTGTTCCTTTTGAGGTTCAGGATCCCATCCTTCAGCACCTTGGAATCCCCTCACAGGAACATCTTCGACTGTCTGCATGTGGTTATTTCTCTCCACGACTGCTCGTAAGGGTCTCTAGTCCACTTTTCAATTCGGGTTCGGTATGCCTCCCGGGATATCCCTAGTACTGGCTCTGGCCCCATGAAGGGCTTTCTGGGGAAGAGTGCTCCCAGTTTTCATAGTCTGCGTCCGGCAGCTAAACTGTGATTCAGAACACCACTGCCTTGAAAAGGACTAGATGTAGTTTGAAGTGACAGCATATTTGGACAGACAATCTGTAGGTTCTATAGATACCTGTCGATATAATGTATATCAATAATATCGATATTTTAAACTAAATAACGGTACTTATGTATCGAATTGTTAGTTTCTTATATTTATCGAAATTTGTATACCGATATTTTGTTTTACAGCCAATATGTGTATTTAATATGAAACCATTTGAAAATTATAACGCTTTTAAAAATTATTTTTTAGTTAAAATTATCACTCTCTTCATTGCCAACTAAAAGCACCTCCCACCTCCCAGTAGTATTAACACTTTTAACTCGATGTTTAAGATATGATTTCGCAGATCGATATCTATAGAAAGACCGTCGTATAATAGTGTATTTTTCATTCCCTGGTTTTCCGTTTAACCTTCCTAACGGGCCTAACCACTTAACCAGTAAGGTCACGTACTTGTTAAAGACCTCCCCCACCCTAGATAACTAAACCTTGGTTAGCAAAATTTAGGACTCCTACAGTAGACTCGGTCTCATGACCACAAGAGCGAAGAAAGAGCGCTTTGGTAGTAGGCAATATGACCTCGTAGGTAAAGCCCGGTCAAGAGTCACAAAACAAAAAACAAAACAACCTAACCATGAAGATTTACGGCATTAATAAATTTGCATGATATTTTAACTTTTTCTGTCTGAATTTTCTAATTTATTTTGAATCTTGTCTTTGCTCTTCTTACATCATTAGTTATTTTACAGTTGCATTTTTATCTATAAAACATTATATCTATCGTATATTATTACATTGTAGCACCAGCTTATATCGTCAATGGCGGCTTGCTCACGATGAGTCAGAGATCTTCAACGTAGGCTATTGCTTTATATCCACGGTTCTAGAGGTCACGGAGCAATCCGTCAAAGAGTATGTTCCATAGTATTGGTCCTAGGACCGAGCCCTGGGGACAGCCTCTGATGCCATCAACTGTAGTATGGGTATACAGCTGGCTTATGGATTCCTAGGCAGTTTTATAACTCGTAGTCGAGTGAGGGTGGCGGACCACCAGGCGCAATCGAAAGCCGACGCGATATCGAAGAAGATGCAAAGAGCATATTTGTATATTTGCGTCCTCGGTGGATCTGCCTCTCAAGCAAGCATATTGCCTATGGGATACGAAGGCATGAACTTGCGCTCTAATCGCAGTGGAGGTGAGGGTTTGCAATACCTTGTCAAGGACGGGGAGCGAGCAGGTTTACTGTTATAGGTACCTAAACCAGCGTCTGTCTGTCCACTCTCCTATGGCCCAAATCATTCAACGTTGAGACTTCAAACTTGGTGGAAATAGTAAAAATATATACAAGTTTCTCAAAAATCCAGCCCTGCGAATTTGTGAAAAAAGTTGTTTTGAACTAAATGAAAAAATATTTTATTAGAAGTCTCAATACGCGTTAATAGCGCAAATAGGTGCGTAGGTTCCGAAACTCAAGGGTTTTCACCTAGACCATAAGAAATGGCACAGGAATACTAAGGTAATCCAAAAACAGGAAAAATACATACATGATTACGAAAAATCTTGCACTAAAAATAAAAGGAAAATTGCTGTATAAGTATATATAGTATATTGCTATTATTATTAAAGCGGCATGTGTATCCATCAAATCGGATACAATAACATACAGTACCAACTAACCAAAGATCAAAGATATCTTTTATCTTTATTTCTCTATCACTCTTATTTTCTGCACTCTACTGGGAGTGCCAATGTATTTTTTACACTCCTCGTATTTTTTTTATGCAAAACATTCTAAAAATATATTTTAATTACAAAATTTACCTACTGCAGAGTTTCTCTCTCCTAAAACTACCTGACACTTTTATTTGTCTATCAACTTCTAACTTTCCCTGGCTCGTGCGAAGTTATTTTTTACCTTCGGATTATGTTTTTATAAAAAAAACTGTTTACAAAGGTATATGTAATTAGGAAGAACAGATAAATAACAATATATCGGTTTTGTTTTGATCAGATTGTTTAACTTACATTAAATAAACGAAATTCAGCATAAAATATTAGTATTTCACTGGTGTCATCTGTTGGCAAGATAAGTAGGCTGTCCCTCAGATGTGCTGTCGGATGCACCATCTCCTATCAAAGGTGATATGTAGACCTAACATGATCAACAGGGTATAATAATATTTAATAGAGTTAAAGCGAAATATAATATTTTCAGATTTAGTTGTGCATGTAGTTATGTGGTACAGAAAACAAAAATCTAAAATTACTTGGCATTTCGGTATATGAATCTGACCACACTATCTGTCATATGTTTTCTACGATGGCTAATTAGGACACCTATTTGATGTTATTTTAGCTGTGTTTGTTTTACTCTGAGTAAATTTTCCCCATCAAAACCGTTATTCATCCCAATGTTTTTTTATTTGGTTTTACTCTGAGTTTTACAAAATAAACATGTTAATACAGGGAACAAGATAAAATGTAAACATTTGATGGGAGCCAAGCAGTATTGACCCTCTCTTAGATGGTAGGGTCACTTGTGTGCACACTGATCTCTGAAGCACCTCTAGCAAACAGCACACACCAGACACCACGGAGCAGACCTCACACAACACACAGTAGTCGTCAGACACTAGCCACCACACAGCAGACCTCACACAACACCAGACACTAGCCACCACTCCACACACCAGACACCACGGAGCAGACCTCACACAACACACAGCAGACGTCAGACACTAGTTACCACACAGCAGACACCAGACACCACACCACGCAGCAGACACCAGACACCACACATCAGGTCTTGGCAATCAATCTCCGCTTTAACTACTTCATATCGCCTACAACCAGAGCGGTCTTTCGTCGCTCTGGTGGACATTAGCCTGGCTCTACAGTAGGAGTCCTTTTCTCTACCACAGTTGGCGCACCTTTGTGCACTGTGGTCTGTGTTTCCCTGGGAAGTCTCGTAACTAGACTAAACCTTGATGGATATTCATGTGCGGCATATTATGGCATTATGATTTATTGGAAAGTTTACGTAATTTCATAACCAACATTCTCCTTATTTAAAATTTTCGAAGAACAATTTAATTTATTATTATTCTATAACATTATCTTGGATTTATCCGGGCTTTAAATACAAAGTCCTATATCTTACTACCAGAGCGCTCTTTTCTCGCTCTTGGGAACATGAGCTCGACAATATGGGTAATTGAGCACTCAGTACAAATCAAGGTTCGTTTCCCAAAATTTTCAAAATGGTGGCCGTTATTAGCGCAGATAGCTGCGGAGGCTTCAGATCACTATATAGACCAATCTTGTGAGGGTGGAACTTTCTTTGTTGTTCTCTGAGGGCTTCAGGTCACGAAAAGCAGAGGGGGAAGGCCATGGTGGTTGGGTTCTTCACCCCAGAGGTGTTCCTCACTCAGGAGCCGATGGGTGTGGTCGGGCGGAGATTCCTCAGAAACATCCTGAAACCCTTCTCCTGCTTGGTTTGATAGCAGTGGTAGCTGTAGCCACCCTGTTTGAGATGTTGAACGATGATAGTTGGCCTTCCGGAGTGTTTCATTGCAGCTCAGTGTGTCGTAAAGAAGTCTGGCCCACGAAGTTGTTGGTTCCCATCACAGACTGGATTTTTTTGTAAAATGGTGCAAAGTCTTTTCTGTTTGTAACAAAAACGGGAGGGGGGATTTGGAGTTAATGGTGGCGCCTCATGATCGATGGCGAGATGGGCGAAGCTATTGAAGGTGTGCGTCGATGGACGCGAGGTCTGAGATGAAGCTGCGGCCTATCTCGCTAGCTTTCTTCAGCTTCTGCGTTGCGGCCGATGTCTGCCAGAGCTCGGGCGACCCCTCTATTTATTTCCCTTCCTCCCCATAATGAGTGAAAAAAAAAAAAAACTTTGTTCACTGCCTGGATTCGAATCTCGGGTTTACCTTGCAATACCGGCTGTGAGACCTCCGCGCTTTTTCAACCAACTGGCTACCCGAAAAAATGGTGTTCGATAATTAGATGTTCTTTCCCAAAATTAACTAATACGTTTAGAAAACGTTAATAATTAATAATTAAAAGAACGTTAAATACAATAAAATAAAATAAAAACATTTTGAACGAAAACAACAAAAGCAATAAAATAAAACAAAAACAGAAAGAGCTTATGGTTTCTGCTCAGTAAAAAACAAATTATTCACTTCTCGCTGTAAAAATCCACAACTTAAGAGTCACTGTAAAAAAATTGAAGAACAAGTCACAAGAATAAAAAAATAAAAAATCAATTAAAAAAGAGAGAGATAAAACACGTGTTGAGTGTTGACAGGGTGTGTTGACAACTCACTTTGTTCGGGGATTACCCCGAGGTATTAGGTATTAACCTAAAACAAAATTACTCATTGTTTCATTTTATTTTCATTTTTTGTCAAAAGAAATATTAAATTTAAGTTATATTGACGCCAATGGGACTCGGACCCCACGACTAAGGTCCCCAGGTATGTTGTGTGTCAACGTGGAGTGTAAAATATCTTTAAAGTAATAAATTCGGTAAGGTACATCATGGAAACTATTCAGTTGTGAGTTAACCATGGCCCCCACAAGGGTGGGGCTGGTGCAACTCTGGTTGCAGGGCCCGGGCCCAAGGGCGTCCGGCTCCAGTCCTTTTTATTTTTTTATTTTAGTAGATTTTGCAAGGGATCATAGCTTAAAAAGGCAAAATATATAATTATAAGAAAATTTAGTATAATAGATACATATTCTAGTTGTGCGAGTTATTAAGTTATAATTTAATTAGTTGCGTGCATGGATAGTTACTCTTGTTTGCAAATTACTAGTAAAAAACAGTCGGCACGAGACAGGTATAGACGGGCCCCACGCACTCCCTCAACCCTCCCCCACTCCTATTTCCCAGCTGTTTCCCTCAGAGCAGTGTTCTAAAAATAGACGCATCGACGCATAGTATTAGTTTGACTGATTGAAAATGAATTGGCCAAAACTATTGACTTTTCAGATGTTATTGATAAATTTAGTCAAAAGAAAGCTAGGAAAGCTATGATAATTTAGGGCAGTTAGGCTATAAGTAAGCTTTTGTTGTAGCCAGTGTATTAAACACACACAAACATCGTAATTTTTAGAGCTCTTAATGTTATTTTTTTTTAGATCGTAATACTAGTTTTTGTCAATTTTTATTTTAATGTTAGTGAGTCAAAAAAATCTAAAAAATTATACTTTAATTTCAGTAAAATAAAAGTAAATGATATAATCACCGTAGCAATTGATGTGTGAAATAATTTAATCAATAAAGTTTGGTTTTAAAATCTAACTGATACTGTAACATTAATTATACCTTACAATCTATTTTTAGTTTAAATAAAATTGTAAAAGGGTTAAAAAAATAACCATGTAATTATAATATAGCACATGACTATGAGATGGGGGGCCCGGACCCTGATGCTGGTTACAGGGCCCGCAACCGAATGTGGGGGCCATGGAGTTAACCCAAGTCTTTCAGGTAGTCTTAACTACCTTGTGGCGTTTTTTAAAGCAGGATTTTAGGAAACGTCTGATAGGCCGTTTCATCGGATTTATGATTACAGACTTCGATATTTTAAATTAATATTTTGTCTAGTTTTAGATAGACCAAGTTTCATTTGTCATAAAATAAGTCAGTTTTTGGCTATATGTATACCCATAATTGTTATTTGAGTGACGTCTGACTAGCCGTTACATCGGATTTATAAGTTCAGACTAGGATTGTTCAAATTAGTATTTTATCTAGTTTAAGATAAGCTAAGTTTCATTTGTCATAAAATAAGTCAATTTTTTCAAAAAACTATGGGTTATAATTGGCCGCCATTTCGTATTCCAGCCGGCTTTGAGATTTCAGACTGTCATTTTTTGTATCTTGAGGATGGATATTTTGAAAATTTCATAATAAAAGTTTTTATAAAATAAGTCACCCTTTTTGCCCTGGGCTCCTAGACTATTTGGGAAAGCCAGTGAAATAAGGGGACAAACATGAACACTCGTCACTTCTACTTGACTTCTGCAAAACGGGGACCGTACAGGGCACGCCAAAACAAGACCTTTCTGTACACAGCTCCATCCATCTTCCCCGCTTCTTCCTACATGGAATTTCTGTCTTAAAATTAATATTCTCGTGCGATGATATTTTCTTTTTATTTTAATTATATTTTAAAATATTCCTCAAATAGCAACATTTCCAACAACTCATCGCCACAAGTTTCTTTGTATATAACTTCTCTACAAACATCACGGCCACCTATATTATATTTTCCTTTTACAAACTCAAATATATATATATTTTTCTTCTATGTTATTTATCGTTATCTGTTATAAAAAATATAGGTCGCACTTTGATTACATTACAACCTACTAGAGTTAGAATCATATGAGAATTGTAAAAAGTGAATTTTCATAATGTAGATACTCTTTAATTCCTTCAAATTGAAGTAAGCCTTTGAAGTGGGCCCTTAGTAAACCTACCTTTTTTTGATTAGATTGTTAGCAATAACGGTAAGGATTACAGAGGGAGGGGCACGTGTAGTAATCATTTCAGACGACGTTGTCCTCACACCTGTATTCACTTTAAAAAAATATATGTTGGAAATAATATTCTCGTCATATACTCTCAGAATCCTTTAATCTCATATTCTACTCTATGTCTTTCTACTGTCAACAAACTGACCATTTACAAGACTATAATACGCCCAATATGGACATACGGCCTCGAACTATGGGGTACAGCCAAACAATCCAATATAAACCGCATCCAAGCTTTCCAGTCCAAAGTCCTTCGTCGAATTGTAAAGCTCCCTTCTACGTCACCAATAAATTACTCCATGAAGACCTAAACATCCCAACCGTCCAAGAACTCGTCCAATCCCGATTCTTAAATTTCCACAATAAACTTTCATTCCATCCTAACCCATTTGCACAAGTCCTATCCTCTCAATCTCATCCTGACAATCCTCCACGCCGTCTGAATAGGAGGTGGCCTCGAGATCTAAGGGAAATCTAAACATTGAACTAGTTTCTAGGGAGTATCAGCGCTGGCTGACCTCTCCCAACATGTGGCATAGACACTCTGCATACAGTTAACATATTTGCCCATTATATAAAATGAATATAGATTGCAAATGAAAAAAAAAAAAAATGTCTACGAAAATACTTCAGTATTCACGAAAGCGATTGTTTTGATGCCAAGTGGCGTGAAATTTTTCTGAAACGAGTCCACAGACAGACAGAACGACTAAATCATTATTATTTTTATTTTTTTTTGCTTCACCAATATATGAACACAAATATGAAAACAAGCAAAGTCGTTTATTTCTTTTATTTTATATTTTTTATACATTGTTTTCTTTTTCTTTCTTATAACTCGCACATTGGGACCTGATGAAGGGACGTAAGAACGTTCCGAAACATCTTTGGGAAAAAGACACTTCCGAAGAGTTTTTTGAAAAATAGTTATCTTAATTTTTAACAAATTGAAAAATGTGTCTACTTATTATAAATGTATCTATGTATTAATATCGTTTTTATATACTCATATATTTTTAAGTATTTATTTATTCAGTTTTTATTAATTTCATTTTATTTTTTTTAATAGTTTTGTTATTACTACTAATCATATGTGTGTTAGACCCAAGTAGTTATAAATCTAATTTATAAGCTATCTTAATGTATAAATACTAATGATGTATCCTATTACTACCATGTATTGGTTTAACGTAAATAAATTTATTATTATTATTATTCCAATAACTTTTCGCTCCCCCTTTAAAACCAGTTGCGCTAATATTCAACGAATCAATGTTGACTTATATAGGGGCTCGTAAATCCTCGTACTAAATTTTGTCTATGTGTCTGTGAACAGGACACCTCTCGATAGAATGAATTGGCCCCTCTAAGGGAAAAGGGGAAGGCTTAACACAACAATTCAAATAACTGCCGATATAATGAATGTGTCGATACGAAATGTTATATGAGTGTCCAAAATCCCATTTTCAATCAAAGGGGGGGGGGGGGGGGGGGGGGGGGAGAGAGGCTTAACACAAAAACTCTAATATCTGCCGTTGTAATAAATTTATCAACACAAAATTTTATATGTGAATTCAAAATCCTACAAGGACGACACTTGTTATTTTTCAGCGGAATCGGCGAAAGGAAAAATGGGGATCAGAGGGGGACTCAACTCAGAAACCCCAATAACTACCGATGTAATGAATGTATCGACAAGATATTTCATATTTAAAATCAAAACCCAATGAGGAAACCGGTTAAATTTCAGCGATATCGGCTGAAGGGGAGGAGGGTTTAGGGGAGGGGGCTCAATTCAAAAACCCTAATAACTGCCGATGTAATGAATGTATCGTCACAAAATTTAGTATGAGGATTTACGCGCCCCAAGTCAACTGTTGAATTTTAGCGCAAACGGTTGACTTATTTTGAAGGCAGAGCGAAAAGTCAATTAATTCGTTCTGGGGAAGTACATAGCCATGATTCTCCGACGACGTTTTTTATCTTTGTCTTACAAAACCCTAAAAAAAAAATCCCTATTTGCGTTGTAAACATGGATGGATGTATGTACCAACATTGTAAACATGGATGGATGTACCAACTGGATTGTGGTGTTTAGTGTAGCTTCTAGGGTTATTAATTAGTAAGGATTAGCAATTCATCATACTTGTCCATGTGAGATCTGGAGATGTGGATGGAGGGTGCTTCCTCGTCATAGCTAGATCTCATCGCTATCCTAGTCACCTCACAATGGATGGAGCAGCTAGCATCCTTTCCGATCTTGTGTCTAGTTTCCCTGGCTCCATCCTCCACTCTGTAGTGATTAATATCGCTGGGTGGATCCCCATTCATGTAGTGGTTAGTTAACAGTGTTTTATGGCATATTTAGCAGATAGTATACGCTTCATATTTTGTAATTTTTGGAAAATTTAGAGATGTAGCTAACTTTTTAATATCATGTATTTTTTATATTTTTTTCTAATTATCTATGGAACAAAAATTATTATTACCAAATATAAAGAGAAATAAATCATCTATAAAAAAATATTCCATTAAGATTCTCAAAAATACAAAATACTGAGGACGCACTCTCCTGTGCAGACTCTGTATCGGCCTTCCCAGTCGTCTTTGGCTACTTACTCATAAGCCACTTTATATATGATACAGTTACTGATGAATCTGTTTTTAATGTCTTTTATCTAATGATTCGCAAAGTATCAGGAGAGCGCCGAGCTATTAGTGTCGGTTTTTCGGTTTAGTGAAAGGGTGACCGGTTATGCAGGTTCGGTGAGCAGTGGCGGATACAAGGGGAGGGGGGGGAGGGGTGGGGGGGGGGGGTAAAGTAGAATTACCCCCCACTAGCGTAGAGGCTCATAAGTCAGTTTCATTAAGGATAAAGAAATATGGACGTTAAATTGGGAAACACGACCTAGTGATGTGCGAAGGATGTCTTGCGGTCTTGCGCACAGACTTTAATGACGTCATTCGTTTACATACAGACTCAGACTGTTACTCAACTTGACAATGAAATTTCAACCCCCTCCCCCCTGAGGGACATCCTGGATCCGCTCTTGTCGGTGAGAACCCAGTTTGTAAAGCCTAGGAAAGTATACTTTGTAGTTTTAGTCCATTTTTAATTCATCGGTTCACAATCAATGAGTCAAATCAATAAAAAATAAATATGTAATTGTTTTGTTGCTATAATCAATTATTTAGGAGTTGGGTAGATTTGAGTTTAGGGTGTCCTGTTCTGTAACCAGAGTGATTGATTCACCAATCGTTAAAACATTTACTCACCACTTATTCTTTCTTTGACAGTAATTCTAACGTACACATTACCCGGGGCTGAACGAGAAAAATTATATATGTTGACGTCAAATAGTGAAACTTCATTTCACGAAAAGCCTAGTCATTTCATGTAACACCAGCATATACTGAAATGAGTTTATTATAATATATATCTCTTCAAAGCTTAATTACTCTCCCAATTTATTTTTGGTCTTCAGAACTTAGCAAATAGACGTTTCGGGAAAAACTGCCGTCAGTACTTTTGTTTGCTATCTTTATTGTGATCAATTATTTTCTTATAATGATCATATTCATTATGTAGAATATAATATACGTGTTGTCACCACTCACCTGCTGGCCTACATTACTTGGACCACCAAAACCACTATAGGGCGCCGGTGGCTCAGTAGTATGCGTGCTTGCTTACTGAGCTCAAGTTTAGTTTATTTTATCTGAGAGGTAAAATAAACTTGAGCATGCCGTCCTTTGGATGGGACGTTAAGCGATGATCCCGAGTCTATCTACGATGTCAGGTAATACTTAAAGACCCCTACCCTGGGCGAATAAAAATGTAGGGTAGTCAACATTTAGGACTTCAACAGTAGAGTCGGGCTTCTGTCCACCAAAGTGACGAAAGAGCTCTCTGGTAGTAAGCGATATGACCTCGTAGTTAAAGCCCGGACATGAGTCATAATAACTACCAACCCTACTCACCTCCTCATCGCTTAACGAAAGAAGTTTGTTTTTACCTCCCAGATAAAGTAAACTAAGGGCCTCGGCCGGGTATCAAACCCGCGATTTTGAGCTCAGTAAATAAACACGCATACCACTGAGCTACCGGTGCCCACTGTAACATCTTAACTGGTCACTCTATACTAACACACACAACATTATTAAAACAGCTGATCTTTATTCTGGGACCGAGGTCCCCTAAGAATAATTACAAAAAAAAATCATTGAGAAAAGAAAGCAATGAACGATGAACAGACACACAGAGAGACATCACTGAGAAAAAGGTCAAAACGTGTTCAGGGCACCTTGTCAAGTGTAATTCCGTTGAAAATTGGATCTCGGATATTAAAGATATAAGAAAGTAAAAATAAAATATCAGAATGCCCAACGAAGGAAGAAAATAAATTAAATTAGTGCTCCAGTGGAGCAAAACAAACAAGATAATATGTACGAGTATCTTAACTGAAGTGGAACAGTCTGCAAGTCTGGAAGGTCTACAACAAGTGATAATATAAAACAATTTGTTAGATGAATAACAACATTAAAATGTTTTAGGCTTTAGAATTATATAAAAATATATATGTATATATGTAATAATAATAATATATATTATATATTATTTATGGCATAAGGGAAATTTAGAAAGTGAGTCAGCTATTTTATAGATTGTGTTAGTGTACAGTGACCAGTTAATAAATTAAGATGTAAATAATTGGTTTCAGTGTCTATTTGATCCAGTTTTCTAGTATTTGTTTGTAAATTGACTTTTTTTAAAGTTACTTAAAGACGGTTCTTTCTCCTCACATTTTGGGTTCAAGTTTTCTTTTGAAGTGACCAGGTCATTAAACGTGCACTATTTGAAAATATTGAATACAGAGTTAATCACTGTAGTGAAATTACTTATTAACTCTTAAACGACCAATTTGTTCTTTTTAATCGAATTAATTTTTTTTTAATAGATGCTGAATACAGGAAAAATAATTTAAAAAATCAACGGCTTATAATTAAAAAGTTATTTAAGGATTTCTGTCCGTTGCATATATGCAACGCTGGGCGTTCTGACAAGTAATGCATAATGCAACACGTCATCCTCAGTTATTGGTTTCCCTTTGAGCTTATTCGTTTGAACTCGAAACACTTCTTTATGCAAATTATTTTTTTCAAATTTAAAAAAATTGTCTAACGTTATAAAATTTCCCCTTTTCCAATGCAGATTTTTTATTCTATCTGGTGGTTCCGTAAGAACTTGGGCTGAAATAATGTCTGGGCTTATTGGAACATTTTCGGCAGGAAAATCGTTTATAACTGAAGGGCCAGGATTCGACGATCAATATCAATACGGACATGAGGAGGAAATATTTCGTCAACTTGTTCTTATCTTATCCCAGTCATGAATATCAGAAATATGCAGGTCACTTTCCTCCCAAGAAGTCTCAAGAAGAGACCGTAATTCATTTTCTGAGTAGACACGTTTTTCCATCCCAGCAGGAAACCCCACAGGAAATTAATTGTATTGAATGATTTGCTCTAATTACAACTGAATAGTATTTTACATATCTAAGTTCACGTCTCTGCAAATTTTGGTTACAATATTCCTCCAATAACACGTCCAAAAATAATCACTAATGTTGTAAAATGGGAGACGTGAGCCACGTGTTGCCGGGCGCTATTGTTATCACTAATACTTACCTTTCTCCTAACGCATTCTATACCCAACTATTACTACTATTTTTTAACTATAAGCTTCAATGTTTAACGGGCAGATTGCAGGTGAAAGTAGAAACGGCTTGAGATTTAAAAAAAAAAAATTTCCATAGCGTTGCAAATATGCTACGCTGGTCGTTTAAGGGCTAAGTTACAAGTAGACTCACGAGGGGACCTTACAGTGTGTGGGTCGCTGATTTCAATTGTCCGAACGTTCGTGCCAATGGGCCTACTGAGCAAAAAAAAACATTTAGGCGCGAAAATGGCCAACAATTGAATTCACAAAGCTGCCACTGGTCCAGCTCCCTTGATCAATTTCAATGAGATTTTCAGGGATGTTTGTACATCAAGAAATATTAGACACGCGTATAGGGGTTTGTCCAAATTAACCCCAGGATGCCCAGAATAAAATATTCAATATGAGGGTTTACTCTGCCACTGGAGGGCTGAAAAACAACTACAGAATGTATTAATCGATAAATGATTTTCAAACTTTAATTTCTCACCTCAAAAAATATATATATATTTGCCTTTCTGCAGGTTCGTGTCTAATAAGTTAATCCTTTTGCACTTCTACATTTCAAAAAAAAATTGTTTCTTAGTTTCATTCAATCATTCCATCCTTTATTATTGTTTATTCGTTGTGAATTATTTGCAGAACGATTTCACTGCTATTTGACCTCTAACAATAAGTCTCCTCAAACATAAAAATTAGGGTATTTTTTAGTAGTTTTGAAATACTATGAAATTGTCTACCAATAAATAAATGAATTTCATAAAGCACTGTACACAATATTGAATTTTACTAAGTCGTCTTATAAAACTTTCTAGTGAGGGAGAACAATATCAGGGTGGAAAATGTTGTATTGTTTCCTTTTATTCCATATGGAGTTTCTTGGTTCGCAGAAACCGAATATAACAATAAGTTTTATTTTTACATTCAAATCCTTATTCGAAAATCACGTTTAAGAAAAACTCCATTTTGAAAAACTCCAAGTTGCTTTATTGAAATCTAAAATACTCGATAATAGGAGGGTTTTTTGCGGTGAGAAATTAAAGTTTGGAAACCATTTATCGTTAATACATCCTGTAGTTAAGTTTTAGCCCTCCATAGTGGCAAAGTAAACCCTCACATTAATTATTTTATTCTGGGCATCCTGGGGCTAATTTGGACAAACCCCTATACACGTGTCTAATATTTTTTGATGTAAAAACATCCCTGAAAATCTCATTGAAATTGATTAAGGGAGCTAGGAGCAGTGGCAGCTTTTTGAGTGCAATTTTTGACCATTTTCGCGCCTAATTGTTTTTTTTTTTCTTTGCTCAGAAGACCCATTGGCACGAACGCTCGTACAACGTAAAGAAAAACGAGAGTTTTTTAAAAATATTGTCTATTTCACAAGTTATACAAATTATATTGGAGTACTTTCGGTATTGCTACCATCTTCAGTCACGACTTAACAAATACTAAATGGAAGTTCAACCTGTTTATAATCCAAACGGTACCCTTCCTTCAGCCCCAATGGGGGGGTTTTCCGTCTCTCCTGCACAGTTGTCTTAAAATAAGGAAAACATTAAAAATAAAATTTCGTCTCAAATTAAAATCTTAATAATAAAAGAAATTTAAAAAAATAGTATATGCTGATTAAAATACAAATATATATGCATATATGAAATAAATCGAAGATGACAATAATAAATATATGAATAAATATAAAAATACATAAAATAAAGATACACAGTTTTTTGAGGAAGTTAGTTCGTATACACAGAGACTGGAGGATTATATTATTAGCGATAAAAGGGGTGAATATTTGAGATTGGTCTGATCGTTCATTTCAGTTGTTCCAGTAAATTGAGTATGTATCTTTGTCACCAAAATGTAGGTATTGTATGTCTGTATTTATATCGAAATGGTGTTTGTTTTCGTTGATGTGTTGTGAGAAAGCTGATTTTACTGAGTTGTATGTTGTGTCAGTGTTTGTATATGTACCTACTTTCTCAAAAAGTGTGTATCTCACAGTCATTTATTAAATAAAAGTAAATTGTAAACAAAGCATAATTCTACTGGCCTTAATGGAAGCAAATTTTCTACAGCACGTTTTGTGTCAATAGAATTCAAGAGATCAATTTCGATGGATAATAACGAAAAGCCCGTCAGTCTCTCTACAAAAGCAGGGTGCCAACTGCCGTAGGTACTTTTGTTTACCCATATTTCCCTTTTTTTCCTCATCCCTTCAAATGAATTTATCTTGCTTTTCCCCTTGGTTTCGGTTTCTTTTTGTTCTCTTGTCAATATTTGGCTTTGTCAACGATAGATTTAAAATAAGGAAAAGAAAGCGGTCGCCCCTATTATGGGCTTAAATTTGGCCGCCCGTGTGACTCGCATGCCTTCGCCATAGGGTCTGCATGCTTGTAGACTCTAGACTAAATTGGGCCTTTCACATCCAGCAAGTAACAAGGAAAGTAAGGAGTATGCTTTTTGCATTTAGAACCCTGCGGGAAACTTTACCTATCAAGGATCTGAAAAATATTTATCACGCATACATAGGTTCAATGTTAGACTATGGGATCATGGCCTGGGGCGGTTCAACAGCTTCAGCTGTCCAGCCGCTGGTGATCGCCCAAAAACAAGTTATAAAGACCATTATGAAAGTTGCTGTTACATTTCCTACTACGCAATTTTCTTCTATTTTCCCCGTTCTCCCGATCCGGCATATTTACCTCAAAAACCGCCTTAGACAGTTTTTCCTAAATGCTTCATCTACTCTCTATTCTGTTCCTCACGGATATCCGACAGGAACCCCTCATTCCACCAGTACTATCGTACACAGACCACTCACCACTACAGACACCGTTTATTATAGCAACTCTTTTCAATTATTTGCCCAAAGATATAAAACTAGAAATAGAAAACCAGAGAGGTTCTCTGAGGAGGTATATGACTAGGGTCATGGAGTGGGTCACCGGACTGAGCTCTGATCAGGTTGAGTCCTTGTTAAGTTCTCTCTACTCTGACTAGCATGACGCTCTGTTCTGCTCTCTTCTCTCCCTGCCCTGCCCTGCCGCGTTCCGCCCCATGTATGCTGTTGTACTCTGCCAACTTCTTGCCCACTTGTCTTGTCTCTCACTCTGTTAAAATTTAATGCCAGGTCACCGGGTGGTCAGGTTCATTCCATCAGCGCTTTATTATTCATTTATTTTTATTTTATTTTTCTTCTATATTACGAGAATATTTCTTATTCTAGTCACTTTTTCTTTTCCAATTTTTTTCTTTTTACTAAAGATTCTATTTTTATTTATTTATTTTATTTTTTTTTCTCTTTCTTTTTTTTTCTCTTTCTTTTTTTTTGTATTTCTTCTCTACATTAGTTTTTTTAATTCTTAGGGATTCTTCTATCATAATATGTACCTACTTTATTAATTTATCGAGTCACTGTCATGTCCATTCTCATTATTATTGTTGATTATATCTAAGTATATATATTTGCTTTTCTATTGATATATTATTACTATTGATATATTCAAAGATAGAATAATATGTAACAGTATGTTTAATTATTAACAGTGATTGTACAGTCCTAGCTGACTGCTCCCCTATCCACACTCAGACTCCGTCTTCTGGGAGAAGGTAGCCTCTTATTTTGTAAAGATTTAAAGGTATTGAATAAAAAAAAAAAAAATGCACAGCTCTGCTTCTCTGTCGTAGTTTAAAGCTGGAGCAATGACACAGCTGAGCGGTGCTGCATCAGTGTAACTCAGATTAAATTTGAAAGTCTCGTTTCTGTAATAAGGCTGCTACACAGACTCAAGGAAGTTCACTTGGTATGTGAAGCCAAGTTGGATCTAATGTACTGGTCACCCCTGACTGTCTCCACACGTACCCACTGTCCTCCACTTTCTTCTGTGTTATAGAGTCTATAAAGTAGGTACTGCTTAGCTACAAAACTCAGTGCAGAACTTTTGCTGAGATAGCAAAATGGTTACAGACGAGTCACTTGACGCCACTGCTGTTGCATTATATTTTATATTAAAAACAAAAAAAAAGTTCAAAATGGACAAATCAATGGATACTAAAAAGAGGACATTATTAAATTCAATTCAATTTCTTCATTACCCTTAGGAAATATGTACATTTTTTAGCCAAGGGGTTCGGCATAATATTCACAAGCTTCAACATTAAACAAAAACCTTATAGAAAAAAGAAAACAATAATAACAAAATACAAGAAAATGAAACAGTGCTGATAATAAACAAATAAATATAAATCTTTCAATAAAACTTAATTAAATAATTCATTTACTTTATATCATGTCTCCTGCTTCTTAACTTTCTTAATTGGTCTTCGTTACAGACACCATCGTTGTCCTCCTTGTTGAAGAGGTAGAACACTCCTCCCACCCTCTCTCTGAACATTGAAATTCTTAATGATTTTCAAGAAAATTTGGCTATTGTGCACGGCTGCGATATCTATTTATATCGAATGATACAAGAGTCTTCCCATCCCACTGTTCATTTTACACACCAAAACCGTCAGTATTGTTGCACACTGCACTGAACCGTGCACCGTGTTGTGGTGTACCAATGAGGATGACACATTATTTCATAAGCAAATAATGAAATAAAAT
This sequence comes from Aradus depressus, assembly GCA_963662175.1. Lineage (NCBI taxonomy): Eukaryota > Metazoa > Arthropoda > Insecta > Hemiptera > Aradidae > Aradus > Aradus depressus. The sequence continues at coordinate 9,255,491 of OY759218.1, forward strand.
GTTTTAACCAAGGAATATATTATATTATATTATGAAGAAATATAAATTTTTACCTAGGAACTCGATAACAAAGTGTTTTTTTTCTTTTTTTGTGAGAGCCCCACTAATCTAGAGAGCTCGGGGGTTTGGAATTGACATTTAAACGTTACATAACTTCCCCTAGGCTTCGTACAAAGCGATAGAGATACAGGGAAACACTTTTTTATAGGAATACCCTACAAAGATTTGTCGCAAGTGGAGGGATAACTGAATTATTATAATGCAATGTTCTAGTTGTTAGTTCACTTTGAAGAGTCTAATTGAATTGTGCAGTGGTATTCCTGGAATCCCCTATCAGTTTCTAATTAAAGGCCTACGGGAAACTTTGCTGCCTTCAATAAACAAACTCTACTTAACTCTATTAAATAACTATTGACTCTCTTATTAGAAAACTGAACTTTTTTTCTCCAATTGTTTGCCATCTGACGACATAATAAATTGTTTCACAACAATATTAATGACTTTCCGAATTTAAAAAATTGATTCGTCATCATACAATGCATTTTTCAGAGTATGAAATAAAAAATGTGGGTAGTCAGGAAATGGATTGTACGATTTAGACACTTTTCTGAATGTTGTCCCCTTGTGCCTTAATGCCGTGAAAATGAAAATGAAACAATATTTGTTCACATGCATCCCGATATATCCCCCTCCCCCTCCCCCTCACTACGCCCTAGCCTATATTTGAAGTGTATAATGATAATAATATTAATAATTTTATTTCCATTAAACCATAACATGGTAATAGGATACGTCATAAGAATATTTACATTACATAGCTTATAATTTAGATACCGTACAGATATTAACCTATAGAGTCTGACACACATGGATAAGAATTAAAATACTAATAAAAAGTAAAAATAAATGAATAAATAAATACTTGAGAATATGAGTACAAAAATAATAATTGTATGCAGTTGATAAGGTAGGTACTACCCATAGATACAGTAGGTACTACCCATAAATACAGTAGGTACTACCCATAAATACAGTAGGTACTACCCATAGATACAGTAGGTACTTTTTTTTAATTAAATTAAAATTAAGATAGTATTTTTTGATAACTTTTCCGGAAGTGCCTTTTCACGACGACATTTCGGGACGTTCTCACGTCGCATCCTCAGGTCACAACATGTGAAATACGTATTTTTGTTACCATTTTATTTATTTCATTTATTTATCTCTCTCCATCTCTCTCTCTCTCTCTCTCTCTCTCTCTCTCTATATATATATATATATATATAGAGAGAGAGAGAGAGAGAGAGAGAGAGAATATATATATTCGCACGCTGACTTTAGCAGTGAGACAACTCAAAAATCCTAATTTTCGGGAATATGCATTCTAAGTTTTTATGAACATTAATGCTATGTATTGGTGGCAGAAGCTTAAATAAAATGATGTCATTAATTTATCGGTATACTGTTGAGATGTATCATTCCATACTATGAGACTGACACAAATCTAAAAATCACTGTGCTGCTGGCACCCCCAGCGGAAAGTTCCAAAATCAAGTACTGTAACAAAAGCTCTCACACGGCTATTAGTAACACTAGAATAGTGTCATTGCTACAGAATTGTTGTGAAAACACGATTTTTTTATCATGGTTATTTCACTATTTTTGAACATTGAGGAAAAAATTCTATAACCGAATAGAAGGTTTCCTCTAACATAAAAGTTTTTAGTTGAAGTTTAAATTTTTTTTATTGTTTCTCCTGTCTTCAAGAAGTGGGGAAGGGCATTAAAGAAATTAATTCCTTTATGAGTTATCCTTCTTTCAAAAAGAGAGGAGCAATGTTTAGTTATTCGAAAATTTTCTTTCTTCCTGGTATCGTAATCATGACTAGAATAATTAAGAGAGAAAGTATTTTTATTTTTCGTAATAACCATTAAAGTTTCAAGTATAAACAGCGCAGTCAAAGGCAGGACTTTTAGTTTTTCAAGTGTTTCTCTGCAGCTTGTTCTTTGAGTAATATTATTTATTATTCTTTAGTCCTTTCTTTTGAAGTCTAAAGATATTAGTACTGGAGCTACAAGCTCTCCAATGTATTAAACCGTAATTGATTAAAGAATGGAAACATGCTAAATATAATGTTTCCTTTGGCACGATCTTTTTAAGAGTACGAAGTAAGAAGCAAACGGAACTTATTTTCTTACCGATAATAGCCGTATGTTCAGCCCGAGTTAGTTTCGTATCAATATGGAGACCTAGGAATTTTATATTATCTTTAAATGACACAGAAAGAGTATCAACAATTAATGGTTGATTCTCCTCTGGCAATTTATTCGTAGTTTTGAAGGATTTGCTGAGGTGACCAGTAATGTTATGTATTTTGCTAGCGGTGGTGTAGTGCGTTCCTAAGCATGTACTAGCTGGTTTGTCAACCGTTGTTCGGCAAATATTAACAGATAAATTCCCCCCCCCCCCCCCACGCGGCGGACGGGTGTCGCTGAGCCCCCTTCAGGGGCCGGTACACTCAGAAAAAAAAAAAAAATATATATATATATAAACTGGGGTGACCAGCGATGTTATGTACTTTGCTAGCGGTGGTGCAGTGCATTCCTAAGCATGTACTAGCTGGGTTGTCCATCGTTGCACAGCAAGTACTAGCTGGGTTGTCCATCGTTGCACAGCAAGTACTAGCTGGGTTGTCCATCGTTGCACAGCATGTACTAGCTGGGTTGTCCATCGTTGCACAGCATGTACTAGCTGGGTTGTCCATCGTTGCACAGCAAGTACTAGCTGGGTTGTCCATCGTTGCACAGCAAGTACTAGCTGGGTTGTCCATCGTTGCACAGCATGTCCTAGCTGGGTTGTCCATCGTTGCACAGCATGTACTAGCTGGGTTGTCCATCGTTGCACAGCAAGTACTAGCTGGGTTGTCCATCGTTGCACAGCAAGTACTAGCTGGGTTGTCCATCGTTGCACAGCAAGTACTAGCTGGGTTGTCCATCGTTGCACAGCATGTACTAGCTGGGTTGTCCATCGTTGCACAGCATGTACTAGCTGGGTTGTCCATCGTTGCACAGCATGTACTAGCTGGGTTGTCCATCGTTGCACAGCAAGTACTAGCTGGGTTGTCCATCGTTGCACAGCAAGTACTAGCTGGGTTGTCCATCGTTGCACAGCAAGTACTAGCTGGGTTGTCCATCGTTGCACAGCAAGTACTAGCTGGGTTGTCCATCGTTGCACAGCATGTACTAGCTGGGTTGTCCATCGTTGCACAGCATGTACTAGCTGGGTTGTCCATCGTTGCACAGCATGTACTAGCTGGGTTGTCCATCGTTGCACAGCAAGTACTAGCTGGGTTGTCCATCGTTGCACAGCAAGTACTAGCTGGGTTGTCCATCGTTGCACAGCAAGTACTAGCTGGGTTGTCCATCGTTGCACAGCAAGTACTAGCTGGGTTGTCCATCGTTGCACAGCAAGTACTAGCTGGGTTGTCCATCGTTGCACAGCATGTACTAGCTGGGTTGTCCATCGTTGCACAGCATGTACTAGCTGGGTTGTCCATCGTTGCACAGCAAGTACTAGCTGGGTTGTCCATCGTTGCACAGCAAGTACTAGCTGGGTTGTCCATCGTTGCACAGCAAGTACTAGCTGGGTTGTCCATCGTTGCACAGCATGTACTAGCTGGGTTGTCCATCGTTGCACAGCATGTACTAGCTGGGTTGTCCATCGTTGCACAGCATGTACTAGCTGGGTTGTCCATCGTTGCACAGCAAGTACTAGTTGTGGTCACCAGCTTTGCTAAGCACATGACAGTCGAGACTTGATGTTTGAATATAGAGGTCGACTCAATAAATGTTCTGTAAAAAGAAGATTTTGATTGACACAAAAAATGTTAACACAAAATACAGCTAAATTATAGATACTGATGATGGGTGTACTTCCCGAAACTTCTGTAATTCCTAGTTTTTAAAAAACCAAAAATAAATAGGAGAAGTAATGCAGTGATAAATATAATATAAACTATTTCTATATTCACTTTTTTGTTGGGGCCGTGTGAGCTAGAGCATAGGGCTTTGGTTGCATGGACTAACCACGAGTTCATTCACGAATTTCATTTCATGTTTGTAAATAACCCCCGGTAATGTAGCCCACCCTTTTGGTGCCAGAATTAAAATGGGCTTACACACCCCCGCCCTCTACACAGCCCAAAGGAAAGAATTTCCAGAAAGGTTGGGGTAATAAAAAAAAAATCCGGATATCCGGAATCCAAATAATAATCCAAATCCGGATTTGAATTACAGCTCCGGATGTTTCTTGCGTTCTACTGTAGTATGCGTGCAATACATGAGTAGGATGTGTATTGAGCGAGAGAGTTGGTTCTTTGTTCAAGTTAGCCCCAGACTCAGCAACCCCCCCCCTCCACCACTTCCACCCCCACCCCACCCCTTTCCCTCTCGTCTCCTTTTTGATAATTATATACGTCTAGTTAATATTGATTAGCCCCTGTAATATTTTGAAAGTTGATAAATGAGGAGAATCTTTTCGAATGGCCATACGAATATGTCCCAATACGTAAGTATGTCCCATTTCGGAACGTTTTTAGGAAATGATTGAAACTGTCCCATCAAAAGTTGCCAAAATAAATAATTTTGCTTAGTACACCGGTCTACAAAAAAATTTAGGATCAACTAAAAACACATCTACTGATTTTCAGCGAAATGAGCCGATGTGAAGGAGAGAGATCAGAAAAGGGGGCTCAACCCAAACACCCTGATAACTAATAATAATGTAATAAATGTTAACGAAACTTGAGGTTTGAGAAGACGATGGTCGGTTGAATGGTTTTTGAGAAAGAGCAAAAGTAGTCATATTCATTGCATTCAATCTATTTTTGATTCGTGATTTAAATAATTGATGTGCAGGGTATGAAAGATAATAGCTCTGCTCGGCTATGGGATTGGTCGGATCGATATCCCAAGTACTTGAGATCATGAAGCACTCAATGCTGTACTGTAGAATCGCTGGCTCTACTCTAACCAAGTACTTGAGATCATGAAGCGCTCAATGCTGTACGGTAGAATGGCTGGCTCTACTCTTTCCAAGTTTAGCTAGGGTAGGGTTCTTTAACGCGTACCTGAAATCGCACAGGCTCGGGACTCCCACTTTACTTCCTCTCCGAAGGACTACGTGCTCAAGTTTCTAAAAATTTTCTTTTTTTTTTGAATTTTGATAATGCCAACTTGATATGTACATGTTTTTTTTTCTAAACATATTCTAGAACATGCGCAGACAAATGCTGAGTGGGGGCCAGGGGCCAAGCCTCCGTGTATATATAATATATATAGATAAGAACCCTAAATCAGAGGAAATTACTGGGCCGTGTATTATGGCTCTACAAAGGTGGCATTTGTAACTAAGTGCGGCCCTCGAGGTCCACACTGCAAACTTCCCAGCATGGTATGAATTTCAATAGTAATAATAATAATAATAATAACAAAAAAAAGTAGGCATTTTATTCAGGACAGAATTATTCATTCATTTAATTGAATTTAATCTATACATAGATTTTTAATTGATATGGAAATGTACATAGGTCACAGAGCCTATTTTTTAATTTTTGCTTTTAAAACTGCTCCATGTAAAATTTCATGACAATCCGATAATCCGCTAATGAGGTTGAACTATTTGTATTAATCAACCTCCACTCACAGTCCCTCCTCCCGATAAGATTTGCTTACCATCTGTTTATGAGCAAGCACTATATTTATACGTAGCCCCCCCCCCCCCCCCCCCCCCACGTAGAGAAGTGTCCGTTGTTTTGTGAATCCTGGACTTCGGTACAATCATACTGAGGTATTTGACTTGTTTCCCAGCCTCACTTTATCGTCTTACCGGAGGAGCCTCAAAAAAGCAAAAAGACAAGCAAAAACCAAAGCTAAGGGTCCAATAAAGACTGAAGGTATAGAGGGAGAGTGTAAACTTACGTGTGACTCGGGCTGTAGCTGTAAAATCAGAGATCGGAGGAGCCTCAAAAAAGCAAAAACAGAAGTTAAGGGTCCACTAAATAAAGAGATTGAAGGTTTAGAGGGAGAGTGGCAACTTACGCATGAGGCGGGGTGTAGCCTCAATTTGAGAGATCGGAGGAGCCACAAAAAAGTATAAACAGAAGTTAAGGGTCCACCAAATAAAAAGATTGGAGGTTTAAAGGGAGAGTGGAAACTTATCTTCGGCCGCTTTTGGTAAAAACTAACCGGTGACGTTCCTTGAGGGAATGGGAAGGCTGGTGGGAGCGTGGAGAGTGGACTAATAGCGGAATATTTGCCGATGAAATGAATGCATCGAAATGTTATATGTTGATCCAGTTAGGTTAGGTTTTATGACTCATGCCCGGGCTTTAACAACGAGGTCATATCGCCTACTACCAGTGAAACTGGTCAGAGATGGTTAGAGGTGGTTAGGGATGGTTTGGGATGGTTTGCCAACCAGCTCTAACCATTCTTGACCATTTTTGGTGGATCCACATATAAAATGTCGTCTGACCAGTTCTAGACACCCCTAACCTCATCGGCAATGTACTTCCCCAGCGTAAATTAATCTACTAAGTTTCCACTCTCACGCTAAAACTAATTTATCTATTTGTTGAAATTTTTTAAGTTTCTTATTCTGGGACTTCTGAACCATCCTACTGAGATATTTGAGTTGTTTATTGACAATAAACTGAGGTTGGGACTTTATCGTCTTACCTTCGGCCGATTTCGGTGATAACCACACTATTACCACTATTTTCATATTTAGGTCTACCCCCACAACCCTCCCTCCCGTTCACTATTTTGTGACGTCACACACCCTTTTTTTCTATTTGGCCTTTAAGAATACTACATGTGAAATTTCATGACAATCCGACCAACCGTCTACGACTATATTTATACGTAGCCCCCCCCCCCCCCCCCCCACTACCCCCCCTCCCCTTAAGAATTTTGAGACCTCATACACCCTATTTTTCAATTGGCTATTAAGAATACTACATGTGAAATTTCATGACAATTCGACCATCCGTTAATGAGCTCGAACAATTTTTATTGCCCCTCTCACAACCCCCCCTCCCGTTCAAAATTTTCAGACGCCATATAGCCTACTTTTCAATCTGGCTCTGAAGTATGCTACATTGCCACCAGAACAAATTAGATCGGATAAATCTTTTTCATAAATTCCTAAAATCCACTTTTTTAGCAGTCTTTTTGTTCTAATTTGATAAAATTTCTTTCAGATCATACTTACGTTGACACGTTTCGATTGGCACCAAAGCGGAGTCGATATAATTTTTCGTATAGGAAAAATTGACCACGCACGTAATTACCTACGTACACACACATACTTCTTTCCAAAAATAGTGCAATGATCTTGAAACATAAAAATTTGATGAACATTTTGATTTCGATTTTCGGACCCATTACAATAACTTCCCTATATGCTGGCAAGTTAAAAATAATCAGATCCACATCAGCACAGTCAGGGGAACTTGAAACGTGAAAATCACAAAAAACTCGATCTCGGATTTCCGCATAATTACAATACATTCTTATACTATAGGTATAATAAAGTAATAATATAAATAAAACATTTGTTGAGCTCCCTCAAGGTATAGTGGTAGCTGCTTCATGGTATGAAGGTTCCCTCATCGATTCCTGGAGAGCCAGTTATTTTCTCTTTAATTTGTTCAATTAAAAATAAATTGGATAAATTAAGGAAAAATTGCCGTTGCAACAGAGTCTATTTTATACCTGGAAAAGGGCAGGAACCTGCAAAGAGTCAGGTAGTTAGGGCTGCACAAAGACCTTCATCCCAACCAATAACAACTTTTTTTTTTCAAACGTCTCTTATTATTTTAAAATAAATGGTTCTAAAATTGATCATTGTTTCTCTATAAATCATTTGCCCGACGACTAGTTAGGCAAAACGCTTTTGTCCTGGCATGACATAAATATTGTAAAATACATGGAATAACCACATATTTGCCATGGTGAAAGCTATTTGTGTATATACATGCAAAACCCTTTTACCAGAAATTAACATTTACCTATGGCTTAGATAAGCCTGGGTATACTGACGCTATTTTAAATGCAGAAGTGCAGAGGAATCTTCCACTGGTGGGAGACCAGGGCACATATTACAAGTGAAGAGTTGATGGGTCTACAACATTTTTAAAAATCGACCTAGAAACAAGGTAGGAAGGGAGAGGATGACACATTATGTTTTATTTTAAGTTAATTAATTGATGTTGTCTGATGTAAAAAATGTACACACATTAAGATTATTAAAATAATATAAAATCAATTATTATTATTTGTTTAAAAACAGCTGTTAGGAGTGAAGTAACTTAATTAGTGAATAAATATATAAAAATGGTCTAGTTGCATTTTGTTATAAAACAAAATATGAACAACCAATGAACGGAGATTTAGAGAATTGATTCATTTAAAGAATGGCCACAATATTTAAAAAGAAAAGAGGCTAATGTAGATGTAGAAATTAGTTTGTAAGATTTTTTTATTGTAATTTGATTTTTTTATGATATAGATATTCTGATTTTATTTAAAATGTAGGTTTAGGTAGATAAACCAAATATTTGTTCTCTTATTATAGGTATGCAATAAATTAATTTTCCCTGTTAACCCAAGATAATTTATACCTTTGGATTAGATTGAACATTTTTGCAAATTTAAGGAAATATGGCATCTCATTATTATATTTAAATGAAATCCAAATGAAATGATTATTAATTGAATTTTTTTTTAATACGTGTGTCTTTAAAGGCTGAATAAAATGCTGTTCTCAGATGGACCTATAACGGAATTGTTCAACTTTATAGATGAAAGTAAAATAGAATTTGTTCAACGCCTTAGTGAAGCTGTAGCCATTCCTTCTGTGTTTAGTAATATTGAGATGAGAGAGCATCTAGTTGATATGGCCAAATGGCTTTCAAATTATATGAAAAATTTAGAAATGATTGTTGAACACAAGTGTTTAGAACCAGAGACAAGATCTGACGGAACTAAAGTAAAACGTGCACCAGTTCTTCTTGCGCAGACTAAACCAGATCCTTTAAAAAAAACTTTCGTTTTTTATGGTCATTACGACGTTCAACGCGCTGTTATAGAAAGGAATTGGAATCCTTTTGAACTATCTGTACATGATGATTATCTCTTTGGCCGTGGTACTGTTGATAATAAAGGCCCTATTTTGTGTTGTCTTAACGCCATTTATTCATTCCAACAGTGTAACATAGAGTTGCCGATCAATATTAAAATATTATACGAAGGAATGCAAGAAATTGGAAGTGCAGGACTACAGGAAATTTTTGAAGGAGGAAAAGAAACTTTTTTTGCAGATGTTGATTACGTTTGTATAACTTCAAAATTCCATGTCTTCATATTTGTTTAGGGCTCTTTTCGGAAATTACTGTAGAAATCAAAATTTAGTAGACGACCAGCTATAATTTCTACAGGAAATGTGGTAATTTTAATATTTATTATTAATTTTATATTTATTCAACATTTATATTAATATAATTATCACAGTTGTTAAAAGTTATCTTCAATCCAAAGCATAATTCTCATTGGCCTTATTTTTACTTTGGAGGAGAGGACATCTTCCAAGTTAAGTGCAACAATAAAATGCTGAACTCAATTTTTGACATGTTTTTTGTGGCTCACCGAATGTTCTCACAAGTTGAGCTGCGTTCTTTCTGCAAATATCCCTTCAATTAGCTACATATTTTGAAGGGGAGAGATATAGTAGCTGGATTCACAGTAAAGATGAAAGACGAAAATGTAAATGAAAGTATTATGCAAAGTGTTCATTAGGTCTAAGTAGGTACTAAATTAGAGGTAGGTAGGTAAGTAGGACAGGTAATGTGAGGGACAAAGGAACTTGAGGGAGCTGGTCCTGAATGGGCAATATCTAAGGGACTTACAATTAGTATAGAAAATATGTAAATAAAACATTATACAATTAACTGTGAAGTTCAGCAAGTGTCAGGAATCTCGAACCAGTGCCGGCCCGAGGCAAGTTTTAGGATGGAGCGAAATCCAATTATGGCGCCCCCCTTGCTTGCCCCTAATATATACCAGTAGTGCCTCCAAGCATGGAACTTGGAAGATCTCGACATCTTAAGTCTCTGTCTAATTTGTCGATTGAAAACAGCCATGCTCGTTGGCACTGTACTCTTCACAGTAGAGGTCCTCCTTGCGGCCAGGCCGCGACATTCAGATTTCACTGTTTTGAGCATGGGAAGTGCAACTAGAGTGTTATACCTTCAAAGAGGACACGATTATCGAGGCTCGGGAGTGGCTCAGTGGACAAAGCGTTCCTACGTCTTATAGATTTAGTGTTTCGGATTCCAACCTCCTTAGAGATGTTTACTTTTTTTTTTTTTTCTTAAGAAGTCACACTAAATAATATTAATTTAAAATCTAGCACCTTAGAGGTTGATCCCATTTCCTACTAAGATGGAGGAGAAAAAATATCATCTGCCTGTGATATCATCCAAAACTTCGAGCATTTATTTGCATAAATATTGTCAAATATTTTCAGATAAATCAGGTTTGATTCGGGATTTTCGATATCTTTTAGAAGTCAACAATATAGAGTTATTTTATAAAGCCTTGTAAAATGAAGGAACGTCCGGCATTCCATCAATGTTGTGGCATATTTAGAGAAGTGTCCGTTGTTTTGTGAATCCTGGACTTCGGTACAATCATACTGAGGTATTTGACTTGTTTCCCAGCCTCACTTTATCGTCTTACCGGAGGAGCCTCAAAAAAGCAAAAAGGCAAGCAAAAACCGAAGTTAAGGGTCCAATAAAGACTGAAGGTATAGAGGGAGAGTGTAAACTTACGTGTGACTCGGGCTGTAGCTGTAAAATCAGAGATCGGAGGAGCCTCAAAAAAGCAAAAACAGAAGTTAAGGGTCCACAAAATAAAAAGACTGAAGGTTTAAAGGGAGAGTGGAAACTTACCTTCGGCCGATTTTGGTAAAAACTAACCGGTGACGTTGCTTGAGGGAATGGGAAGGCTGGTGGGAGCGTGGAGAGTGCACTAATAGCGGATTATTTGCCGATTAAATGAATGCATCGAAATGTTATATGTTGATCCAGCAAAACATGTCAGAGATGGTTAGAGGTGGTTAGGGATGGTTTGGGATGGTTTGCCAACCAGCTCTAACCATTCTTGACCATTTTTGGTGGATCCACATATAAAATGTCGTCTGACCAGTTCTAGACACCCCTAACCTCATCGGCAATGTACTTCCCCAGCGCAAATTAATCTACTAAGTTTCCACTCTCACGCTAAAACTAATTTATCTATTTGTTGAAAATTTTTAAGTTTCTTATTCTGGGACATCCTACTGAGATATTTGAGTTGTTTATTGACAATAAAGTGAGGTTGGGACTTTATCGTCTTACCTTCGGCCGATTTCGGTGATAACCACACTATTATCACTATTTTCATATTTAGGTCTACCCCCACAACCCTCCCTCCCGTTCACTATTTTGTGACGTCACACACCCTTTTTTTCTATTTGGCCTTTAAGAATACTACATGTGAAATTTCATGACGAATGAATTTTATAACGGTTGGTCGGTTATCGAGCTACGACTGACTATATTTATACTTAGGAGCCCCACAACCCCCCCTCCCGTGCGAAATTTTGGGACGCCACACAGCCTACCATTCAATCGGGCTCAAAAGGATGCTACATGTGAAGTTTCATAAAAATCCGTCCAGCGGTTTGAGCGTGACGCTGGAACAAACAAACAAACAAACCCTGTTTCAGCTTTATTAATATAGATTAAAAATCTTAACGTGTGTAAATTTTTACATCACACATTATTATCATAAGTTTTACATCCGCCTCTACACGAAGTATAGGAAAATTTACGTAATCGGTCAGAAATTCCATGTTGAGTTTCACGTTTCCCACGATTCCAAAAATGGAAAAACATTTGCTGTCTTCCTGTGAGCATGGTAACTCTGGATAGAATGAATATGACAGTTTATATGTGTATCCAGAACCCCCATGTAGCGCCCCTATCGATTTTCAGTGTATCTGTGTGTAAGTCTGTTTGTGTGTGAATGCATCTGTTTGTAAGTCTGTGGACACGATAACTACCCATTTAATCAATGTATTAATACGAACTTTAACTTGTAAATTCAAAATCCCACGAGGACGACACCTATCGATTTTGAATGACATCGGCTAAAGGGACAATCAGAGGAGATGGCTCAACTCAAAAACCGTAACAACAATCGATGTATTGTATATAACCAGACGAAATTTAATATGATGTTTCGAAGTCCTTGAGTAAAACACCTATTGATTTTCTACCAATTCAGAAGAGGGAATCCAAACACTTAGTTTATTAATTCGAGTTGGGGAAGTACATTGCGGGTGATTCATGACTAATATTTATCGATGAGTATCAGAAATAAAGCAAGTCGGGTCCATTGGAGAGTTATACAAATGAGGCGTCGTAGATTCTGGGGTTAAATTCAAAGAAAATATAAGAACTAAAATAAAGAAATAAATAATGTCCCATTTGTCGATTGAAAACAGCCCTGCTTGTTGGCACTGTACTCTTCACAGTACCTATAGGAACAATTGATGTAGAATGACAAACAATGTAGGAATTAAGGTACATTTATTTATCACAAAAATTACTTTTATAAAGAGAACATTCATTTGTATTATTTTACTACCTAATGAAACAACAGATAAGGTCATTCACATACCATACTAGCCACACGCTCACAATCAAAATATCGAAAAGCGAAAAAAATATTTTTTTCCTTTATTTTTCTTCACCACTGAGGCGCCCCCTGGGACTTGGCGCCTGGAGCAGCCACTCCGTTCTCACCATGGTAGGGCCGGCCTGACTCGAACATTAGACAAGTAGACAAGATGATTTTTGGTTAGGAACCCGACCGAGGCCCTTAGATTTTTTATCCGGGAGGTGGAAAAACCTTGAGCACGCCGTCCTTCGGACTGGACGTTAAGCTATGGTCCCAAGCCAAACCGGATGTTTAGTCTGCTGTCAGCTGTCAAAGAGGTTACATGCGTTTTGGTACGATCGGGGATTATACAAAATGGATCAAAGTATTTGCATTAAATTTTGCTATAAGAATGGAATAAAGTGCAGCAAAGTTTTAGAAATGTTAAATATTGCTTTTGGTGAGTCTGCTACGAGTAAAACTAGGGTTTACGAGTGGTATAAGCGTTTCCAAGAAGGCCGTGAAGACGTTGCACATGACGAGCGCCCTGGACGCCCCAGCACGTTTTTTAACGGCATAGTGCACCATGAGTTCTTGCCACAAGGTCAAACGATCAATAAGGAGTACTACCTACAAGTGTAACGTCGTTTGTGTGAAGCAATCCGAAAAAATCGCCCGGATTCGTAGCGAAACAAATCATGGCTTTTGCACCACGATAATGCACCTGCTCACACTTCATTGCTTGTTCGTGAATTTTTGCCCAAAAACAACACTGTAATGATGCCCCAGTCTCCATACTCGCCAGACAAGGCTCCATGTGACTTTTTTCTGTTCCCAACAATAAAGAGAACCTTAAAGAGCCGTCGTTTCACAAGCATAGATGAGATTAAAAGCGCATCGCTGAGAGAGCTAAATGCTATCCCAAAGATCGAGTTCCAGAAGTGTTTCAGGGATTGGAAGAAGCGCTGGCATACGTGTATAATATCTAATGGGGACTATTTTGAAGGGGATAACATTGGTGTAGACGAATAAATGAAATTCTTTTCAAAAACCGGAAATTCCCGTTACTTTTTGAACACACCTCAAAAGTGTTTGTTACCATTGTCATTGTATAGCAGTTCAGGGAACTAATACTGGTTGGCGTTTATAGCAGTTAGCTCAGGGAACTATCACTGGATGATACTTTCTGTTCTATTGCGTTTGATGAGGTGATCAACAGTTGTCTCCCATGCTGCTATTAGCTGAGTACAGTCAAATATTATTTTTAATCTAGTTTTTGGTATAGTTTCTAAAACTCGAGATATGTCTTTCTAAATAGGTAGTTAAAAAATTGTCTTTAAATTGGATTTCAAATTATCTGCTTATATATCTATCTAATGATTTCCAGGCAAGGTGAAATAAAATAAAAGGCAGCTATGTTAGCTATGCCGGCTGCCCTACCTAAGGGACGTTCGACTACCCGGGGTGCCACAAGTGTTACATCCTGCCCAGGTTCCCAGAGGAATTGAAGAGATCCACCAACAATTCATCCTGCCATCAAAGAGGATTGTTGCAGCTGCACTTGTGCTAACTCCAAAAAATGTCTCCATTTCTCAAGAGGATGGAATTGAGAGTGAAACCTAATGAATGAAAATGGACAAATAATGAAAATAGTCTGATGTAATCTTGTAATAAAAAAAATAAAAAATGTTATTATTAAAAATATTTATTCTCATTTCACTCTCCACATAATGTAAGAAGGTAATCAAATAAATTTGGAGACTGGTAGTATACTTGAAATTGTATGCTGGTTACGGATAAGTGAGGTCTTCCATTAGATATGTACAGACCCTAGCAGCACAAAGGAAGGTAACATATAAAGTTTCATTTCTGCCTTAAAACAGAAGAATATGGTTGTTCTAGGATCCAAACCTTACCCCTGTTTCAGGTTTTTGGGTCCTCTTACATTTCAACTCATGTGTACTCATTATCAGATTCCCTTTTTGAAAGACTGGACATTGTCAAATTATGACTTTATTAAACTTTTGAGTCTACATATCGTCGGCCTAAACGTAATACCTCGGAAGCTACATTTTTCCGAAAATCTTTTTTTTTTTTTACAAAAAGAAAAGAATAAAAAACCTCTATTGATCTAGTGGGATCTCGTATAAGACATAAAACGTAAAAAAACTGGAAATACGGCTTGAAGAACCGTACCTTGCAAAAGAAATGGGAACGAAATTCTCGTGAAACCTCGTAAGTACGTTAATTCTTTACTTGGATTTGCAAACTAGCTTAAAAACAATTCATGGCATGCACATGCATCTCACTTAATACAAATGTCGAAAAAATTGAGGTTTCCTGTAAAGAATATTTTTTTAATCAGTTTTTGTCTTTCCTGTAAAGTTGGCTTTTTGCACATATGAGGTATCACGTTTAGACCGACGATATGATAATATTTTTTAAATGGTAAAGAACATCTTAAATGTAATGTACTATATAATTAAATTAGGGAAGGATTGACCAACGATGCGATAGGAAGGAGAGATGAGGTTTGTGGTCGATAAAAACAAACTTGTAGAATATCTGCCAAGCTTTCTCCACTGAGTGCACCTTTTCAGGGCCTGTATTGACATATATAAAATATATTGCGATAATGTATGTAGATATGAATAAAGGACAAGACATAAATGTGACTATGCCTATAATTAACATTAATACACCATGCTTACTTTTTAATGTTAATTATTGGTATAGTCACATTTAAATCTACATACATTAAAGCCTTGGAGAAGGTACTTTCAGTGCCGAAAGCTTGGCAGAAATTCCAGTTGTTTTTATTCCTGATCTCTCCTCCTTCTTAAATAATTAAAGAATTAGAAATAAAAGAACTTTATTATGAAACAATGTTTCCTTTGTTCACTCTCCCTAAAATGTAAGAAGGATGAGATGGAGCTATCATTTTGAGTAACGAAAGTATATGTAGTTTATAAGATTAGGATACAACTCATGTAGGCTAGAAACATTTGAATGAGGAATAACATTGCCTTAGATGTAAGGGTTCATTGTCGTTGTGAGTTTTAAGTGGGGCTTAGAATTTTTTTATTTTTTTTACAAAGAGATATTTACTACTGTATAAAAATAAATACAACAAGCAAATGTGCTAGTAGACAGATATTGGCAATGTCAAGAGGGGAGAAATCACCCAGTGGTGACACTCCCTAGTCACTGATTTACTATTATTTGTAACTAATCACTGTCACTGCTGCTGCTAAGGAGGTCTCTAGACCATTGTCGTTTAAGCCGTCGTTGGGGAAGTGAGGCAGAATGGATGGCACGGACTAGAGGATTATTGTGGGAACTAAGAGGGGAAAATAATTTTTTATATTTGGATTTAGCGACTTCGGTGACAAAAGGTACGTTAAGGTCAGTGTGAAGAGTTTTGGATTGAAAGGATTGGATGCGCTGGAGATTGGAAGCCTTTCAGAACCCCAGAGTTCGTCCGTAAGTCCAATTGGTTTGAGTACTGCGTTGTATATAAGTCGTTTTGGTTTCAAAGTTAATTTGGATCTTTTGTCTATTAGTCTTAGTAAGAGTTATAATGTCTGTTCATTTCTTGTCTTTTCAGTCTCGTGAGGATTTGTCAAGTATGAGGCTTAGATAGCGGACTTCGATTTTTAAAGGGATGGTATTTTTGTTAAGGTACACTGGAGGGCAGGTATATTTAGAAAAATTTGAGTTGGGAAGTACAATGTCATAAATGTAAGAGTTCATCTCAGAGGTCCTCCTTGCGGCCAGGCCGCGACATTCAGATTTCACTTTTTTGATCATGGGAAGTGCAACTAGAGTGTTAAACCTTCAAAGAGGACACGATTATCGAGGCTCGGGAGTGGCTCAGTGGACAAAGCGTTCCTACGTCTTATACATTTAGTGTTTCGGATTCGAACCTCCTTAGAGATGTTTACTTTTTTTTTTTTCTTAAGAAGTCACACTAAATAATATTAATTTAAAATCTAGCACCTTAGAGGTTGACTGAAGGTTTAGAGGGAGAGTGGAAACTTACCTTCGGCCGATTTTGGTAAAAACTAACCGGTGACGTTCCTTGAGGGAATGGGAAGGCTGGTGGGAGCGTGGAGAGTGCACTAATAGCGGATTATTTGCCGATTAAATGAATGCATCGAAATGTTATATGTTGATCCAGTGAAACATGTCAGAGATGGTTAGAGGTGGTTAGGGATGGTTTGGGATGGTTTGCCAACCAGCTCTAACCATTCTTGACCATTTTTGGTGGATCCACATATAAAATGTCGTCTGACCAGTTCTAGACACCCCTAACCTCATCGGCAATGTACTTCCCCAGCGCAAATTAATCTACTAAGTTTCCACTCTCACGCTAAAACTAATTTATCTATTTGTTGAAAATTTTTAAGTTTCTTATTCTGGGACTTCTGAACCATCCTACTGAGATATTTGAGTTGTTTATTGACAATAAAGTGAGGTTGGGACTTTATCGTCTTACCTTCGGCCGATTTCGGTGATAACCACACTATTATCACTATTTTCATATTTAGGTCTACCCCCACAACCCTCCCTCCCGTTCACTATTTTGTGACGTCACACACCCTATTTTTCTATTTGGCCCTTAAGAATACTACATGTGAAATTTCCGACCAACCGTTATCGAGCTACGACTATATTTATATTTAGGAGCCCCACAACCCCCCCTCCCGTGCAAAATTTTGGGACACCACACAGCCTATCATTCAATCGGGCTCAAAAGGATGCTACATGTGAAGTTTCATAAAAATCCGTCCAGCGGTTTGAGCGTGACGCTGGAACAAACAAACAAACCCCGTTTCAGCTTTATTAATATAGATTAAAAATCTTAATGTGTGTACATTTTTACATCACACATTATTATCATAAGTTTTACATCCGCCTCTGCACGAAGTATAGGAAAATTTACGTAATCGGTCAGAAATTCCATGTTGAGTTTCACGTTTCCCACGATTCCAAAATAGAAAAACATTTGCTGTCTTCCTGTGAGCATGGTAACTCTGGATAGAATGAATATGAC
Source organism: Aradus depressus (assembly GCA_963662175.1). Taxonomy (NCBI): domain Eukaryota; kingdom Metazoa; phylum Arthropoda; class Insecta; order Hemiptera; family Aradidae; genus Aradus; species Aradus depressus. The sequence continues at coordinate 9,273,311 of OY759218.1, forward strand.
AGTTTATATGTGTATCCAGAACCCCACATGTAGCGCCCCTATCGATTTTCAGTGAAATCAGCCCAAGGGAGAGGGGATGATTTACACGCCAACAACTGTCGAACTAATGAATATATCAACATGAAATTTCATATGTAAATCAGAACTCAGCTTTAGGGAAAGGGGAGCCGTTGTACTCAGAAACTTCATTACTATGTAAATACAATTTAATATGGACCCCATAACGACACACCTTTTGAAGAAATGTGTGGGAAGGAGAAATCGGTCGAAGAAAAAGGCGGATCAGAGATAGAAGCTCAAGTCCTGATTTCAAAAATGAAAAACAAATGTCCCGTCTGTTTGTGGGTGAGTGTATCTGTGTGTAAGTCTGTTTGTGTGTGAGTGCATCTGTGTCTAAGTCTGTGGACACGATAACTGCCCATTTAATCAATGTATTAATACGAACTTTAACTTGTAAATTCAAAATCCCACAAGGACGACACCTATCGATTTTGAATGACATCGGCTGAAGGGACAATCAGAGGTGATGGCTCAACTCAAAAACCGTAACAACAATCGATGTATTGTATATAACCAGACGAAATTTAATATGAAGTTTCGAAGTCCTTGAGTAAAACACCTTTTGATTTTCTACCAATTCAGAAGAGGGAATCCAAACAGTTTATTAATTCGAGTTGGGGAAGTACATTGCGGATGATTCATGACTAATATTTATCGATGAGTATCAGAAATAAAGCAAGTCGGGTCCATTGGAGAGTTATACAAATGAGGCGTCGTAGATTCTGGGGTTAAATTCAAAGAAAATATAAGAACTAAAATAAAGAAATAAATAATGTCCCACATTAAGTACCTACTTCCTCTGTGAAAAGTTAGAGTAAGGCTCAGGAAACATTAAATGGCGGTTCAGATGGCAGAAAATCCAAAATTGGTCTTGAGTTGACTTGAAAGAGGCTGAACTTCTTAATGCTAAGTATCTGTTTGAAGTCCTTCAAGCTCCAGCTTGATATTATCCCCTTAATCAATATCTCTCTTCTTTGTGCCCGAGTTCTGTACCACACTATACTGTACCACACCAAAACCATACCGCATCATCGAACAATTTAGTGCAGGACGAGTTATTGCTAATCCGAAGAGTAGAAAATATATTGATTATTGAGTTTGAAAAATGTCGTTCTTCGATATCGTGAATATGATCTCGTTTATTTAAAATGTATTGCCTGTAATATTAAATTAAAATAATGTATTGTTATTTTTCTGTTAAAAAAAAAAATTATCGATCAATTAATTGTACCCCAGGATCGTGCTAATATTAAATTATAATAATGTATTGTAATATTTCTTATTTTATTTATTCATTATATATACTGCTGGATAGTAGTTATTGTATTTTATGGAAAATTTTGTCAATAATTGACTATAATTGATTATAATTATTATAAAAATTATTCGACCTTTGTTTATTTTGTAGTTAGGAATTTTGTCGATTGTTATTTTGTCTTCGGATAATTTTGTATTAAATATTATATCGTTTGTTATTTTGTCGTTGGATAATTTTGTATTAAATATTATATCGTTTGTTATTTTGTCTTCGGATAATTTTGTATTAAATATTATATCGTTTGTTATTTTGTCGTTGGATAATTTTGTATTAAATATTATATCGTTTGTTATTTTGTCGTTTCATATTTTTGATTAGATATTTTAGATTTTATCTTTGGACAGTCGTTCCAGAGTAGATTGCAAGAACCACAAAATACCCAATCTTGGGGCATCAAGCGCTCTAAGTATCATTTTCGTGTTGGATTTGCTCTAAAATAGTTCATTTTCTCAAAAGAGGATTAGAACTTTTTATGCGGAGAATTTCATGCTCTCTAATTTTGTTATGAAAACTTTTTTTCTTACGACTAATAGTTAATGGTAAATTTACGAATAACTTATTAAAAAATCTTAAACTTAGCGTTTATAATATATCTGGAGTTGCCCAAAGATGACAAAATGCCCTTGAACATATACGAAAAAAAAAAAAAAAAATGAATGACTCTTTTCAGAGAAAAGCCCCTTTCGCGGCCGGACTGAATGGGGCATTTAACGTTATAGTAATGATGGGAGGCACAATGCAGGTCTGATGTGTGTCCATAAAAGACAATATTACCGATATTGTATAGCTTTAGGCCTAACTTACACTAGAGCATCTAATGTAACGGCAATCACACCCTTCCGAATGCCATTTGTGGTCCATGTACGCATTTTTCAAGAAGCCAACTTCAGCACCACAGATGCGAGGCTGGAAATGCTGAAGACACCAATAGCGAGTTGTTAGCCCTGGTTGGCGAGTGAAGCGACTATAATCATTTTATAAAAATTTTCCGTTGAATTAAGTCTCTTCAGGTTGAATTAGTTGATGCCAATTTCTTCAGTCAAGGGGAGATGAACGTAAATTTACTGGATATTTTTTTTTTTCTGAAGTGGAGAATGAAAAATCTCGTTTATCCGGATATGGGAAATATGAAAAATGTTGACATTAGATATTTGAAGGGGCTTTACTTTTAGGATACACCTCGCCCACTGTTGCGCATTCTCTGGAACGCTGTAGCTCCGTCCCTCGAATCTGAGAACTTGGAAATTTCATGAGGAACATTTTCAGTGAGGACCAATTTTGCGATATGACAACTCCTTATCGGCAATCAAGCAAATCTCAAAAATGGTGTCCAAGTTGGCTTTTTATGACCGTTTTTTGGCAAATATCTGTTAAACCTGATGACTTAAGAAAAAAATTCGTCGGTGAATCACCGCCAACGTATTTCCCCAGAAAGAAATAATCAATTAACTTTTCGCTTCCCCTCCAAAGCCAGTCGACTGTCTGAGCTAACATTCAACAGTTGATTTACATAGGAGCTCTTAAATCCCAATACTAAATTTTCGATTTGGCTGAAAAACATTAGATGTTGTCATTAAGGGGTTTTGGATTCACATATAAAGTTTCGTGTCGATACATTTGTTCTATCAAGAGTTACCGTGTTTACAGACAGACACAAATTTATTTTCATATTTGAAATCTAGAGGTCGGAAAACATGGATTCCGTTGAAAATTCCGCATTTTTGACTGATTACATAACTTTCTTTATACTTCGTATAGCTGTGATAGGAAGATAACTCAAGGAGGGGGGAGGGTGGGAGAAGGAGAGAGTTGTGACGCTAAATGAGAGCCTTCCAGAGGGTGGGTACCTTCATCACTCACCCTGCATAGCTTCATTAGCCTCCGTCCTGAGGGGCTTTCTTAGTCCACCATATATTGATTATAGGTAAACTGTTATGGTGGGTACTGTGAAAATTTGGTAAAATTGTCAGATCGAAAAATGTTTACATATTCAAAAATCTACTTGGTTGGATAACCTGAAATATTTTTTGGACTGTTTTTTGTCCGTTTCCCCAGAGAATGTTGCCATGGTGATGATTGACTCAAGAGAATGCTGCTTTAATATCTAAAAAAGCCGGAGAGGAAAAGGGAAAACCAATCATCAAATTCTTTGTAAATACTTCAGAAGTACAGAACAAATACTAGAGTCCTAATTATAACAAAATTAAAACTCATAATCAAGTAAAAAACAATTAAAAAGGAAATAAACACTGACCTTCCATTTAAAAAAATGTATCCTGTAGAAATTCGTGGAAATTGGTGAACAACGAGAAACAAACTTCGGAGAAAATGTCAGATGAAAGTTTGAACCAAATTTGCAAGATGGCGGTCCAAACGATGATAATTCAGCACCATCGTCGGAAAAACAAACAATACTTTTTAATGCATTAGAAGTAACTTACTGAATCAAAAGATGCAGAAAAAAAGAGCAACCATTTATTTTGTTATGACAAAGTGAATGTCCCATTGGAATGTTGTGTAAATACCAAGTCCCACTTCCTTGCTTCATAGCAGTGAATCTGTAGAGCATCCTGCCCTCAAGTTCATGGCGGCCGGTGTTAAATACTTATAGTAATAATAGTAAAGTCTTTTTAATAACAATTAACAACAAATTTTTCTTTCTAAAATACAAATAAAAATAAAATAATAAATATATCTTTGTTCCTATTTATTTATTTATTTAATTCACAGTTTCTGAAATCCTAAGCCTTTTTGCAATAAATTACCAATAGTTGCCAATCTTTACCATTTATTAATTCGAGCATAAATGAAGTATCTATGTTGTTTTTAAATATTTTATTTTTTAAATCATCATATTTGGAAGTGATATAGATCTTTTTTACAGGGGCTGTAACACATTGGACATACAAAGTCCATATCTTCGGAGGTATATTGATTGATAGGTGTATAGCTTAGATGCAACAGTTCACCTCTAAGTTTAATTATTAATCTAATACTTGACAATGGTAGGTCACTCTGTAAGTAGGTAACTATTAACTGAATCGTGGAACTTCAGTTCCCTACCTAGCAAGTACCGGTCTGAGTTTTTAATTTCCTCCCTGAACTGATTGAGATAATGCTCTTTTAAACTATTCCGTATATTTGATAACTGTGTGTTCCATATCTCGATGTTATTAACAGACCGAGATAGAGTTATTTATCCGTCGGAACCAGTGCACATTCCTTTTAATAACCTCTTTAGCTAGGGCCTTGGGAAGTCTTGGAATTACCATGTTTATCACTTTGAGTAGGTAAGTAATTATGATGCAGTTTATTTGTATAAATAATAGTCGGGTCTATCCCTGTTTCAGTTTGTGTTGAATACTTATATATATAGAGTGGATGAACTGTAGAGTAGATGACTGTAGAGTGGATGATCTGTGACCTGCAGAAGCCATCTTACAGCCCTTCACTATTATTTATGTATTTCATATTCTTATATTTATTCTTATATATACTTTTTTCACTGATTACACTATAAACCTCAAATAACATATATCAGCATTACGCCATGATAGATAACTGACATAACCTCTAGCCTCGCCTCGCGCGTAACTGACACCACGATCATAAACAATGAAATTATGTTCCGTTTAACAAACAATTGGCAACTCAAATTGAAAATTAAGTAAATTGAACTAGTGAAATGAAGATACTACGTTACTGATGATTTACCTTGTAAAACACTAATGAGAAATTACAAAATATCGACCCCGATATTCAAATTTAAGTATCGAAATATTAATATGTCGTCTTAAAAACTATCGGCCTGAAATATTGATATTTTATCAACAGTTCTGCTGTAGAGTAGATGGTCTCTGGAGTGGATGAACTTTCCTTGGTGCATTCTGATCCGGTCACCCTCCGAAATTAAATTCAAAACCCAATAAGGACGACACCTATCAATTTTCCGCAAAATTGATCGAAGGGAAGGGGGATCAGAGAATAGGGGCTCGCCTCAAATACCCTAATAACTGCCCATGTAATGAGTTCATCGACACAACATTTAGTATGATTCAGAAGCCACATAACAATGTAAGTCCAATATTGAGAGTTTTAGCCTAAGTGGTCGACTGGCTTTGGAGGGAGTGCGAAAATATGATTGATTAATTCGTGCTAGGGAAGTACAATGCTGGTGATTCAACGACAATCTGGTGATCTCCTGGGAAACCAAATTTTTTTTTAGAATATAATTTTTTTGTTAACTTTAATCTCTTGTTATAGCTTCTAATTGTTTATTTTGTGGAGTATTTTTATTTTTATTTTTTTTAAACATACTTTTTCGCAAAAAATAAATGTTGATTATCACTCAAGTGTTATTTCTGTTTTTATCTACTGTTTTCAATTGAAACCCACAAGTCCACATTGGTACTCACGAAACCAACTAAAAAACCACGTTCGGGAACGAAACGAGCCAAGTCCGCAATGAAGTTTTGAATAACTATAAGCCAAATTAATTTTAGATTTCAATGACAACGCGACTAATGGACACTCGGTTTTGATGATCAAGTTTTTAGGTTCTCATCTAACTTTTGAACTGTTTCTTTTGGTTCATTGTTGGGTTGTTCACTTTTCCATGATTAACTTCCAACATGATACTTGGTTACTTAGTTATTTAAACATATGCACCATATATGCTTATATATACATCACCCTGTACATAGCAATGCTATAAATTCCACTAGATTGTATGATAAATTTACATTATGCTGATAAAAGCCGGGGAATAGAATGAAAGACGGAGAGTGAGTGACAATGGCTGGTAACCGGACCTAACCAAGTGAATGGCGGCTTTTAGCCAATGAAAACTTGTCACTAACTTCTATGTGTTCTCATGAACTTGATATGATCTCCCAAATACACTCTTCATTACTTCAATTCTGGATGTGCCTCGAATAATGGGGGGGGGGGGGGGGGGGGAGGGGGAGGGGGACTCAATTCAAGAACCCTAATAACTGCTTGTGTATTGAATGTATTTCATACAAAAAACTTTATCTATTTTCCGGGATTTTAATGATGATGTGCCTCATTTCCATGTAAATCATTGAAAACTGCAACATTATGAATGTACCGTCGAAGAACGGCCTAGAAATCGCTTGAGAGATATTATTAGAAAAAGTCAAAGTTCCCCTGGCAACGCAGGGTAATACTGCTAGTAAATACATAAATCAAACTAAATACCTTACTCAATTAAAACATAATGTTTTCTGATTTGATATAAAACAAGATGGGCTCTATTTTTTTGCTTTTCGTTGTGCCCTCTGCAAATGTTCTTTCTTGGCAGATATATAATCAATTGCATTTATATTATACAGAAAGAAACTGTGTCAACAAAAAAAGTCTGTGGACACTATGCCTCATTTACGACTGGGATTGATTGTAGCGCCCCATTCTAACGACCCTGAACTACAACCTGGTCCTATTCCCCTTGACTTGCACCCTCGTCTTCGAGCTTCCCTTCTTGCACTTTAGGCAATCAACTACACAAAACATTTCCCTACTTTTTTTTCTTTTCCCTTTTTCTTCTATCTGGGCTCTGGAATTTCCCTAAAAGGGTAAATTTTTTCACAAAGTGGAAACTGGTCTATCGTTATTTTTCCCTTTATTTGTACAGTGGAACCCCCCTTAGGCGACCACCGCAGGGGCGAAAGAAAGTCCGTCCAAGGGAGGTGTCCGCTCAACAGAGGTTAAATTCTCCTCACCCCATTATTTTAGATCTATTGTTTCTTGCCACACTTGAAATCTAAATTGAGCCCATAAAATTTCATTTCACTCGTTCTTAATAATAAAACACAAAGACCTTTTTTTTTATATGTAGATGTACATATTTAAAAAATTTATAACCATGTGGCGGCCATTATAGGACTTTCTTTACTCTCTTTTCACCACTCTCCCCTTACAAATACATTTCATACTGGCAATACTGAGTACCTATATGAGAGTATTGTTTTCTTTGTTTCATTGTATCGCGTAATTCTGAGAGTGACTTTCTTATACCCAGTAATGCCAGTATGGAATGGATTTGAGAGGTAGAGAGAGAGAGGGAGTGAGCTGTACAAAAGTGGTTGGTATAAGAAAGTCCTGTAATGGCCGCATTAAATACATATATATTTTATTTCTTTTTATTCTTTTTAATAAAAAACAACCAATAATAAAACCTTATTTTACAATTCGTTGCTATGCGTTATAATTTAAACATTACTGAGAAGGTCCCCTTAGAGTGTGTGGGTCGCCAATTTCAATGAAACTTTTTTCGTGTTTCTACATCAAAATATAGTAGTTACGTGACCGAGCGTTCGTGCCAATGGGCCTTCTGAGCAAAGAAAAAAAAAACATTTAGGCGCGAAAATGGCCAACAATTGCGTTCACAAAGTTGCCACTGCTCCTAGCTCTCTAAATCAATTTCAATGAAATTTTCAGGGATATTTGTACATCAAGAAATATTATTAGTCACATGTATAGGGGTTTGTCCAAATTAACCCCACGATGCTCAGAATAAAATATTCAATGTGAGGGTTTACTCTGCCACTATGGAGGGCTAAAAATCAACTACAGTATGTATTATCGATAAATGGTTTCCTAGCAACTTGTATGCTTGTTTCCAAAAATGGAGTTTTTTCTTAAACATGATTTTTGAGCGATAACGATTTGAATGTAAAAATAAAACTTATTGTTATATTCGGTTTCTGCGAACCAAGAAACTCCAAGAAAGTTTGTAAGTGACTCTTGATAATGCCTTAACACGGCGAAACTAGTTGAGTATTTGAGAATATATAGTGAAGTTTGACAAAGAAATTGTGTATTTTAATTATCTATTCCAAGAAACTCCATTGGGAATAAAATGAAACAATACAAATTATCCAATTTTTATTTATTGTTAGACAATTTCATAATATTTCAAAACTACTAATAAAAACCCCAACTTTTATATTTTAGGAGACTTATTATTAGAGGTCAAATAGCAGTAAAATCGTTCTGCAAATAATTCACAACGAATAAAGGATGGAATGATTAGAGAGAATTACGGAAAACAAATATTTTAATCTGTAGAAGTGTAAAAGGATTAACTTATTAGACACGAACCTGCAGAAGGTCAAATATTCCTGGGGTTGATTTGGACAAACCCCTATACACGTGTCTAATATTTTATGATGTACAAACATCCCTGCAAATTTCATTGAAATTAATTAAGAGAGCTAGGAGCAGAGCAGCTTTGTGAACAAAATTGTTGGCCATTTTCGCTCCTAATTTTTTTTTTCTTTGCTCAAAGGCCCATTGGCACGAACGCTCGGATACGCAACTACTATTTTTCGATGTACATATATACACAAGAAAAGGTTTCATCTTTTGGTGGTCTCCTATTAGACAGTTTTCATATAGAAAAAACAATAACTGCAGTAATGAATATATAAACACGAAATTTTATATGTAAATACAAACTCCATAGGGACAACACAAACAAATGTTGAGCCAAAATGGCCCAAGGGAAGTGAAGCGTAAATGTAAGACATCTAATCTATTGACGAAATTTTATATGTAAATACAAACTCTATAGGGACAACACAAACAAATGTTGAGCCAAAATGGCCCAAGGGAAGTGAAGCGTAAATGTAAGACATCTAATCTATTGACGAAATTTTATATGTAAATACAAACTCTATAGGGACAACACAAACAAATGTTGAGCCAAAATGGCCCAAGGGAAGTGAAGCGTAAATGTAAGACATCTAATCTATTGACGAAATTTTATATGTAAATACAAACTCTATAGGGACAACACAAACAAATGTTGAGCCAAAATGGCCCAAGGGAAGTGAAGCGTAAATGTAAGACATCTAATCTATTGACGAAATTTTATATTTAAACCCAAAATCCGAAAGTACGATACCTATCAATTTTCAGCCGATTGCATAAGGGAAGGGGAGAACCAGAGGAGGGGAGAGGGACAAAAAACCCAAGTACCTGTGTAGTGACGTGACGACTCGAAATTTTGTTTGTACAGCCAGGACCCAATAAGGACGACATCTGTTGATTTTACAACGAAATCAGACGAAGGGAAGAGGGGAACAAAGAAGGGGTCAACTCCAAAACCGAAATAAATGTGTAAGGAATATATCAACATCATGTGATGCCAAAACGTATGACCCCAGGGCTAGCTATGAAGGTGCTGCAGAACCTTTGAGATTTGAGAATAAACAACGAATTGTAAATTTCCAACAGTTTATTTACGAAAAGACAATATCTCTCAAGATGATATGATCAGACGGAAACTAGCATACTCCGAACTTACAGACGAGACTCACAACTGACAACCTGATACCAACACTCTTAATGTGAACTGTACCCTCAGCCTTATTCTGAATAAGTATTTATATTTAAGATTTCTATTGTTCCCGTTTCATCACCAGCTTCCCTAGTTTCCTTAATAGATACATTTGTTTTTGGTTGCAGAGGTTCAAACGTAACAAGAGCATGGATATCTCCTTGAAAAAGGACTCAGTCAAAACTATCTTAACTAAATATCTACATAAACAGTTTTTAGGACAATGATTGATATATTAGGGTTGTTTTCCAAGGAAAGGCTACTCTACAGATGTCCGATACTGTCAAACAGACAAACAATTAGATTGAGAGGTGGCCGCCTTTTACGATGGTAACGAATGTGTCAACTTGCAATTTAGCTGTAAGGGTTCAGAAGCCCTTAAGTAAGAACCCTATAGATTTTCAACCAAATCGGTAAATTGTATTCAGAGGTAGAGCGAAAGCTTAGTTGATTAATTGGAGCAGAGAAGTAAATTGCCGGTAATTCACAATCGTCGATTTAAAAAAAAATAATAATATATTGAAACCATAAAAGTGCTCAACTGTTTGAAACATGATCTATGAAAGTATTTTCTAGCAGCAGTTAACATTTTTATAATCAAGGCAGAAAAGAGGAGGGTCGGGTTTAAATTGGTTTGGCACCCTTCTTGAAACTCGCAACTTATTCATAAGTTAGAAAACAATTATTACTTTACAGGCAAAAGTGGGAGGGAATTGAATTAAGAAGTTAGGGACATGGCAGAATACTAAGTGAGGATGGTCTGAGAAGCAAGAAAAAATGGCAAGGGAGGTCTGAGGAGCAAGTAACAATGGCAAGGGGGTCTGATGAACAAGTAACAATGACAATGGCAAGGGTATGATGAGCAAGTAACAATGACAAGGGGGTCTGATGAACAAGTAACAATGACAATGGCAAGGGTATGATGAGCAAGTAACAATGACAAGGGTATGTGGAACAAGCAACAATGTCAAGGAATCTGAGGAGGAAGTAACAATGATATGGGGGTATGAGGTAGCAAGTAACAATGGCAAGGGGGTCTGAAGAGCAACCAACAATGACAATAAGGAGGATGGTCTAGGAAGCTATAGTGATAACACGAGTTGAGTAGAATGGTGGAGGAGAGGGCGAATGGTGTAGGAGAGGGAGAGCGGTAAGGGATAGGGAGAGAGGGGTGAAAGAAAGGGAAAGTGATGGGAGAGAGAGAGAGTGGTGGGTGAAAGGTAGAATGGTGGAGGAGAGGGCGAATGGTGTGGGAGAGGGTGAGAGGTGATGGATAGGGTGAATGGTGGGGAAGGGAGGGTTACCGCTCCTGGTAAACAATCCTCCAACGCCGAAGTAAAAATTTAAAACAATATACGAGAATAATGGAAGACTGTTGACAACATTCCCTGTAAAAAAAAAAATATATATATATACATTTATCTATAATGTACTTATCTAGTATATAATAGTAACCAGGATAAAAGTTTATTCTTGTTAATAAAGAGCATTTTGAAATGAGTTAACATTAATTTTTTATTTTCTTTTCTTTCTGAACGCTATCAAGTAGTATATCATAAATAAGAGAATTAAATAACGTACTTTATAGAGATCCCTATTTTTGGGTTAAAGGGCTCCCTCGCTTTTGAAACAAACCCTTGAAAATAAGATTTCCCACATACCTATGTAGGTACGAGTAGCTAAATGAATTCAATCAAGAAGAAAGATATCGAAGAGGTTGTGGGTGAGTGTAGATAAGTTATGTATGCTCCTGGAAGTGAGAGCCACTCTCAGGTTCAAGTCAGCCCTAGTCGCTATAGTAGAAAGGACAAGCTTAGTGTTCTCAAAGCCTCCCCTCCCACTAACTCTCTAGGCTTTTTTATTTCTTTTAGGGGTTCCGGCCTCAGGTAAAGACTCTATTTCAGCCGTTCGCCCAGTCGAGAAAGGGGGTATTTTTCGTTTATTATTAGAAAAAAAAAACAATAAAAAAAAAACTTGATACTGATATACTTTCGCATAGCTATACTTTGGCAATTAGTATATATAATAAATAACATGTGGCGCCCCCCACAAGTTTTATTTATTTGTTTTATTATTTTTACCTGCAAAAATTTAATCCTAAAGTGAGAGACGGGTTCCTTAATCTTTTTCTTTGGTTTCTTTGGGTTTCTGCTTCTTGATTTGGCCTGACACAGAGGACAGATGGGAACATTTCGATGAATCTGCTGATGGCACGACAGACGGGACTTCATAGGAGGCGGTTATTGTCGGTAGGGGTTGGGCCAGGTAGGGATGGGAGAGGGTCAGGAGCCTTGCTGGTACTAGGGACCACTCACATGCAAGACGGTTGGAGGGGCGGCTTGAATGCAGAGGTGGACGGATGCAGGTAGCTAGACGGCCGCCAAGTACGTCTCCTCCGAGTAACTTCTGACAAAAAGATCAGGAGTGATGAGGTCTGCCTCCTGTTTGTGGAGCTCCGGGAGCCTCTCGAGGCCCAGTTAGTCCCGCTGTATCCGGTCTATATCGTCCTTCAGAGAACGGTACTTCTCGTGGATCTTCTTGGCCCGATCCAGGGACCGACTCCTTGCTTCCTCTGCCATCTTGATCACATTCTCCATCGCATTGATGTCACCATGTATTTGTCTCAGTACTTCAACATGTGACATTTTTTCTTGCATTAAAAGATTCATTTCTTGTTTATATTCGGAGATACACTTTTCTTCCTTTTCTTTGACTTCAACTTCTTCAATTATTTTACCTCTTAATTTTTCGAGTTGTATCGTTTTCGCACGTATTTCATTTAAGGCATGAAGTTTGGCCATCATATTCCGCTGTTGTTCTTCCTTGTTCAACATTTTATAGGAGTTTATAAATTCTTAAATATTTGAAAAAGTGAAAAATATTAGTAACAATAATGCCAAATCAACACATTAGTTAGGTACTGGACTCACCCCACAAATCAGGCTAAGATCTTGATCTTGACAAGCTGAAGCCATCACTTGTATGTATGGAGCTAATACAAAATCAGCGAAGAGCTAGTTAATTACATTTGCTTCTTATTTTCGCCAACATTTACTTCGTTACTTAAATATAATATTATTACTAATTTTATTATTTTTTTTATTTACGAGAACCAATTCACTAACAACATGAATATATACTGATTGTCTTTTTGTAACATATGTTTTTTAAATTACTTAGAAATAAATGTTATCGATTTAATTAATTAATTAAAAATTAAAAATAATAAAAGTAATAAATAAAACATGTGGAGGCGCCACAAACAGTTTTATACTCTCAACACTGAACACGTTTTTCAAGAACATTCATACCGTTGCTGATTCAGTCACCACAGGTATCGTTAAAATCCGTATCGTCAAAAAACGTTTTGGGGTTCATAGTCTCCAGCGAGAATTCTTGTAATGTGACTCAGTTGGCAGTCTGTGCTCTACCTTTAGAAATACCAACCTGCCAACCACTCTAGCAAAGCTTCCTCACCATTGTTTTGTCTCTACCTTTAGGAATACCAACCTGCCAACCACTCTAGCACAGCTTCCTCACCATTGTTTTGTCTCTACCTTTAGGAATACCAACCTGCCAACCACTCTAGCACAGCTTCCTCACCGTTGTTTTGTCTCTACCTCTTTCTTATCAATTTGTGCATTTGATTGCAGGCTACCATTCTTACACGTGGAACGAGAGCAGCCACACGGAACGAATTCCTGACGAGATCCTCAGTGTCCTGTACGAGGATGGCAAGTGGAGCAAGCCCTACTACGACTGTGGAGGAGGCAACATCTGGATGCTAACCTACACTGTACCTTTCTTTGGATACACCAACGGATCGTACTTCTTCAAGTTGGTACCTAATTATAGCATAGCATTTATGGGATATAGCATCTATTTTAGAGCAGCCACCGTATCTTGATGTAATGGCCCACCACAAAATAGCCTTCAACTAAACACCGCACGGCAAATTAGCCTTAACGATTGTAAGCGGATGAATAATATAATATAATCAGGGCAGTCATTCCGCCCCCGACAATCTTATCAATCTCCTCGCAGATTCTAACCGAGACCGACTGTCAAAAATGACTGCAAACACAAGTAAACAGAGAAATACCAGGATCGAACCTTAACAACCCCACTCAGATGTGAATCTGAACGCGTCTTATCACAAAACCCCGCTACAAATAGACAAAATTATTCCTTTGAACAATTGGATAATATTGACTCTAACTTTGAATGAAATCCCCAAGAAAGTGATTCCCCAGACGACCGATATTATCCACTAGGATTTTTCGAACCAGAAATTCCCCCGATAAAAGAGTAAGTCCGATTTGACCCATTACAGACAAAATTATTTTTTTAAGAAAGCAAGCCTCGGATGAATTCCCAGTTTTGATATGAGCTCACAGAAACAACAAGCCAACTCCCATACATACTTCAATCAGACTTCAATGTAAAGATTTTTTTGATACTGGAAATACGAAGTCCGTTGTCAATCCCGCAATAACTAACACTTTTTTAAGAAAGATATCAAAAAGACCCATTTAAACTCGTAACAGCACACGGCACCGTGTGAACAATTCACTACCATCCCATGTCCAAAACTTTTTAACGTCTCATCATCTTTTATTGTTTATGTGTGCAACATCACCCATCTTCATCTTTGTGGACGGAGCTTGAGATCTGGGAAGTGCTTAAGTGAGGCTGTGGCGGGCCGGGGGCGACCACCGATGGCCACACATTGTTTGACCACGTATGGCGATAGGTGGTCGCCCCAGCCCGTCACACAGGTTTTTTCTGCTCTCGCCAGGAGTTATTATATTATGTATTTAAAATTTTATTTGATCAAATTTCCTAAACGTTTTGGTTTATTCCTAGGGACATGAAAATATTTTTAATAAAATATTTAAAAGCAAGGACGGCGTGCTTAAGTTTATTTTACCTCTTAGATAAAATAAACTAAGAGCCTAGGCCGGGCTACAAACCCGCTATCTTTGGCTCAATAGGCAAGGACGCATACCACTGAGCTACCGGCGCTCCCTTTGAGAACTCCTGCGACTAAAATAAAAATTTTGTAGGAAAGAAATAAAAAATAAAAAAACTGAAGGATGCTCTTTAATTCAAGGAGAAACTGAACAACTAGTACAACTCCTATAAAACATTCCGAAAATCATACTCCCATTTTACCTGACATAAATTTTAAAAATACAAAAAGTATGGTTCCTGTAACCAATTTTGAAACCTTATAAGAAACTCGACAGACACTGACTTGAAACTAATTCTAAAACAATGACTAACAGTAGAAACAGTCGTCGGTGAATCAGAGACTATGTACATACCCAGCAAGAATTAATCAACTACGTTTTCGCCCTCCCTCCAAAGCCAATCGACCATATGAGCTAAAACTCAATATTTGACTTACATCGTGGCTTCCGAATCCTCATGTCTGTTGAATGGACCGTGTCCCTCATTCATCATTAGGGTGGAACGAAAAAATCACCTTTTGATTTTTAATTTGCAATAGCGCGGAAAAGTTGCCTTTTAGTGTAGATAAGATAAATAAAAAATATGAAAAATATTGGAGTACGTCTTGAGGTGCCGCAAGGACCTTAAAGTTTCATAAAAACACGCTTTTTTGGAACTTTTTCAAAGATTTTTGCGTGTCTCGACTATGTGATTTTTAATTTGGAATAGCGCAGAAAAGTTGCCTTTTAGTGTAGATAAGATAAATAAAAAATATGAAAAATATTGGAGTACGTCTTGAGGTGCCGCAAGGACCTTAAAGTTTCATAAAAACACGCTTTTTTGGAACTTTTTCAAAGATTTTTGCGTGTCTCGACTATGTGATTTTTAATTTGGAATAGCGCAGAAAAGTTGCCTTTTAGTGTAGATAAGATAAATAAAAAATATGAAAAATATTGGAGTACGTCTTGAGGTGCCGCAAGGACCTTAAAGTTTCATAAAAATACACTTTTTTGGAACTTTTTCAAAGATTTTTGCGTGTCTCGACTATGTGATTTTTAATTTGGAATAGCGCAGAAAAGTTGCCTTTTAGTGTAGATAAGATAAATTAAAAATATGAAAAATATTGGAGTACGCCTTGAGGTGCCGCAAGGACCAGTTTAATGTGGCAATGAAGTAGAAACAAACATTTGGCAGCTGTAACATTTGTAATCATTAAGGATACAGAAGTAAGAAATACAAAGTTTGACATTACAAAATATATATTTTTTTTATTATATTTTATAATTAATAATTTTTTCCAATTCTAATGCTTATTCTATTACTATGTATTTAAAACCATCTTTTGTATATGTACGAGAAATTCATAAAAAATAATTTATCAAAGTTTAAAATTTTTCAATTTTTTTACAAACTTTAAGCTCTTTGCGGCACCTCAAGATGTTGTAGTATTGCAAACAAATTTTTTTTTATTCTTTTTGAAGTTAAAAGGCAACGTTTCTCCACTATTACCAAACTAATAACTAAAAAAAATTTTAAAAGGCCATTTTCGTTCCACCCTATTGACCATATCCTATTGAGTTTCTCATCCCACAACACCAGAAACTTCTCCCATTTGTTGATCAATATATTTTTTCATTAGAACTGTAGTGGCCATGCCCGTAATATTAATTATTGATTTTTCAAATATGACATGGTTGTTATTTAAAAAAGGTTAGTATTATTTTCTGTGAAAAAAATATTCACGAAAATAAAAATAACATTTGCGTTATTAAAACTAATACAGAGTAGTTTATTAGTTCGTTAAGTTAACAAGAACGCTACTGGATGCTAATTATTTGTTAGTTTACTATTGGCTTTTGATATAAAAATAACACAATTGGGGATAAATCAGCATTTTTCCAAAATACAAAAAAATTATTTCAATCAGTCGGAATGATTGGATATCCCATTTTGAGCGGTCTGTATAGATTCTTTAAGTAGGTGAATTTGCGCTCAACTAATGTCATATTGAAAAAAGTGAGCGATTATCTATTTTTCGCATCCATTGTAACCTCCAAACATCAGCTTTTTCGAATAATTAAGGCAAAAATAATCGTCATTATCTGGAAGGTAGTCCAGAAAGGATTTACTCTTTACAACGATCTTTCATGGTTGAAATAGTATTCCGTCTGGTGTAGAGAATACTGAGAAGGAAGATGTCACTTTTGAACCCCCTACATTCTGGTCCATTATTGAAGGAAGAAAGGTTTTAGGCATGTTGCCAGACCTACTAAAGGTACACTCTCCAACTTTCAGCCAAAATTGGCATTTTTTTTTTTTTCAAGCTGCCCCACTTGACATTTTCCTCGTTTATTTTAACAGAGCCCCACCCCATAGCTTGCCCTCAACCGAAAAGGAAGACATTTTAGGTTGGCAGAGTGAAGGCAGTAGGCGCGCCGCCATGGAAGCAACACTCCTTTCCTCACTCCACCATAACTCTCGCACATCTATTAGCCCTCTACATTGGCGTATTACTTCACCAACTACACGAAGTACCTTTAGGCGAATTTATGTAATCGGACAAAAAGTTCTATGTAGAGTTTTCATTGAAATTTCTTGTTTTCCGACCCCTTGATTCCAAAAATGAAAAACAAATGTCCTGTCTGTTTGTATGTGGGTTTATCTGTATGCCTGTGAATACGATAACTTCCCTAGTAGTGAATGTATTGACACGAAATTTAGGGTTGGGATCAGATCCCACGCAGACTTTATGTATATTGAACAGCAGAGGGGAGCGGTATATAGTGAAGAGGAGAGGAGAGCGGAGAGTGAGTAGAGCTGAACGGTGTGTGATGTACATAAAGAGGAGAGGAGAGCGGAGAGTGTGTAGAGCTGAACGGTGTGTGATGTATATAAAGTGAAGAGGAGAGCGGAGAGTGAGTAGAGCTGAACGGTGTGTGATGTACATAAAGAGGAGAGGAGAGCGGAGAGTGTGTAAAGCTGAACGGTGTGTGATGTACATAAAGAGGAGAGGAGAGCGGAGAGTGTGTAGAGCTGAACGGTGTGTGATGTATATAAAGTGAAGAGAAGAGCGGAGAGTGAGTAGAGCTGAACGGTGTGTGATGTATATAAAGAGGAGAGGAGAGCGGAGAGTGTGTAGAGATGAACGGTGTGTGATGTACATAAAGAGGAGAGGAGAGCGGAGAGTGTGTAGAGCTGAACGGTGTGAGGTGTATATAAAGAGGAGAGGAGAGCGGAGAGTGTGTAGAGCTGAACGGTGTGTGATGTATATAAAGAGGAGAGGAGAATGGAGAGTGTGTAGAGCTGAACGGTGTGTGGTGTATATAAAGAGGAGAGGAGAGCGGAGAGTGTGTAGAGCTGAACGGTGTGTGATGTATATAAAGAGGAGAGGAGAACGGAGAGTGTGTAGAGCTGAACGGTGTGTGGTGTATATAAAGAGGAGAGGAGAGCGGAGAGTGTGTAGAGCTGAACGGTGTGTGATGTATATAAAGTGAAGAGAAGAGCGGAGAGTGAGTAGAGCTGAACGGTGTGTGATGTATATAAAGAGGAGAGGAGAGCGGAGAGTGTGTAGAGATGAACGGTGTGTGATGTACATAAAGAGGAGAGGAGAGCGGAGAGTGTGTAGAGCGGAACGGTGTGAGGTGTATATAAAGAGGAGAGGAGAGCGGAGAGTGTGTAGAGCTGAACGGTGTGTGATGTATATAAAGAGGAGAGGAGAATGGAGAGTGTGTAGAGCTGAACGGTGTGTGGTGTATATAAAGAGGAGAGGAGAGCGGAGAGTGTGTAGAGCTGAACGGTGTGTGATGTATATAAAGAGGAGAGGAGAACGGAGAGTCTGTAGAGCTGAACGGTGTGTGGTGTATATAAAGAGGAGAGGAGAGCGGAGAGTGTGTAGAGCTGAACGGTGTGTGATGTATATAAAGTGAAGAGAAGAGCGGAGAGTGAGTAGAGCTGAACGGTGTGTGATGTATATAAAGAGGAGAGGAGAGCGGAGAGTGTGTAGAGCTGAACGGTGTGTGATGTACATAAAGAGGAGAGGAGAGCGGAGAGTGTGTAGAGCTGAACGGTGTGTGGTGTATATAAAGAGGAGAGGAGAGCGGAGAGTGTGTAGAGCTGAACGGTGTGTGATGTATATAAAGAGGAGAGGAGAACGGAGAGTGTGTAGAGCTGAACGGTGTGTGATGTATATAAAGAGGAGAGGAGAGCGGAGAGTGAGTAGAGCTACTGCCAATTTCGTTCTCATTTATTTAAAAATAAATAACACTTTTGTAACCATTAATTTATGTAAATTTTGCTATAAGAAGATTGAAAAAGGTATATTAAAAATGCCGTTGAGAACAAAAAAGTAATTTATTGACCAAACATATTTAATATAAAATATATATTACTACAGTAAACCCTGGTTTTTATGAACTCTGTTATAACGAACCCCCGTTTATTACGTACTTTTCAGAGATAGCCTAATTCCGTTCTTAATCTAATCATTTTTTTTTCATCACTTACGTACGATAAGCGACGAAATCCCAGATGTTTTAAAAATACATAAACATAGATTTTTCCCCACTTCTATTTGGTTTCGCATTCCGCCGAAATTAAATGTGTGGCAAGCCGAGATGATATTTTTCTGGTCCAACATCTCTTAAGAAACCATTCAAACCTCACCTGTCGACCCAATACTAACCTTGCTCCAATCCTGTCAAAGTAGAGGATTTGATCAGTATCTACTGGTAAGTTTTACAAATATAATGAGTTTTGAGGGTACAAACCTAATTAAGCCTGCATTAAAGCAAACCTCAATTTAAGTAAATATGTATTACATATGTACAAATAAAAAACTCATTCCCAAATAAAGCTAAGTACTGAAATTTAATCTTCTATTCTAAACGCTAATTTTCCGGTTCATTCAAATTCACTTTAACGAAGGTTTGATGTGTCAACATTTGATTTTAATAGCAAAATTTTACATTGTACAAACATAAGAACTTTTATTTATTATTTATTTTTTATTTTTTATTTACAACTGTATAAAAATAAATACAACAAGCAAATGTGCTAATAGACAGATAATGGCAATGTCAAGAGGGGAGAAATCACCCAGTGGTGACACTCCCTAGTTACTGATTTCCTCTCATTTGTAACTAATCACTGTCACTGCTGCTGCTAAGGAGGTCTCTAGGCCATTGACGCTTAAGCCGTCGTTGGGCAGTATGGTAGAATGGAGGGCACGGACTAGAGGATTATCGTGGGAACTAAGAAGGGAAAATAATTTTTTATACTTGAACTTAGCAACTTCGGTAACAAAAGGTACGTTAAGGTCAGTGTGGAGAGTTTTGTTGGAGACATAATAAGGAGCATTGGCTATTTTACGAAGGATTTTGGATTGAAAGGATTGGATTTGCTGGAAATTGGAACTCTTGGCAGAACCCCTGAGTTCAAGTCCGTAAGTCCACATAGGTTTGAGTAATGCGTTGTATATAAGTCGTTTTGTTTTCAAAGTTAATTTGGATGTCTTGTCTTGTAGTCTTAGTAAAAGTTTATAATGTCTGTTCAATCTTATGTGAGGATTCGAAGTTAGTCGTTTGTCGAGTATGTGGCCTAGAAAGCGGACTTCGTTTTTTAAAGGGATGGGATTTTTGTTAAGGTACACTGGAGGGTAGATATATTTTCGACGAAGGGTGAAGACGATGTGAACTGATTTCGTGTCGTTCACATCCACTCTCCACCTTTTGTACCAGGGCTGTAGGGTTATCAGGTGTTCTTGGAGGTGTCTGGATGATAAGACTGGGTCGGGATGAGGAGGGAGGATAGCAATATCATCTACAAAGGTGTGGAGTTGTGTTGATGGGTGGGGATATCAGCTGTGTATATTGTGTAAAGTATAGGACCCTGGATACTACCTTGTGGAACGCCAGCACAAGACGTTTTATAATATATATTTTATTAATTATTGATCTATTAATTCAAAATTAAGTCATAATAAATATTTACCCAACTTAATGATATAACATTTTTCTAAAGCTAACAATAAAATTATTCTTTTGAATAGTATCACACATAATAAATTATTTAAAATTCCATTTTTAACTTAACAAACAGTATTCTTTTCTTGGGAGGAAAATGAGCTTAGAACTGACGGTTTCATCTTGGAGATGTTAACGAGCCGAGATAATATGCTCTTGTGGGATTTTAGAGATCACAATGATTGTGATAATAATTAATTTTAGAAAAACTACCTGAGAAAACGCTTGAAGAGTACGGCTTGTTTATTACATCAGACAGAAGAAGTATGCAAAAATAAAAAAAAGGGAAAAAACCAAGTAACAAAAAAAAAAAAAAAAAAAAATTTGTTTTTGTTTGTAATATTGGGTTATGTGAATATAATGTAGCAGTTAGTATTAGCAAAAGTAATAATTGCTACTCAACAATTGTGAGTAGCTAAAACTTTGTTTATAATCAATAGCTGTAATAACACTGTTCGACAAGGGTAAATTTTCTTATATGAAAATACGTTTTTCTGAAGAACTTTCCTTTTTGGAAATTCAAATCTGAAATCAGAAATTCGCTATCAGACATAGTTTTTTATTTATACGAGAATATTTGTCTAATTTAACTGAAATTTTTAAGTCCGGGATAAAGATAACAACAGTTGGCAACAATGAATTTTGTCTTTCATTTGTTTTCGTATTCACGGTTAAACATCCCGTCGCAAATAGATTTACGTTAGTTAATAAGGAAGTTATTCGTGAGAGTAGAGACTAACAGCTACAATCTTAGTGCCATCGTAATCGGAAGAGCAGTGGGCTGGTTGAGCAAAATTGACTGTTACG
Source organism: Aradus depressus (assembly GCA_963662175.1). Taxonomy (NCBI): domain Eukaryota; kingdom Metazoa; phylum Arthropoda; class Insecta; order Hemiptera; family Aradidae; genus Aradus; species Aradus depressus. The sequence continues at coordinate 9,294,831 of OY759218.1, forward strand.
AACGTCTCCTGTTCCTGAGCAAGCAGCCTTCAGACCTACCGGCCTACAACTGGGTGACTCAACTCCGGAATATCCTAACCTCTGTAGGCTATTCATGGTTATGGGATACTCAGGACCCTGATCTTATCAGCAGGCATAAGAAAAAGATTGTGAGTCGATTTGAAGAAAGGAGCCGCGATAGAGACATTCAGCACATCCTCGAATCTAACTATAACCTCACATACAAGGATATTTACTGCTACAACGTCTACATAAAGCTGAGGACAAATATCGAGAGGACGAGAGTGTTGGCTCAGATACGGCTGTGTAGAGAAAGCCTGTCAAGAGTGACGGTGGGAGGAATGACCTACCTCTTCAACAGGGAAGACAGCTGTAGTGTCTGCAACGAAGACCGACCGGACGACATCCACCACTTCTTCATGGAGTGTCCAGCCTTCAGCCAACTAAGAAAAAAGTACCTGGTAGAAGCACTAAAGAGCCCGCAACCTCACAAGACCCTTTTCAACATTACAAACAACCAAAACCTCAATAATATTATACTATACATAGTAAGGGCGCTAAAAATTAGAGGACATTGAAGTATTCAAATAAAATAGGTACCATTTTTATTTTTGTTTTAATTCGTTAATTAACAGTTAGGTTCTATATTACTTTGTATTTTATTATTATTATTATTTTCTATTTTCATTTATTTGTACTTTTTTTAAACTGAATAATGTATATATCAGGCCTAACCCTGAGCCTAAAAGATGCATTTCTTAAAGGCTAATAAAGAATTGAATTGAATTGAATAATAAGGAAGTTATTGTTAAACTATTAAAAATTGAATTTTTAAGCGTGTTAAACTAGCAAATGTAGATGATAGAGACCTTCCATATCATGTGAGTAAACATACATACTATATTTATATATATTTATGTTTTAACTACAGTATATTATTCTGACACCTGTAGTATATGAAATATGTACAACTTTCCATATTTTTCTTTTACTGAAATCTCTTAGAAGAGCGTGGTCTTGTTTAAGAATGTAACGCAAAACTTTCTGGGAAGAAAACGAGCTAACAACTACGAACAACTGGTTCAAGAAATGATAAATGCATACAGAGATTTAGGATGTAACATGTCTTTAAAAGGCATTTCCTGGACTCACATCTACATTATTTTCCTGAAAACTGCAGTGGTGTTTCCGATGAACATGGTGAAAGGTTCCATAAAGATATAATTACCATGGAAAAGCGGTATGAAGGGAAATTGATGCCTGCAATGCTTGCTGACTACTGCTGGAATATTATTCGAGACTGCAAAATTGAACACCAGAGAAAAAAATTAGCCTTTTAAATTCTTGGGTAAAAGATGATTTTTTTCATATTTTTCAATCTTAAATAAGTTTTTTATACAATATATGATGATAATTTATGGGCTCCTTCATGTTTTTGTTTTATACTGTCTAAAATGTTTCTAAATAATTTTATAAGTGAATATAAAATATTGATAGTTGCATGTTTTGCTTTTATAAATACACAGCGTGGAAATAAGAAGTGTAACAATTTTGAAAAAACTGAAATTGCATATAACTTCAAAACTATGTCTGACACAGAGAAACTAATTACAGATTTGAATCCAGGAGGCAGTTTCGCATAAGAATCAACAATGATACGCCCAGAAAAATGAATTAAATTTTTCTTTGTTGAACAGTGTTATTATTCCAACAGATATTGTAGGCTTATGTATAAAGCTTCTGTGACGAGGGACCATAGAGATGCAGCTAACCTGACATGTCAGTATTTTGATAATTATAATATAATGATGACTGGAATGTTAATTAAATGGTAATATTAATTACATTTTGTAATTGAATCTGCGAAAATGTGTAAATACTAACCTGTCTTGGACGGAGCTCGCACATTGAATATCTGTTTCCTTTTTGGAGATTTTCGATCCTATCTTGTTCGACAAGATTTAATAATGTAGGAAACATCCCAGTAAAATTTTACTGTCGACTAATTTACCGGGACTTCAAATCAAGTGGAATTTCCGAGCTGACCCGTTTTTTTTATATTTAAGTGCGTCACCATCCTCAGTTTTTTTAAATTTTTTAGAATAAAATTTGCTATAATTAACGCTACTACTAGCCAGAATCAAATCTAAGATTTTCTCAATTTTTTGTTGAAAAACTGTCATTTTTTTTCGTACACCCATTTACAATATATCCTAAATGAACGGACCCTGCTTGGTCATGCTTTAGATTTCATAGCACGCAATGTGCGTTTTGATATCAAACTGAACTGATATGATTGTTTTTCTTTTACAGAGGAACCAGTGGGATCGACATAGACTTGAGAAGGGTGGACATAGACCAGTGTCCATTGCCCCCTCACTCCACTCAGCTCAACATATTCGCAGCTTCAGACAAGTGCAAGAAGCATACCACGCAAGTGAGTAGTTAATGAGGGCGGAGACGCGCTGCCCGCGGAGCAAAATAGAGGCACTCTGTTCGCTTGATCCAGCCACATTTAATGATTCTGTCAGATTTCCATAAAATTTAACATGTTTGAATGAAACTATGTTTCACCGTAGTTTCATGTTGACCGTCTCCAATGTTAGGAAGATGACCCTTCTAAACTGCATTAGCCTACATTATACACAAAATATTATCAGGCTCTGTACGGCAAGAAGAGTTTGGAAGGGTGACAACTTTTGTTTTTACCCAATAAACAAATTTAGACTTAAATTTTTATTGAAATAGAGAAGGATCACATCTAAGGATCTATTCCGGATCAGTGTGTCTGTTTTTCCTACCTACATATCAGATTCTATCCCCACAAAAACAAATTACAATTGGTTGTAAAATTCTGGCAAGTAATGTTCATGATTGAACACAATGAAAATATTTTTGATTAGGTCATGAACATAAGCGGTATCTTGTAAAATCTAATTTTTTTATTTATTATCCATATTTACAATCGTTACAGACCATATTTGTTTTCGATGTCCCTAGAGACGCTCATATTTCGCCCTGGTACTCCGAGTTGAAATGGCTCAAACCCTCCTGCCGCCGAAACTACCTCCTAGGCTCCTTCCTCTTCCTAATGCTTAAATCCAAAGAACCATACTACCTTTACCAAATGTTTCAATTCCAGTCCTCGGTTCACCAGAGGCACACTAGATCCCGTCCTTCAGACCTCTTCATCCCCTCCCATCGCTCCTCAGCCTTCCACAATTCATTCCTTGTCCAGGCCTCCTCTCTTTGGAACTCCCTGCCTCCCCCAATCCGTCACTCTCCTTCTGTGGCTTCCTTCAAATCCTCACTATTCCAATTCCTCTTCACCAAACAATCCACTCCTCTTTGATCTCTCCCCCGTATTCCCTAATTCGTCAACCTTAATTATCTAATCATTCAAATTACTTTCCCCCCCCCCCCTTTTTTTTTTTTCTATCTCTTTCTTGTCTTTGTCATTCTCTAGTTTTATTATATTTTTTTATCATATTTTCTAAATTATTCGTTCATAATCAATAATATTCATTTTTGGCTCATTTACACATTAATATATTTTTATTATGCATTTATTTATTTTTTATCTTATCTTATTTTCTGCTTTAAATGAATTTTATTTTTAACCTTGGCTGGGCATCCTTCCTTCTCTTTTGTAATCAACCACCGTACTATGCTCGGTCGATTTATATTTATATTTATATATATTATCAATTTTATCTCTTTCTTAGTTGTATGGATTTGCTTTTTTTCTTTTTTACTTATTCTCTTTTATTTTTGTAGATACTTTTTTCATCATATAGAAGCTGTTAATTTTATGTTTTTTCCTCTTTTTTTTATTTCCTGTTTATCTATTTTTTAGTTGTATAATTTTTTTCCAATGTAGCACTAATTTTTATTTACCTACCTATCTTTTTATTTCTTTGTTCTGATACTATATACCATTGTTTCATTTTCATCACTCTCTGTATGTGTTTATTCTTAGGGGACCTCGGTCCCAGAATAATAAAATTTATTTTCATTTCATTTTCATAAGTAAATTTCTTGACAATAGTTAATGGAACAATTTATGTATAATGATAACTAAATACAATAGAGAAAAAAAGTAAAAATAAAATAAATAATAATAATAAAAGATATGGCACTAACAACTAAGAGTATGCCATGTAATATGCAATAAGTAAGACTGAGATATGCATTTAAATAAGTTGAGAGGGGGAGAGCAAGACTCATCAACGGGGTCCATTCATCAGAGGAATACTTAGGTAGTAGAGGGGGGAGTCGTTCCATCAGACTAAATCGATACAAGGGAGCCTCGTTATGTTAACGGTGTTACAGCAACTAACCAATTACTAGAAACTAGATATATGGCTTGTATGCACTGACAAGTAAGAGTATGTCATGTAATATGCAATAAATAAGGCTGAGATATGCATTTAAATATAAGTAGACTTAAAGAGGTCAACAAAATTAATTATCCCTAAAAAATTATCGTTACTTGAATTAATATTTCTTGCCTCTTAACCATTTTTAATGTTTTATAGAATATTTTATAGTTTTAAGAACTTTTTATTGCTTCTTTCAACAATTATTGTTGCGATCATTTTTTAGGGATATTTCATTATTCTGAAGTTTCGGCCTCTATGAGCTTGTTCATACATCGCAGAAACGATCACCAATAATTAATCATAATTGCGGCGAAAAGTGATTTTTCAACTGTAAATAGGCCATCTATTAACACGTACATTTGGCCATGTCCATATTATACTGCAATCCCTATGGACATGGCCAAATGTACTTGTTAATAGATGGCCTATTTACAGTGAAAAATGACTTTTACAACAATTATGATTAACGTGATCGTTTCTGTGATGTATGAAAAGAGAAGCCGAAACGTCAAAATGATGAAATAAATAAAATATAGTAGACCTAAAGAGGCCAACAAAATTAATTATTCCTTAAATATTCACAACTTCTAAACCACTACTGGATCTTTTTTTTTTAAATTTACAAACAGACATTTACATCTCTATAAAGAATATATACTACCAGCAAATGTGCTAAGGATAAAAAATGGCGATATCAAGTGAGGAAAAATCACCCAATGATAGACACTCAGTGTGTAACTGAGTTGCCCACATTTATGGCTTATCCTATATATGATCTAAGAAGGCTAAGAAGATCATTGACGGCGTTCGGCAAGTGTGGCAGAAGAGAGACACGGATTAGAGGATTAATGTGGATACTAAAGGAGAAAAATGATTCTTTGTATCTGGATTTAGCTAATTCTGTAACAAAGGGAATATCAAGATCACTGGGAAGGATTTTGTTGGAGGTGTAATAAAGAGCATTGTATGAAGGATTTTAGAATGCAAAATAAAAAAGAATTTAAAAAAAATGTTACGGTGAAAATTTCCCTTGGTACATTGTAAAAAGAATTCGAGGTTAAACCTAAGTCTATCTAAGTGCTAACAGTTGTCGGTTTGCAAATCAAGACCCCTCAAAACAAATTCAGTTCAAAAGCATGAAGACGACATATACAATATTTGGCGCACATAAAAACAAACTATGATATAAAACATGTCAGCACGTTCATAAAAATTGTACCCACGAGACGGGGAGGGAGGGCTTCTCCTTGGTGGCAAACCGGCATGTAAGATGGTCCAGTTCGTTGCTCACTCTGTCAAAGTTAGTGCCGTTTCTCGAGAGCATGGTTCTCGACCATCTCCAACGAGGAAGGTCTCGGAGGGGGGATATGAGGCCTTCTTCAAGTGGACCATCTTCGTCTCTGAGCATGTAAATATGCTGAGTTATACCTTATAAGCGAAGACTCCGTCATTTCTAGAAGCGATGACGCAGAACGCTCCGGCGATGTCCTCTCCAGTAGTGTCGAAGGATGGGGCGGCGGAGACTCGTTCCGGGGGCAGATTACTCATGGGTTTGGGTTGCAGAATGAAGTAGCTGTTGCAGTGGGCGAGCTGGTGTCGGACCATGTTCCGTCCGTCAGAGCTCTGTTAAAACAACATTTCATTTTAACTCATTTTTTTCAACTTATCATATGAGGATTTTCAGTTTATTTATTTTTCAACTTCATTTTATTTTTTTATTTCTTAACTATTGAATTATGTCACTTTGCTTTAAGCTTAACTGATCGTTGTTCAATTTATTTTTTATCTTTGTTTATTTTATTTTCCTTTATCAAATTTAGATAAAGGTGGTGTTCCGTACAACCCTCCCCTCCCCCCCCCCCCCCCCACTCACTTCTATTTTTTTTTTGTTTTTTTTTCTATCTGCACTCCGGTAGGTGCAGGTTCTCGGACAGTATTGATCAATCATTCCAGAAAAGTAATTCGCGCTCTCTTATCCGTTAGCACTCTAAAAGATTATCTTTTGTTTTTTCTTATCTCTCCCTTAATTTAATATGGTTGTAAATTGGACGAAAACTAATCACAGTAAACTAATAGCCTGGACATCTGGAAGGGAGCCAGCGCATGGTCCAATACATAATTCCTTTCTCGATAGGTAAATCACTGAATCATTTAAGAAAACATTTTCTTGGAAATATTTTTTTTGTCGTATCCCTAGTTTAAATTTTAAACTCCCGCTTAGATTATTTTTTTCCTGCACTTCTTCGCTCTGACAATATTTAGATTGTTCCCGATTTCAAGCCTCTTCCTCAGGTCACTGTGACCTGAAGGAAAGACATGGAATATTGTCGGAACTCTGGAAGAAGAGCTAGAAAAAAATGAATGCCCAACAGCATCCCAGAGAATCCTATGAAACATAGTCCCACTTAACCGGCGGTACCCTGGTCCGTAAAAAAGAAAGTCGGTTAAAATCAGAGTCTACTGTAGCTGTAAAGTATTGAGAGACAAATAAATTTAAAAAAGTGAAAAAAAAAGTTGAAAGCTAATGAAAAATGTATAATTAAAATTGTTTCAGTGAGGAACTGTTACTCCACAGAACTAATTTGATTAAATCAATTGGCTTGCATGTTCAATACCTCATGAATCTAACAACGAAACATCTACATACTCTCAATTTAGCCATGATTTAAATTAATCTCTACCAACACATCGAGATTTCAGTTAATGAAAAATTTTAATACCGTGTGAGGCAGCTTGGGTTCCAACAGGACGAACGATGATTAGAGAGAGTACCTCTGGCTGCTATTTTTGGACTGGCATCATATCGTGGAAACGCCAGACTAATGAATCGTCTGCGATTGACGTGAAGTAGAATACAGTGAGTCAATCAGCAGACGCCATAGGGGTCGCTATGAACACTGTGTGAAGATATCGATCTAGACTGTGGAAAAGTGTCATCTACGAAGACCACCAGTCTGCTGGACCAGAATCTGGAGACCAAACGGTTCTGGAACAATACACGAAGGAACAGGGACCTGCTCACCTAAGTCAGGGAGGCGGACTTGCTCACCAAGAACCGGGTGGCGGACTTGCTCACAGGTGTCATCAACATCAGGTTGCAAGTCCAGATTCTGGTCCAGCAGACTGATGGTCTTCGTAGATGACACTTCCCCACAGTCTAGATCGATATCTTCACACAGTGTTCGTAGCGACCCCAAGGGCGGCTGTTGATTGGCTCACTATATTCTACTTCGCACGTCGATCGTGATTCGCACAGACGATTCATTAGTATGGTGTTTCCACGATATGCCAGTCCAATTATTATTATTCCTCATTAAATTATTGAAGATAGGACGACATAATTAGAAAGAAGACGGAATTATCCAAGTTGTGAAAAAGATGTCAGTCCTATAGCCACTATGCAAGTTAGCGGAAACTTTTCAAATTAAAATTAATCAACTCGTCTGTAGAGTAGTCCTATATCCACAATGCAAGTGAGCGGAAACTTTTCAAATTAAAATTAATCAACTCTTCTGTAGAGTCAGGCATAAAGGATAAGGGCTTAAGAAGGCACTGCTAATCACCCTTCTTGCAGGTGGTGGCGGCGGGGCTTGGAACTCATCTCTAATGCATGCTGTGTGCTCTGAGAGTAAGCTATAAGGTAAAAAAGACCAAAATCAAAAAAGTACAGTAAAAAGTAAAATCCATTTTCTGGAACCTAGCGTTTTTTTTGTTGTTTTTTTTCTGAAAAATGCATTCAGTAAAATGTCGATTTAGAAGTGTGGAAATTCATTAATATTATTGTGAAAAAGGCTTTCTGTGGTCATTTGGCAAAAAAACAATTCTATCAGGAAACCCAACTAGCCATTTTGTAGATTTATTTGCCCTGAAGAGTATGATATTTTGTGAGTTCAGATAAGTCTACGGCCGGTCAAGTATTAAAGGGTGAACCGAAGAGATAATAGGGACGTTTGTATTAGTATGATATAGTTGTGGGGGTTCTTCATTACAGCGGGTCCCTCATCCGCCGATGTCGATACATTCATTACATCGGCAATTATTGGGGTTCTGAACACACACATAAAATTTCACGTTGAAACATTCATACTATCGGGAGTTATCGTGTTCACAGACACACATACAGACGTAAACTTATCTTTAATTTTTGGTATGGGGGGGTGGGACAACATGAAGTTCTAGTGAAAACTTAACATGGAATTCCTGACCGATTGCATAACTTCCCCTATACTTCGTAAAGCTGGGCAAGTAAAATCATAACTCAATATATTTTTTGCAAAGATAGAGGTGATGACAGAGGATACGTGAAAGTACATATTTTCTATAGGGGGGGAAATAATCTACAAAATTACTAGCTGAGTTTTCTGATTAAAACTTTTTCTCTGAGATTTTTTTTGCATCTAATCACATCCTTTTCAACACAATCCTAAAATCAATTCTTTATTCTACAAATATGAGACTTTTTGAGTGACGTCTTCTTTTGCCCTAACCGGCTGACACACAACGTATATCATGGCGAATTTTTTTTTATACATTCCTTTTCGCATAAGAGAACAAAAAAAACCTCGCTTAAGGTACTAACTTTTATATTTCTCGAGAAAATTTAATTCAAAGTACTGATCTGAGAGAAAATTTACTAAGAAAGCCTGGGTCCGCATTGATTACCTCGGCCCCATTAATAATCCACATTTTCCGGTTATTAGACTCTGAACTTCCAATTGAATTGAGTGTTTCTCAGGAAAAGCCACAACCACCGAGGTCACCAGCAAGATTTTAGAAATGTTTTCTTTTGGACTTCCTACTGTCATCCCACCTGATTTTTGAACAGTAGAAGGGAAGTGAAATCACAACAGGCGGGATGCGAGCCATATGGTCCTTGGTCAGAATGTCCGCCACCCGGTCCTTGGTGAGCAAGTCCGCCACCAAGTCCTTGGTGAGCAAGTCCGCCACCCAGTCCTTGGTCAGAATGTCCGCCACCCGGTCCTTGGTGAGCAAGTCCGCCACCCGGTTCTTGATGAGCAAGTCCGCTACCCGGTCCATGGTGAGCAAGTCCGCCACCAAGTCCGCCATCCGGTTCTTGATGAGCAAGTCCGCTACCCGGTCCTTGGTGAGCAAGTCCGCTACCCGGTCCATGATGAGCAAGTCCGCCACCCAGTCCATGGTGAGCAAGTCCACCAACCGGTCCTTGGTGAGCAAGTCCGCCATCCGGTTCTTGATGAGCATGTCCGCTACCCGGTCCTTGTCTAGCAAGTCCGCCACCCGGTCCTTGGTGTGCAAGTCCACCACAAAGTCTTTGGTGAGCAAGTCCTCCAACCGGTCCTTGGTGAGCAGGTCCGCCACCCGGTCCATGGTGAGCAAGTCCACCAACCGGTACTTGGTGAGCAAGTCTGCCAACCGGTCCTTGGTGAGCAAGTCCTTCAACCGGTCCTTGGTGAGCAAGTCCGCCACCCGGTCCTTGTCTAGCAAGTCTGCCACCCGGTCCTTGGTGTGCAAGTCCGCCACCAAGTCCTTGGTGAGCTAGTCCGCCACCAAGTCCTTGGTGAGCTAGTCCGCCAACCGGACTTGTTCTTAAAATAGAGATGCAGTTTTGTCAAGATATTAGAAAAGGAGACGTAATTATATACATTACTTGGACACAAGAATGTCAGCAACCAGGAAAAATATGGTTGTCCTAAAGTCGAAACCTTACCCCCTATTTCAGGATCGGAGTGCCTCTTACATCGTAAATACCAACTCTTGAGTACTCATCATCGGAATCACATATGTAGAGACTGAACTATAACAAATAATGGATTTATTGCACTACGTTTACACACACTAAATAAAATAAAAAAGGACAAATAATTAAAATACTGTGAGGTAATATATGTAATAAATTAATAAAAAAAAAAAAAAAAAAAATTGAAAAAATGTTTTCTCATTTCACTATCCCCGTATATAATAAGGTAAAAAAAAGGTTGGAGATCAGTGAAGTGACGTCATATTGTTATAAAGTTAAACTGAGGACAGCAAGGAGAATGTTATGAAAGACAGTGTTAATGTTATAGTTTGGTGAGATAAAATATCACATGATGCGTAAGAGGGAAGATAAGAAGGGAAGTGCGCGGACCCCCACCGCCGTCTTGTGGAGGTTGGTTGAGGAGGGACACCATTTTGAAATATTAAAATGTTAACACTCTCTAAAGGCATTCAGGTCTCACTGTGTGTTATCTGTAGAAATATTCGAGGAGATAGTGGATAAAAACTTTAAATCTGTAGAAATCTTGAAAATATTGAATTATTGGCTGTTAGATGGGTCACACATGTGGTGACGTCATTGGACCCTGAACAACAAGTTAAAATAAGAGGGGAGAATTGAAAAATTTTAATGAGGGGGTTTGAGTGAGAGTTGAATTTTGAGATGGGGAAATGTCACCAAGATGAGTAAACGGGATTTGCCAAAACTAAAGAATTATATACACTTTTTTCTTCTGTTGTCACTCACAGAAAATCACAATAGCAGATGACGTTTTTGTTAACTTATATAAGTTTGGTTGAGGTTTTTCAACTAATGAGTAAGCAGAGAGAGGTTTAAACGAATATAATCTACAGTATTTGCTTTACCAATAATACAAGGACTAAGAACATAACAGTTTCTTTCTATTTTCAACAGTTTCTTCCAATTTTCAACAGTTTCTTTCTATTTTCAACAGTTTCTTTGTATTTTCAACAGTTTCTTCCTATTTTCAACAGTTTCTTTCTATTGTCAACAGTGTCTTCCAATTTTCAACAGTTTCTTTCTATTTTCAACAGTTTCTTCCTATTTTCAACAGTTTCTTCCTATTTTCAACAGTTTCTTCCTATTTTCAACAGTTTCTTCCTATTTTCAATAGTTTCTTCCTATTTTCCTTTGCAAAATGTAGAGTTTTGCTATCAAAACATGATAAAACAAAAATAATTTCAATTTTCAATGTGAGCAACTTTTTTTGTGGTTTATTTCATGAAGATAAGTTTCATGGGTGTGAGGCGGGAGGATAGGATGGGATGGTTTGTGCTTTGTGCTGCTCAGATCTCTCTCCCCGTATCTCATCTATCTACCTCACTTCTTTCATCTACTAGATCCTCCATCATATTTTTTGCTTAGGCTTCCTCTTCCTCCGACTAAAGAGACGAGTCTTTAGTGTTATCGTTCTAGCAGACTTCATTAAATTATCCCTCCTCAAATAGTTCTGGAATTATCTATATTGAAAACGTTGAAATGGAAGGCATATGTCTGATCCGAATTCATACCTCAACGGCTGGTTTGATTTTCATGACTTTTTAAAATTAGCATTCTTATAAGCCCTATCCAAACACTGGCTGTGTGGCGTCTCAGAATTAACAATGGAAGGAGAGGTTCTGGGATGTGATAATTAAAAATGGTTTTAAATAAAAATGAAAATAATTGAATAATAAAATTAATAATACATATTAAATATAATTAAATAATAAAATTATCACATTTCCTCTAGAAATTATGGCTAATCTTCTAGTAAATTTTGATTTCTACAGTGGATTTCGAAAAGGGTCCTAAAAAAAAGTTCAAGACGTGCACTTTTGAATAAAGTGCACGTATTTAAAAAAAAATTCAACTAATAATTATTTTAATCCACATTATAAATTTAATAACTAATATGAAAATAAAAAAATTAAAAAATTATTTACGAAAAGAAATCTATCTACCTAATCATTCCCCATGTCGTTCCTAATTTTTATACACACTTACCTAATTATTAACCATACTTTTTTAAATAGTCGTAAATGATGCCTCTTTGTTTAAGTTGATTTAACCGAAAACACCCTCTTCACTTGGATTAGGGCTGTATTGAATAAATGGTTAAATGCAGTTATCTCGTGAATGATTCCTCAAAGAAGTAGATTAAGTTGATTTAACCGAGAACATACACAATTTTATGAGATAACCCACACCTTTATAATTCCGAAAGTATTAGAATCCTGAGCTCCCAACTTCTTCACAGTGCGCAGATGGCTTGGGAGATGATCACAGTACACTTATCTCATTTTGGCCATTTTACGACTTAACAAATTATTCCCTGTGACCATAGATATTTAAACATAAACATTAAATTAACATAAAAGCGTTTTTTTTTTTCAAATTTAGTGAAAAATGGACGACATCTGAGTCGGAGAAGAGGGCGAAAGTGACAAATAGAGGAATAATAATTGACATAGGTTTGTAGATTAAAAAGAGGAACGCGGTTCATTTAAAACAATCAGATGTCAATATCGATTGAGGTCTGCCTCACTTCCTCAGATAAAACATACCTACCAATTTTATATTTCTCTTTAATTAGTGCAATGATAAAAGTTGGCTTCATCTCTAATGTTTCGGCAGTTCCTTTTATCGTATCGTTTTAATCCCATTCCTAAACACACAAATATTAGTCACTGTTTTACTCTCTAGTCACTGTCACTGTCACTGCTTCTGCTAAGGAGGTCTCTAGGCCATTGACGCTTAAGCCGTCGTTGGGGAAGTATGGCAGAATGGAGGGCCTGAATTAGAGGGCGCCGATAGCTCAGTTGTATGCGTGCTTGCCTTCTGAGCTCAAGGTCGTGGGTTCGAAACCCCGCCGAAGCCCTTAGTTTATTTTATCTGGGAGGTAAAATAAACTTAAGCACGCCGTCCTTCGGATGGGATGTCAAGCGATGGTCCCGAGCCTGTACGATGTCAGGTACTCGTTAAAGGATCTTTACCCTAGGTGAATAAAAATTTAGAGTTGGCAAAATTTAGTACTCCCATAGTAGAGTCGGGCTCATGCCCACCAGAGTGCCGAAAGAGCGCTCTGGTAGTAAGCGATATGAACTCGTAGTTAAAGCCCGGGCATGAGTCATAATAACTAACTAGAGGATTATTGTAGGAAATAAGAAGGGAAAATAATTTTTTATACTTGGATTTAGCTACTAAAGGTACGTTAAGGTCAGTGTGAAGAGTTTTGTTGAAGACATAATAAGGATTATTGGCTATTTTACGAAGGATTTTGGATTGAAAGGATTGGATGCGCTGGAGATTGGAAGCCTTTCAGAACCCCAGAGTTCAAGTCCGTAAGTCCAATTGGTTTGAGTACTGAGTTGTATATAAGTCGTTTTGTTTTCAAAGTTAATTTGGATCTTTTGTCTAATAGTCTTAGTAAAAGTTTATAAAGTCTGTTCATTTCTTGTCTTTTCAGTCTCTTGTGAGGATTCCAAGTTAGTCGTTTGTCGAGTATGAGGCCTAGATAGCGGACTTAGTTTTTTAAAGGGATGGGATTTTTTTTAAGATACACTGGAGGGCAGGTATTTTTTTTAACGATGGATAAAGAAGATGTGAACTGATTTCGTTCATTATTTATTAAAATGGTATTTTCAAGTAATTGATTTAATTCAAGTTAATTCTGAAATAATTTTGGGTATTTATTTCTTTAATTTTAATTATTACCCTTTTTATTAAAGTTGCCGCAGGGCGGAGTGATCAAGGTTTTTTCACCCCCCAGATAAAAAAAAACAAAAATGTAAAGGCCTCGGCCGGATTTTGAACCCACGATCTCAAGCACGCTCCTCTGAGCTACTGGTGTCCTCACATTTTTGAGTGTACCTTCCTGTATTTGATTCATTGGCAATACTATGTGTATTTTATTCTCTGTTCAGATGTATATACTTTGAATTTTATACATAATTTTACAGATTGATTTAAGCTGAGCATATAATTTTAATTATTTTTTAATGTTAACTAGTAGATAGGATACTTATGGCACAACCTTGACTCTGTGATCCCGAGCACCTGGAGACAGAGACCTTGAAACGTGAAATTCATTTGAAAACTCGTTCTCAGATTTTTGTACGATTACAATTTCTTATACTAAAGGTGTAAGAAAGTAACTAATAAGAAAAAGTCATGTCCACTCTGTTTTGTCTTTAACAGACAAATCCGTAAAATCTAAGTGAAGCCACTTATTGTTATATAATTTCCTCTCGAGTCAGCAAGCTTCTAGTTTTTGTTTGTGTGTTACACGTCACCTGTCTTCCTATCTTGAGAACTGTTACAACAATATTTGAATACATAATCTATTATCATTTCTTCCATTTATTTTTTGCCTTCTCAAAAAATAGCAATTAAAAACGAATCGTCTTACACAACCTAGAAGGAAAAAAATAATATTTCATTATTGCAGAATGTATTATTACAAGCATACACTGAATAAAAATGTAAATTATTGTTGTTTTCACTTTCTTATACCTATAGTAGGTATATAAGGAAGTACAGTAGAGCGTCGATTATCCGAACTAATGTTGTGTGAGGTGGTTCGGATAATCGACATTTTTCAGCCATCCAGAACTTGCGATGAATGAAGAGTCACCACTAAGCTTCATGTTTAATTCCACTTCCAACAATTCGGATTTTTGTTTTTTCATATTTTATGATATGAACTGTCCTCCTCACTGTCAAGATTAAGTGCATACCAAGTGATTGAATCAGAATTATTTTTTATTCCCGTTATCGTTGATTTACCAACACCGAACTTGATAGCTAATGCCTGACTCGTTTCACCTTTCTTCAGCCGCATAATAATTTCCATTTTATCTTTTAATGAAAGCACTGCTCGTTTCCTTTTTGTCGACATATTGTAAGTTTTACTTAAAATATGTGACCACTAACTAATTCAATGTACACCTCACAGTGAATGATTTGAAACTGAGAGCATTGACTAGTAACCGACCATACGAATGGAAAGGGATTCAGTGGAAGAAATTACATACGTAGACATACATGTTAGTTCTTAGCAAACAAATATTGACTGTCTGCCTCGTCAAATTGAATTCATCGAAAAACTGATATCCCTTATACAGTGCTCTTTCTAATCATTAATTAGGCTTCCCTCATGGAAGTACATGGAAAAACTAATTTGATATTTTTTCCATGAAACCAGTTCGGATAATCGACGCACTACTGTACCTATAGTAATCTTGCAAATATCCGAAATGTGTGTGTTTATGTATGTGATTGGAAATTTGTGAGCGCCCTAACTCAAAAATGATTGTCGCTATGAACTTGAAATTTGAAATGAAGAAGTCACATGTGCTAACTTCGATCTGATTCGATTTTGGCCGAAATCGGATGAAAATTGAGACCACTTTACTTCAGGGGCTAAGGATATTTTAAGAAATCCCGCTTATATTCACGAGCTAATCAAAAATATTTCAAGTAAAAGAAAACTAAAAGACACATTTTATATGCATAACGATTTTGCAAGTTGCCCCGGTTCAAATGTCAAAAACCGTCCTAAAATGTTTTGATACTCGTTTTTTTAGACATTTGTTAAATTTACGGAAAAAAGGTTAGTCCTATCGAAAAAGTGGTTCTTACCAAAAATGTTCCTAATTACATTTACAATCGCTAATGTGTTCTCAAATTTGAGATTGGACCAAAACGACTACAATTATAGCGCCCCTAATAATGTAAAATAAATTTGCATAGGAAACATTTCTATTATAAAAAAAATATGTTATGTGGCCATTACAGGACCTTTCTTATACCAACAACTTTTGTACAGATCACTCTCTCTCCACCTCTCAAATTAATTTCATACTGGCTTACTGCGTATAAGAAAGTCACATACAGAATTACCATACATAATGACAAAATATAAAACCTCTGGTGCCAACACGTACCCAGCAGATTACTTTCATATACCCAGTTTGAAATGAATTTGAGAGGAGGAAGTGGAAGAGAGAGTGATGAAAACAAAAATGGTTGGTTCCCCACTTCACATATTTTATTTTTGTTTTTAATTAGTTTCCATATTAGTAATGTAATGTATATTTACAAAAAAATATCAATTTGAAGGTAAATGCATTATTCTTTTCTGTACATTATCTGTAGTCGTCATAATTTACAAATAAAGAAGAAATTATGTATATCTATCACTTAGCGTTCAAGTATAGAACAAAATACAATTACAACTTGTTTAAAAATCAAATTATACCTTCGCCTAAGTACATAATAAATTTTATTTACGAACAAGAAAGGATCTAATCAATATAAATATACACATATCTTTGACCTTTAAAATTTAAATCAAAATAATCATAATCTTTTGGTTCGGTATAATAATATTAATTTCAGATATATTTTGTGAATCATAAGATTTGAGCCTAGTTATAATAAATGTTATAAAATGATAATAAATTAATACGATTTAAAAAGATTAATAAATGGTAAATAATAATATGATTAAATAGTAATAAGTAATATTATATTTATATAATGATTAGATCTACTTGTACTCAAAAAATATGAGTATGATTTTATTGCCCCCTATAAGTATTCTGACAATGAGTACAATTCGCCCAATTCTCGCCAGGGTGACGAGTACGTTTAATCATTACTCATTTATTTTGAGTATGATTATCTATAAAGTCATAAGTACTCATGTTTCATTTTTTTCAATACGATTACATGTATTGAAATATGCAGTAGAAATTGTTAATGGTTGATATGACTTTATAAACATGGAAAATAATTAGAGATAAACGTCAAATTGATAAATCCTGTATTTTAAGTTATGTAGTTTTAGATTAGGCGTGTTATTTCTGTTTACATTGTATTATGTTTTTTAGTGTGTTCCAGTGGCAGGCTTAGGCTTCAGGCGAGGAAGCTACAAATGTGAATGCAAAAAAGGTTTTTTCTACCCGGATACAGAAGCCTTTCATCGCTACTTCAATGGCACAGTTATAGAGGAAGAATACGAAAAATTAATTATGGTAAGTCAGACGTTGAGTTCCTTAGTCACTTAACTGAAGGAGTGAGGCGCGTGGTCCCCTCCAGGGGTCCCTCACTCCCTCCCCGCCACGGCCTTGCAACGAGGATTAGGCCCGGCGCATATTGGACCCAGCCCACGCACAGCACACGCCCAGCCCACGCGTGAAGCACTGCATTGAATGAGTCGCCGCACATTAGACCCAGCCCACGGGTAGCCCAGTCTGTTGGG
This sequence comes from Aradus depressus, assembly GCA_963662175.1. Lineage (NCBI taxonomy): Eukaryota > Metazoa > Arthropoda > Insecta > Hemiptera > Aradidae > Aradus > Aradus depressus. The sequence goes on from OY759218.1 coordinate 9,312,214, forward strand.
ACCCACGCGTGGGAACGTTTGTCCTCTCCGCACAGATTTCGTGGGCGTGGGTCCCATTGTGCTTTCCAAATGGAGCTCGAAAAATTAATAGAAATCGTTCGGAGCCATCCCAATTAACTGTAATTCACTAAAGTAATTAGTAATTCAGTAATAGTAATTAAAGTAATTAGTATTAATAGTAATATAGTAATTATTAATTATAGTATTAATAATTATAGTATATATTATACATTTATTATAAATATAGTATATATTATAGTATTAATAGTAATTAAAGTAATAGTAATTCACTAAACTGCTCCCGGCTCAGCCGAAAACTATTTTTAAAAACACTATCGTGAACTTGCTGAAGCAGGTTGAACTCTCCGTATGTTTTCCTGCCAGCTAAATAAATATTTTTACTTCTCCTCCTCTTCACTAACGAATATAGTACAACCACTTCTTCATGTTCTGACTCGGATTCTAAATCCAGAAGGAGTTCTGACGCTGACATCGCGAAACCTGGGTGACAACAACTGGGTTCAATATGCGGTACTCGACCCATCCCATGGTCTGGGCTGTGCGTGGGCTGGGCGTGTGCCGGGCCTTAGCCTCCCGTATGCAAATAACGACAACGCCCCCCCCCCCCCCTTCAATTAAAGTACCCTAATGTTTTTATGTTTTTCCCTTTACATTTTGAATAATTAATGATTTTTATTTTCCAAATAAATACTTGAGCAAGGAAATTAATAATAAGTGTTACGATAACAATATTTTTTTTCAAACATTATATTATGAACTATTAAACATAATTATTACCTATGTACATAATAATGATAGGTAATAAAATTTACATGTATGTACATATAAAATTTACTTTATATAACAAACGTTGATATAGATAATATTAAAAAACATAATAATAGATTTTTTTTTAAGAATACAACTTTTAGTTTAGTAAAGTACCTTTTAAGAAACACAAGTCAATTTTTTTTTTCAAATAAAACTAAAAACATTTATTACAAATAGTCATTTATTAGATAAAAGTAAATTGTAAAAAGCATGGCTCTTCTGGCCTTAATGGAAGTAAAATTTTCTATAGCACGTTTTGTATCAATAGAATTCAAGAGATCACTATCGATGGATAATAACGAAAGGCCCGTCAGTCTCTCTACAAAAGCAGGATGCCAACTGCCGTAGATACTTTTGATTACCCATATTTCCCTTTTTTTCCCCATCCCTGATGTGAATGAAAATGAATTTATCTTGCTTTTCCCCATGGATTCGGTTTTTTTTTTTTCTGTTGTCTATATTTGGCTTTGTCAAAGATAGGTTTAAAATAAGCCGCCCCTATTATGGGCTTGAATTTGGCCGCCCGTGTGCATCGCACGCCTTTGCCATAGGGTCTGCACGGCTCTGCTCCCCTCAGCCTCTATTAAGGCGAAAGGGGACGACAGTCAGAAAAGTACCATAATCGTAGAATCCATTTCCTGGCTATCCAGATTTTTTTTTTTAATTCTGAAAAATGCATTGGATCTAGATTCAATGTTTCTAATGCGGAAAGTTATTAATATTGTCGTCAAAAAATTGTTTATATGGTCAGATGGCAAAAAATCGTAGAAAAAAAGTTTAAATCAAAAATCGCCGGTGGTTATTTTGTAGATAGCTTCCCCCTGAAGAGAATGACATCTTGTACGTTAACCAATGTCCCATAGGATCGTCGGCATCGATCATCATTTCTATAATGATAGTTTTTTAAAACTAAAATTGAATTAAAAATAAAAATCCTAATTTTAAACGAACAAAAACTCCAAACATAAATAAAAAAAAAGTCGTCGGTAAATCACCGGCAATGTACTTCCCCAGAACAGAATAATCAATTAACTTTTCGCTTTCTCTCCAAAACCAGTCAACTGTTTACGCTAATATTCAACAGTTGACTTACATAGGGGCTCCTAAATCCTCATACTAAATTTTGTTTTGATACATTCATTACATCGGCAGTTATTGAAGTATTGAGTTGAGCTCCCTTTGAACCCCTCCCTACCGATTCCACTAAAAATTAATAAGTGTCGTCCTCATGGGGTTTTGAATTCACAAATGAAATTTTGTTTCGATACATCCATTACAATTTATTAGGTCAGCTGAATATTAACGCAAACGGTCTAATGGTTTTGGAGTGGGACCAAAAATTTAATTGATTAATTAGTTCTGGGGAAGTACATTGCCAGTGATTCACCGACGAATTTGTTTTTCATATTTGGTTGGAATCATGGGGGGGGGGGGGGGGGGGGGGGGGGTGTAGGCTTGTCTTACTTCTAGGTCACGCCTCGCCACTGTCCGGAAATATGGGATGTGCCCTAAAATGACCAGCATCTAAACTAATTTTATGTATGGGCGATTCTCTGTAAACTCGTAATGGCCCATACAAACTCTGTCCTGGCATATTTTTTTAGCATTTTCATAAAAATATAATAGTATTGCTTAGGAAAGTAACTGTTACTTTTAGTACACAAGAGGGCCAATTGAATTTACATGTATTTTTAAAGTTATTTTAGATTTTCTGATAAATCGCGACAGGGGACTGTTAGGTGCTAAATTCTTAAACTAATTCTAAAAACTAAATTCTTGAACTAATTCAATATTTTTGTTTTATATTTTGGGCATTTTGTTTAAAATTTAAGTTATATAATTCTGGGCAGCAATCATTACATATAAACGAGTAAAAGGACCTTCTTTTGGGATCAATAGCACCAACAAATCACTTAAATGCAGTTCACCACTTCTTTAAGCACTTCTTAAAAAAATCACCACTGTAATTTTTACACAGCTCGCCGCCATCGCTAGGCCTCGACTTCTTCACCACACCATTCATTGTTTAATGTTTTTATCTTAATATTTTAATGTGTGTATTTTATACATCACATGCCAGGCAGGGGACTGTGCATTTTGGTTTAATTTCAAAATATTTACAAAACTATTGAAACATGATTCGATACGAAGCTACCGACAAATTTGGACACAAATCACAGACATATAGACAATTTATATAAATATTTAATCTAATTAACATTATTAAAATCACTTACCAGGAGACTGTATGTCGCAACGACCAACACGCGTACTCACACCACAAATTGCGCTGGGACACTAAATAAAAAGGCGGCCTGACGCCGTTCTTGACAGTGTTACTAACTTCACACTGGTTGCGTTTCATTTCACTCTAAAAAACCTTTGTAAACACAACAGATTTTTTCTATTTTAGGTTTAAATTTTTGACAGGGGACTGTCTAAGAAAACTTCGGACAACATTAACATGACATTATTACATTTAAAAAATAAGAAACTACACCTTGTTTTATGACATAAATATAAATTAATTATTCTATTTTTAGATATGAACTGCAAAATTTATTTAGTGTTCATAGTTTTTTTAAAAATATTATCCTAAAGTGGGAATTCGTGAAATGGGACAGCCAGGGGACTGTGTTTTTAGGGCTTCAATATTTTTTAGAAAAAAAAAGAAAAATTGTTATCGTTATAAATATAATAGCACTATAAAGTTCAGCGTTTAATTTAAATTAAGAGGCATAATTATATTTCTATGCTTTATTATTTTTTTTAAACTCGGTCCGGACAGCCGTTTACGAGTTTACAGAGAATCGACAGTATCTCTATGAAAATCAGCTAATGCGCTAACCCCGCTGATACACTTTTTTTAAATTTCAAAATAATTTAACGATGTTCCAGGGTGAGGCTAGCCGGTACAACAAGAGTGGTATATTCGAGTGCCTGCCCTGCGCTGAAGGATGTGATTCTTGCCTGGACCCTTCGCCTTGTGTCGTCTCCCTCAACTGGTTCCTACGGACCGCTATCCTCATTCTCTCTGTCCTCCCCATCTGCTGTCTTCCTGGAGTTCTTATATTTACTTGGAAGTACGCTAATGTCAAGGTAAGGACTTGAACATTCCATATTAGATATTTGGCGAAATAAGGTTCCTCCTAAATTTCAAAATACTATTTTTGCTAACAATAAACGATTTAAGTTAGATGCTGGGTGCCAATGAGTGGAACGTCTGATTAAAGCTCTCTGCTGGATTTTTATCTATGCTCTGGGGAAAACGAACTTCCGACAGTCGAATATTCCACACCTTAGTCAACATAAATGCATTTTTCAAAATGTTCTCTATCAATTATGTGACTATTACGTAAATAGATAGAAAAAATAGATAACTGTGAGCTATTACTTGATCACGATAAGATACCATCGTCAGCAAATTTACTAACGGTTTTTATCGATTGTAAATACGCAATTCTTTTTATTATTTTATACATTTATATATTTATTTTTGTCTCTGCTCGTCTCCAACCTTCTTACGTATGCCCTATCAGCCCTCTCTTTTCCAGGTGGTGAGGGCAGCCAGTCCTGCTCTTCTTAGAGTTATCACATTAGGAGCTTTCTTCATATATTGTACTGTAAGTATCTATCTAAACTGTGTTTACATGTTCCTATTGTACCTATCTATAATATCTAATACGATAGAAGACCTCTGGTCACTTGGGATGTTAGACCTATGATAGGTTAGGTTTAAGTTTTATGACTCATGCCCGGGCTTTAACTACGAGGTCATATCGCCTACTACAAGCGCTCTTTCGTCACTCTGGTGGGACATGAGCCCGACTCTATTGTGGGAGTCCTAAATTTTACCTTTTTTTTTTTTTTTTTTTTTTTTTTTTTTCAGTTTTAAAAGAGGGTGCGCCTTGCGTTGCAGCAACATCACCCAGTCTACGTTTAGGCAAAGCTCGGGATCATTACATTGCCTGTTTCTGCTCCCGCCAGGAGCCGACGAATCGGCAGAACATCGGGTAGTCAGTTTCCGTCACCATCTGCCGTAGATCTAGTCCCAAATACGATCTTGTCCCATGAATCAACTCCACCCTAGCTTGGTCGTACAGCGGGCATTCGAGGACCACATGTTCTGCAGTCTCGATACCGCCGCACGAACAGTTCGGGGTGTTCTTCCTGTGAAAGAAGAACAGCTTGGAGTTGAAATCACCATGACCTGATAATATTTGAGACGTCCAGTGATTAGGCTGTACCCATGTTGAGTCAAGGCGTACCCGGACGTCCGGGAAGTATGCGTACGTCGTTCGGCCATCCGGGCATCGTGACCAACGTTGTTGCCATTTTTCCACAATCCAATTCTGGACGATGTCCTTGCAGCGCACTGGTCTGGACTGTCCGCGCATCTCTTCCTCTAGGGCTAGACGTAAGGGCTCATCAATATCTGCTCCTAAGGGCATGTTGCGTCTACAGAAATACGAAGCGACAGCCCCATCCAAGATCAAGTCAATGGGGGCGGCTCCCGCTAGTACCTGTAGCGCAGCCGTAGAGACAGTACGATAAGCCCTTGTAACTCTTAAAAGGGCTGCTCTCTGGGCTTGCGTCAGAATCGTGCGCTGCCGATTCGTGGGGCGGTGCCACCAACCTGCAGCAGCGTACCTTGCTACAGCCACGAATACCCCTGTGTAGATGGTCCTACACGCGGAATAGTCGAGGCCCCACGTCACGCGGGCTAGGCGACTCAGGGCGTTGAAAGTGGCTATCGTCTTTTCTTTAATGGCAACAACGTGGGGCGTCACTTTCAGGCCTCGTGCGATCCGCACCCCAAGGTACGTTATCACAGCTGGGCATTCAATGTGCCGCCCATGGACTGTCAAAGGGGGTTGTCGAGCATCGGGTCTCCCCCTCATCAGTAAGGCCGAGGTCTTACTAGGTGAGAGAGCCAGCTTATTGGCGCAGCACCAGCTGCCTATATCGTCTATTGCAGTTTGCGCGCGAAGGGTAAGGTTGGCATGTCCTAAATTTTACCTACCCTAAATTTTTATTCACCTAGGGCAGGGGTCTTTATCGAGTACCTGACATCGTACAGGCTCGGGACCATCGCTTAACGTCCCATCCGAAGAATGGCGTGCTTAAGTTTATTTTACCTCCCAGATAAAATAAACTAAGGGCCTCGGTCGGGTTTCGAACCCACGATCTTGAGGTCAGAAGGCATGCACGCATACCACTGAGCTACTCGCGCCCTAGACCTATGATATATAAGCATTTCCAACGGATGTCTCTTCAATGGAATCTAACCGGAAGGCCTCAAAAAAGACAAGGTTACACCAGTCTCTATTAAAGGGAATAGAAATTCAGACCAGTGGCTGTGGTCCGGTATTTTCTAAAATAATCGAAAAATTACCACATAACACGCACTAGAATATATTTTAGAATATGCATGTATGTAGAAAAGGATAAGGTTAGTGTCATTGGATACTTTGTGGAAAAGTACATGAAACCTTGGTATCTAAATGTGCATTAGTCGCCACTTTCTGCGACTTGTCAAAAACTTTTGACTGCGTCCATCATGACACATTCATGGTAAAGTTAAGTACGGATTATCTTGGAATGCCTAGAGACCAGAAGTCAATTAAATTGCAATCAATTATAACTTTGATTACGATTGTAATCAGAAGAAAATAGTTTATTACAAAATTAATCAATTACTTTAAAATCAATCTTAATTTAAATTACTGTAATCAATTCTTGTTTTGATTAAGATTGTATCCAGAAAAAAATTATCAATTACTTTGTGATCAGTCTTCATCTTGATTACAGTTATCAATTACATTGCAATTATAATTAAAAATAGGTTCCTATTCTGATTACAAATGTAATCAAAAAAAAATTAGTTGACTACTACAAAAATCAATTACTTCGTAATCTATCTCCGACAAGAATACCATCACCATTACATTGTAATCATCCTATTTTAATTTTTTTTAAATATGTTAATTAGTTTTTGGCACATGATTAACTGCTGTACCATTAATTACTATTTTTATTGGTGTTATTTACTGTAATACATTTTTGCTTCCAATAGATATTCATAAACAATAGACTAGCTAACAAACTGATGACAACAAAGATATTTTGTGATCAAAATGGGACGATAACAATTTAGTTCATTACTAAGTAATTGATTAGTTGACTACTGAGGTAATGTGCTACATATGTTCTATTTGGACCTCACCTCTACTGTGGGGTGGACATGGAGAGGTTGAGAAGACGTCTGTTCAGGACCGCGGGGGTACGGCCTCTGACTCTGGTCCACGTGAGTCACCTGGCTGCCATGACACATAAGTTCAACCTGCGGAAGCAGGACGAGCAACCTGTACCTATCCGTAATACTTCGACAAAATACATTCGAGCTGGTTTGTTCTACAGCTGTACAGACTTTCTCAATTATGTTTTTTAAATTTTATTATCTGATGTGATGCTTTTATAATCCTTTGCGATTTCCCACATAATAGTTGTTATTATTATTATTTCTCCTCTCAGTGAATAATATATGCGTCGATTGATATAATTTCAGACGATAGTGATGTACCCCCGGCCTAGCCTCATCACTTGCACCGCCCGGATCTGGCTCAGAGAGATCGGATTTGCTCTAACCTATGGAGCTCTAATGCTTAAAACATGGAGGTATTATTAGTTTTTTTTTCTTTTCTCAAACTGGCAGAGTTTTCTTCTTATTCTATATTCATAAAAAAAAAATGGAACATCAATTATATGTTCTTTTTCTTTCTTTTGCTTTTTAATTTTTCCACTTTAAGTCTTAACTATATATTTAGTAAATTTTGATGTGTGAGCAGTGAAAAAATTCTTGTTTATTATTATTTTGTTTCAGGATCTCAGTTATATTCCGTGTGAAGTCAGCCAAAGCTATCAAGATCACGGATTTGGATCTGCTGAAGCGGCTAGGGATCATAGTGTCCGTCTTCAGTGTACTCCTGGTGATCCGTACACTTGTGGCTCCTCCCCTGGTCATCGTCGGCAAAACCGCTGATGACCTGAAGGCCTTCCTCTGCAAGACTGACTGGTGGGACCACTCCTTTACCTCCCGTACGTTGTTATTAGAAACGTGAATAATTCACAACTGATTATTGAGTTATTATGTGGGTTAAGTGGTAGTTAACTATTATCCTCTCTCTTTAATGAATCGTAGGGTATTTCCGAAATGAGGATCGCCTTACCAAAGATTTTCTATCGGAGATGTGAGTTATCCAGGAAATGCATAGTGTAGTCTCTTCCATCATGTCACATGTTCTGCAGAATGTATCAGGAACAAGATTAGTTGTAAAGTGGTGTGTTCTTGAGCTGAGCTGACTTGGTCCGAGTACGCTCTTAGTACCAAATAATCACACTCTTTCTCTCGTCCCGAGTGTATTCGGACTATTTTTCACAGCTCATATCGTAGTAAAATAATGGAAGACTTTTAGGAACGATTTTCAACATTTTGAAAAATCTTATACTAAAGTTTTGGTAATGTTTTTGAGAATATTGGAAAACTTGATTTCGAGATAAACGCAAAAGAAGATTTGGAAGTTTTCTGTATTATAAAATATGATTTTCTTGTCTTATCTTTAATCTAGTTTTCCAGTTCCATAATGTAGGCCTTCTCCAGCAGAATTAATATCTTCTAACTTTCAACGATTGCCGATCGGCGCGATTCTCAAAATCTCTCAAAATCCTTGACCCGCCTCTCTTCTATAAATCGCCTCAACTTGGCCACTTTTCAGAATGTTGATTTCTAGCTTGGCCGTAACTATTCTTAAAACCGGATACACTAAAAACATGCCAAAAAGACAGAAAGGATATTTTGAAATTCTGAGGGTGGTTAGTGTACCCACCACTTAAATAAATTAATTTAAACATTTTCTGATCAATACAGTTCGCACAAAAAACTCTGTTGGGTCATTTATAATAACAGAGAAAAGTCGTTGTTTAGAATATTTTTTCCTGAAAATAATTGGGACTAGCCATTTTCTTGTAAGATTATTGCAATTATTGATTATTGAAATATTCCATAAAGTATATTTTGATAATGAAAAGTCTCAGAACGATGTGGTTGTTAGCATTAGTTGTCGCATTGTAGACCAAGAAGCAATCTCACCGTGTCCACTTATCTTTTATAGTTTTCGAGATACAGTAGAACCTCGATTATCCGGGGTAATGGGAGGGGGGAAGTCGCACGGATAAATGAAAACCACGGTAAATCGAGACACTTTTTATTTAACGAATTACATACATATGTGGGTACATTGTCATGTTATAACGTTATCAGGGCTTGAAATATGAAGTAATCCTTTGTTTTTTGCGGTTTGAAATGATTTTCCCTACTTCAGTTCTAATTTTTCTCAAATTCATGACGTCATGCAAGTCAAAATTTTCCTGTTCGCAGAAGTTGAGGAGGACATCAGCTGCTTCCATTGCTTGACTTATCTGAATGTTTTTTTCTTTAGCGCCACAACTGTCATCATTGCCACTCTCATTGTATTCTGAATCAGCCTCGCAAGTTTCTAGGAACCTATACTTACTGCTTTACGCACCACGGTTAATCGCAAACACGGATAATCGAGACACGGTTAATCGAGGTTCTACTGTAACTGGATTTTAAAAAATCTCATAATTCCTTAATTTTTTTAGATGTTGCTTGATTTAAGCGGAAACTGTTAGCCCAATGCTAGAATTGCCCACTATAACAAATGTTCTTAATGAAATTTCTAACTAAAGCTTGTTGCCCACTATAGCGCGCCGCACAGCCGTAGAGAAATTTCCGTTGTTTACCTCTCATGAAATCTAATGTTGTAGTACCTATACTATGCAGCAAGCCAACATGTTGGAATTTCCAAACTGGAACTTCGAGGTTTCCAGAGAGAATTTTTTTCCTTTCCCTTTTCCTGTGTGATAGGAGGCTGGATAAGGAACTACTAGCTCTCGTGTCATTTCATCACCAATTTTTGTTTTTTCATCAGGACTAAACGTAAAATTAAGGTCTCAAATTTCAGTAATTAGCTTTTTCAAATGGTACCTTAGCTTACCTGAGACATACCGCAAGTATTTCTTTATGTACTATCCGAAAAGCGAAAGTAGGTATTTTCTCGCTCTATGGGAGGCTTAACTATGTTTAAGTGTTTTAGAAATGTTTCTTTCGAAACATGACGGTTTAGCTGACTCTTCCTGTAGACTGATACTTGAGAAAAGTCTAATAAAAAAATAATAATGTTTTTTCATTATATAATTTTTATTTCTTGGCGTTTAGACTGTAAAAAAACTTTGGTGAATCCCGAATATAAGCTGGTTTGTAACAGAAAAATTTAAGGATAATATTTTTAGGAAACAGTACTGATGATATTCTTTTTAAATGTAAAAAGTAATGATTTAAGTAATGACTTTAAATACTTTGTAAATTATTATAAATTGGTATTGTTATTCATATTTTCATATAGGAAAATAAATATTTTTCAGTGGAAGTAATATTTCTGATCTGGGGTATAAGGCTGTGCATTGTTGTACGAAAAGCACCTTCAGAATTCAATGAAAGCAGATTCATATCTATGGCTATATATAATGAGTTTCTTCTCTCCTTATTTCTCAACATTTCCATGTAAGTTTAGTTGGTTATCTGGTTATGATTATGTTTTGTATACAGGGTGATCCAAGTTCAACGCGATACCCTATTTTCAACTAGACGGTTGCAGTTACAAACATGAAACAAATACCACTTTTCATTATTTTTTTATTCTGACTTTAGATCCATCATTCAACCTTCTCCACCGCCATACCAAACTACTTTTTCCAATGGAACACGCTATGGTTTAATTTTATATATTTTATTTCAATAAGATCCGAGCCTACCCTGTATGTAAACAGAAATACTTATCCCGTCAATAATATATTTATCATTTTTCTTTTCAAAAATCTAGTTTCAGTATTTGAAAAGAAAAAATAGGGTTCCATTTGTGAAAAAAGGTTTGGGTTGAGGGCTTAGCCTATCTAAGGGGTAGAAGGAGTTTTAATGGATTTTAAAAGATTAAAAAATAGTGAAAAGTGGTGTTTGTTTCATATTTGTAATTGCAACCGCCTGGGTGTTTTGTTTTTATTTTACCTCATATTGGCCCATCTGAAAAAAAGGAGACATTCAAGTGTAATAATTTAAAAAGGTCCCATAAGGAAGGGAAGATGGGTCTAGGAGTTATCTAAGCCACTTACTACCAATGTTTTTACAAAATCTCTTTATAGCAGAATTTCAAAATAACAACTAAAAATTCATTTTCGTCGTTTGTTATAGGTTATTTCTCCAATCCCCAGCTAACCCAGACTTGTTGTTCATCATTTTTTTTTGCCACACGCAAATGACTGTAACTTTACTTCTTTGTTTTATTTTTGGAAGCAAGGTAAGTTGATTTTATTATTTTCAGTGCATCTGATCCTCACTGATTGGTTCTTTGTTATTAGTTTAACATTTGATTGCAGGCCTACATGGTATTTAAGGGAGCCACCAAGTCGGAGGAGACCTTCAACAGTGCCCCTAAAGTTAATATAACCAAGTTCTTTAACAAGCCAAGGTCTGGGAACTCTCAATATGCTGCTTCGACCAACTCATCCACAGCAGGCACCGAAGTGAAGTTCTCCGAGCAGGATGTTTTGGTAAATATAGGACTAAACATTTTCGCGTAAATCGAGTAAAGTCTTCGAGTTGTTATTTTATGACATTTTTGTTGAGTTAGCTGTATCTCGCAAACCTTCAAAGGCCTTCATAAAAAAATATTTAATATAAAATGTGGCTTTCATTTTTCTCTACAACGTTTATTTGAAGAGACTTTTTTATTAAATGAGCCATAAGATAAAATGTATTTTGGCCCTGAAGTAAACTGGTCTCAATTTAGGTCCGATTTTAGCCAAAATCTAATTCGTTAGAACATGTGACATCTTCATCTCAACATACATAAACAAACACAGGCATCAACACGAAAATGGTCAGATCGTGTTCCGGGGACCTTGAAACGTGAAAATCCGTTGAAAACTCGGCTTCAATTTGTTTACACGATTACAATACTGCCTTTAATTAAAGGTTCAAGAAAGTTATAATGTACCTGAAAGATAATGCGTTTCTGTTTGTTTTGTATCTAGGAAGAATTCAGAAGAATTTACATACAGTTGGAAATCCTGAAAGACAAAAACATGAGGCATGGCAATCCTCATTTAGCTACCAAGATCAACGCAATGCAGGAGGCCGGACGACTTGAGGTGACCATCGAAGCAGAAGAAAAGGTAGACAGCAAGGAAGTGACAGAGAATGACCGCGGTGAAGAATTATCACCGAAGAAACTGAGTGTCCATGAGTCAGTGGGCAAGTTGGCAATGCTGCTCAATATAGACGACAAAAGCCGCTTTACAGAGGAGGTTACTGTGTAACACGACAATCCTTCAACTAAAGGTCTGTTATCTTTACATATATAAAAGGCAAAAGTCCTTCATACACTCACTGGTTCCTTTCATATTGTAGGTCACGGGAAAAATCCAATAAACTGCTAAGTGCCTTCAGAGAGTATAAAACTGCTAAAATGTGGGAATAACCTTTCCGTATCTCAACCTATATGATAAGAAGAACCCAATAACAGGTTTCGTATGTGGGCTTACTGAATTGTTGTCTGATTGTCATGTCATTTTTACTGTTAATTAAATGTCATCTATATTGGTCGAAAAACTGTTTATTGATTCCTTCATTATTACAACTAAATTTACGTTTTTGGTGAATGGCACACAGGTTAGAGATAACTATTTTACTTCAGGTGACAATAATTTCAATTTTACTTTTTCCCCATGTAATGTTAACTTTACGGGCCAGTTCTCGTACTATACACAACTATCTATAAGGTAAGTCAATGAAAAAAAAAAGTTAAAAATTTCGAAAAACTATAGATTATTTAAAAACATTCTACAGAATGTAAAATTCTAAACAAATCCGGGACTCAATAATTGATGAATCGATATCATTCTGTAAACCAAATTAAAATCTATATTAATAAAGCTGAAACGGGGTTTGTTTGTTTGTTTGTATGTTTGTTCCAGCATCACGCCCAAACCGCTGGACGGATTTTTATGAAACTGCCCATGTAGCATTCTTTTGAGCCCGATTGAATAATAGGCTATGTGGCGTCCCAAAATTTTGATCGGGAGGGGGGGTTGTAAGGGGGGCCTAAGTATATAAATAGTGCTAACTCATTAACTAATGGGCGAATTGTCATGAAATTTCACAGGTAGTCTTTTTAAAATCCAAACAGGAAAAAAAGGTGTGTGGCGTCCCAAAGTTTTGATCGGGAGGGGGGGTTGTAAGGGGGGCCTAAGTATATAAATAGTGCTAACACATTAACTAATGGTCGAATTGTCATGAAATTTCACACGTAGTCTTTTTAAAAGCCAAACAAGAAAAAAAGGTGTGTGGCGTCCCAAAGTTTTGAACGGGAGGGGGGGTTGTGGGGGGGCCTAAGTATAAATATAGAGCTAACTCATTAACGGTTGATCGTATTGTCATGAATTTCACATGTAGTAGTAGTAACTATGTATTCGCTGTGGGGTTCACTGTTGCAAGACATTTACTAGCTGTGATGTCCAGCGTTCCTAATATCGTACTAGCTGTGGGGTCCGCTGTTGCAAGGTACTTACTAGCTGTAGTGCTCAGCCCCAGCGTTCCTAACTATGTACTGGCTGTGGGGTTCGCTGTTGCAAGGCACCTATAAGACATTTACTAGCTGTAATGCCCAGCGTTTCTAATTACGTACTAGCTGTGGGGTCTGCTGTTGCAAGGCGCTAGCAGTGTGGCCCAGCGTATTTCACTCGTAGGTACTAGCTGTGGGGTCCGCCGTTGCAAAACTCATACTAGCTGTGATGCCCTGTGGTTCTAACTACATACTATCTGTGGGGTTCGCAGTTGCAAGGCACCTACTACCTGTAGGGCCCAGCGTTCCTAAAAACGTACTAGCTGTGGGGTCCGTCGTTGCAAAAGCATACTAGCTGTGATGCCCAGGGTTCCTAATATCGTACTAGCTGTGGGGTCCGTTGTTGCAAGGCATTTACTAGCTGTAGTGCCCAGCGTTCCTAACTTCGTACTAGCTGTGGGGTCCGTTGTTGCAAGGCATTTACTAGCTGTAGTGCCCAGCGTTCCTAACTATGTACTAGCTGTGAAGTTCGCTGTTGCAAAGCACTTACTAACAGTAATGCCCAGCGTATTTAACTACATACTAGCTGTGGGGTCCGCTGTTGCAAGGCACTTAATAGCTGTGATGCCCAGCGTTCCTAACTACGTACTAGCTGTTGGGTCCGCCGTCGCAAGGCACATACTCGCTATGATGCCCAGCATTCCCAACTACGTACTAGCTGTGGTGCTCAGCGTTGCAAGCCACATACTAGCTGTGGTCACAAACGTTCTTAACTACGCACTGACTAGGACGTCCAGCGATGCTAAGTATTCACTCGGTGTGGCTTCCGCCGTTGAAAGGCGCATACTAGCTGTGGTGCCCAGGGGTCCTAAAAACTTACTAGCGTTACAACAGCTGAAGGACTATAAGCCTTATTCCGTATGAATAATTGAAAATTATAACATCATGAATGTACTGTCGAGGAACTGAATAGCGTTATAGAAGATATTGGGAGAAAAATCAAAGTTCCCCAGGCAACTCCGGGTATAACTGCTATAGATTTAATATTTGTTAAAACTGATAGAGAACGACCGGATTATCTGAATCCTACACAAAAATCAAAATAAAAATGTTTTTCAAAAAATTCACGCTATTTAACGGTTTATAGGCTTAATAATTGTTAAAACTGATACGACAGAATCAGATATATCCGAAAAGTCCCATCCGACGGACGACGTGCTCAAGGCTATTTTCCACCTAAGTGAAATTTCACCTAACCAGGTTTATTTACATAACATACGTCTCATTATCGAGTACCTCACATTCGAAAAAGCCCTGGATCATCGCTTAAAGTCCCATCCGAAGGACGACGTGCTCAAGGTGTTTTTTAACTTCCCGATTGAAACATCTGACCTAAGTGCCTCAACTAGATTTCTAAGTGGCGATCCTGAGCTCGGTAGACTCCATTCTTGAAATTTCTCGCTTTTTAACGGTTTATAGATTTAATATTTGTTAAAACTGATAGAGAACGACCGGATTATCTGAATCCTACACAAAAATCAAAATAAAAATGTTTTTCAAAAAATTTGCGCTATTTAACGGTTTATAGGCTTAATAATTGTTAAAACTGATACGACAGATTCAGATTTATCCGGAAAGTCCCATCCGAAGGACGACGTGCTCAAGGCTATTTTCAACCTAAGTGAAATTTCACCTACCCAGGTTTATTTACATAACATACGTCTCATTATCGAGTACCTCACATTCGAAAAAGTCCTGGAACATCGCTTAAAGTCCCATCCGAAGGACGACGTGCTCATAGTTATTTTTCACTTCCCGATTAAAACATCTGACCTAAGTGCCTCAGCTAGATTTCTAAGTGGCGATCCTGAGCTCGGTAGACTCCATTCTTCAAATTTCTCGCTTTTTAACGGTTTATAGATTTAATATTTGTTAAAACTGATAGAGAACGACCGGATTATCTGAATCCTACACAAAAATCAAAATAAAAATGTTTTTCAAAAAATTCACGCTATTTAACGGTTTATAGGCTTAATAATTGTTAAAACTGATACGACAGAATCAGATATATCCGAAAAGTCCCATCCGACGGACGACGTGCTCAAGGCTATTTTCAACCTAAGTGAAATTTCACCTAACCAGGTTTATTTACATAACATACGTCTCATTATCGAGTACCTCACATTCGAAAAAGCCCTGGATCATCGCTTAAAGTCCCATCCGAAGGACGACGTGCTCAAAGTGTTTTTTAACTTCCCGATTGAAACATCTGACCTAAGTGCCTCAGCTAGATTTCTAAGTGGCGATCCTGAGCTCGGTAGACTCCATTCTTCAAATTTCTCGCTTTTTAACGGTTTATAGATTTAATATTTGTTAAAACTGATAGAGAACGACCGGATTATCTGAATCCTACACAAAAATCAAAATAAAAATGTTTTTCAAAACATTCACGCTATTTAACGGTTTATAGGCTTAATAATTGTTAAAACTGATACGACAGAATCAGATATATCCGAAAAGTCCCATCCGACGGACGACGTGCTCAAGGCTATTTTCAACCTAAGTGAAATTTCACCTAACCAGGTTTATTTACATAACATACGTCTCATTATCGAGTACCTCACATTCGAAAAAGCTCTGGATCATCGCTTAAAGTCCCATCCGAAGGACGACGTGCTCAAAGTGTTTTTTAACTTCCCGATTGAAACATCTGACCTAAGTGCCTCAGCTAGATTTCTAAGTGGCGATCCTGAGCTCGGTAGACTCCATTCTTCAAATTTCTCGCTTTTTAAGGGTTTATAGATTTAATATTTGTTAAAACTGATAGAGAACGACCGGATTATCTGAATCCTACACAAAAATCAAAATAAAAATGTTTTTCAAAAAATTTGCGCTATTTAACGGTTTATAGGCTTAATAATTGTTACAACTGATACGAGAGATTCAGATTTATCCGGAAAGTCCCATCCGAAGGACGACGTGCTCAAGGCTATTTTCAACCTAAGTGATATTTCACCTACCCAGGTTTATTTACATAACATACGTCTCATTATCGAGTACCTCACATTCGAAAAAGCCCTGGATCATCGCTTAAAGTCCCATCCGAAAGACGACGTGCTCAAAGTGTTTTTTAACTTCCCGGTTGAAACATCTGACCTAAGTGCCTCAACTAGATTTCTAAGTGGCGATCCTGAGCTCGGTAGACTCCATTCTTGAAATTTCTCGCTTTTTAACGGTTTATAGATTTAATATTTGTTAGAACTGATAGAGAACGACCGGATTATCTGAATCCTACACAAAAATCAAAATAAAAATGTTTTTCAAAAAATTTGCGCTATTTAACGGTTTATAGGCTTAATAATTGTTAAAACTGACACGACAGATTCAGATTTATCCGGAAAGTCCCATCCGAAGGACGACGTGCTCAAGGCTATTTTCAACCTAAGTGAAATTTCACCTACCCAGGTTTATTTACATAACATACGTCTCATTATCGAGTACCTCACATTCGAAAAAGTCCTGGAACATCGCTTAAAGTCCCATCCGAAGGACGACGTGCTCATAGTTATTTTTCACTTCCCGATTAAAACTTCTGACCTAAGTGCCTCAGCTAGATTTCTAAGTGGCGATCCTGAGCTCGGTAGACTCCATTCTTCAAATTTCTCGCTTTTTAACGGTTTATAGATTAAATATTTGTTAAAACTGATAGAGAACGACCGGATTATCTGAATCCTACACAAAAATCAAAATGAAAACGTTTTTCAAAAAATTCGCGCTATTTAACGGTTTATAGGCTTAATAATTGTTAAAACTGATACGACAGAATCAGATATATCCGGAAAGTCCCATCCGAAGGACGACGTGCTCAAGGCTTTCAACCTAAGTGGAAATTGACCTACCCAGGTTTATTTACATAACATACGTCTCATTATCGAGTACCTCACATTCAAAAAAGCCCTGGATCATCGCTTAATGTCCCATCCGAAGGACGAAGTGCTCAAAGCTATTTTTAACTTCCCGATTAAAACATCTGACCTAAGTGCCTCAGCTAGATTTCTAAGTGGCGATCCTGAGCTCGGTAGACTCCATTCTTCAAATTTCTTGCTTTTTAACGGTTTATAGATTTAATATTTGTTAACTGACAGAGCCATAGAGTGTGCTGGTTTCGGATTATGCCAACGTCAGCACAACGTTCAGACTGACTTTAAATATGGTGACACCGATCCACTATGGAAGAAAAATGCCAAAAAAAAATAGATGTATGTATAGATATGAACACAAATTAAAACTTGTGTACATTGTGATATAATCTATATTAATAAAGCTGAAACGGGGTTTGTTTGTTTGTTTGTTTGTTTGTTTGTTTGTATGTATGTTTGTTCCAGCATCACGCCCAAACCGCTGGACGGATTTTTATGAAACTTCCCATGTAGCATTCTTTTGAGCCCGATTGAATAATAGGCTATGTGGCGTCCCAAAATTTTGATCGGGAGGGGGGGTTGTAAGGGGGGCCTAAGTATATAAATAGTGCTAACTCATTAACTAATGGTAAAATTGTCATGAAATTTCACACGTAGTCTTTTTAAAAGCCAAACAGGAAAAAAAGGTGTGTGGCGTCCCAAAGTTTTGATCGGGAGGGGGGGTTGTAAGGGGGGCCTAAGTATAAATATAGAGCTAACTCATTAACTAATGGGCGAATCGTCATGAAATTTCACACGTAGTCTTTTTAAAAGCCAAACAAGAAAAAAAGGTGTGTGGCGTCCCAAAGTTTGAACGGGAGGGGGGGTTGTGGGGGGGCCTAAGTATAAATATAGAGCTAACTCATTAACTAATGGGCGAATGGTCATGAAATTTCACATGTAGTATTTTTAAAAGCCAAATAGGAAAAAAAGGTGTGTGGCGTCCCAAAGTTTTGAACGGGAGGGGGGGTTGTAAGGGGGGCCTAAGTATAAATATAGAGCTAATTCTTTAACGGTTGGTCGGATTGTCACGAAATTTCACATGGAGTATTCCTGAAGGCCAAGTAGAAAAATAAGGTGTGTGGCGTCCCAAAGTTTTGAACGGGAGGGGGGGTTGTAAGGGGGGCCTAAGTATATAAATAGTGCTAACACATTAACTAATGGGCGAATCGTCATGAAATTTCACATGTAGTATTTTTAAAAGCCAAATAGGAAAAAAAGGTGTGTGGCGTCCCAAAGTTTTGAACGGGAGGGGGGTTGTGGGGGGGCCTAAGTATAAATATAGAGCTAACTCTTTAACGGTTGGTCGGATTGTCACGAAATTTCACAAGGAGTATTCCTGAAGACCAAATAGAAAAATAAGGTATGTGGCGTTCCAAAGTTTTGATCGGGAGGGGGGGTTGTAAGGGTGGGCCTAAGTATATAAATAGTGCTAACTCATTAACTAATGGGCGAATCGTCATGAAATTTCACGTAGTATTTTTAAAAGCCAAATAGGAAAAAAAGGTGTGTGGCGTCCCAAAGTTTTGAACGGGAGGGGGGGTTGTAAGGGGGGCCTAAGTATAAATATAGAGCTAATTCTTTAACGGTTGGTCGGATTGTCACGAAATTTCACATGGAGTATTCCTGAAGGCCAAATAGAAAAATAAGGTGTGTGGCGTCCCAAAGTTTTGAACGGGAGGGGGGGTTGTAAGGGGGGCCTAAGTATATAAATAGTGCTAACACATTAACTAATGGGCGAATCGTCATGAAATTTCACATGTAGTATTTTTAAAAGCCAAATAGGAAAAAAAGGTGTGTGGCGTCCCAAAGTTTTGAACGGGAGGGGGGTTGTGGGGGGGCCTAAGTATAAATATAGAGCTAACTCTTTAACGGTTGGTCGGATTGTCACGAAATTTCACAAGGAGTATTCCTGAAGACCAAATAGAAAAATAAGGTGTGTGGCGTTCCAAAGTTTTGATCGGGAGGGGGGGTTGTAAGGGTGGGCCTAAGTATATAAATAGTGCTAACTCATTAACTAATGGGCGAATCGTCATGAAATTTCACGTAGTATTTTTAAAAGCCAAATAGGAAAAAAAGGTGTGTAGCGTCCCAAAGTTTTGAACGGGAGGGGGGGTTGTGGGGGGGCCTAAGTATAAATATAGAGCTAATTCTTTAACGGTTGGTCGGATTGTCACGAAATTTCACATGTAGTATTCCTGAAGACCAAATAAAAAAATAGGCGGTGTGGCGTCCCAAAGTTTTTACGGGAGGGGGGGGGGTAGTGGGGGGGCCTAAGTATAAATATAGAGCTAACTCAATAACTAATTGGCGAATCGTCATGAAATTTCACGTAGTATTTTTAAAAACCAAATAGAAAAAAAAGGTGTGTGGCGTCCCAAAGTTTTGAACGGGAGGGGGGGTTGTGGGGGGGGCCTAAGTATAAATATAGAGCTAATTCTTTAACGGTTGGTCGGATTGTCATGAAATTTCACATGGAGTATTCCTGAAGGCCAAATAGAAAAATAAGGTGTGTGGCGTCCCAAAGTTTTGAACGGGAGGGGGGGATGTGGGGGGGCCTAAGTATAAATATAGAGCTAACTCATTAACGGTTGGTCGTATTGTCATGAATCGGATTGTCATGAATTTCACATGTAGTAGTACTAGTAACTATATATTCGCTGTGGGGTTCACTGTTGCAAGACATTTACTAGCTGTGATGTCCAGCGTTCCTAATATCATACTAGCTGTGGGGTCCGCTGTTGCAAGGCACTTACTAGCTGTAGTGCTCAGCCCCAGCGTTCCTAACTATGTACTGGCTGTGGGGTTCGCTGTTGCAAGGCACCTACAAGACATTTACTAGCTGTGATGCCCAGCGTTCCTAATTACGTACTAGCTGTGGGGTCTGCTGTTGCAAGGCGCTAGCAGTGTGGCCCAGCGTATTTAACTACGTAGGTACTAGCTGTGGGGTCCACCGTTGCAAAACTCATACTAGCTGTGATGCCCTGTGGTTCTAACTACATACTATCTGTGGGGTCCGCAGTTGCAAGGCACCTACTACCTGTAGGGCCCAGCGTTCCTAAAAACGTACTAACTGTGGGGTCCGTCGTTGCAAAAGCATACTAGCTGTGATGCCCAGGGTTCCTAATATCGTACTAGCTGTGGGGTCCGTTGTTGCAAGGCATTTACTAGCTGTAGTGCCCAGCGTTCCTAACTATGTACTAGCTGTGAAGTTCGCTGTTGCAAAGCACTTACTAACTGTAATGCCCAGCGTATTTAACTACGTACTAGCTGTGGGATCCGCTGTTGCAAGGCACTTAATAGCTGTGATGCCCAGCGTTCCTAACTTCGTACTAGCTGTGGGGTCCGCTGTTGCGAGGCACATACTAGCTGTGGTGACCAGCGTTCCTAACTACGTACTAGCTGTTGGGTCCGCCGTCGCAAGGCACATACTAGCTATGATGCCCAGCATTCCCAACTACGTACTAGCTGTGGTGCTCAGCGTTGCAAGCCACATACTAGCTGTGGTCACAAACGTTCTTAAATACGCACTGACTATGACGTCCAGCGATGCTAAGTATTTACTAGGTGTGGCTTCCGCCGTTGAAAGGCGCATACTAGCTGTGGTGCCCAGGAGTCCTAAAAACTTACTAGCGTTACAACAGCTGAAGGACTATAAGCCTTATTCCGTATGAATAATTGAAAATTATAACATCATGAATGTACTGTCGAGGAACTGAATAGCGTTATAGAAGATATTGGGAGAAAAATCAAAGTTCCCCGGGCAACGCCGGGTATTACTGCTAGTAATAAATATATTACAATACGATGGAATGTTATGGGGATAAGCCAGCGAGATGTCTGTCTGTCTGTACCCCCCAGTCCGTGAGAGGATACAGTCTGTCTGTACCACCAGTCCGTGAGAGGGTACAGTCTGTCTACACCCAGTCCGACCCTGTTTCTTATATGTTTTCCAATTATTACATCTCGTCTTGTCTTTTTGTTTCAGGCTTCATCCAACATCACTATTGTACAATATGACCAAATGAACACATTATTGGACGTTACATTTTTATCTTGGAATTGATTTTTTATCTTTACTTCAATTTCATTGAATCAGTATTTTAATGTATTTATTTTTATTTTTTAGGTTGAAGTATTTTATTTTTTAGCTATTAAGTGTTTGTGATAAAAATTATCTAAAATTGATGTTTTACTGGTACATCAAAAATAAAAGGTCAATGTGTCTTTCATATATTTTAGGCTCATTAAGAATTTTTTATGTAGAAAATTTTAAACAATAAATTCAAAGAAACATGGAATGATTTTCAAAATATGTTTCAATACAGTAGGAATCGACCTTGTAACACTTTATATTTCAGTATGCATTTAGATAAATCTATGTAAACTGGGAGTCGGGCTTTCCCTACAGTAACTCCTGCACTAGCTGTGGTACTCACGTTGACGATGGAAAATCATCATTTTTGTCATTTCGAGGCAGATGTGCATTCTTGATGCTACTTTTTTCATCGGTTCCATCCTCTGTGTCCGAAATCTCCAATTGTTTGTTATTCAATAGCCGTACTATTTCAGTGATACTTCAATATGGTCGACTAGTTTGGGGGAGGCTGCTCCGCAATATTCAGTTACTTTCCAACAATAAAAATAAATAACGTTTTTTGTGAATTCTTGGGCCCAATCCTAGCTTAGGATCATAATCGATTTAGGAGGTTTGGTCCAGATACCAGTTACTAGAAACGTATAATTAGGCTGAAAATGATCTCTCGTTTTCTCCCAGGGTCTTAAGAAATGACAACAAGGGAAGAGTCTTAGAGATTGAAAGAAAATGTCATAAATAGAGAAATGTATTTCAAATGTCTTGAAGAGAGAAAGTAGGAAACCAGTCTTAAATAGGCCCAATTGTACACTTTCCTGAGGCAACCTGCTGCGGACACGCATAATCTTTTGTGTCCCCGTAATCTCCTAGGTAAAATTCGGGGGCAAATCGGATAACTACCGATTTTTTTAAAAAATGTTGTAGACTTTTATTTGTTTTTTGCAATAAGATTTGTATTTGCTTAAATAAATGGATTCAATTAGAAGAAAAAAAAAAAAAAAAAAAAACTTTATTCAATATTCATGGTCGTGACTAACTGATAAATTACATTTCTGGTTCAATTTGTTCATTTCAAATTCAATGAGGTAGTGCTCCCCACCCCCATTTCATCTCTCACTACGTATCCGTTTTAGACAAACAATCTTCAAAACAGACATAAAATAGAATTTATTGATTTAAACCAATACCATCATTTTTTTTATCAATGAATTATTAATCGTTAGTTATAAATTTCATTAAGAATTCACTCATGTTTTTTATTTACTTTTTACAGAAGGTTCGTTTAAAAATAGTTCCGAAATGATTTGATTTTTTTTCTCAGACTGATCCTTTCTGCGTTATTTTTTACTAAACTTCCTTTTCGCTTAGAAGTCGGTTTTTTCATTTTCTCCCTAAATATAGCTTCTCCACTACTTCGTAAGTAGGTTCACGATATGAAAGTAGATTTAGACTATCTTTTGGGTGAATATTTCCTCGTTACTCAACGCTAAAGGGAACGTCAAAAAAGTCCAATATTCGTAGAATCCTTTTCCTGTCAACTTAGATTTTTCGTTTTCAATTCAGAATAAGGCATTCGATAAAGAATCGATTTTAGAAGTGTGTAAAATCACAAAAATACCTTATTGGTCCGATTGGAAAAAGCACAGAAAACCTTAATGAGAAATCTGTGCTAGTCATTTTGTAGATGACATCTTGTACATTATCATGTATGCTGGAGACGAATCGCATCCTTTGTACAAAATAGACAATGGACAGTTTTTTTCCTGTGATGAGAGCTGGGAATAGAACTCCACACCGATTTCCACCCTCTCCATTGTATATTTTGTGCAAAAGATATGAGCAAAATTATCTACAAAATGAGCTGAGTTTTCCAATTAAAATTTTCTTCCTATCACCTGACCAAATGAAGCATTTTTTCACAGCAATATCCAATGCCTTTCAACACTTCTAATATAGATTCATTATCGAATAAATTTTTCTGAATTAAAAACGTCATATATGAATCACCAGCATTGTATTCCCCAGCTTGAATGGGAGATTTTCACTCTCCTCCTGAACATTTTTCCTCCGGCCAATTTGGCTGAAAATCAATATATGTCTTACTCAGAGATTTCTCAATCCTCATATACAATTTCATATCAATACCTACATTATAAACAGTTATATTATAGTTGACCCCACCCCACTCTCGTCCCCCCTTCCATTTAGCCGATTCGCCTGAAAATGAAAAGATATCGTTCCATGGGATTTCGGATCATCATATTATATCTGAGGAGGTCCATTTCAAAACCAGGTTAATTCACTTTTCGTTTTTTTTACAAATTGAGAAAGATAACATAAATAATCGTGTGGTTTTATGATTTTTCTTTGTGCTTGGTACATTATTAATACTTTTCGAATTACATTTATTTAAAAAAAAGAATACCTAATCCTGTTCTCATAGGAATCATCTGATTTTAATGGGATTCAGTAAAAAAATAACTAATATTTTTGAAATTTTTTTATTTGAATACCGAACACCTCTTCAAAATTTTCTATTAATATCAGAGTATTCTACTCGATTCAAAAATAATAAAAAGTAAGTAATTACACTCTGAATCATGTTCTAGAGAACCCTTGTCATAAGGTCCCTTCATAAGGTTTTTGTACCAATACAATTTTAGAATATCTTCCCAATTTTCACCAAACTGTTTAACAAGTGAATTGTTGAAAATTCTTTTCTTTTTCTTGTTAACAGATAAGCACATTGACATATCAGAAGAACCTAGGATTTATTCTTTTTTAATGACAATAATACTGAATACCTGTGATTTTTTGTAAGTGTTTTCTAATTCTTAGAATCGTTGTATAAATTTCGAAGTTTTTCTTATATTTAGGTCACAATTCAGGTATTTTATTAAAGGTAATTTATTAAAAAATGCAATAACACTGTTTTTCGTATCCAATGATTGTCCTGATACTATTCATTACTTCGGCAAGAGGGTTTTTTAGTTAAAGCCTGAGCTGAGTTAAGCCTCCCCCCTAATTTCTCCTCCTTTCTTTTGGCCGATCTAGCTGAAAATGAGTAGGTGTCGTTCTCATGGGGTATTGGTTACACATGTAACATTTTGTGTTGATATGTTCATCTTATCCACAGACACAGACTCATGAATTTTTTTCTTTTCCTTTTGGATTCAGGGGGGTCTGAAAATATGGTGAAAACTCGACATCAAATTTTCTGCCCGATTACACAAGTTCTTCTATACATCGTATTGCTGGGAAAGTAAAAAAAAAAAAAAATTAGGCTGAAAACGTATTTATAGAATACGGGCCTTTTTTTTTTACTGTCGTCTCCTTTCGCTCTTAGCTATTTATTGTACATAATCACTCATACATATAATGTACGGGTACTTTACATAAATATTTTTTAAAAAAATACGTTGTATATACAATTTGTAAATGTGTATTTCCTTTGTAAACTATGTACATTTGTTTTCATATGTTATGGATGATTGTATTTAACAAAAAAGTACGTTTAAAATAATACCTTTATTTATAAATAATTATTAGGTTCCATGTCACGCTTGCCTTATATTTTATTTTTAGACATAAAAATTAATTTGAAAAACGTTTTTCTGATAAACTTATTCAACTAATTTGGTATGTGGAATACTTGAAATCTGATATGTTTAAGATATCGTCAGTCTATTTGGCAAAGTGCCTCCCAACTAACCTCTTTTATGTAAATTGATGATGGTTTACCATAGAAATAAAAGACGTTGTCTTCCCAATGTTTTATTTTTTACCAGAAACGGTTTTCAACGCACAGAGTCATCATCAGTGGTGCATCCCACCCACACAGCGTAGAGGTCAGTTCACTTTTAACCGCTACGCTGTGCGGGTGGGATGTACCAATGATGATGACGCTGTTGCGTTGAAAACCGATTCTGGTTCAAAATAAACAATGGGAAAACAACGTATTTTATTATTTCTTTGAGAAATCTCGTCCCACAACACCTTACTAACATATATAATACCTTATTATTTGATATATATTTTATAATAATAAAGATAAATTAATATGTAACCTCCAAGGCTGTAATTATCTATTTTTTTATTTTTTTTTAGAAACATCTTTGAATATGCTAACCAATATTTTTTTGATATTCATAAAGGATCATAAAGGAAGCACGAACCTAAGCTCCAATCGTTTTGCGTTACCAATAGGTGACAACCACATATACAATTTTTTGAATTGTCCTGAACCTCTTCTGGTCAAAAATAAAACTACGTCTTTTATTTCTATGAGAAATCTCGTTCCACAACATCTTACTAACACATAAGATAATGGTTTACTTTTTAGTTTTAAAAAACACTATGTTAGTTCGAAATACACACTAAGGGTAAGGCCACACCGGAGGAGACAAGCTAGGTGACTAGTGACAAGGAGAGTCGCTTGGTGAGTCAATCAAGAAAACGAACAGCCTAGAACATTGGAGAACGGCCACACCAGCAACTAGTTACATGGTGATTCACCAGGGTAGTCACCTAGTAAACAAACCCGTCTGTTCTTCCATCTAGTGACATGGTGACAACTGCTTCTGCAACTATTTTCTTTTTTAGTTTATAGCTTCTTATTTTTATATCTTTTTAGTTTATAGCTTTTTATTTATTATTATGGACGATGAAACTCTCATTTCAGTATTCAAGAGAAAGATCCAAGTACATGAATCTGGGAATGTCCCCCACGACCAAGACGTTGTATCTTTTGTGAATACTTTCAAGCCAATTTGAATTTTTCAAATTAATTATTGTAGAGGTTTGGTTTACTAAGATTTCTTTTACAATTTTTTCCTAATGTTTCTTTGTTAAATACATGTTTTTCAATTTTGAATATGAAAAAACTTTTCATCGTAATTCCGTAACTTTTTATGAAGCAAATTAAATTCAGCATGCACCAATCTAGTTCGATTAACATCTTGCTTCCCGTGTTTCTTGTAATAAATCAAATCTCAGCCGAGTATTTTCGGTGAGTATAATTTTTCTGGGTAACTTTGACAAAGGCATTTTCCACAGTGCACTATGGAACAACCTCTGGT
The DNA here is from genome assembly GCA_963662175.1 of Aradus depressus. Taxonomy (NCBI): domain Eukaryota; kingdom Metazoa; phylum Arthropoda; class Insecta; order Hemiptera; family Aradidae; genus Aradus; species Aradus depressus. Next base: position 9,338,876 of record OY759218.1, read on the forward strand.
TACTAAGCTACCCGTGAGGGATGTGTGGCCACTTGTACCCAGGCTCTAAGTAACTAGGTGAACTCACTAGTCTCTAGGCTCCGAGCTAAGTCTCCTCCGGTGTGGCCTTAGCCTATAACACATACAATCTAATGAGGGCGCCGGTAGCTCAGTGGTAAGCGTGCTTGTCTTCTGAGCTCAAGAACGTGGGTTCGAAACCCGACCGAGGCCCTTAGTTTATTTTATCTGGGAGGTCAAATAAACTTAAGCACGCCGTCCTTAATCCAGCGATGGTCCCGAGCCTGTACAATGTCAGGTACTCGTTAAAGACCCCTGCCCTAGGTGAATAAAAATTTAGGGTAGGCAAAATCTAGGACTCCCACAGTAGAGTCGGACTCATGTCCACCAGAGTGACGAAAGAGCGCTCTGATAGTAGGCGATATGACCTCGTAGTTAAAGCCCAGGCATGAGTCATAAAACCTAACCTAACCTACAATCTAATGACTTCCATAGCCCGTCCTTCAAGGAGTTAGACATTTTTCGAGATCCCCAAGTAGCTAGGAGCTAAGGGTTCTTCGAGATACTTCAAAGAGTTTGGCATTTTGCGAGATCAAATGATTCAAGGGTGAGGCTATGGAGGATTTATTTTACTTCAGTTCTAGAGAGTTAATTTTTTTTTATGAAGTACGAGCAATTCCTGGGAGGGCGCGAGTAAATTCTCCACAGGACATGGTTTTAATCTCAAATAAGCAAAATTTGTAGTTATGCTCTTTGCTAAATTCAGTGACGATATGAAATTCTTGAATAAACCCTGTCAAGCCAGCTTACGTTTCAATGTTAGAATTTCAATGACCATACCTACCATTGATGTACACATGGCGTAACGATCATTCGTTGAGAACATGGACAAATTTGATTTTTAAGTGAATTTGTACTCGCAGAAGCTCGTATATGTCTTGCTTACACCATTGTATATAATTTTATTTCGTATGTTTATAACTTACATGCATGTGTATATAAATACTGAACTGTATATCTGTAATGAGGCAATATTATTACACCTAACGTTTACCTGCATGTCTTTAGAATTAATAATTCTACAAATAAAATTGTTACATACTCAATATTTCTATTTTCTATTTCTATGAATGTGTGATATTTACTAAATTTGAGAAAAAAAATGTCAAAGAACAATTTGCATATCCTCGTATTAATAATCAAATAAATTGATGTGGGTCCATGCAGAGCAGAAGAATTCACCAAAGTGAATAAGAATATTAATGTTAATATCAAACATTATGTAATGTTTGAAAAAGATTGTCACATAAGGAGTATTGTAGAAGGAATCAGATATTAAATAAATATGTTACTTTCAGAATTATTGTTGTTTTGTTTTGTTTTTCCTTAACTATAACATTTTACTTGAGTGAAGCTGCAAAATAAGACGTATGAACAGTTTGAGGTGATCAATGGACTGAGACAGGGAGACCCAATCTCACCTGTTCTGTTCAACCTGACTCAAGAAAGAGCTGTAGGGCCATCCGGACAAATCCGGGAGGAACTATTTATAATCGCCTGACGCAGCATATGGGGTATGCTGATGACATGGTGGTCACAGCACGCACAATAGCAGCATTGGCCGGGGCTCTACAGGAATTCGGAGAAGCAGAGAAACGTGGTCTTCATTTGAATGTAGATAAGACCGTGTACATGAAGACCTCACGGAACCCTCTGCAAGACGCTCCTGAAGTAATTTCTATCAATGAGCACCAATTTCCAGTAGTCAAGGAATTCAAATATCTCGGGGTTCTGATCACAGAAGATAATGCCGTCAGCCACGAAAGAAGAGCACGCATTGCTGCAGGGAACAGATGTCTATTCGCGGTCAAAAGAATACTCAAGTTCCGCACATTAACGTGGAGGGCCAAGCTAATAGTCTATAAAACTATTGTCCGTCCAATTGTAACTTACACTGGTGAAACTTGGGCGTTGACGAAAGAAAATGGCTCTGCTACTGTGGGAACGGAAAGTACCTACTTAGAAAGATTTATGGACCTGTTTCCGAGAACGGCAGATGGCGTATCCGAAAGAACAGAGAGTTGAGAGACCTCTACGGGGATCCCGACCTGGTATCCGCGATCAAGCAGGCGAGATTACGTTGGTTGGGCCACGTAGAGAGAATGGAAGGAGGAAGACTCCCTAAACAAGCCCTCTACGGTAGGCCAGGCGGTACCAGGAGAAGAGGAAAACCGAGACTCCGTTGGCTGGGCGACATCGAGGCGGACCTCCGAGTGTTGGGCATCAGAGGATGGAGGGAGAAGGTTTTGGATCGAGACGAATGAAGGAGGATTGTGACGGAGGCCCGGGTTCTTTCAGGACCGTAGCGCCGCAGGAAGAAGAAGAAGATAACATTTTACTTTAGATTTTTAGTCACGTTCGTAAAAGAAAGTTATAATCAATTAATTAACCCTCTGACAGGTTCGCTGTTGCACCGAGTGCAACATTTATCGTTTTTCGTTTAAAAAAATATTATGAAATGTGGAAATAGGGCTCCTTCTAAGGGGCGATGTATCATCAGTCTTAAATGTTATCTGTCCCAGGAAACATCGTTAGTGAAAGAAAATACGCCTTTTCTGTTAATTGCGAAATTTTCTTAATATTGTTAAATTTAAGTAAGTTCTCTAACCTTATAATTTGTCCTTTAAGGAGTGTTCTTACTTTTCTGAATTTATGAAAGTTGTCACCAATTATTTTTTCTTGTTCTTCATGCATTGCTTCATTCTCGTTCGCCTTGATATTGTATACTAAATATTATAAACATTGACGTATTCATATAAATAAAACTTTATTGGTTAAAAAAAGAACACTGAATGAATAATAAAAACAGAACATATGTTAATTATAAAAATAATGCAATCATATGTAAATATACACAACAGTTTTGACCATATTTTTTTCTCATGGCATTGATGAAGAAATTGATGAAATTATTATTCCAATTTGAGAAAGCTCGAGTGATGAATATTCTGTTTCTTTATCAAAGATGGAGTATTTATTCTCTGGTTTCCTTTAATTGAGTCTATTCATTGAAGTTCTCAAAATCAAGGGAGCTTGTTGTCGAACTTCCAGAGTTAATACAAGCTTCAGATACCATAAAAAGGGTACCAATACAAATAAATACGCTTCGATAAACAGAAAAAAAAACACTTTATTCGTGATTTGTAATTTTGAGGATATATCTAAAGTCAACAATTCAGGTTCATAGATCCAAGGAGATACATATGTATTTTTATTTCTTATTAAATAGAAAGTAGTTTTTATTTAAGTTTTTCTAATATAACAAGAAAGTACATTGCATTTGGAACATTTTGATAATAAAAAGTTTCTGAGATTTAGCAAAAGTTAGTTATTTTTTTTCATATTCACTATCTACATTTTTGCCTATTTCATTTTTTCCAAAGTTTCTCAAAGAATATGTCCTTATTTATGCCTCAATATGAATCAAGAGGGCCCTTTGTCGAAGCCGACGAAAGAGAAGAGAAACTATGTCCCCATTATCGCATTTACCCCCTAATTTCTATATCTAAGCTTATATTCTTCTTCAAGACATCATCAATTACACAGATTTAGAAATGGTTATTTGTGAAAATTAACTTTTAAAATTTGCATTATGTCGTTCATAAATTTCAAATCAATCCGCCGATAGTTAGCTATGTTTTCTGGTTATGCAGTGACCGACTTTGGATGGGAGCGGTCCAACTAGGTTCAGGCTGAGTCCAGATGTAGCCTGTATTTGTCATGGAGCAGTATGCACTGTAATATCGACCCTCACTTCTGCAGAATGACCAAACTGGGCACTTACACTTGAATTGATTTTGAAATTCCTCCTTGCAAATTTCATTCCACCAACAAGTTCTCTGGAAAAATAAGAACAAGAAACAACATTAAGTTATAAAGTAAAAATTCATTATAATTCCAGGTCAAATCAGCCGAACGAAAGTCATCTTCAAAAAATGATGAAACTATGTTTATATTTTTTAAAAAAAATCTGATTTGTAAAAGAAAATAAAGTGAAGACAACTAACACCCCTCACAAAAATATAATTCTTGGCTCCATTTTTCAAATTGTATAATTAGCAACGTAGCGGCAACGTTTATTAATTTGTTTATTTAATTCGCATGGTTAATGAAGACAAAAGAAGTTTCACTTCAACCGTGCGCTTATAATTTTACAACATAATGTTTCTGAGGGGATCTGAATTAAGCGAAAATGAAAATTTATATAGAAAAGTCACCCATTAAGAAAATATTCTTCGCAAAATTCTTTAAAGGTATGTTTTGCTGCATTTGAATTAGGAACAATACGGACGACTCTGCAACCCATCTAAGAACGAAAAATTAAAAAAACTGTAGGGGGGGAGTTCCTTTTTTGAAAATTGGATCGACAGGGAAACTCACCACTGTCTTTCGTCTTGTTGATTTGATCTGGAACGAAATGTATGGATTTTCTATTATTATAAATTAGTTGGGAGGGATACCTCAGTGAGATAGCCCCGAACTGACTGGTCGCTGATGGTCGGGATAGCAGTGGCTAGCAGAAAGGAGCTGGCCAGCACCATCACCAGATCCCACCTAGACTGCAACATACATCATACAACATTAGGGCAGGGGTGGGACGGTACAGCTGGAGCAGTGACGTGTCACCTAATCTCGGGCCGGAGCAGTTGCTACCTGCTCCATTGGTTTGAAATTACCGGTACAGTTTGGAGCAGAAGCAGTGGACACAGGACCTTGGGAGGGAGGATTTTCTCAACGATCTCTGCTCCTGTTCCGCTGTACCGGTTCTCGGATAGAGATCGCCGTCCCTTTCCAATTTCCCCTCCTGTTTTTTTAGGATCTGTGACTGGACAATCCGAAACAAAATGCCACTAAAAAGCTCGCCGATTTCAAAATCCCCTCCTTCCTTGACTATTTTATTTTCCTTTAACTGAGTTTTATATTGAACATTGAACATGCTATGACATAAAAATTCAATCCTCATGCGGTTATTCCTATATCAGTACGGGTACTGCTACTGCAGGTAGAAGGGAGGCATAATATAAATTATTAGAATAATATCTAGAAATAAATGTGTTATTATTATAATTATGTAGCAATAACTATAATTAAATTATAAGAGGTAGGTCAATAATTAGTAATATACACTCAGTTGTAATATGAAAATGTATTACAATGGAACAAAGAACATAAAATAAAATAACCAAAGAAAATAAAATAAACATAATATCATTTTTTATTAGAGTTATGATTTAAAAATAACAGCATTCTTGCCTTCATTTGTGATAATTGGGTTCTGTGACTGTCACTGGACCGGTTAATTGTCACTGCTCCAACGGCGTCACTGGAGCAGTTGGACCTGTGACAGAATTTTCCCGGACCGGCACAACCCTACATTAGGGACGGGAAACTATCCATAGTACCCCGACATAACCTTCCAACCATAGGATATTTTTAAACGTTATTGACCCCCCCCCCCCCATCACAAAGTGTCACACCTTTCTGAGGAGCCTCTCTCCCCGTAATGTAACATGAAACAAAAAAATATATATTAAATGCAATATGACCTTTAGAATGCAATACATTGTGTTTTAATAATAGAAAACTCAATGGGAGTTAAAAGTGTTTTCTGTAAATAATGTTTTATTTACTATATTCAATCCAGGAGAGTAGATAGGCGGTCCTAGGGCAGCATTGCAGCAGTTAATTTTTTGTTTTGTAAACATGCTCAAATTATATATGTATTTATTATAAGTATGAAGCAGCAGTAAAAGTTACAATTATTTACGTGTTCTTAGATAATCTACACAACAAATAAATTTATCGTTATTTCTGATTTAAAAATATGTAATGCTGTAGCAAGAGTCAAACGGTAATCTAGTAAAGCTCATTTTTGTCTGTGAGCTGTAATTGGGAATATTTCGTGAGATCGACAGTTGTTTCACCGTTAACGAATGGAAAGACAGCTGAGCTACTCTACGATTCTCAACAATCGTTAGAATTACAAAGTTCTCCCGGGGAATGACTGATAAACCTGCTAATTATTCTTAATTATACACTCAATGCATGGTTTTTATGTTGAACCCCCCAGGTAATCCGAAAATACTGGTATAAATTAGATATTATCGTTTTATAGGCCTTAAAATAGCGACTTTTAGAAAATAAAAAATAGTAAATGAACAAAAATAATTGTTGCAGAAATGTGATCACGAATGTGTTGAGGACGTGGAGGGCTAGGTCTAGGAAGAGATGGAGGTGTGAAGATGAGATGAGATGTGTGAGATGTGAAGCATTCCAGGCACAGTCTTGTACTGATTTCTTATAATAAAAACAGCTGTTAAAACATTAGTAAATTGATTAGTGATAAATAAAAAGGCTATTAATTAAATTATGAAGGGAGGACAATAGACTGTCGAAACAAATGCGACGTATTAGCTGTTTTATATACACAACACAGTCGAGTGAAGGATATGAAGTGAGAGAGTTCAATAGTCGTGAAGCGAATTTAAAAATTAAAAATTAACAGGAAAAGTAAAATTCTTTATTTTTTTGAAATATGTAAAAATTAAACAAAAAACAGAAAAGTTAACAAAGAAGAATTTCATAAAAACACAACAAATTTCGAATCAATTTAGTAACTCCCTCTCCTAGCTTGAATGACAGCATCTATTCTTCTGGGCATTCCCTTGATTCAATTTTGAAATACTTCTTCCGATAAGTTTTCCCACTCTTGAAGTAAGAAGTTCCGCAAATCTTCTAAATTTTGAGGCTGCTTAATTCCCTTCTTTGGGCGATGGAACAGTTATTTACTTTCACTTATTCTCAAATAAACAGATTTTAAAAAATAGAGAATCGAAAGGCTCTGTAAGAACTGCAATGATAGACTGGATCACTGGAAAAAGTGCATTTCTTTAATCCATAATGGCAAATAAACATTAAAGAAAGATAGAGGATTATAGGAAACATACTCGTGAGAGAAATAAACAAACCCATTAAAATTGAATAAATTGAAGTGATCCTTTAATTTTTTCCGGGAGTGTCCAATATAAAAAAAAAAAGTGGCCAGAGAAAAAAGAGGCGATTTACGATTTAATTCTGGCTGAACCCCTCACTCAGAACCACCGCGGTGCACCGCCCTGATTGCTTCATCTTCACTTAACTCCCTTCTTTGGGCCACGGAACAGTTATTTACTTTCACTTATTCTCAAATAAACAGATTTCAAAAAAAATAGAGAAACGAAAGGCTCTGTAAGAACTGCAATGATAGACTGAGAGTGCATTGCTTTAATTCATAATGGTAAATATACATTAAAGAAAGATAGAGGATTATAGCAAACATACACGTGACATAATTTTAGGAATTAAATAGTATAATTTTTGTAAATAATTGACTTTTTTATTTTCCAAATTTATTCTTTTTTTTATAATGTAGGTTAAATATTAATAAACACTTTTATTCTAGATTCTTTGCTATTTATTTTCCCTGCCAACCAAATAAGAAAACACTTTTGGATTAGATTGAATATTTTTGCAAATTTAAAAACATTCAATGGCATCCCAGAATTATATATTTAGAAGAATCCAAATGAAGTTATTGTTAATTGAAATTTTTTGTTATACCTGCACTTTCTTAAAAATTGCACGTCATGAACTTTCTATATTTTTTATTAGGGCCCTTTTCGGAAACTCCTGTAGAAATCAAAATTTAGTAGAAGACCAGACAAGGAAATGTGATAATTTTATTAATTGATTATTTTAATAATTTATTTATTATTATTTTATATATTTTTTTTATAATCACAATATATGTACTCGTACGTACGTATTAGATACTCTTGTACCGACTTCAAGAGGGCGCCGGTAGCTCAGTGGTATGCGTGCTTGACTTCTGAGCTCAAGGTCGTGGGTTCGTAGCCCGACCGAGGCCCTTAGTTTATTTTATCTGGGAGGTAAAATAAACTTAAGCACGCCGTCCTTCGGATGGGACGTTAAGCGATGGTCCCGAGCCTGTACGATGTCAGGTACTCGTTAAAGACCCCTACCCTAGATGAATAAAAATTTAGGGTAGGCAAAATTTAGGACTCCCACAGTAGAGTCGGGCTCATGTCCACCAGAGTGACGAAAGAGCGCTCTGGTAGTAGGCGATATGACCTCGTAGTTAAAGCCCGGGCATGAGTCATAAAACCTAAACCTAAACCTACCGACTTCAATAAGGTTCTAAGATATTTAGTTTTCTAAACTAATGTGTTTCTTACACGTTTAACGTTTTGATTTATTGAGATATTGAAGTACGTATAATTATGTTAGATTATGTTGTGTACATAATGAAGAGAAATATAATAATAGTAATTATTTTTTACTTTTCAGTTTTTTTTAACGATTTTTTTTATTGTCATAGCTGTGTTTAATTTTTTATATTTATAATAATTTGTATATTAAATACATTTATTTGTACTGAAGGATATACAATCAGTAACAAAAATTTTCGGTCAATTTATAATTTTGTTTTTCTTTTGCAGTTACACATAGTTATATGGCAAAACATTTAATTCAAGCAAAGTTTTAAATTTCGAGATCATCAATCATTTCAAAACGCCGTAAAACAATTAATTAAACATTTACAGCTAATAGGAAATTTTGCATTAATAATTGAAGACAAGAAATTCACGTAACAAAATTTTCTGGACACCTGTTGTTTGTTTTGTAAACAAATGCGACTCTGATCATGATCTTTAATCCCTTCTCAACCAACCGCTAATACCGAACAAATGAAATGTGTTTATATCCTTCTATTACTGCATTCAGTAGTTATTTGTATTTCCTGCTGTCAAGATGGGTCGAACATCTTTTGAAGTTCAACAGATAATAATTTTTAATTATGAAAAAGGATTAAGTGTCCGCAAAATCGGTGGTTTGGTAGGCCGAAGTAAAAGCACCGTAGCCGATGTAATTCGAAGGTATAAGCACGAGGATCGGATAGATTTGAAATCTTCCTCTGGCCGTCCAAGAGTATTAAACGACCGAGAAAGGTGTAGCGTTGTCCGGAAAATTAAAAACAAGCCCTCGAGGAGTGCACCTCAGATCGTCGCCGAGGTATACAGAGAAACGGGAAAGAAAGTTCACCCACAAAATGTTCGAAGAATTCTAAAAGAAGCAGGATATAATGGGAGAGTACCAAAAACCGTCTGTGAGTGAAAAAAATATAAAAAAAAGATTGAGCTTCGCAAAAGAGTTCCAGAATCATTCAGAAATTTTTTGGAGTAATGTCATTCATCTGCGAGGTAAAATAAACTTAAGCACTCCGTCCTTCGGATGGGATGTTAAGCGATGGTCATGAGCCTGTACGATGTCAGGTCAAAGCGTTTGAGCTCTCACATAAACACACGCATGCAATTGATCTCTGATGTTCACACGATTACAAAATTTTTAGTACATATTATTATGTATACATATATTATATGTATAGGGAAGTAAACAAAAGTAAAGTAATAGTATATGTATACATATATTACATGGAAGTAAACGGACATGATCTGGAAACATTTATTTGTCGAAATATCGGAGAAAAAACGTTTAAATTAGAAAAATTGGGTACTTAGTTTCTTTAGAGGGAAGGTGGAGGGGATAGAGTAGGGGGAAGGGACGGTTTCTGCCGAGGGTCAGCGCTGCTGTCGCTCTCTTCCAACGTCATATCACAAAAATCTAGTTTTCTGACATTACATGACCTGAGATTTCTTTTTATGTTGTGAAGAGTTACAAGATACAAGAATATTTTATTATTGCGGTTTGTTCTATTGCAAGCAAATACTTTTGAATGTAAGTTTAATATATTTAGTCCCGACAGTCGCGACAAAATTTGGAGAAGGCGTAATGAGGAGCTGAATCCAAAAAATTTAAAACCAATAGTAAAACATGGGGGTGGCTCAGTGATGGTGTGGGGGTGTATGGCGTCTAGTGGAATTGGTGAACTGGTTTTCATTGAAACCACCATGACTGGAAAAGTTTATGCCGAATTACTAAGGAGCAATTTGAAAAAGAGTGCTGAAAAACTTGGGATTTTACGGACTTTTCATTTTTACCAAGACAACGATCCGAAACACACCTGTGAATTGGTACGTACTTGGCTTTTGTATAACTGCCCTAAAGTTATGAAACCCCCCCCCCCCCCCCCCCCCCCCCCCAATCGCCCGATCTCAACCCAATTGAACACGTATGGGGTGAGCTCGACAGGAAAATTCGATTAACACCCATTGCTTCAAAAAACGAATTGAAACAAAAGTTATTAGAAGAGTGGGGTAAAATATCTCCAAATTTCACCAAAAAATTAGTTTCATCATCAATGCCGAATCGAATGAAAGATGTTATTACACAAAAAGGGTACCCAACCAAATATTAATTAACATTATGGTTTTTGAATTTGTGAAATCGTAAAAAAAACATTGAATTTATTTATAGTTGTTTACATTTTTGTCCGAAAATTTTTGTTACCTACATTACTTGTTATAAAATTTATTATATTAAAATATTTATTTGTTCTAATCAAAGCTGTTTTTCCTTTATCCTAGCCCACATTTGAATTCTTATTCTTGATTGAAAAATGGCTTTAATTATTTTTTTAAATTATTTTTTATTACTTGTGCATTTAATTATTATAATTTTTTATTGAAAAATCAAACCGTCCGAACATTTTTGTTACTGGCTGTATGAGGTATACCTATAAGTTTAAAATTTCATAATTTTTATTTAAAACAAAAAAATCTTGGAAAATATATGTATTAATCAAAAAATATGGGGCCCTGGTAAGGCGGGCCTGCCTACGATAATAAACAAATTTTATTTGTCATATTTACGTATGGAATACTCATCAATTTTTTTAAAAGTTATTTAAAATGTAACTTACATAAATAATAAAATTTTAAATTAAATAATAACTATCTCATGGACTTGAGAACATGGAATATTTTACAAAAACAAGAAGATTTCGAACAGATTTCTGCTCTTAAGAAATTACATACCATAGAACCCTTGTCCAAGCACAGCGTTCAATACGAACCAGTCTTGCCAAAAATCAACACATCTAATCCAGCATCAAAAAATATAATATTTTAGATATTTCTGTTGATCTTTTTTCGTGTAACACAAATGTATATGTTTTAATAACTTTATTTATACTCATGTCATATAGCAAAATAGAAGCCCTCAAAAATTATTATTTTATCTGTAACTACTGCGAAAATTAACTCTCAGACGTGCTACAAATTTTAGAAAATATTCAGTAAAACTAATTTCAGTTAAGGAAGTTTTATTGCAGTTCATTGGTTGTTACAAACATAGGCGTCAATCGTGACGTTTTTAACTAGAATTTATTTTTTCGCTATTGAAAATGTACAGTACCTTTCAACTCAATTAACACGCTATTTCAATTATCTAAAAGTATTTTTAATAAATTAAATGTATCAAATTCGTGACTTCCTTGTCGTCATATTTATTATAGAAAACCTACGCTCATGCATGGATTATATAGTAAATTGTTTTTAATAGATGCGTTGATTTTACAGTCAAGGTTGAATCTGTTTTTTTTTTTGCTCTCTCTCGCATTTCGCATTACTTTAATGATGCAACTGTTAATGGGAAACCTGCATTCCGTTTTGTGAAATTTATTATTTTTGCTATCCTATTAGATCTAAAAGCAAAACGAAAGACATGATATTAAGGATATAACGATAAATTTTTGAAAGTGATGGAATGTATTCAACTTCAAGAAAATTTCGATTAATCGATGTTTTGTTTAATGTAAACTTAACCTTCCCCATCTGTCCATTTTATTTATTATTATTTAGTTGTTTTATTTATTTTTTTAAATATTTTTTGCTTAAGAATGTTAGGTTGCAAGCTGGATTTAGTCTAGTGAATAATTTTATTATATATACATATAGTATCAACACATAGTGAGTTTCTGAATGGTTTGGTATCTTAAAGCAGTTAAATTTGCCTTTGGTGTCTTTGTTTATATGTTATTTACTTGAAGGTGAATATTATAGATGTCGAGTCTTGATGAAACAGAATATGAAAAGAAATATCAAGAGGACCTGGAGAAGGCTCAAGCTCTGAGTCTTGAGTCTCTAGCTTTGGAAATGTTTCGTTTGGAAAAAGAGCGTTCATCGAAAACTCTTAGAAATGGTATTTAACTAATTTTTATTTACAACTTCATCATCCTTATATGTTTATATGATGCTCGCAACATTTATGATATTTTAGTATTTTGAGCACAGTGAAAGTGCAAAAACTTACTCATTATGTCTTGAGTACATATTTTTTGACATTCTTATTGCATTTTCTTAATATTAACTTTGAAGACAACATTTTCATAATCAGACTGAAACATATGTAATTAACGTGTCTTTTGTTAACTTTTTTTGTGAATATTTTAGAATCTGATAAGCAAACGACTTCTTCAGTTGATCATTGCAACTTCCAAAAAAATAGTAATCTAAAAGTCTTCTTTGGAACAGAAAGACCTCGGCCTGGTACTGTTGATACAAGTAAGAAATACCTTCTTTAGAATATTATTGTTATGGATAATTCATTGTATATGTATGGACTGGAGAGGCCCCGAGGCCCTTTCACAAATGTATCTAAACATTTTTTCCGCCATTCGTATCCGAACACTTTAATAACCACCTTCGCAGTCCACCAATCTCGACCTAATATAGCGTGTCTCCTTCAGGAACACCCTAGCGCAGTAAAGGAATGATCTATTCTATGGCGGAAGAAGTTGAATGAACTAGAATGCGTACAGTATACATATTCATACTACGAACCAACGCCCTGATTAGTGAATATGAGCTGTTGAGCGAAACGTGACACCAGAACGCCATGCATCCCAACTAAGAGTAGTAAGACGTGCAAACGGTTCTTTTCTCACTGTTTCAGGCCTCATCGTAGTTTTTGGGAATGTTGGAGGCTTGTCTGTGCAGAATTTCCGACAATATTTGTACAAAGTAGAGAATGTGTCCGTATTTTAGTAATCACAAATATCAACACAATATGCACTCCTAAGAGGACGACAAGTGGCATCGTGATTGTAGTTGGGATCAAGAAGGATATAATATTTAAGTTGAACATTTTGTCTGAAATGGCCGAAAACGAACTGGTAACTGGTAAAAAACAAAGAAAAAACGTGTTTAAAAAAAAAATAATGTCCTTTTCACAAAATATATATAATATGGGATTACTTTCGGGATTGCCACCATCTTCAGCCACGTCTTAACTAATACTAAATGGAAGTTCAAACAGTTTACAATCCAAACGGTACCCTTTTTTCAGCCCCTACGGGGGTTTTCTCCTGTCCCTCCTGTACAGTTGTCTTAAAGTATGGAAAACATTAAAAATAACATTTAGTCTCAAATTGAAATCTTAAGAATAAAAGAAAAATGTTGAAATAGTATGTGCTGATTAAAATACAAATATATATGCATATATTAAATCAATCAAAGATGACAATAATAAATATATGAATAAAAATAAAATATATATAATAAAAATGCACAGCTTTTTGAGGAAGTAGTTCGTATACACAGAGACTGGAGGATTATATTATTGGCGATAAAAGGGGTGAATATTTGAGATTGGTCTGATCATTCATACAATTTCCTTTTTGTAGTGCTCTGTTTGCTTCCACTTGTTCCAGTGAGTCCAAGATTTTATGTGCACAGAGAATGAGGAGAAGCCTAAGATCACACCGGGACACTCAACACACAAACACAGAACAAGAAAATTCCAAAACCTGAAGAACAAAGAAATAATCACTGTGAAAGCAGACAAAGGAAATGCTTTAGTTTTGCAACATTTAAGACAAAATAAAAACAGAAGAAAAAAATGGCGTTTACCAGCTAGAATGTAGTTCTTGTAATTTTGTTTATGAAGGTCAAACTGGAAGACAACTTGAAAATAGGGTAAAAGAACACGTATCAGAAATAGGCTTAAACATAAGATACAACTCAGTAAAATCAACTTTCGCACAACACATCAACGAAAACCAACACCATTTCGACATAAATACGGGCATACAATACCTACATTTTTGTGACAAAGGTACATTACTCAGCTCACTGGAACAAGTGGAAATAAACAGAAAAGTGTTTCACAATATATATTTATATTATAGTTATTTTATTATTATAACGGAATTATTTTTCATCTGATACCCTACTCAATTACCGGTTAGCATCAAAGTTAAAAATTAATATACTTATATTCAGGAAATTTGAAGTATTCTATTTTTAAAATTATTTTTCTATGAATACTTATTTATATAGCATAGGAAAAATATATATAAATATCAATTCAAGGCAAAAAAAAAAAAAAAAAACTTGTTGACTTGTTATTTTTTTTAGATATTATTCTTTTTATATTCTTGTTTTTAACAATATATTTTGATGTTGTGTTTCAGAAGGGTCAAATTTGCTTTTGCCGCCTCCTCAATGTAGACGTGATAGCACTCCCTCAAATTCATCGGAACTATTTTGTTCCTCTGAAGATTTAATATCATTCCAGAGCCCCACAAACAGCCAATCCGCTATCAAAAGTTCACCATCAGATATAGATCAGTAAGTGATGTTTTAGAATAAAATTAACCCTAGATCTGCAACGTTGGAGTTGAATTCAACCCCGAACTTAGAAAAAACCTAGTGGGGGCACTGGCGATGACTCGATGGCATGGAGGGGGTTGTGTACCTTTTGTCCTAGTGCTCCCCAGTCGCCTGCAAATATAGGTAAGTTAGGTTAGGTTTTAAGGCATTATTCCCCCTCTTTTTTTCCTACTACTGCCACTTTGGGGTTAGAAACCAGCCCACGTTGTGGTAAACGTAATAATATTTTATGGATCTTATGGCAAATATTTTACTTCGTAGACACAAAAAATGACTCAGAAACTGCTTTTTATGGAGGAAGAAATAAGGGAAGAACTCTTGCGACAAATTACGGAAGTTAATATCGACACCTATGAGGAACCGGAAGGTCCAAAAAACGAAACATGCAGCGAGTCTGAGGATAACAGCCTAATCAACGAAAACTGACATTATTGCAGAGATATTGTGAAATAATTCAAATGAACTTGACTTGAAAGAAATAAAACTTGTTTATTTATGATATTGTCTAATTTCACCAACTATATTTACAAGGGAGTAATTTCGGTATTTCTACCATCCTCAGCCAAAAGCATAAGAGTTTAAGTCTTATCTCTTATGCTTTTGGCTGAGGATGGTAGAAATACCGAAAGTACTCCCATGTAAATATAGTTCGTGAAATTAGACAATATCATAAATAAACAAGTTTTATTTCTTTGAAACCTAATCAACGACGACGACCAAATGGACGAATCCTTTCCATGTGATCCATGCGAACAAAATGCGGTTTATGAGGAAAGAGAGTTCATACGGACAGGATGACCATTTGGACCAACCAACTACTCCATAGTGAAAAAACGAGGACTCCAACGAGAATAGAGAAACCGATGGTGATCATCAGTTAGCACCAAAAAATAAAAGATGTTCTTTATGTCCTCGAGAAAAGGACAGATAAGGAAATACTCTTTGCATGAAATGCAAGAAACTACTTTGCGGAGAACATAAGAAAATAATTTGTCCAAGTTGTTTCGAAAAAAGTGATTAACAAGTCAATTTTTATTTACTCTTTTTGCTTATAACTTAGATATTTCATGTTCTTATCTTTTATAAGGAATATAAGTTTTCCTAATGTTTTTGTTATGTTGTTCCTGACTAGAAGTTTATAAATTGTGATATGGTAAAAAATTATCTAGTCAGTATGTGATCTACCAATAAAAATGTGATCAAGCAACGTCTATGGGGTTGTATACAACGTTGTGAAAGACGTTCTTGAGATGTAAGTTGTGGATCTAGGGGTAATAATATAAAAAACACAATATAAGAGTAGTGTTTTATTTCTGTAGTAGGTACTTAAATCTTGAAGTGACGTTTATCCCGAGCTCTCTCGGCGCGCCAAGCAACGCCGTCCAACGAAATTAAGGTGGCTGGGGTTTTAGCCCACAACAACAGACTTTTATCAACGGCTACCCAAAAAAAAAAAAAAATGATATGGATATCGATTGATTTGCATTATTATTCTTTTTTTTTTTTTAATTCATATGACAAACAAACTCTTTCTTGTATCTCCAAGGCGTCTTCTGGATTGATACCTTGCATTTTCTGCAGCGATATTGTGAAACAATAAAAAATAAGGAAAAACTTGTTTTTTAAAATGTTTTCACAAAATATGGGAATACTTTCGGGCTTGCTACCATCTTCAGCCACGACTTGACAAATACTGTGAACGTATATATAGTATTTTATATATATTTTGTGAAATAGTCAATATTTAAAAAAATTATGTTTTTTTTTTAGTTTGGTCGGTTTTGTCGGAGATTACAATGATAAGATGGATGTATTGTTCCGTATTATCAATAAAATACAAAAATAAACATACACATTTCTAATTTTGATTATTTATGAATAATTCAAAATATTATTAATTTGTATACTCTCTTATGAAAATTTAAGCAGAAATTATTTAATATACCGGTGCGCCGATAGCTAGTACAATTATGTGTGCTACTTACTGAGCTCAAGATGGCGGCTTCTGAATCCGGCCGAGGCTCTTAGTTTATTTTATCTTAGAAGTAAATCAAACTTAAGTACGCCGTCTTTCGGATGGGACGTTAGGCGATGGTCCTGAGCCTGTACGATGTCAGGTACTCGTTACAGCCTCCTTCCCTAGGTGAATAAAAATTTAGGGTAGGCTAAATTTAGGACTCCCACAGTAGAGTCGGGCTCATGTCCACCAGGGTGACGAGAGAGCGCTCTGGTAGTAGGCGTTATGACCTTACTAACTACTTAATGTTTCGATTAAGAAGAGAAGAAATTCCAATATGTTTGAATAACGTCTGGGCGCCTTTGCCCCGAGCCTATATGTCCTCTTCCCGTCTGGGATCTAAATGAGTAATGTTGCTGGTATTTAAATATTTTTTAGAGACTCCAGGCAGAATTCACGTTTGGCTTCTACTGAGTCAGGGGCCCATGGATCTTCCAACAACTTGTTTTATCAGACGACTCACTATTCAACAGTTGCCTCTTCTTCTAGTTGTCTCCAACATCAGCAAACTAGAGTTTATCATAGTTCTCTTCTTCATTCTAACTCCTCCCTGATTCCAGGTAATATACTAAAATCTCCTAATTAAAAATAATTATATATTTTACTCATCAAACAATTCCAGTAATCTCTTCAGACTAACATTCTTGTATGAAAATAAAGAAAGGAGAGTTTTAGCCATTTTAAGTGTCAATGGCATATGCATGGGCAGACGCCACTTCATTGGAAACTGTCACTGAAATGATGCAAATGACATTGTGTGAAAGTATAGTGTTCTTAAGGAGAGTTTCTACTTTGCCATCTGGAATTATTCAGGAATTTCTTTCTTTTTAATGTTCCATGCCAAAATTAGCAAAACGAACACTTATGGAATCACTTCGGTGTCCTTCCATCTGTCACTGGCGATTTTCTCTGAAAATATTTGACGTAAAAATTTAAAATTTAGCACAGTGGCCTAATTATAGACGTGAAGTATAAAAAGTTGAATTTTGATTCTGGGGGTAAATTGGGAAATGAAAATACAATTTTTCAAGGGCATCGTGTAGGGTGTCAAATGAAAGCTTATTGAAGCACGAATTCAACAATATATATATGATGTATTTTTTTATGCAATTTTTTTAATATTTTCTGGAAAACGCGTAAACATTTCTGTCCTCCAGGGTGGATGAGGGTCATCACCAAAAGGATCGCTCAGAAAAATCTGAAAAAGTCATGATCATTAAGAATTAGGTGTAAATTGAGCCAAAATGATCAGAATTGAAAAATTCTAGCGCGAATTATAGAACATCTGATCGATTGGATAACTTCCACCACCGGCCGTGGCTCTTAGTTTATTTTATTTGGGAGGTAAAATAAACTTAAGCACGCCGTCCTTCGGATGAGATGTTAAGCGATGGTCCCGAGCCTGTACGATGTCGGGTACTCGTTAAAAGACCCCTGCCCTAGGTGAATAAAAACTTAGGGTAGGCAAAATTTAGGACTGCCAAAATGGAGTCGGGCTCATGTCCACCAGAGTGAAGAAAAAGCGCCCTGGTAGAAGGCGATATGACCTCGCAGTTAAAGCCCGGGCATGAGTCATAATAACTAACTATAACTTACACAATTTAATTGTTTATTTACTTATAACTGCTGAACAATTGGTTTAACTATTAATAGTTCTTGATAAAAAAGTTGGATTTATTCACTATTTATTTGTAATTTCCAACAAATATCTACAGAGATATATAATCTGATTGAAACATGCTTTTTTCGAAAGAACACAATAATAAGAATTATTGAATATAAGAATTTTAAATCATAATTGTTCGAAAAGAATAGTTTTTTTGTCATCGACTATAGTAAAATCAAGTTGATATCTTCAGTAGTTTTTTGTTATTATTAATAAATAGTTTAAGACAACTTTTGATATAGAAATGTAAAAGATGATTCTGGAAAGCTGTTATCTATTGAATTGAGCTTTTCACTAACAGTTAGAATGTGTAAAAGTAATGACACAAAAAAACATGTTTCAACCGAATTATAAACCTCTGTAAATATTGGTTGATAATTATACTATACATTTTCATAAAGGAACAATAAATCTTTTAAGACTGAAGTTTTTTCTAAAAAGACTTTATAATGTATACCTACATTTTTTTTTTTTCCAGATAGTGTTCATCATGAGAATTTTGAAAATTTTCAAGCAACCAACAAGGCTTGTGGTGGAAACCTTATTGATTTTTCCGCAAATAATTTTGACTCATCCCATATTAGAGACAAAAACGTGAGAGTTAGTTTGCTTGAAGCTTTTGATCCATTAATAATTAATACATCTTCTGGTAAGCATGCACCATTTTATAGTCATTTCACAATGTAACAATGTTTTTCGAGAATCGTTTCGATAGTAGACTCTCCCTTATCCGGGGACCGACGTGACGCCGGATAACGGAAATCATCAATTAATGAGAAAAAATATATCAATTAAAGCATAAAAAAAAGTGTTTTTAGGTGAGCTAAGGAATAAAACACGTATGTATTTTGTTGATAACATTTATTAAATTGACAAATATGTACATACTGAACATTGATTTATTATATGTACGTACATATGTATATTTATCCAAGCAATAAAAAGTTATTTTGAAATCTGCGTTTAATTACATACATATTTAAAACAAAATCTAAAATTCTAAAAATATTATTTGTTAAAAAAATCGGCAATTTTCTTTTGTTTCCCTAACATAACACTGTTCCGTGCTGCATAGTCCCACCACTTCTTTAGTGTTAAGACGTCTGAAAAACGATCCAACGACTCTTTTCACTATGAGAATCAAATGAAAACTGAGAAAAATAGAACTGGTGTAAAGGAAAAATAAATAGGAGGAGAGGGTTTCCGTGGAAAAAAATTAAACTTTGACTTTACTAGTTAAGTGTTAATTTCCCGATAAGACGATATCATTGTGCCACGGACTGGATGGTACATTTGTTTTTCTATTCTAGAAAACATTTTTAATAAATGATTGATTTTCAACTATGTATTTATTATAATTTATATATAGGATATTAGTGAAGTAATAAAATATTGTATTATCCCTTCATTATAAATACAATGTACATATGTATGCATGTACGATAAAAATACTGAAAGATTCGTGAGTTACGGAATTATTATGTGCTCGTAAATACACATGGCTCTATATATAATTGACAATCTAATAATTGAATGTTAATTTTAGTTTAACAAATTTGATATTATTTTGCGAGCGCCGGATAAGGGAGAGTCTGCTGTATTTTAGTCTGCGGCATCAACTCTCTATTTTCCAATGATAACTGCTACCTTTCCTTCCAGAAAATGATTGTACAGTATTTATGTAAGTTTTATCCTAAGAGCCATACTTTTCGAGTTATTTCTAAGTTTTTAACTGAATTCTTCACTGGACTGGTTTGGGATTCGAACTCTATTCGACTAATTTTCATAACACTTTTAGGAAATGTGCAGGAACTATCGGGGAAGATTTTAAGTTGATTATCTTCCGCTTCTTGATACAAAATGTCGGTGTTAAATTTGTGGAAAAACCCTTTAAAAACTTTTTTTGTTGGATTTGATTCATGTGGAAATAGTTGGTCCAGTTGAACAATTTTTATGTGTGACAGCTTATCTTATAAATTTTATTCGCTTATAAATTTTTAAAGAATTATGCTGTAAACAAAAATGAATTTTTCGAAAATTCATATGGAACACCAGGTCAATCAAACCTCTATAAAACAGTTTCTGTAATTTTTGGATGGTTTTTGGTATGTATCTTGCTCGCGGCCTTTGAAAAAATCTCTTTTTCATACTTCTTTGTACTAATAAATAATAACTCGAAAAATATTGCCCTAGGTCTGCTTGATTTAAATCTTACAAATGTGTAGAATTATTTTCTGGGAGATTTCAAATTTTTGGGTTGTTTCAAAGTTGTACAAAGCTCCAAACGTTCTCGTATATAGTACTTCAGTTGGGACGTTTGATACATTATTTCTTATTTTGAGTACAAAGAGGGGTAGATAATAAGGAGCTAAGATATGAGCCAGCTGAGATAGAATCGTGGGGTAGAGTTCTTGTTCAATGGGGCAACCCAAAGTAGATTTTTTGGACAAAATGTAAATCTAATAGAACATTATTGCAAATCAGAGCTTAAAGACTCGTTCCATTTGATATTTCTGTGATCTTTATTTCAGATAAAGAGGAGACGAGAGGTCTGGATGATAGTATCTATGAGCCGTATGACCCGTTCCATTTCCTCTACTCTGTACTCTCTACCGACTCCGTCCTGACATCTCCCCTAGAGGAATCTCTTCCTCTCTATAGCACTGTTGTCAAGACTTCCGGTTCCTCTTCAGCGCCTCCTCTCCCACCTCGCAACTCTACACACCTTTATGCCACTGTAAAAAAAGTACGTCTCTTTTTTAACCTCCCCACCTTCACTTCTCTAGGCCTGATATAAAAATATTAAATCACGCTAATTAACTGATATGAGAAGTACTGTCGCTCCCCCGCCTCTCCAAAAAATAAATAAAGTACGCGTCCATCCATTTAAACTACCCTTCCCCTAACATTTCAATAGTTTATCAACAAAAAAAAACAATGCTTTTGACTTGTCCTTGGTAAGACCTTCAAAACTATGTGCTACTCAATGTTCAAGTCAAAAAAAAAGGTTAAGCCTCATAACCCCCCCTTTTCCCACCCCCATTTGTGGATACGCCAAATATACTCAAAATATTGAAAATTTGTTTTATTTCATTTTTAGTTCTACTCATTAACCTTGAAAAGTCAACAGTTAAAGAGCTTTCCTTGATTTACGCGAAAACTGTTAGTTCCATCGAAAACTTGGTTCTTACAAAAAAGTCCCTTATGAAATTTCCAACTATTATAATCTTCTCAGATTTTAGATAGGACCAATACGAACAAAATTATAATGCTTCAAAGAATGAGCAATATATTGATTTAAGAAATACTTCATAGTAATGTTAAAGTTGTAGCACATGGCAACAAATATACATTTTTGTTATATTATTGTTAATAGTGAAGTTGATCTATTTCCGTACATATGTACAAAATATTTTTTTTAATTTGATGAATATCACTGTTACTTCGTAAAAATCATGACATGAACATTTGACATACTATTCTGAGGATCATTTTTTATACAGAAAAATTGGAGCAACCGAAGGATGGGGGGATGGGAAAAGGACAGGTTTTCCAAAAAAATCGTAATTTCTAGCTAAACGCTCGAATCCGTGTTTCATTTTTAAAAGAAATGTTATACAGAGTGATCTCTTTAATTTGAGCTATAAAACAACAATCAGCTGATAAATAATCAGTAACTAGAAGGCTGAGGAGGTACTTTGTCCCTCCAGACACCAATGTTTGGTATATCTTGAAAATTATGTTGTAATTGGTATTATATTTTATTTGATACTTTATTGAAAATTATTTTCAATGTATGTTGTTCTTTGTTTCCAGGCTAGCAGTAAGAAGTACTCTGAGAGGTTATACGAAAATGTAAAACCTGTAAAGAGAACTTTGGTGCAAGATGCTGACCTAATTGCATTTCATAGTCTTGTCAAAAGTGTTCGAGGTAAATTTGTTCTTTTCACGTTGACAAATTTAACTGCCGCTATTTCAAGAATTTATTTATACTTTATATTCTTTATTTCCAAGTAAACCAATAATAAGAAATTATTTAACGGAATGAAACCTTTCTTTTCCAACGCTCACAGTTCATCAGAATTGTTTATAGTTTATTTATTTTTTCTATGTTACCTTTTATTACAGAAAACTTCGATTGGACTGACACGTTTACAAATATGGGAATAGTTATCAGTCCTACCATTGAAAACTTTTATGGCATTGATACCAGTGTCAAAGTTATCGTTCACTGTTCCTCAATAAACGTAAACCATCCAGTCACATTTACTTGTGATGGTAAGTTTTAGTAATATTTTTCCATTACCCTTACACTTGCGAAGTATGATCGTTATTTAATTTAAGTATCTAGCATTGGCTATAGTTGAGTTGTTTCTGTAAAAAGTCCTAAGCAGAAATAATGCTGATACTCTTAAAAGTTTGTAGTCCTCGATTACAAAATACAGGTATATATTCTTTTTGACGTAGATAAATAACTTTTTACACAAGGAAAAGTTTATATATACAGGTGTTATTGGCACCATCCATTTCTCATGGAAGAAACATGTCTTTAAAAACAAAATTGAAATTTTTTCATTGGACATTTGCATTTTATTGGGCTTAACCACTCGGTATTATGGCTTTATAATTTAATTCTAATTTAAAATGGGATCACATATCTTTCTTGAAGAATTCTGAAACTAGATTTTTTTTAATGAACTACGTACGAGCACTGTGCGTTGGATGGATACTCGCTAATGTGTTGAAGTTTGACTAAGTCTCCGCTTTTTCTGTCCCTTTTTCTCTCTCTATTTCCGGCCTTTCACATTGAAGATGTTATTTTTTTATCGGTAAGACGTCCTAAACTAGGTAATTTAATCCGTAAATTGAATTGAAAGATAAACTAAGTCTTATTTTTCAAGCATCAAATTAATTAAATTATTATGTATTATGAATACTGTTGAAAAAATGTTGACTTAGTTTTCAAACTTCAACCTTGAATATCTTCAGCTAGTATTTAACAGATTGTTGTCGTTCGAAGCCTATTTTTCATTTAAAGTAATCTAGTTTCAGAAGTCGTGAAGAAATAAAAAAGTTAAATTTAGAAGCCATAATACCGTATGGTTTTAAAAACCCAGTAGAATGCAAACTTATAATTCCTAGAAAAAAATAAAGGGGGAGGTGATTCTAGTTTCATTTCGCCTAGAGTACTTGATCACAGTATGTTTTTAGGGTCTTAATCTAATTATAAAACATTATTGATTTCCATTTCAGTGAATGCAAGCGTTGAACATGTTTTGATGCATGTTACTTTTGAGGTTGATAGTGGATCTATCGATAACTACATTCTGAAAGTTTATGGGTTAGCTGAGTACCTCGAAACTAATTCCTGTCTTGCTGATTACGAATATGTGCACACTTGTATAAAATTAGAAAAAGATGTAGAATTGTCGCTTATTTGTATTAGTTCTTTAGAAAGAACGTTTTTACGAACCGTAAGTATAAATAATTTTTTAATTAATTATATCATTTTACTTCGGTTCAACAATTGCTAACAACAGTAAAACCTGCGCATATTGACAACCGCCAATGAAAAAAAGGTAATTATTTTAAAGGTTATTATTTATCTTGTATTGTATTTTTATTTTCCAGGCAGGAGATGACAAACGTGACAAGGAGATATTGCTTGAAGATTTGCTTCCCAAAGAGCCGGCTCAACCCATTCCTCATGAGTCTCTCATCATTTTATTAGGTGTGTATGTGTTGCTAATTTATTTATTTATTTTAGTTTTTTGAAAACCAGAAATTTTCTAAAATGTCTTACGGGAGACGTATTTTAGTTCATACTGTTTTTTACTTATAGGTGCCCTTATTTCAAGAGAACTGCCGTTCTCTACTTTTACTAAAATCGGATGAACTATTGCCAACATGTGTTTATTGTGAAAAAAAAAAAGAGCCTGTGGAATGTCAGGTACTCCTTAAATACCTCTTCCCTTGGAAAATAAACCTGGGTAGGCAAACTTTAGGGCTCGCTCTGAAGTGTTGGGGTCATGTCCAACAGAGCGACGTAAGAGCACTCTGATAGTGGGCGATATGACCTCGTAGTTAATGCTCGGACGTATACTAATAAAAACAGCTAATTGTTCAAAAAACAAATTGACTGATTATTCTCTGAACAGTTTTTTACTTTGTTCAAGCAGTTATAAAACACGGGATATCTCGAAATCTCACACGAAATCAGATAATTGTTATATTCTAATTGGATTTAAAAAAATATAATGCATACAAATCGTTAAATCGTTCTTGTAAATAGGAAGATCAAGTCGGTAACCAAAAGAAGAAAAAAAAATCGAACCGGAAACGGGCCATTTTAAAAAGAAAAAACTCTTTATTTCATGCTTAACTTTCGAGTTCCTCATTGTCGGATAATACAAGTTTTAAGTTCCCCCTCTATGTGTCTAGTCAATATGATTTGTCATGAAAAAAATAATAAAATGTGAATAGTTACTACGAAAACTCACTAACTTTATACAGCTTCTGTTTGCAATATTTTTATTTTAATGTGGATTATTCAAATAAGTATTCTTTATCTTCAGTGTATTTCTATTTGTTTTTAGAAACGTTGGAGGCGGAGATAGATCGTATTATCCTTGCTTCCAAAGGGCTGGAGGAGGGCTGCGGAACCTTGTCCAGTGCCAGCTGTCCACCCCTTCAGTCCAGGAGTGTAGCCCAGGCTGTCAAAGCTATCTGTGCTCTTTTGGGCAATGTGGAGACCATTCAAATGACTCATGCTCTTGAAAATTTTATTCATGCTTGTGAAGAATCTCCTTCACCTCAGGTTAGCTGACATGTTGTTGATGTAATTTATTATTTATCTATGATCTTGTCCTTAAAATTGGTCCCCCATTTTATTGTCCGTCTCAAAAACTTGTATTCCTTATATCTTTCAACAGTAGAGATGTCTCTTCATACTAACAATTGTTTTGATAGTAACTACCCGATTTTATAAAATCATTTTCTTAAAACGTATGGACGTAGGTACCTCAACTTCACAACATTTAGTTTTATATAGGTTAGGTTAGGTTTTATGACTCATGCCCGGGCTTTAAATACGAGGTCATATCGCCTACTTCCAAAGCGCTCTTTCGTCACTCTGGTGGACATGAGCCCGACTCTACTATGGGAGTCCTAAATTTTGCCTACCTTAAATTTTTATTCACCTAGGGTAGGGGTCTTTAACGAGTACCTGACATCGTACAGGCTCGGGACCATCGCTTAACGTCCAATCCGAATAGTTTTATAGAGAATACAAAAAATATGAATAAAAATTAGATACTTATAATATATATATATATATATATATATAATTTTTATTCACATTTTTTGTATTATCTACTTTAAAAAAACATATATAGGGTGTCGGAACTTCATAGGATCAGCGGTATTTCTCTCTTATAGGGAACGTTATGTAATTGACCAAAATATCGAGGTGAAATTTTTATGGAATGTCATGTCAGTTTGGGAACACGATAACTTGGGACGGAATGTATATATCGGCACATGGCCACCAAAGACTTTTAATGCGCAGACATAATGAGAGATCCTTCTCACAGTGGCTGTTCCATCTTCTATATATTGCCTCAAGTAGGAGGCAGTGTATGAAACCTTACTTTGATTGCTTTTTCTATACGTTCTGTATATCGCCTAAAGACTCGGCATTATATAACATATAATTCCGAGTGTTTAGGCATATACAGAACGTGTATATATATATACATATTATAGAGAATAGATACATATTATAATACCTGTATTCTATTATGCCGGTAGCATAAACCTAACTTGTTATGTCAAATTAATTAATCATGAGCAATTTTCAGTGGAAATCCCGCACTAAACCCGAAATAATTGATGAAAGCGGAAACTACTCCGTTGTTACATTTCGAGAAGAGTCTATTTCAGACGTTTTGAATTACCATTGTGATCAGATAAGGATTGCTGTTCAGGGACTGATTACAATATATTCTAAATTTTTTAAAGCAGACTTCCAACTGGTGAACGTCCTGCAGAGTAGTTCAAGTTTGTATAATTCAATTTTAAATAATATTCTGTATTGTAAATATTAGTTCGTAGAACACTAGAGGAATTATTCTTTTCACAAATACAATGGTCCAAACAGCATTCAGGTCAGTGTCGGCACCATGGTGTCAAGCCAAATATTGTTTGTTTCTCTACACTCTCCCTCACTAAAATAGATCTATTTAAAAACATTTTACATTATTTTTTAAAAAGTAATGGAAAAAGTTCATTTTTCAAAAGTCAAATGAAAAATAACGTCCGCCATGAACAGAATTAATAAAGGAAAAACAGGTTAAATATTATATACTTATAAAAACAAATGTGTTGTCAAAGAAATCGATGCATTTTTTTTTACAAGAAACCTGTGCAAAAACCTGTTGACTTCCGTCTTGCCACGAGAGGGCTCTAGTCAATGCGCATGGTGCACCGCGCAGAGTATTTAACAGATATTTAAGAGATATAGATCAGGATCTAATAAATACATTTTTTAATAAATAATTTAACATTTAAGTTATCAGCTTATGCATTTTGACATTTATAAATTAACTTATGTAAACATTTAGTATGTATGACGGCCTAAAGAGAGAATACAGTAGGAACATGTATTTTGTTCCTCAAAATCCTTTAAATTATCATTTTGACTCTTTTGTATATTTTACTTCAACTAACACTGTTTTCTTAGAATAATTTGTTCGTAAAGTTGAATAATCTTTTTTTTTTGTTTACTTCCACAGATTTCATGTCATCTTCTGAAATAACAGAATCCCTTTTGATTAATATTGGATGTATTCATCGACTCTCTTCAAAGTGGAACTGCTTGAACTATTTCGTCGAAGCTCAAGTCTACCACGGAACTCGACCTCTTGGAGTGAAAATAGTTTCACAGCCAGTCGAAATATCAAAAAACTTATATGAGAGAATAGTTTTTGATTCTTGGTAATTTAATATTTTTTAAAAAATCTGTCTATCTTCTCTTCAACACGAATCTGTCGACCCAATATCGCCTTTTTTTATAGGTCAGAATTAACAAATGAGGACGGGCAACGCGATGACCTGAGGGGTGCAACCGTTCATAAAACTAAAGTAATTTATCCGGAAGTCGAAAAGCTTGAATTGAAAAAATAAGTAGAAAACATTAATATTTATTTTTAGCCCGATTATCAAACAGCACTTACAATAATTATTGTATTCAGAACTCATTCGAGTTTTTTAATATACCCCTTGAGAAGGTGATAAGGGACTCAGGCATCCAGACCAACGGGCACATCTTCAACAAATCCGTTCAGATCCTGGCATATGCTGCTGATGTCGACATCATAGCCCGGTCAGAGCAAGACCTAAAAAGCTCTTGCATGGCTCTTGAAGCGCGGCAAGGAGGATGAGATTAACCGTCAACGAAGAAAAAACAAGGTGGCAGGTAGAAGACGACTAAACCCTCTTCAAGTTGCCGAGTATTCATTCGAGACGGTTAAGGGCTTTGTCTATCTGGGCTTATATATAGACGATGTGCGAGCAGAGATACTGGCGGGCAGCCGGAGTTACTCCAGTCAATTTAAATCGCGGCTGCTCTCCAAGGACCCGAAGGTCCTGCTGTACAAAACTCTTGAAGCCAGTTCTGACATATGGGTCGGACACGTGGACTCTCACCAATTAATTAATTAATTTAACCTTGATTAATCGGGACATTGAGAAAGTAATGAGGAGTAAAACAAATTATATACGTGAAAGTTGTTTATTAAGGCTACTATAAGCAATCAAAAATTCTCTCTAATAATACCAGTTCTCCTAATCCGTATTTTTAATTTCTCATACCTTAGGGTAACTAAGTATTGTAATTGTGCAAAAAAATCGAGATCATGTTTTCAACGAAGTTCCACGTTCCAATGTTTTTTGAACATGATTTGACCATTCTTGCGATGGAATGGAGAAAACATCAACGTTGTGAATAGTCAGGACTATTGTCTAAAACAGCTTTCTTAACTTTCAATTAGCATTAGACAGATACTACTTCTCTGTGTAGAATTTTCAAATCCGTTAATCCCCCCTTGCTATATATTTGAAAATCTGCAAGGTTTTACATGGCAGAGAGAAAAAGTTCCTACCTATTGCCACTGTTCTCACCCTTATCACTTTAATCAAGATATATCAAATTAACGACATTTCTAAAGATCAAATAGCATAAGAAATTACGTACTTCACTTAAATGAAGAGGAAAGAGGCTACTTAAATTATATTATTATTTGATGATAACTGCTGTTGGGTGTGACGACTGTTCAGTTTAGAAATAAACAGTTGAGAGACACTGTTGAACACTAGCTTTCAGTGACGAACCTAAGTGTTTATTCATTTTTTGTGACAGGCTTAGCTTCGAAGGATCCCCCCTAGTTAGTGATCTTCCCAGAGAGTCCCGGGTTGTGATCAGCATCTATGGACAGCTACATATTGATGAGACATTGCGGCAGATGGAGTTAGGTTGGACTGCCATACAGCTCTTTGATTACAATAGGTACTTATCGATTATTTTCCACATTTAATATTTATATCATGCTTATCTGTGGTACAGATCTTTTTTTTATTCGTCTTTTTTAGTGTTTTTTTTTTTTTTTAACTTTACGAAAAGAATTCTAACCTTGATATTAAAAATGTTCATGAACTAGCATAACAATTGATCTTCCAAAATGTTACTGTGAGAGATGTAAGAAACCAATGTTTTTGAGACGGGTATTAAAATGACTGACTACCCTTAACTTTTACTATTCATTATGTCTGTAGTGTGGGGATTCTGCTGAGTATGGTATATAATAGTATGGTAATGTTCTAGGCGGCTGACACAGGGAACGTTCCTCCTCCCTATCTGGGAAGGAGACAGAAACAAGCGGCTAGGGCCTGCCCCCGCCATCGGCACTCATCCCTTCGGCCACTCTGATCCTGTCATTGGTTTGTACTCCCACTCCCACCTTTCTATATTGATCAAGCCAAGCGAGGTTTCTTACCTTTCTTCGACACATCTAGATCCAAGTGTGTGAGTGTCAACGTGATGTACATTACACCTGGTAACATCTGGTCTCGGATTTTCATCAATGTTTGTATGAATGTTTATTAGGCCACCAGACTGTAGTTTTTGTCAATTTTTCTTATGATAAAATATAGAGTATAAATACATTTTAAAAATTCTGAGTTTTCATGACTAAAGAATATTTGAATTTATTGCTATTAGAATATTAGTTTTTATTGAAGGAAGAAAAACAAAAAATGCAATATCTCAATACACATATTTTAAATTCTTTTAATTGTAAATATTGGATTTCTGTTGCTTTTATGCAGGCTAAGATGCTTACGAGATTGTTTTATTTATTTCATAAAATATATATTCTTATTTAGGTATTGAACTGCAGGATTATGGTGGAGATGTGTTTTTCCCTGAAATAATTCTACCATCTCCTCCCTCGGAAGATATATACGATTTCACTTCTTTAGACTATAATACGCAACAACAACTGCTTGACATCATCAATCAGGATACTTTTTCAAAGTTGGTAATTAATAATATCTTCTTATGAAATTATTTGTAATCCATAATATTGAATATGATTCTACATAATGTGGCTATTTGAGTCAGATGGATTAACACTAGGATGGCACAATCTAAATAGTGTCAGTTCTTTAAACGCAGATACATTTAAATTTTTAAATTGTTTAAATGATTGATAGTGCATTGTTTAAATGATTGATAATGCATTCGACCTTCATAAGTTATGAATTCCATTCTGTATACAGTAGAACCCCTCTTAACAGGCCTATCCCATGGAACAGAGTTTTTTTTCTCTCTTTCAGCGTATAATAGCTGGCAAGTGACTCAAACATTGATTATTTGACGGGCCTTTCCTGGAAAGTTCCTGGAAATGGAAAATAAAACGTGGTGACGCGACGTTTAGGTGTGCAAAGTGTTTGTCTGTTGCGGTGGGCAGAACGGGGGAGGGGGAGGGAGTTCGCGAGTTTGATTTCCCTCTTGCCCGAGTCTATTTTTCTATGAATCAATTAACATAGCGGGCTCCTGTGTTTCCTTTTTCTTTGCCTCTTGCTTTTTCGGAGCTTTTTTCCGAATTTCGTGGCAGCAAATTTGTTGAAAATTAGGAAAGGGAGAGGAGGAAGTTACCTTTTTCTTTCAGTTTTGTTGTTGCCTTTACCCGGTTATGATCTGTTAAATAAAAATGAGTGAGTTAGGAAAACGGAAACGTGTGATGGTCTCGTTTGAGACACGGCTAAAAGTGCTAAAAAGACTTGACAGCGGGGAATCGGTAAAAAAGCTCTGTGACGTGTTTAACGTGGGAAAAAGTACCATCAACGATTGGCGACGAAATAGACGATCGATTGAAGAAATATGTTCAAAAACTGAGTCCGAATAAATGCATGCAGTTCGGTGCACTAATAAAAAGTCAGTTTGTGACATCGTCGATGTAGCTCTTTGGATGTGGCCCACCCCCCTCAGTGACCCAATTTTGTTTGAAAATCCATTGGTAATTCACGGTAAAATCGAGAATGCATCAGCATTCAATAGGTATTTTATTGTATTTAATATTTATTATAATTTTTTCAAGATATGTGCGTAATGAAAAAAATTAAAAAATGGCAATTTTAAATTTTGTTGGTAGAAATATATATAAACCGTTGAATTGTTTCCTTAGCAATTTTCAAAAATGGGATTATATTTATGTGGAATTTTAAATATACTCTGCAGCTGAATTATTGATGTTCTCTGGGTGATTATTGCATAAACTAAGATGCAGTAGGTTGCTGAGAAATATCTTAATAAGAACTTGATTTGACATTGAATGACCATTTCCTCTGTTTCAGTCCTGTGGTGGAAGACAGAGAAGTGCTCTGGGAGAAGCGGCATTACCTCCGAGTCCATCCTACCGCCTTGCCCAAAGTCCTTCTTGCAGCCCACTCTTGGGACTACTCCTGTCTCCCTGATTTACATTCCATGCTTAACTCCTGGGCCCCTTTGGATCCTGTAAGTGCACTTCAGTTGCTACTACCTTGGTGAGCCAATTTATTTATATATTTTTTTTTTTTTTCCAACTCTTATTCTTGAATGGGATAGAAAAATGTTGCAAACGAGATATTTTTTCATATTTTTATAATGTTTAAGTAATGTAGAATACTAAAACATTCAAAAATGTTTCTGGCTGAAACCATTATGTGTAACATTTTTTAATTTTTAATATAAACTAAATTTAGGAAATGTTTATATTCTAGGACCGGAGTCCAGTAAGAATAATTTCATATAGGCCCAAATTTTAGTACCATCTTTGTGATATCTCCTAAACTCATGCAGACATCTGATGAAAGTTTTAAGTCTCAGTTTTCTCTTGGTGCAACTGAAAATTGCAAATATTTGTGGCGGTGAGGATACCGCTAATTACAGGGGCTGCTCCCTATTATGTTTCCAATCTTACCTTCTACCATGATCTCAAAGTTCCACCACACTTATTTAATACCACCTCTCAAAGTTGCATTCGAAATCTTCCTTCCCCAACAGTGTTGCTCGATCCTTATCATTATATCTAGACTATCCCCTCCGAAGACTGATGCGGTGCTGACCGAGAAACCTGATATGATAACAGTGTCTTCCCTCATTGTTACCTCTCTTCAGTTCTTCTGTCCCCCTTGGTCTGCCTCCAGTGCTAGTGAGAGGTCATCCATTCCCGCGCCTCCGTCATCTCCTTTATCTTCATTTAGTTGAAGGAATGGGGATGGTATCATGTTGGGGATGTTAGGTGATTTGGGAACTGAACAGTTCTTTTATTATTGTTTATTATGATATTCTTTTGTAATGTTTGCGTTCAGTCGTTTATGATTTATTATTATTTTGTACATATTTTATTATGATTATTATTGTCCTTCTTTTCCTTTTTTATTACATTATTTTGGATACACTTCTACTTCTCACATATTCATCAAATTTACCTGATATTCTTGAAGCCGACTGTAAATGTGCAAATATAGGAACTAACAAACTTTTACAGCCTAACCTTTCAATGAAACAAATAAAATAAATGTTTAAAAAAATTCTCATAGGACTTTTTCATCTCAATTCGATGTTGTAAATTTTTTCCAAATCTTTTTTGTTTTTAACACATAAGCTTTTAAAAGTAATAATTTGTCGTTTTCAACTATTTAGTTTTTTTTTTTTTTTTTTTTTTTTTTTTGGCTTTATGAACAGCGCACATCAGCCATCACTATACTGTCATTATGTATGAAGGCCCCCAGCATGCGGCCCCGCCAAACCAGGGGACAGAGGACCGCTCATCCGGGCTACTCCCTGGGTACTGGGCACACTGGTGCTATATTAACTTTATATTACTTCGGCGAGGCTTGTCGCTGAGGGTGTGCATGTGTGTACAGCCGTCCACACCCTCCAAGCCCGGGACTGTTACAGTCCAGAGAGCCCATCTGAGCCGCCCCAAGCCCCCAGCCCGGCCGGCACACACACCCGGACACCCAAAGTGCCCCCCACCAGATCACGCTATCATATAAAAGGATAAGAGGCTAATTAGTTGTAATAATAATCGAAAGTGATTTTAAATCTTTATGTTATTATTCATCAAATATTTATATAGTTGGTCTACTAAGGTAATTTTTTTATTTGGAGAAGAGATGAGAGGAATGATATGAGTGGGAAGAGGGAGACCATGTTGGACTATTGTCTGGTAGAAAGAGTCCCTTCCGGTGGCCGTTAGAGTACATCCGAGGAGAACATGGTTAGCATCGGCGGGGGTGGCCTGGTCATAGTCGCACTCAGCCGAGTCTACCACCCTGATCTTGTACAGGTGTGCAGGTATACAGTTGTGGTTCAGTCGTAATCGGATCAGAGTTGTCATTTTGTTCCTGGGTCTGTTCAATGCATGGGACCAAGGCTTGCTAGGGATTGTAGGCTGTATCAGACTGTAGAATTGTCCTTTGGCTAATTTTCTGTTGTCATATTCCTTCTGCCAATCCTTCATCTGAATTCTGAAAAAATGAGATTTTAAATCTGATGGAGGAATTAGGTTAACCCTGTTTCCACAGAGGACTGCTTGCTTAGCCAACCTATCCACCTCGTCGTTATGTACGTTGCCACTATGTCCTCGTATCCAAACCAGATAAATGTCTTTACCAGCTCTACGGAGATCCGCTAGGATATCGTTTATTTCGCGAATCACTGGGTTCAATTGTTTATAGGTATACTTTAACGATAGCAGTACGCTCTTGCTGTCAGTAAATAAAACTCCAGTATCCATATCCTTTTGTTTAAAATGTATTAGCGCCTCCCCTATTGCTAATCCTTCTGCTGTAATTATGGAACATAAAGAGGATAGTTTAAAAGTCTTATTTAGCTTACAAGAAGGGACTAGGTAAGCGGCCCCAACTCCTGATTCAGTTTTGGAGCCGTCAGTGTACACTGACCAAACATCCCTGGACCTGTCAGTGTCGAAGGTCGTGATGAGAAATGGAGGATTTTTCAGTGATTGAAAGTCTCTATAATCTGTTACTATGTGTCTGTAGGAAGAGAGTGTCCAGCTGTCAGATTTTCTGTATATTTGGTGAACTCCCAAGGATGGTGTAGATCCCAACATTATCTGTTTTATCTTCAGATGCTCCTCTACTAAAGCAGATGATCTTTTGTTCATATAGTAAGTATGGCCTGTGCTAGAGGTGACCAGCTGTGTAAGTCTGTTACTGGGCATGAGGGCCTGGTCATTCTACTGGCTAAGAATCTTCGCATTAGTAGCTTTCGTCGGAGATGGAGTGGGGGCTCCCTTGTTTCTACTTGCAAGGTATTAGTTGGAGTAGAGTTCATGGCTCCTAAGCATATTCTCAGAGCCTTGTACTGAATACGGTCTAACTTGAGGGTGTGTGTCTTGGCTGAATCCGCATATAACATGCTACCATAATCTATCCTAGATAATATTAAGGCACGGTAGAACAGTAGCGCAATACTTGGGTGGGATCCATATCTGATCCGGCTGGGTGGGATCCATATCTGATCCGGCTAACACACCTATGACATTTAGAACTTTCTCACAACTGCTGAGTAGATAATCTATGTGCTTTTTCCAAATAAGTTTTCTATCCAATATTAATCCCAGAAATGTCACTGTTTTTACCACCGGAAACGTGTATGGTCCAATGGTAATTTCCTTATCATTGTAAGTTTTCCTCTTACGAGTAAAGAACATAGCTGAACTCTTGTTAACTGATAAGTCAAGCCCCCAAGCCAAGGGCCCATTCATTGAACTTCTCCATTGCTACAGCTAATTTTTCCACAGCCTTATTTTCGTCTTTACGGGAGATGTAAATACAAATATCATCTGCAAATTGTAGCGTTCGAACCTGTGGAGAGAATAGTTTTTCTAACTTCCTTGTATAGAGACTAAACAATGTAGGGCTGAGCACTGCCCCCTGTGGCAATCCGTTGGTGACAGTCCTCGGTCCGAAAAAGGAGTTGTGGGATACATATAGAGTTCGTTCCCGGAGAAGATTGATACAGGTGTTGATTATCCTTCCGGGTAACTCTATTTCAGTCATGAAGTTAATTAATAGATTTATGTTGACATTGCTGAAGGCGTTGGTTAAATCGAGAAACAATGACACAGTGGTTTCCTTAGAATAGTGCGAAGTGTAAACATCTGTTACGAAGCATGTAAGGTTGTCCATGGTGTTGTGTCGTTCCCGGAAACCGTGCTTTGATTCAGGTAGTATGTCGTGCTTTTCGAGCCACCACGTCAGTCTTGTCTTAACCTTTCGTTCGAATGTTTTGCCCAGGCAAGAAGAAAACGTGATAGGCCTATAAGAGTTTGCATTCTCAGGATCCTTCGATGGTTTCAAAATCGGTCTTATTATTTGAATATTCCAATCACTTACGTCCTCCTCGCCTAGCCAAACTTTATTTAAAATGTTTAGCAGGTCCAGAGCTGGGAGTTCTTTTAGCATAATGTAGTGTATGTTGTCATATCCTGGAGTTACATTAGATGCGGACTTTATTGCTTGTTTCAACTCATTCATGGTGAAAGGGCTGTTCACTGGATCTTTGTTATCAATGTGGAGGAGTGACCTACCAACATCGGGAGGGACCGCCGGGGGTGCTATCATGTCCAGTAACTCTCCCATCCAATCCCCTGAGCTACACTTACTACCTGTTGTAGAAATACCTGTCTTCAATCTCTTGAGATTATTCCAGACTATCTTCAATGGGGTATCCTTGTTTAATAACTCGCAGAAGGCAATTCATTTTTGTCTTTTTTTGTCCTTTAATATTTTTCTACATACTGCAATACTCCTCTTAACTTGTATATAATTTGTTATAGTGGTATTTTTTTAAAAATTTTGAAAAGCTCGCTGCTTTTCTGTTCAAAGTTTTTGGTATTCTTTATCCCATCAGTGCTTTGGAAATTTATTTTTCTGAGATATTGTATGTGTTTCACTCTTTATTTTCTTGCGGGGAATTGACTTAGAGGCTGTGTAATTGATAACATCGATTAGTTCAGCATAACTGCTTGGTGTCTTACTTTCCATTTCTGTTTTTACAACAGTCCTGTATGATTCCCAATCAGCGTGGGGGATCGACCATCCCTGTGTAACTCTTCCTTGGCACTGTTTGGCAGTGTTGTTGTTACTGTGATACTCAATCATGATTCCATAATGGTCTGAGCCCAATATTTTATCTAAGACAGTCCAGGATGCCTGCAGCACCATATCCGAGGAGGACATAGTTATGTCTGTAGCAGACGGTTTCCATCCAGGTCTAGGGAGTAAAGTAGGTGAGCCATCATTTAAATAGCAAAGGTGATATTGGTCCATGAAGTCTAGTAATGTGACACCCTCAGCATCTGTAAATGAACTACGTAGAGCAGTGTGATGTGCATTAAAATCTCCCTCTATCACAACTGGTGAGGGAACCTGCGATATAAGTCTGACCCACTGCGCTACAGTTACCTTAGCACCCGGCCTCAGGTATATGGAGACGAAGCTGAGCTCCTCCGTCCCCAGCCTCACCGTCGCCCTTGTCATCTGCAGATCTTCCTCCTGGTCATTGTTGATGTCCAGCTTGGTGAAGGGCAAGTTGTTACGTATCAGGATGCCGCTCCCCCCATAGCCATCTATACGATCGTCACTAAGAAAGTTTAAGCCGCTTAGTCTATACTGTAAGGTTGGAGATGTCCAGGTTTCTGATATTATAGCGATAGATATATTTTCTCGTTGGAGTATTAATTCTAGTTGAAGAATATATTAACTTTTATTATTTTTTCATTTCAATTCAGTATATTCGCCTTTTCAGTTATTCATTATTTAACTTGGATTGGTTATTTGGATTCTTTCAACTTCGAAAAATTATGATCGAACTACGTTATCTAATGTGCTCCACCAGGTCAGTAAATACTGATTCTATGAAGGTTCTAGCGCAGACATCCTGTCAGAAATGTCAAAGAATATTTTTCATGAGATACAATTATTACACCTATTTATTTATTCTTAATAAAATTTATTATGTAGGTGATATTACCTATTTATATCCTATATGGATATCCATTTTAATAATTATGTACAGAGGAAGTTTATCAATACCTAAATTGCCGGTTTAATGTTATTATGTCTTCTTTTATTTATTTAGTAGAGGTGAACATTTTCTTTTTTAGCTTTGCAGACAATGAAGTGCGTAAATTTGCTGTTCGATGTATAAACAAACTAAAGAGTGATGAATTGATTGATTACCTACCCCAGATCGTTCAAGCTCTCAAATACGAGAACTACGAAGCGTCCTCCTTATCGAAACTTTTGTTGGAGAGGTCCCTCGATTCGCCTAGAGTGGCTCATAGCTTCTACTGGTTACTTGTTCAAGAACTGCCCGGGGAGACACCACAGGTATTCAATTTGTTTTGCCTTTCTTATAATGAAACTTCACACTTTTATTTATTAATGTTTTTAATTATTATTAATAACGTTACAGAACACTTGTGATGGCTCGGCCAATCGGTCTTTTGTACCTGAATCCCGATATTATAAGAGGTTGCAGTTAATGTTAAGGGCATTACTGTCTGTGTCTGGAGAAGCTCTTCGTAAATCATTTATGTCTCAGCAACTCCTTATTAAGGTGGGTAACTTTAATTTTTGAGTAAGGATTGAATCAGACTCTTAGTGAATATGTCACCAACTATGCAACATTCTGATCTAATCCAAATAGATGACCCGGCAAAATTTCTAGACGGTCCAAGACAGGAGTGTTTTTTTTTCTTTTTGACTCGAAACTCATCTCTCCGTAGAATTAAAAAAATGTTACCAACAAATTTTTCGACCACCATGTATGTTAAACCTTAAAGCACGTAACTTCAGTTTTGTACACTGTAATAATAATCTAAAATACACTGAATCTGTCGGTAGTTATCCAATGTAATTATTGAATAATTTAAAATTTACCTATGTCAATTGACATAGTTTTATAAAATTGTTAAAACATTACAAAACTTTTCAATATTTTTTTTTCCCTAATTTATTTTTATTTTTTGAAAGTGCTGTTTAAATTCCATGAAATTACCAAGGCATTATAAATAATAGGTGAATTCTATGTATACATTTCCAGTGACATGACATATATTGTGTACACAATATCTGTATTTCTCTTTTAGACAATTGTATTTTGTGTTTATTTTAGGGTATGACAGAAATAGCCGAAAATGTTAAGGGATGCAAGGAAGCAACCCGACTTAATTCTTTAATGGAAAGTCTTCATAACATTAATTCCTGGTTGGTTTTGAACCCGTGCTGCTTGCCACTGAGTCTAAGCCTTCATGTCTCTGGTATTCACGTCCGTTCCTCTTCCTACTTCCCTTCCAACACCCTTCCATTGAAAATTAATTTTACTAGTGATGAAGGAGCTATAATTCCAGCTATTTTTAAGGTGAGAAAAATAATTGCATTTATTATTATTTGTTCCCGTGTCGTCCCCTATGTTAGTGGTTCTTAAACGTTTTGCTGTCACACCACACTTGGAGGTTGTATGACCCACACCTCCCATGATTTGCCCTGACGTTTTGGATGAGTATGCATTTTTAGGTCCTGGAGCATATTTACTATGTTTCAAATTCTTTGAAATGCGTGGTGATGAGACCTATTGTAATTCCACAAATAGCAAGGATTTCTCTTGCTTCCAAAATACAATTAGAATGGCGATGACTCCAGCAAAGATTCAGCTAACGTCCTTGATCCTTTTTCAAAAAAAATACATGAAATGCAGAAACAATTTATAGTTGAGTGATAACTCATACTGCCCCTAAATTCTGTCTATTTTCTTGCTTTGTGCACTAGCTAATATAGATATACTTTCGTAAATTAAAATAATGACATTTTTATATATTTTTTTCTTTGGAGGTAGGGGATGACTTGAAACAGGATATGCTGACATTACAGATGATAAGAATTATGAATAAGCTATGGTTGAAAGAAGGTCTTGATTTGAAAATGGTTACATTTTCATGTGTTCCAACAGGTTACAAAAAAGGTTGGTACCATATCATTATCAAACCACTGTCACATTAACACAGAAACTAGTGGAATTCGGGATCCGAAAATTTTCAATTTCCAAAAGCATTAATATTTCGAAAAATATAAGGAATTTCAAGGACGCCTACTGGTTGCACAGTAAACCATAACAGAGTCAGTTTTAACGGAACGCTCTACGTGGTGGCAATCTCTCTAGTTACAGATTTGCTTCGCAAAAAATTTCTTTTTTGCGGTTCCATCTGATAACTCGTCAACTTTTCTTTTTACATTTGCTACGATTTTATGAAAATTTACTTGCCCCTCCCGGAGGGGCTAATCGGAAAAGAAGAAACTCAGTTTTTTATATTATCTTTGTGTTATATTTTCCCATAGGATAAGTTTTGGGGGGGGGGGGGGGGGGGGGGGGGCTTTACGCTGCATAGAATATTTTTTGGAGTTTTTTTTGACCTACCAAGTTTTAAAAATTGGTGTAGGTGTGTCGTATCTCATCAAGATGGGATCAACCATTCTAGAGGAAAGTTCAGGAGATTATCTTATCTGAATGATTTCAGGTATAATTGAAATGGTGCCAGAAGCTGAAACTTTAAGGAAGATTCAAGTTGAGTTTGGAGTGACAGGCTCATTTAAGGAATGGCCCATAGCTGAATGGCTGGCCAAACACAACCCTTCAGCTCTAGACTATGAAAGAGCTGTAGCTAATTTTACAGGTAAATGTTGAGTATATAAGCAAGACATTCAATAATTAACCAGACAACAGTTTTCTGTTCATTTTATTTTAAAATTTGACAAAATACTATGCCTAAAAATAGGAGCCATGTATTTTTTTAAATAGTCGCTGCAGTAACTTTCTCAGAATGATAGATTAAAAAAGGTTCTTTATAATTAAATTTACGTGTAAAAAAAGGTTATTTTGAGACCCCTTTCAATTGAAAGACATCATGTCTCTTGACCCTGGCAATCTAATGGGGGCTCCACACGCAACGGAAAAACCGAAGGCATGCCTCGAGGCGCCGGGCCTTGAGGCGAACCTAAATAGTGGGGGGTCTCCACACACTACGGAATATCCGAAGGCCAGCCTTAAGGCACTCCAGTTTGTGTGTTCGCGCAATGGCGTCAACAGATGATGCTCTTGCTGTTGTTGGTTTATTGTTAGCTATCAAAAGTAATAAAAAAAAAGTGAAGCGAAAGTTGTGGACTAAAGACTGGTTACAGAAAAGGAAAGTGCAAACGAAGGTGCAGTACCTTGGCAAAGTAACTATATTAACGGCAATTAATTAATATTTTTATGATAGTAAACTGTTTGTCTAGGCAGTAAATAAAAATGTTTGCGCTGTCATTAATTAATGTGCCTAATTAATTAATAACATTCTCATTCGGAGGAAAATGTTTTTTATCCCAATTAATACAAGTGTAATTGAATGAATGTTATTAGTTTTCCATTTAGGTATCTACAGGTTGTAATTACTAAATAAAATAATAAATATCATTAATGAGTTATTCTATTCTCTTAACAGAGCTATCAATTCCTCTTGATTTTGTTTTGCACGGGCCATGATTTTACGTGAAAACTGGATTTAATCAAACACGTCCTCTTCTAACACACATCTAGAGTACAACTGAATCGCCTCGAGGCCTACCTCCCACCCCTCCACACGGTCCGATCGGCCTTGAGACGAGAGGCCTTGAGGCAAAACGAATGAGATTTTGTATTGAAATTTCCGGCCTCCAGACGTAAGATCCGCAGGAATACCTCAACAGAATTCTCCATCCACACATAGAGGTTCGCCTCAAGGCCCGGCGCCTCGAGGCATGCCTTCGGTTTTTCCGTTGCGTGTGGAGCCCCCTTAATAGGCGAGGAGGAAGAACATCAAAAGTATCTATTAATAATAATATTGTATTTCAGTTAAACCATGACAATAAATGTATATATCAAGACATTATAGGTTATACATTTCATTAATCAACTGTTATTAGATTTTGGAGTAAACATATCATAGCTGAATAATAATAAATAAATTATCTATATTAATGAAGCTGAAATGAAAGTTGTTTATGGATTTGTTCCAACACTAATAGTAATGTTATGTATGGTTATACTTATGTATGGTTACCCATACTCAGAATTAGACCATTAAAAAATTAAAGTAATAAACAAGTATTCAAAACTTACAAAAAAAATTGAAACAATCAGAAATTTACAACCAAAAAGAATCGAAAATAAATAACACGGATAATTTGAAATACTGTGATTTTATTTTATGATTATGGTTATTTCTTTCTCTATTTTATTTATTTATTTTTTTTCATTCCTTAATTAATCATGTTCATGTATCACACATACAATCACAACGAAACAATATATTTTTTAAAGATATTTGTGTTGAAATTGTCTCAATTAATTTCTTATTTATTTATTTTCTTTTTAAGTGCAGTTATGAATACCTAACACTTTGAAAACAATTACTTGAAATAAGCAATAGCAAGCTAATAATTTAAAATTATTAATCCCGATTTTCGGACATTCACAAAAATAATAATAATTCAAAGTACTGAATAATAAATTGAATCAAACTTCTTGATATGTATTTTAGCACTCCATAGAAAATAAAATAACTAAAGAAACAACAAAGCACATTTCAAAGTCCTGTGTACGATGAATCAGACTAATGATTCGGGCTTGAGGGCTTTGTTGATCTTAAAAAAATATTTGATAGGGCTGAGCTCTTATTTCGGTTCTTCCCCCTCAATTAGTGAAATTAAATTATATTTTTAAAAGTTAACTCACCATAGAGGTCACCAAGATCTAATGTACATTCAGATAATAATTATTTTCTACAAAAGGTCACAACCATAAATAAACAGAGTTTTTAACAGAGCAGAAAAAAAGTATCCTCTCATTATACACTCGCTATCTTCACTCTAGAATTAACCAAAAAAAAAACTTCGAATACATTTCAATATAAATGCACTCTGACGCTGTCAGAAGAATTATACTTGAACTAGCAGGTTAGAAACTGGCAAGTTACCTGATGTTGCCTGGAAGTAACTTTGCGTCAGATTATATTCGGACAAAGAATAAAAATGTTATTCTTTTTATTTGTTCACGAAATTTGTAGATTTGTGTACTGGATCATTCTTGTCGCAGGTAGTAATATTTTAGACTATCGAAATTGTTTTCTAAAATATGCAATGTACACACAACCACACCCTTACTACTTTATTTATAAAGATATTTCTTAACAAAATAGATTGTTTCAAACAAATTTAATTAGCTTCATTGTTAGAATAATGGGATTGAGAATTTTGGGCTGCCGAAATTCTGGGATTGCAAAACGTAATTTGAAACTATATGCACATTGATATATATATGTATGTATATTGTAGCATCTTGCGCTGGCTATTGCGTTGCCACCTACGTACTTGGTATATGCGACCGTCACAACGATAATATAATGCTAAAAACATCAGGTCATCTTTTCCATATCGATTTTGGAAAATTCCTAGGAGATGCTCAAATGTTTGGTAACTTCAAAAGGTAAACTATCTATTTTTTATTTAAGGTCGTTCTATTTGAGATTGCCCATTTGCCTGTCACTGTATTTCAGCATAAATATTTTGATGACAAAAAAATCGAACAATTTTTTAGTGGACATATTTCATGTTCACAATAAGCTGATTATAATAAGCTACGTAAGGTGAAATAATTTGCGAAAAGATAGTCTGTTACCGTCCTTTTTTTCTTCTTCTCTCAATATGATTATTATTAACAATTGTTTTATCGTTATATCCTCTCTTACTAACGGAATGAGAATTCGGATGCTCGGAACGGGGAGAGGGAAACGTTTAGGTATTTCTGCACCGTTCATTACCATAATGTGACTTAGTCTTTATTAGAGCTGTGATTTATATGCATTTACATATTTTTTTCTATTAACTTCAGCATCCTGCTTAAACATTATCTTTACGTTTTAGCCCATGCAGAATCATTTTAAGCTACTTTTATTTTGCATATTTTTGCAAATATCGCTAAAAATACATATTTCTGCTATCTGAACCTTATTCGCATATTTTTATTCATTTTTTTTTTTTTTTTTTTTTTGGCAGCTCAAGGATTGACTCTGTAAATTTGGTACTTACCTATTTTAATTTTTTTTAAGCCATTTTAATTTTTTTTGTAAACTGACGATTCATAAAAATTAATCCCCCTTTTTTCAAAATTTTCCCACTAAATTTGCTCCTTTTTGGCCAGATGTACGCGCATTTTATTGAGATGACTCATCGCATTCCAGGAACTCCAATGTTTCTCTTGAATTCATTGTGTTCATATGGCGAACTTCTGACTGTTTGTTTACTTTAATCATTTATTCTCGGAACTGTTTTTTATTCCCATTTCCCCCCTTCTTTCTTATTCTTTTCTAAGTCGATCAGTTCAGTTTTAAACGTTTGGGTGACAAGATGTGGAGGTGGTGAGCGAAGAGTCAGGGGTTGAATTGAGCCCAATGGATATTGGGGTTTTCAATTATGCGCCAGTTACTTCAATTGATGTGGAGCACTCTCAACCAATACAAATCAATTTTGAGACCAGAGGATCCTTTTTGTTTGAAAATTTAAAAAAGTTATTGTGTGTAATTGTAACCGTTTTTAGACAATTAAGTTTTTCTCTGTTCAAATAATTTTTTATATCACTATATTTTTTACTTTATTGTTTGCTTATATATTTTTTATTTAATAAATTTTATGTCTATAAAGATTTTCTATTACTACTTTAGTTTATTTTATTCTATAAGTACTATTTTCCTTTGCAGCCTTTCGCATATTTTTAGTTTTTAATTGCATATTTTGCCAAGTATATTTGCATATATATATGTGCATATTTCGCTGTTTTTATTGCATACAAATCACATCCCTAGTCATGAGCTAGGAGGTTTCTTTCTACTGTTACAATTCAGCTTTATCTGAAAATAAACTTATAAAAATTTAAATAATATTCCGAAGGACTCTTCATCTATTGTATTTCGTACGAGTTTTTGGTAATAATCATGTTTAAAAAAAAAACAAAAAAAAAACAAAAAAAAAAAAACAGAAAAATATTGTTAACATATATTTTTCATGGAACTAGAATGTTTGATTTCGTCAGTTTGTTTAAAGAGTTTAACTCCACGTTCTTTTTTACTTCTGAGGCAGCTTAGGAAATGGAAATAGGCAATGTCAGATAAAATTACTCTCTAATATGTCGTAGTACATCTTATTTGAAGACAAGTTCCACAGTGTAAATGAGTTCATGTGACACTTGAATACATAATGCAATAATTAATATTACGTTGATAACCATTATTTTTTGCAGGGATCGAACACCATTCGTTTTAACCTCAGACATGGCTTTTGTTATAAACGGAGGAGATAAACCATCCGCTAGATTTCACAACTTCGTGGATCTTTGTTGTAATGCTTTCAATATTGTGAGGCAACAAGGAAATCTCATACTAAATTTGTTTGGATTGGTGAGCTTTTTTTTTATTAAAATTTCTATTTTTTCATTATTTTATTATAGTTAGGGGCTCCATGTACCCCCGGCTCGTTTCTCTCCCCATTTTTTGCTGGTTCCATTACTTGTAGTTCTTGTGTGAAATTAAGTTGATGTTATTTTGTAACTTGTTTTCATAAAGTTGTCTGTTTTGTTTTAGATGGCTTCGTCGGGTGCAGCTGGCCTCACTGCAGATTCAGTACGCTATGTCCAAAATGCCTTGCTCCCAGAATTATCAAACCCTGAAGCAGCGGCAACTTTCGCGAGAATGATTCAGAGCTCACTAAAATCTTGGTTTACACAAATCAATTTTTTTCTTCATAATATTGCACAGTTAAAATTTACTGGGGATCACAATGATGGGACACTTCTGAGTTTTGTGCCGAGGACATTCAGGTAGTCCTAATTATTTATTCCGCACTGTGAAATACATGTCTGTAGTTTGCTTT
The DNA here is from genome assembly GCA_963662175.1 of Aradus depressus. Classification (NCBI taxonomy): domain Eukaryota; kingdom Metazoa; phylum Arthropoda; class Insecta; order Hemiptera; family Aradidae; genus Aradus; species Aradus depressus. The sequence continues at coordinate 9,383,817 of OY759218.1, forward strand.
GTTTCAAATGAAAATTAAATAAATTTAGTAAATTAAGTAAATTTGTTTTTCTCCATGCATGAACCAGACTTAGGGAAATTCTTATTTGCAATATTAATGACATTTGATTTTTTATGGTGAATATACAAAGTTGATAATTAATGTACAAAGTTAATAATAAATGTGTCACAAAGAATCTGCTAGATTTATATTCACGAAATATGTCGATTATATTAAGGGTGCCAAATTTGAATTGTGTCATCCAAAATATTTAATTTGGAGTGTGGGGGGGGGAGTGCCAATTTCCTTTTCATCTTTATATGTTTATACATTTTTCAGCATGCATCAAGAAGGACGATTGAAAAGCGTTGATGTTTACGGATATCAAAAGCGTTATGATCCAGAGAAATATTATGTCTATATTTTAAAAGTGGAGAGAATATCTCATAGAGATCCTTCGTTTCTATTTCGTTCGTACAAAGAATTCTGTGAATTTCAACAGAAATTGTGTTTACTCTTCCCATTGGCCAAATGTTACAGGTACCAAATATTAAGACTTTCATTATTATATGACGTCCATCCAACTAAAGATCCAATGATATTATTAATATCTAATTTGTTATGTTAATATGTATGCTGTATTTAGATGGGTAAACTGATATTTTCCGGTCGGTATTGTTTTAATAACTAATAAAAAAAATTAAATCTATTTTGTTTCAAGTTCCAGTGATAACTATCGTATATTTTTAGCCTTATAGTGTATTGTCCTCTCTTTTAATAAATATACAAGTCATTATTTAAGTTATTTACAGTAAACACATACTTTAATGCATAAGAATTTAATTAGGAATCTTACTTTTTATTTTATGCTTAGTTTACAGGGTACGAGCATACATATGGGCAGATCAAACATCAAACAAGTGGCCGAAAAGAGAATGCGGGATATTAAGCACTTTCTCACATCTCTCTTCGTAATGGCTGATGAAATTTGTCATTCTGATTTGGTTTACACTTTCTTTCATCCTTTACTCCGAGATCAGCAGGAATCATCAATTCATTCATACAAACTCAAGGGTGTGTAAAACTATACTATATATGCTATTTATAGGATAAATTCGTAAAACACCCAGCAGGGCTCATTCCAGCTCTAAAAGTCGGTTGTTGAGGACTCACTTTTAAACCTTTCCTAGCAGGCTCTACATGACCTCAATCGGAGATAAGATTGGGCTGCACTCAGGCCACTGCGCCAGTCCAATATTGTAGCCTCACAGTTCTGGCTGTATGAGCCCTTGTTTCATACTACGTAAAGATGAAATTTTCCCAGCTGGCAGCTGCGCCTCAACAAAAAGGACGATGTCATCTCGTAACATGTTGTTTACGTACCGCTGAGCGGTCAGTGTCCCGTCCTGATCATCTCATGTTCGCTCCCCATTATACCATACCTCCAACGATATCTCAAAATTCAGGCTCTCATTAATCGTCTTTGACTCATCAAGTACAAAATTATTTGAATAAAGCCACAGGTATTTCGGGCCAGACTGTTCAAGATAGACTCCAGGAAGCGCACTTGTCCTCCAGAATTCCTGTGTTAGGCCCATGGCTCACAAGAGCATATATAATTGTTAAAAAATGATTCGCTATGTCCAGGGACGGGTCACTGACCTTTCAGTGGTACATAAACAACATGCATGGAGATCAGATCATCCCTTTGGCTGAGGCGGCGGCTGCAGGATGGATGACGGGCTCTCTCGGAGTCATCTGGCAATACTTTGCCGATCATAATATTGGACTGATGGAGTGGCCAGAGTGCAGCTCCGATCTTAACCCGATTGAGGTCATGCGGCACCTGCTAGGAATACGTTTAAGAGTGAGACCTAGACAAGTGACAGTCAGAGTGAGAGCTCGAACATGCCCTGCTGGAAGAATGTGAATGAATGTTCAAATAAGATATGCCTCGAGCTGTCTTTAATGAAAATGGGGACACGTTGTTTTATACAATGAAATAAAGTTATGAAGAATTTTCATAAAAGTCCTTTCCATTATAATGAAGTAACTCAAATATGAAGTATTGTCTACCTAATTTCTTTCAGTAGTGTATTTACTTGATTCGTCTATTTCATAAACTGAAATTTTATTTTTTGTAAAATTTTAATTAATTAAAAAAATTTCAGAGCAAAAAAAGGATCGTGCTTCCAGCAATGTGTCGAAGTATATTAAAGGGCATATTAAACTCACTTTGCATTACCAACGAGAGACACTGTGGGTAAGGTTTTTTTTATTATATTTATGGTAATAAGTTATCTATTGATGTAATTATGCAGAGTATTTCAACAAGATAGGATCAGCAGTTTTTGTTAAAATCTATAGCAGTTAAAATGTAGAGTTCTGTTTGTAGCTAATCACAATGAGCACAGGGACTATATCAGGTTCAACACGCCATGTGCATACCGAGGATCTGGGAGAGAAAGAAACGAAGGCAAATTGAGAGAGTACCCTAGTACTCTTTTACGAGGGCGCCGGTAGCTCAGTGGTATGCGTGCTTGACTTCTGAGCTCAAGGTTGTGGGTTCGTAGCCCGACCGAGGCCCTTAGTTTATTTTATCTGGGAGATAAAATAAACTTAAGCACGCCGTCCTTCGGATGGGACGTTAAGCGATGGTCCCGAGCCTGTACGATGTCAGGTACTCGTTAAAGACCCCTGCCCTAGGTGAATAAAAATTTAGGGTAGGCAAAATTTAGGACTCCCACAGTAGAGTCGGGCTCATGTCCACCAGAGTGACGATAGAGCGCTCTGGTAGTAGGCGATATGACCTCGTAGTTAAAGCCCGGGCATGAGTCATAAAACCTAACCTAACCTCTTTTAGATAATTTATGCTATTAATCATTCGCTTGCTACGATCTGTGTGGGTATATATAAGAAAGAAAACTGTTCAACGAGATGATCACGAGTGTCTCACTCAATGCGGTCAATTCTCTGACCCCCAAAAAACCGGCGCACTCTGAAAATTTCATTTTTTGTTATTGTAATTCTGTTTTTTTTTTGGATCAAATATAGTTTGAAGTGGAGCAAATTTCATACAGAATTAGGAAAGAAAAATCAAAATGCTTGGAAAACTAAAAAAAAATATTTTTAATAAAAATTAATGAAAAAAACACTATCAAAAATTTTAAAAATAAAATTTTGCTTGTCTTTACATTTTCGTAGCACATTATTGTTTACGTTTTCAGCACTTTATTGTACCACCTCTTGCCTGAAGAACGTCTTCTAGCCTCCTTGGCATACTCCTTATGAGGTTTTTGAGGAGGTCCGGGGGTATGTCCTCTCAGGTGTCTACCAGAGCAATTCTTAGCTCCGCTAAGGTGCTGGGAGGGAGGGTCATGACATCTCTTCAAATGTCGTCCAAGCCAGCCCCAAAGGTGCTCGATCGGGTTTAAGTCTGGGCTTCGAGCTGGCCACCTGACTGTCTGAATACCGACAGGAATTCATTCCTATAAGTATACGAAAAAAAATTGCTGAAACTATGTCCTTGGGACACCCTGTATTAAATAGGAAACAAATATTTAAAAAAATATATAATGTATTCGTTACTATTAAAAAAGGTACAATTCTATCTGTAACTAGCAGGTAACCCGGCCTTTCCCGGTAAGTAACTTTAAGCTGGTTAGTACGGTTATCTGCTCGGTTCTTAACTGTGACCAAGCTCATAAGGATGCTATTTGTAAAATTTTATGGAAATCAGATCCAGCATTAAAGAGTCACCCTACTACCTCCCTTCCGTTTATATTTTGGTGATGCCATAAGGCCTTTGTTGGTATCGGGCTTATAAGGATGTTAAATGTGAAATTTAATGAAAATCCGATCAATCGTTGAAGATCACTCATCTTATATATATTTTGTCGTCCCCGCCTTCCCGTTCAAAATTTTAAGATGCCACATAATACATTCATTCACATTCTACGTTGGAAATCCAATTTCGAATTTGGTAAATATACGTTCAACCATTTTTCCGTGAAGGTCAAACAAACAAACATATCTATAGACTGACAGACAGACAGAAATCGAACTGATGGTAAGGCATCTATGTACCATGGAACGGATTTTTGAACAAATTTCTTCATTATTTATTAATTTCATTCATGCTGTTTCCTTTCCTTAAAAAAAATATATCTTTTTGTGTTGTAGGTTATGGTTCACCATGTGAAAGAGTTATCTTACGTTGCTGGGGGACAGGAGCCGTCTACCTACGTCAAAGTATATTTGCTACCTGATCCAACGAAAGCAACTAAACGAAAAACCAAAGTAGTTCGGAAGAACGCTCATCCTTCCTTTATGGAGATGGTATTTTTACATTTTTTTTATTTAATTTATTTTTTCCAACGTCATCCTGATGAAACCTACGTTTGCCGTTGAGCTCACGGTGTTTCTGTACAAGAAAAATAACGGTAATACGTTATTATGAGTATTGAACCGGTGCCGATTGTTAGTAGTGCTTTGACGAAACTACCAGGCAGCCCCGGCTTCTAATCATCCGTATTAACTTCCTGGTAGAGGCTCATTTTAATGATAATTGATAGAAAAATATGGAAATACTGGCAGGTTTACCCGGGAGTAACTTTGCTTATGTATATCCAAACATATACAGAGAACCTCACAGTGGTTGGTGGGGAAGCCTCACTTTTTTGTAAAATAAGCTCTAAATTCTCAAGTAATATGTGTTTTTAGGTTTTCTATGCTTTTTCTTTTTTGTCTATAATGATCTCCAAGATACAAACTCCAACGAACCCTGAAGCTTATATCAGATTTGTTTTCAACTGTTTGTTGTCCCTAGAGACGCTCATATCTCACCCTTGCACTCCTAAGTTGAAATAGCTCAAATCTTCCGACCCTCGAGACTATCTTCAGGTTCCTTCCTCTTCCAAATACTGAAATCCAAAGAACCCTTTAACAAATATTACAATTTAAGTTCTCCCTACACCAAAGACACACCAGATCCCGTCCTTCGGTCTTCTTCATCGCTCCTCTGCCTTCCAAAACACGTTCCTTGCCCAAGCCTCCTTTCTCTGGAACTCCGCTCATCCGTGGCATCCTTCTAACCCACTCTGCTCCAATTCCTCTTTGACAAACAATCCTTTTTTTTTCCTTATGGAAATACAAACGACCCTACCTTTCTCTATCTCATTAGCCTTTCATTCCCCTTTCTCTGAATTTTCCCGCCCTTCAACTTTTATTGTATTTGATTTTTTTTTTTTTTTTTTTTTTTTTTTTTATTATTGTCTTGTTTGTTTTTCTCTGCTTTACTACTAGTGTAATTGGTGCTGATAATTTTTTTAAATTGCTTACTTTCTTATTGATTTTTTATGTATTTATTCTTAGGAGACCTCATTTCTTTTCATTTCACTTATATTGAATATTTATTTCTCAGCTAGAATATCGTATGCCTTTGGAAATAGTGCAGCAGCGGTTTCTCCAAGCTACAGTTTGGAACCATGACACACTTCAAGAAAATGAGTTTCTAGGAGGGACGACCATAAAGCTAACTGAAATTGATTTGTGCAAAGAAACAACGAACTGGTATTCGTTAGGAAACGTTTCGAAAGGAATTGGATATTAGTTTCTAGAATTATAATGAAAAACAAGTGGCTTATTTTATATAAGAAATAACATTCTAGAAAAAAAAACAAAAAAAAAACAATTAATTACTCTACGAATTCTAGAAATATTTATAATCGTAATGTTTAAATATTTATAATCGTAATGTTTGCAATACTTTATTAAGATGTATTGTTATACGAAAATTACTGATGGTATTAGTAATTATAAAATTTAGCGCACATTTTTTTAATAAGCTGATTTTAATCATAAAATCAAATTATAGTAGTAATACATTATTCTCATAGAAATACAAGACGTTGTCTTACCAGTTTATTTTTGACCAGAACCAGTTTTCCTTTAACCACTACGCTGTGTGAGTGGAATGTACCTCTGATGATGACGGTGTCCGGTTCTGGTCAAAAATAAACAGTGGGAAGACATCTTTTATTTACATGAGAAATCTCGTCCCACAACAGCTTACTAACACATATAATACCTTATTATTTGGTATATATTTTATAAAATTAAAGATAAATTTATATTTAACCTCCAAGGCTGTAATTATCTAGGGTGTTTTTTTTTTTTTGTTTTTTTTAGAAACATCTTTGAATATGCTAACCAATATTTTTCTAAATACATTCCTAATTGTGAACTGTTTATATATAATAATAGTCCGAGAGCCGATTTCGTTTGATATTCACAAAGGAGGGCACATACGCGCCCGACTCGAATGATTCATTTTTTTTTTTTTTTTTCCAATTTTCTCTTGAAACTACTACAGATACGACAATACAGAATTGAAGCAGAAAACTGCTTGGACGACTACTTTTACTTTTTTAGAGTTTTTCAAATTTAGTTGCTGAAAAAGCTTTTCCGAAAAGAAATGTCCCATTAAAGATAATTCCTTATACTTTTTTACTCTGAAGTCCACGTTTTTTAGTAAAATAGAAAAAACCATGAATGGTATTTTTTTCACAAAACTCGTACCCTTCGAAGTTTCTTCTTGTGGTGCTTTAGTCATAAACAATTGAAAGTACGCACCTCATAAGAACTTTTGTGGACTACAATTGATTTTCTATTACTTTTTTTTTCTCAGGTTTACCTATTTAGCGATAGAATTGGAAAAACTATAAAAAATTAAAAGTTGACAAAGTTTTGAGCTATAAAACATTGTAATTATATTGAATTAGAAAAAAGCAACTGTATGCCCTTCAATCCTATATTTTTAATTGTTGCCAGAATGTAGCCTTTTTTGCTGCGAAAATTGAGAAAAACGGGCGCGTAGCTGTTTTCCCAAAATTTCTACGCCGCTCATATCTCATAAGATTTAGAAAAAGTAAAAGTGTCTCAATCCATAAAAAATCGACGACTCAAAAACGTTTTTAGGTGGTTTGTCACCTAAAGCAGATTTGGAGCACTCTAACCTTTTAGGCACCTGCTAGCAACCTTTAAAAACTTCGGTTGAAATTCTACTTGCCTGGTTCTCGGACTATAATATAACTGGGTGGGTGCTTATGAAAAAATGGAATTTGATATTTGAGTAATTTAAAAAATATATATATATTACTGATCATTAGATAGAAATTATAGAAAATTGTTTTTATTTTCAGTAATAATTATAATTTAATTTTAGTATAGTCCACGTTTCCTACAATTAGTTATCAGAAGTTACCGATTTATATTCGTGTAAATTATTAAAGTATTTCGTATTAAATTTAGTTTAAAAAGTATGTCTGCATGTGTTGATTCTTGTTCATTTATAGGTTTCTTTGCCGACATGCATATGAATTAATTATTTTCGTTATCATTTATTTGCAAGATTTGGTTTCAAAATATATTTTAAGGCTGAAATTCTATACAAAAGTCTATACAATTTTTAGTGTTATATATTTTTAAAATATAATCCATACTATCGTGATTCATGATACTTCAGTATAGAGGACTTAAATGGTCAATAGAAATATGAAATCATGGAAAAAATGAAAACAATCTAGTGGAAGAATGGATCGCTGGCCAAACATTTATATGTAAATATATTTTTTTATACTTATTACATAATTTACACATAAGATATGTATGCGTATATATACAAATGGAGTGGGGATCGAGAGTTCATTGAGTTTGGATGTGTCATTTTGTGCTATATGTTAGGGACTCGCTCAGCCTCAGTAGGGAGGCACTGTTCGCCCACAATTAATTTAAAAGTGACGTAGCCAAGTTTAACTCGGAGAAAAATTAAAAAGGCCCCCGAAAGAAAAATTAAAAAGGCTGGCTCGAGATTGGAACGTTTATGGATTACTCTCTATCACATATCTTCTTCTGAATTTAAAATTTGTCTGTAAAATGTAAATAAAAATAGAAATGTAAATAATTTAAGAGATGTCAATGTTATTTTACAAAATATATATTTTAATAGACATTATTTGTTGTATAGACCTGTCTGTTCTTTGAAGTAGTTAAAGTATCATCTTTCTTGTCTGACTACGACTATTATGTGCCACCTGCTACACAAATTAAAACAAAAGGAAGTGGTGGCTTCATCTTACGTCTTAATAATTTGTTCCTTTTCCTGCTTATAAAGTTTAAATAAGACTACATCCTGATGGGATAAGGAGGATGATGGTCTCTCCTGTACCACATCCTTTCCAGATTAGACACTAATACAATCATCGGAGGTGACTTCATTGCTCGGATTGGTTGTCTCAACAGTTGTTTGAGGGGTCTTCCTTGATTGGCTCCTCCAAAAGTTAGGGCTAGTGGCGCCTTGATTTTTTTTTTTTTTTGAAATAATAATAAAAGAAATTTTTTTGTAATAGTATGTGCTGATTAAAATACGAATATATATGCATATATCTAATAAATCAAAGATGACAGTAATAAATATATACATTTTTTAATTTCTTTATTTTGAATATTTACTACATACATAAATAAATGTATTTTATTGAAGGAAATATAGAAAAAATGTATTTTTATTTGTCAATAAATCCTATAAATATTTTTTCATTTTTTATTAAGTGTCCTACAATCTTGTCTGACAATCAAAGATTTGGAGCAAATGAATGATGTTTTTCTATAATCAGATAACAGAAAACTTCTGAAAATTTTGAAAAAGACTTGAGTAAATAAGTAATAAGATTTATCAGTCTCACATATTTTTTATTTATACCACAACTAGTTTCGGCAATTTGCCATCATCAGGTGTTGAATCTTTCTAGAGAAGAGGTCAAGGGAAACGTTCGAGTATCAGGACCAGCTGGACACTGACCTCTTCTCTCTTGACCTCTTCTCTAGAAAGATTCACCACCTGATGATGGCAAATTGCCGAAACTAGTTATGGTATAAATAAAAAATATGTGAGACTGATAATAAATCTTATTACTTATTTAACAAGTTATATAAAGACTAATATATAAAGACCACACATATAAATATAAAGACCACCAAGAAATATAAAGACTTGAGTTGTAGCACTCTCCGAATTCTTTTAATTCTCATAACTATAGTCAAAACCAGTATAATGATTTCATTATAAAATCACAACAGGTTGGAAGTATATGTTTCCATTTCGATCCATGTATTGATTTACTTTTTTTTTCTCTCTCCATGTCTATGTTAAACAATCTGGTGTTCATTGGTGTACATTAATGTCCACAGCAAGATAGTTCTTTTTACTCTATGTGAATGTAATTTTTACATACATAAATTAATGTATTTTATTGTAGAAAATTTGAAAAAATATATTTTTTATTTGTCAATAAATCCTATAAATTAAATATTTTTTTTTTTTTTCTTAATTACTCTTACTATGAAAAAAAAAATAACCCAATATCTATGTAAATAAATAGTTATAAAAAGAAGACGATGAAAAAAAAAACACAATTATAATAAAAGTGAATTGGTAAAATTCATGTGTTAATCTCCCGAAAAGTTTGTCTAAGTAATCAAGAAACGTTCATCGCAGGTGGATTTTCTTATTGCAAATCGTGTTATAAAAAGCAAAAGCATGCATGCAAGTTGTTGATTGCACAGCCATGATTTAATGTGTCTATGACAATATTATGACATAATATTGCAGTTGCGATACCGACGATTTTATGCTATCTATTTCTCCTGGGAGGAATTGAGAAGAAATGTTAATTTTTAGAAGAAGATAACAACTAATAAAACGCGCTTCCTGGGATGTCATATTGTCGCAGAAAGTTAGTGTCAATCTGCATCACAAATTTTATCTGCTCTCCAAGCGTTCATCGGCTGCGATGCAACTATAGTAAAATTTCAACAAAACCAGCCGCAGTTAAAATTAAAACCCAGACTGAAAGGTTAGAATTGTCATAACCACTCTGAAACTGACAACTTCTAAACAGTTCATTAGACTTGAGACGTTCTCTCCCTCTACTGTAGAGATTCATCGTTTGAGCGGCTCAATACAAACTTACATTCGGAAAAACGCCGCCCATCCTCAAGTTGTACACTTAACTGTGGACAGGACTATACAGAACAAGTGACTGCAAACTACACGTTTCCAAGAGTGGGGGAAAATCAAGTGACATGTATCAATATGAAAGCTAAAGCGACGGAGAATGAATTAGAAAAAACAATGTAAAATGTCTATTATGAATTAAACCAAGTGTATATGAAGTGGAACTTTATTGCTTTTAAATAGAAATTTTTACAGCAAATAATGAAAGAGAATATTTTCCCCTTTATTTAAAAAGTTAGATTAAAAAAAATAAAAAATCCTACACATTATTCTATTTTCTTTTGTGTTTTATTCAGTTATACATTAATAATATGAGAAAAAATAAGCGTAATACTCAATTTCAACTTCCCTCAAATTAAAACTCCAACGTTATAAACGAAGTCAACTGACTCCAGTGTTGCCAACGTTCGTTTTTAAGAAACCTAATACATAGTTCTTTAACTATACAGAAAGAGTATGATTTCTAAAAATTATTTTAATATATGTCAAAATGACCTTAATTGTAAAATATTTAATTTTTTAGAAAACCTCTTCAATGCAACTCGCAATTCGTTCAGAAAAAAATACGTATGGTGAGACAGAGTAACTGACCCATGGTATTTATGTTGCTTTGGTGACACTGGCTTTCGAACCGGTAAAGCCTGCATGTCCTCATTCCAATTACTTTTATTTTTGCATTTGAGTAGATATCCATACTCTTGAAGGCAGAAAGTGTTACAAGCAGTCTTCATTTATGTATTTTTTTAAAACCCAATTTGCTGATATTTCTTGGGGGGTAATTGGACCATACCATCTATACAATTGGATGTCATTCTAACCTCATAAAAAAAACATAAAATACTAAACACTAAGGCGATGATAAAATCTCAGGCAATACTGTGTTTGAAGATAAAATGCATAACAATTCGGAGACTCATAATAACGTCAATATGGTGGTAAACTAGATTGAGACTGTTGTTTGACAACTATACCACTTTCACGCAGTATAATAACATATATGATAACACTGACTGGCATTAGAAGTAACTGACAAAAGCTTTATGCTTTAATTATTATTTTAAGTGACTAGTTGAATCGTGACCAAAAACATAATGGTTCTGTCCAGTGAAATAGTTAACATTGAAACGTGTAAATCTGAGACCAGATACGTCATAAATCGTCTAACCCACAAACAAACTCAAAGCATGCTGAATGAAAAGGAAAGACCTCGTTTTGCTCGGTCAAAAAAATTGTAGCAAATTATCATGTATAAATAAAATATAAGCAATGCAGTAACAGATAATCAAAATTTAGGACTCCCACAGTAGAATCGGGCTCATGTCAACCAGAGCTACGAAAGAGCGCTCTGGTAGTAGGCGATACGACCTCATAGTTAAAGCCCGGGCATAAGTCACAATAACTAACTAATAACGCTTTAATGAGAAAGATGTATACTTCTAGAAAGAAAATCAAAATGTGGTTCGATGTTCCGATAAAAAAAATAATTTGGAAACATTTTCCGCATACCACCGGGAAAGTAGCTCAGTTTGGGACCACTCTATAAATTGAACCGATAGAGATGCGGAAATACGATAAATGCCTTGAAATAGATCTAACGTGAGTAGGTGTTCCTCGATAAGGAGGTGATTAGGGTCAACGAGACAACAAATGGGTCAAGATAGATAGGTCAGCTCATTGGTCATTGTGTCATGCTTACTGACGAACCGAACCACAACCATTTGGACAAATCACGGTAAGATCACTAACCTAATTATTATATAGTTATGAGTAATCAATTCATCACTATGAATATTTTTTACTACCAGAATAAACTACAATGTGTATATAATCTATATTAATAAAGGTGAAACGGGGTTCATTGTTTATGGGTTTGTCCCAACATAACGGCTGGACGGATTTTAATGAAACCTCACCCCCATTGAAAATAGGCTATGTGCCTTGTCATAACCTTGAAAGAGGGGCGGGTGGGTTGTGGGGGCCTGTCGCATTAAACCGATTATCAGCGGAAGAACATGTCGACCTATTCCCATCAAACATTGATTTTAAATTGGTACTGGAGATAACGATTCCTAAGTTCATTGCAGCATTATTATCTAATCTTTCTCAGCTAAACTAGAAAAGGATTTTTTCGTTAATTAAATCATATTTTTTCAATTATTATTTTTTTTATCATTCCCAATTCCATAATTTTAACCATAATAATAAACTTTGATATTTGAGAAAAAAATAGAGCCAATATTAGCTAATCTTAGGGTATTTTTCTCTCAGTTGTCAATTTTGTATTTCATTGGTTTTTACATTTCTTTCGCATTTTCTTTGAGAAAACGAAAAAGAAACCACAAATATTTATATTTATTGGAAAGCTTATGAAATGTAGATATTTTTTCCGTAATCGGACCGTACGCTACCCTTGAAGAAATTGTAAGAAAACATTTCAGTCAACAACATTAACAGTCGAAGCGCTGTAGAGTTGAGCTTAAAGTCGTAAAAAACTATAATGAGTTAAATTTCTAAATTAAACTGCTGTCCCTTACAGGAAATTTAATGTTGTTTCCAATGGTGTTCTTGAATTTGATTTATGACAAATACGTTTTGAGATATGATCGATTTTATGAGAAAAGGTAGGAAAATTAAAAATTTTACGAAATCAAGAATAACTTCTGAAGGTGAACGAATCGGACCATGGTTTATTAAAACTTTTTTGTTCCAAATGAAGTAAAGATCCATATCCCGAAGTATTGCCAGAGGTTGCTGTTACACCCTGTATATATATATATATATATATATATATACTCTGTGTATATACATGTATAAGACTCTAAAAATAGTGTATGTAAGACCCTATAGAAGCCTTGATAAGTAGAAGACAATGTTGCGGCCAAACCTGACCTTTGGCTCACTGTTATCACACAGATAAGCTATGTCCAGGACAAAACTCCTATACTTTCTTTTATAACTAACTTGAAGGAATATTAACATGTGAAGTTAATAAAAATATTGATAGTGATACAGTAATAGCTTGCAATTACCTGTTATTCCTTTATATTATAAGTACTTTCATAACAAACAACTTTTTCGAATTTGGTACACTAGGCGGACTGAAACGAAAATAATGCCTTGCAAGGTGGGTTCATTTCGGTGCCACGTGGGCTTTGGTTGCATGGAACCACCACAGTCACGTGTTCAAATCCCTTCCGGGAGAGAATTTTATTCGATAGATTATGTGTAATAAAACAACAGTCGCATTTACAAACACATTATTTTAGATTTTGGTTCACTCAATATTCACAACACAAAGCATAGTAATAGCAAGTAGCAGAATTACAGTTGGGTTGGTTTTGGTAACAAAAGATTTTTTTTAAAATATATTATGACCGCCCATAACAGATACATAATCTATCTTTTCATCTATAAAATTGCTCATATATTATTATTTTCTATTTCAACCCCAGCTATACAATATATAGGGGAAGTTATGTATTCGGTCCGAAATTCTATGAGGGATTTACAACGCAATTTTATGTTTTCCAACCTCCAGTTTCCTAAAATGATAAAAATATTTCTATATGTCTATGTGCGTGAACTCGATAACTCGAGGGATTAGAGGGGAGGCTTAACACCAAAATTCCAATTACTACCTTTGTAATGAATGTATCGACACAAAATTGCATATGCAAATTTAAACCCCTATAAGGACGACACTTAATAATTTTCAGCGGAATCAGCTGAAGGGAAGGGGGGATCAGAGGAAGGGCGCAACTCAAAAACTGCCGATGTAACGAATCTATCGACACAAAATTTAGTACAGTGAAACCACTTCTAACGGATACCTCTAGATATCGAATAGCTTTATTAACGCACACAATTTCTATTGTTCCGGCAGCAGACCACTCAAATCAATGCTTAGTTTACCTCTTGAAGACAGGCCCTCTCACAACGGTCAGCAGGCTCTTGGTTTCTTGGAACACAGTGAGGCACGGCTGGGGAGGAGTTCAGGGAAATTATTAAAAAATAACAATACGTTTAATTTTTTTTTAATTTATGGTTTCCAGATTTACTTTGTGAAGCTCCATTCTAGGAATAGATAATTAAAATACACAATTTCTTTGTATAGTGAAGTTTGACAAAGAAATTGTGTATTTTAATTATCTATTCCAACAATACGTTTTCTAAACTTTCCAATAATTATGGAAAGATCTTGTTTCGTATTCGTTCGCATTTCGCTAGATTTTATTCAGTTTGCTTCCGACCATGTCTCAAAACAGAACTAACGCTCAAAAATAAAATAGAAGAAAATAAAGTTTATAATCGAAAAAAGCTCAGCGTCAGGGACTTAGCGGCAAAGTTTAAGCTGGGAAAGACGCAGATCGCGACCATTTTAAAAGAAAAGAATGAACTTTTACTAAAATGGCAGAAACATGGAAATGAAGAAACGAAAACGGCTTTCATAAAATAAATACGGTAAGGGTTTTGAAATTGTTTCGAATGGTTTCGCTGAGAAAAAGCCAAAAATCTCCGTTTCTGGCTCTATGATATAGGAAAAGACATCCGAAGTAGCCGAAATTTTGGGGATTTTAAATTTCAAAGCGTCAAATGGTTGGCTCCAAAAATTTAGAAAACAACAATAATGTCTCGATTAAGGACAAAAACGGTAGACGCAACGATGTTCGCTATGGAGAGGTTTCACTGTATGAAGATCTAGGACCCCTTTTGTAAGTCAACTACTGATCATTAGAGCAAACGGTCGACTGATTTTGGAGGAGAAGAAAAAAGTTGATTGATCAATCCGTCAGATAAAGATGTTAGAAAAATAACTTCACAAATAAATAATAGGTTACAAAAACTATATAACTGAATGATGGCAAATCATTTAATCTCAATTAAAAAAATTATACAGCTATACTTATTTTGATCTTTAAAAAAAATCACAAACAATTAAAATAGGCTTAAATAATGTTGAAAAAAGATTAGTAACATGAGAGATCTGTTAAATAAATTGATTTCGCCTGGTGGGATTGGAGCCTTTCCTGTTTGGGGTAACGTGACCCTCCGCCCGCGGTTTCGCACTTTTTACTAAACATTTCACACATTTTCTTTTCAGGTTTTGACTAATCTTTTTTTACATAGAGAATAAATTAATATCTGTGAAATGTATAATCTCAGTTCGGGAGAATTTAATGTGAAACAGTATCGGTGTTTTTCAGTGTCGTCATTAGTTCCTAGCATGTAACTATGTTAAGGATCACCATTGCCACTTACCATTTCTGAGGTCAGTTGCTTACTAAAATTTTGTTCTAGATTTAGTATATTTCATTGGACTACTAAAAAAATCTCGAATCAAAATTAAACTTAAGTAATACTATTGTTTCAGGTAGTATAATAGATGCTCACAGAAGATTGAGAAATGTTTGATTTTTCCGTTCAAGGAGACTTCACCTCATTCATCGAGGATTCCAAGAATGAGGCAAAGAAAGTTCTAGTTATCTATACCGGGGGAACCATCGGGATGGTCCGAGACAAAAATAATGGTAAACTTAGTATTTAATTATAATAGGAAAGGTTTAGTTCATATTCTTCAGTGGCCACTGTGCACACAACTATCGTAGATTAAATAATAAGTATTTAAATAATATCATGTCTTATAAATTGTTGGTCGCAACTGTTGCCATAACGCAACAACGAGCTACCAAGAGGGTGTGAGAGAGGAAGGCTACCCAGCGGTAGCTCCTCAGTGTGAAATTTAAAAACAATGAATGGGGATATTATGATGATTTTCTTTCAAGAAGCGGGGGATTGCAATTTAGGATAATAATAAGTCACAGTTCCATCTCTTCTTCAGTCTCCTGGGAGAATTGTGTGGCAAGTGTGGTGAAGAAAGTGAACGGATGTATGGATTTGGGTGTGAAAGCAATTTGCTATGGAATCGTCTATAAAGGTCCTGAATTGTGTTGTGAACTGTGTTTATCATGAGGTCATTGTGGAGTGTTCTATTACTTACGTATGGTGGGAATTGTGTAATGAGTCTGAGTGTCTTTGACTGGAAAACCTGGATACATTTCAGATTAGATATTTCAGCCGAACCGAAAATTTGTGAGCCAGAAATATAACCGGATATGAGCTCATTACGGCTGAAATATGGCTGACATACATCCAGAGTGGTTTGAGTAGAAATGAGTAGCAGTTACACTTTTGTGTTAAGGGTAATTTGAATGTATGTGCAGAGGAGAATAAAGCCAGATGCAATCGTTTGTTTAGTGTATTACGTATGAGGGTTCCATGTCAGTCATCTGAATAGTGTAAGTCCTGAATATCTCACGGTGTTAATCTGAGGGAGGTACTTATCATATATATAAAGCTGAAAATGTCTGTGCATTGTACCGCTATAACTCACGAACGATGGATTTGATTAATTTTTTTTTTAATTTGTTCGTCATCGTCTGTGGAAGGTTATAGGCGTATTAGTACCTCAATATCTGGTCCATCCCAGCATCCACCCACGCAATCTTTGTAACTCAAAAACCACTGCAATGATTAATGAGGAATCTTTTTGAATAAATTAGTTTTAGCTCCAAAGCTAGCGTTACTACAGTTGAAGGACTATAAGCCTTATTCCGTATGAATAATTGAAAATTATAACATCATGAATGTACTGTCGAGGAACTGAATAGCCTTATAGGAGATATTGGGCGAAAAGTCAAAGTTCCCCGGGCAACGCCGGGTATTACTGCTAGTTGTAGATAAAAACGGCGGGGCATATATCTCGTCTTAGTATAAATGTCATATGTTGTGATTTGTCCATGTTGAGTTTGATTTTCCAAATGTTGCACCAGTTCTCAATTTGAGTAACATGGTGCTGTAATGTGAAAGAGGCATGTATGGAAAATTCAGCAGCAGCTAAGATGGAGAAAATTGTTGTGCGAAGTTATACAGGGTTGTGAGAAAAACTATAGCCTTATGGGGCAATTCTTTGAGAATTTCAGCCGTAATGAGGTCATATCCGGTCATATTTCTGGGCAGTTGTTGAATTTCGTAGGCCACTTCGGCCAGGGTGAATGGTTTTAGGTGGTGAAAGTGGGAGTGGAATGTGTAATGTATTTAACACTGTGTTGTTATGATTTGTATTTGCGAGATGTCTGCCGAAGAGCTTTGTCTTTTCATCATCCCTTATCACCCTGAGCTTCTGATTGTCCTTTACAGTCCTTGTTCCTGCACCAGGCTGTTTGGAGAAGTTTTTCCGAAAAGATCCACAAATACATGATTCCAACTTCCTCCAAGGAACAAACAGTAGTCCTCATTTTCTTACCTTACCGTAAGTTTTTTTTTTTTTTTTTTTTTTAATAATAATAATGTTCTGCCTGCTTAGCACATAATAATATATATTTTTTAAATAATTTGTGATGCTTATAGATCTTATATTACGATAGGCTCATTCCTGTATAATCAAGTAATGCTGTTGCCATTGGCTCCCCGACTTAAAATATATATCTGCTTATAGATCTTCTTAAGCACAGTTGGGGGGAGCCTCTCCCCACCAGAAATTCCCGAAATAATAAATAATTACGGCACGCAGCTCAAAGAACTGACGTGAGAAATTCTTCGGTTTCTTCTGATATTTACACACTGTTGCACATAGTCTGTGGATACATTTATTTCTTAACTGCCTCTCAATGGTCGAATACATTGAGTAGGCATCCTCTTGGTGTGTGGACTCTTTGCAGTTATTTTGAATAATATTAATTTTATGTTCAACTAGCAGGCTACCTAGCGTTGCTCGGGTTGCTAGCGTTGCACGTTATATTATTTTATCCGAAGCCATGGGATGGGAGGTGCGGCGCTCGTCAAGAGTTCGATCCACAATTAAACTTATTTACATATATATAGATAGGAGTTTCGTAAAATGAAAACCGTAAACGGAACGATATAGCGAGCTGCGGGTGTCTGTGTTTCTGTCTGTCCGTCTCTTAGAGATCAAACCATTTAAGCTAGAACGTTGCGTTTTTTTTTTCCAAGTATGAGCCATCGCCAGGAAAATTATATGTGATATCACCAGCAGTCGCAAGAACAAAATATTTTCTGCGAGAACTGAATAGAATGTCGTATGAAAACTTACTGTTAATCTGTGGGGAATCAAAATCGGCCCCATTTTACTTTTATGAGAGGGGGGAATGTATGTGCAAAATTTGGTCCCCCAAATCTATCTCTAACTTTAATGATAATAATTTGAATAGATTCTGTGAATTTTATAGTCATATAGGGAAAATTTCGGAGAAACCTGTTTTGGATCAACTTTAATATAATTTCGAATGTATCCTAGGGAGAGATTCTTCAAGCAGTGTATTGCTTGTTGTGGAGGTGAGATTCCAATTCTCAGGTTGGAAGGGGCCCACTTGAACTCCGAAAAATATCCTAGTAACGCCAATGTAGGCCTTTAGAAAAAGCGAAATCTGCATTTTTCCTAATTGTTAAAGTTTTTTCAACAAGATATTTCATGGATTGAATTAACCAACTCGTAGGTTTTGAAGCACATTGAATCATCTTTAAAATGGTGACTTAACTTTTTGTATAGTTCTTTTTCTTTAGCCATTTCACTAAATCTACCATAAAATAGATAGTTTTTCATGTTTATGTAAGATTAAAAAATGCAATTAAAAAAAAAATGGGTCCTATTGGCTGGAACGCGAAAGCAAATTTTTAAAACAAATGTGGTTCTAGGTACATTGAAGGCTTAAAAAGGATTTGTTATCATATTCATGAATATGATATTCTTCTTGACTCAAGCAACATGGCTGTGGACGACTGGATAACCATTGCGAAAGATATTAAAGTAAGAAATTTTAGATTTCCGTTGCAATCTTGAATTTTGGTAAAGAGATTGCAATTATTAAATATAATAACCCAAACCACTTCGTTAATCCTTCCCACTAAAATTGTTTGAAGAGAATTGGTAACAAACCGTTTAGACAGTTTTTGTTAAAATTAATTTATTCTAAAATTTTATTGTATATATATATATTTTTTTTTTTTATTTCAGAGGCTTTACGAGGATTATGATGGGTTTGTGATACTTCACGGAACAGACACACTGGCTTACACATCATCTGCCTTATCGTTCATGTTGGAGAATTTGGGCAAGCCAGTTGTTCTGACTGGATCCCAGGTGGTCATTGGAATATTATTCTCACATATACATTATTCGCTGAGGGGCCTGGGGAGGGGGGGGGGGGGGGGGAGGCGGTCAACACGACCGAGATAATGAAACAATAGTTTACATTTCTCAATCATATTTTTAGTTTAAGTTTAATTAAACTTAATAATTAACAATGAGGTACCATACACAAAATATTAGTATGTTGTAACAAAATAAACAACATAAATTCAAATCAACAATTAAAATTCTCATCAGTCTAGTCAACCAGTCTTATACAATAAGTAGTAGTAGGAAGTATCCTCAATTAAATAAGCCTTAGTTTTCTTTTTTTTTCAGTAAATCGGTCCAACACTTTTTCAGCTGAAATTTATTTTTTACAATTTCATTCTCGTTCAGCTGATAGCACTAAATGTACTCTAAACACAACAATTATTCTCCCTTTTTAAGGCTATCATTGAATATATTCTAAAATATGCAGTCTTAATAGTCTTTTTATTTTAGATAAACATTGCACCGCCGTGCGGAGTTTTTGGGAGAGATTTTAAAATTGCCGCGCGTTTTGTTGTGACACGCACGACGATGCGTTCGGTAAACTCTCATACTTCGCCGATTGGCAGCAATCGTTGAAGTCCAAACTTTAAGAAAGCGTGATTTGAATCCGAATAACGTTTGACTGGGAACTGAATTAGATCGCACTATTCTGGGGGGGGGGGGGGGGGGCACCGGGGATTCTTCGGGGGGCTGTGCTCCCTCTAGCTACGCCAATGCAGGTGGTTCCTACTGATCGTAGGGCAACTCCATTAAGATTGTATCATTTGAAAAACCTATACCAGTTCTAATAAAGCAGGTAGGCCCCATGAAGTTATAATAGAAAAAAAAGTTTACAAAAGAATATTATTTCACGTAAGGGGGTAAAGAGATAAGTATTTTGAGTCTTCGAACCATGAGATATTATAAAATAACAAATAGTTTTGAACTGCTAAGTATATTTTTTGGTCTGCCCGCAAGGAAAGTTGCTGTTCGACTCTCATTTTCATAAGATAGCAGTTCAACAATTGTAGTTGTTATTTATAACAGCCATTTAGAAGTAGTAGTAACAGGTGGTAGCACCTACACAGGCATAGAAAGAAAATAGCACTTTTTGCCTGTCACTAGTTGCGACAAGTTAGGATCAGCAGTTTTTTCGGCATCAATTCATATTGTAACCCCATTCATTTTTAACAATATTTAAGGTGTTGTATCTGAAATTTAAAAAAAAAAGTCTGGACCGAGCGCCAACAGGCACTAAATTCTATTTTCCACAATGGAATGATCTATTCATCTTTGCAAAATTGGATTATATTTGTATACATCACTTTTTGCCTAGAGCTCATATTAGTTATAGCTTAGATATTTCATGCATTTTACTAACATGTTGCAACTCTAGGATTCTCATTCGAGAGGTAAATACGTCAGGGCAGAGAAAAAATGGCACTAGGTATTCAGTCGCTAACATTTCGATGTATGTATTTTTTATCATCTTTGATGGGAGGGGGTGTCGATTAGAATAATAAGGTGGATATATTGTAAGAATTAAAGTCTTTTAAAAATAATTTAACTGAAGAACATAAATAAAAATAAAAACATTAAATATATTAATCTTAAGTAACTGAAAGAAAATTTAAATATAGACAGCCGACTGACGTGGAACCCACACACACGACTTATTTTTTTTTATTTTTTTTTTTATTTTTTTTAAGCCACAACTATGCAAAAAAAATGCACAACCAGCGGCTGGGCTGACATGTACTATACAAAAATTTAAATAAAAAAAAAAAATAATAAAATAATAAAAATAAATATGACATGAGAGGCTTGAGAGAAGAAAAACACCCAGCGGTGAACCCTCATGACATCACTTCATACCAGGAGATCTCTATGCCAAACTCTTTTTAATCTTCTTGGGGGATTGTGGGGTAAATTTGTACTTAAGATTTTGCGAACTTCCGGATTGGTGAGTAAGTAGATTTTGGTGTAGAAACGTTGGTATAAATGCTTAATGGTTGTGTCTATGGATGTGATGTTCAAGTGGCGGTGTAAAGTCTTGTTGCTAAGTCGGAGAGTCTTGGATTGAAATACCTGTATTCTTTTGACGTCGAAGTCTTGGCTGTACCATATATTTGTAAGCCATAGGTCCAGAGAGGTCGGAGAAGATAGGTATAACAATTCAGCTTTTGTCGAGTAGATAATTTTGAACGACTATTCAAAATACTGTACAATAGTCTAAGTCGCCGGTCTAGTGTGAGTCGTGTCGTCCGAGTGTGGAAACGCTGGTAAATAATAATACATTATTTCTCTGGATTAATCCTCGATGGAATTGACTTATAAATTAAAGAATATCTCAGTTATTGAAGTAGAAAAAGAGCTCAATTTTATATACTTACATATGTATATTAAAAAAATTATTTATTAAACTCTTGGGAATGCTGTTTGCTTCAAACAAAATATTGTCTTAAATATATGCGGGGCATCCTATCAGAGATACTAATGAACTCAAGTAGGAACCTCAATTTAGATCTTAGAATTTGGTGTTTATAAAAATGGTGGTGCCGGAGGAGAATAATGAAAAAATTAAATGTAGGTCCCATTACATTACTGCACTTTGAGAAATATGTTGGTTAAGTGACACATCACCTTAAAGTTTTCCTATGTATTTGTATGCAATTATATCTATCATTGTTCTTCACAATATCATATGTACCTATATAGTAAAAGAAAAATTATTTCAAATTTTAATTTTGGTTATTTATTCCATAGGTGCCAATTATGGAACCAATCACAGATGGAAAAGATAATTTTATTTCTGCATTAGCCATAGCTGGAAATTTCCATATACCTGAAGTTGCAGTATTTTTTAACCACAAACTCTTTAGAGGAAATCGAATTACTAAAATTAGTACCAACAACTTTGCAGCATTCAAATCACATAACTATCCCCCCTTGGCAGAAGTTGGAACTTCCTTTGTAGGTAACTCAACTCAACTCAATGAACTTGTAAAAGACTTATTTTAATAAGTTGTTGTGAGCAATAACTTATCACTATTGGGGGCGATTGACGGGCCAGGCCCGAGTTTTACCCCCTGGCGACCGCGATGTAGAGGCAGCCCCATCCCACTAATCTCGAGCTCTCTCGGCGCCACCAGGTAGCCGCACAACACTAGGAGGTCTGGGAGTGTCAGCCTGTCCCATTAGGGACCAGAGACTGTCGCCCCCAGACACCCTTTGTATTGTTATGTATATTGTACATTCTCTTCCCCGACGAAGTTGCGGGGCGGGTGATTTACCGGAGCACCCGGAAATAAAAAAATAAAAAAAAAATAAAATAAAAAAATAAAAAAAAATAAAAAAAAATAAAAAAAATAACTTATCACTATGAAAATTTTTAAACTTCACATGTTGGCATTTTTTGAACATTGTTTTATTTTGTCTTGATAATCCACTAGTATATATATATATATAACAGAATTTAGCATCAATTAACTACATTTTTATTGAACTAAAATTTTTATTAAAATTAATCAAAATTAATTCTTCTTAATTTTCGACAAAAATTGAGTGCACACTTTGGTGATTGGCCTCATCTTAATGAAAGTAGCCTTCAGTTTTCATTGATGTTAATCAACTAAACTTGTAATCAAGTAAAAAGTAATCAACTTTTTTTTTTATTGTGTGACTCATGCCCGGGCTTCAACTACGAGGTCACATAGCCTATTACCAGCGCTCTATGTCCATAAGAGCGAAGAAAGAGAGCTGTGCTAGCAGGCGATATACTCTTTTAGTTGAAGCCGGGTACAAAAGGTCCGGTAAAAAAAGTTGATTAAAGCTTAGTTTACTAAAATGTATTTTTAACGAAAATTATTATTTAAAAATGTTGTTTACTTAAATTGTATGTAATTATATCTATCGTTCTTTGCAATATCATATATACCTAATACATATAAAAAAACAAAATTATTTCAAATTTTAATTTTGATTCGATAAGTGCCAATTATGGATCCAATCACAGATCTTCATACATTGCGTTGACTACATTTTACACGATACCATTTAAATTTATGACTTAATCAATAATCGTTTCATATAAACGTTGTAGAGAAAATTGAAAGGCTCATTTTATAATAAATATTTATTAGGCGAAAACCGACCTAAAATGTCGCATTAAATGAATAACAATAATGATATAAATTTAAGTTATAGAAAATATTGTTGTAATTTTAATTTATATCTTTATTGTTATTCATTTAGTTTTTTTAAACCAAAGAAAATCCTCTGATTTCAATTTTATTAGTATTCTCATGTCATCAGTAATCATTTTATTGAATAACATTATTTCACGTCATATATAAATAAGGTAATTTTATTAGAATTTATTAATGTTATATTTAATTGTAGTTTTAACACTGTTATAGACATGGAGGAAAATATTTCATACCAAATACCTAACTTTACAGAAAATTTGAAATTCCAACCCCCATCCCTACCTGATGTATAAGAATTGTTAGCACTGAGCAAAATGTCTTAGTTTATGACTAAACCTAACGAAGGTGTAATGCCGAAATCGGTAGTGTATGTAGGTATACAATTTTTGTGAAATAGACTATATTTCAAAAAGATGTTTGTTTCATTTATTAATACTTTTAACGTGATATATATATATTGCTCTTTTTTTAAATATATTGTAGGAGTTGTAGTGTCAAATTTTCTATTTTGTCTTTGACGTCCACCATTTTTTTCTCCCACCAAAGTCTGAATTCAGAAATTCCATTTGTACTTTTAGAAAAAATGAACTTATAATTTACCGCAACTTTTCAGAGGAAACATTTTTTTGACAAAATTTCTATGTTTTTGTAGATGACGAATAGAAATTACTTCTACTATTGTTATTATTATTTTCAGTAAACTACAAGGCTGTATTCACAATTTCCACCATTGCGGAATTTTCTGTGCACACAAATTTGAATCGAAATGCCCGCCTTCTAAAAATTTATCCAGGAATTTCGCTAGATCTGGTAAGACAAACCTGATTTTATTTCTTCGTTGATGTTGACCAAGTATAGAAAAAGGGCAACATATTACAAAATATTTTCCTCATCCTTATTATAATAATGGTAGTTTCTATTATACGATACAATTTTTATACTTTAATTTTTTTTTAAATCCTTGTTTGATTCCAGGTGAAAGCTATTTTGGAGCCACCAGTGGAAGGTGTTGTGGTTGAATCTTTTGGAGCAGGAAATATGCCCAATAGCAGATTAGATATCGTTGAAGAGTTCAGATTGGCAGTCTCCCGAGGAGTTATCATTATTATTGTTACTCAGTGTTCTCTAGGGACTGTTAGTTGTTCTTACGAACCAGGCAAGGTTAGCATTTTATTCGTTTCTACTTTGAGCATGTGGAGGTCACCCGCAGAATATAGAATCCACACACAAATACATCCACACACAACATCTGTTAACGTAATCTTTATTCCAGACATTTTATAGTACCTAACTCATTCTTCTATAAAAATAACTTTCTTGTAAGAAAGAGTGTATAGGTAATTACAGTAACGAATTGTAATTTTATTTTATAATATATATACATATATTATATTATATTATATATATATACAGGGTGTATCGCAAGCAGATGACAATACTCGGGGGGGGGGGGGGGGGTGAATGCCCCACTCAAGTACACTAAGAAACCGGGGTAATAAAAATCCGTTTCAACTTAGAGTAGAAAATAATGAGATTTTTAATTTTTTTGACGGTAAACACGTTGTTTAGCAAACTGTCCGTGAATATCACTCTTTGGTTAAGGTAAATTGAAATCTGACTACACTGTCGTAATCTACGTTAAATTTACTAATAGGTGACATGTTTTTTGACATGAAAATCGAAAAGATTGAAATAGGAGGCCAATGTTTATTTCAAAAGGAACACCTGTTTAAATTGTTTGACAAATTTTCAGTTTACCGTAATTTGTTTTCTCTATTCGCTAGGATGTTCCAAATTCACCAAAAGTTAGAGTGAGACAGGAGAAAAGATGAAAAACATGGGTAAACCTAACTTACACAAAGAGAGACTTTTTACAAAATTAACTAATTCATTATCTAAAAAAAAATTGAAATTATTACATTAATCTTTCAGAGATAAAAAATGTTTTGTACTGTACATTGTTTTGGAAAAATTATAACGATTGCTGAAACAGACCTCCATCTTCTCACAATTGACTTCTCGTTAGAACGGATGTGGTGGCCCGTTGAATCTCAAGCCTGTTTGTTCCCATCTCCTCACAAACCTCTTGAATTCTCGCGATTAATTGGTCCCTATCATCAATAGATACGCTGTACACACGGGACTTTAGAGTGTCCACACATAAAAATCTAATGGCGCCAGTTCAGGACTCCGAGCCAGCCATCTCACAGGTGCATACCGTCCAATCCACCTTCCACAACGCGCCAGGTGCTCATGGACGCATCGTTGTAAAAGCGCTCTAAAATATCATCGAAATCCCTTCGTCGTCGACCTGCATAATTAGCTCTAGGTTGTCTTGGAATCGAACCAGGTTCTCTCATAATCCGATAGGCATTTTTTACGGTTCGGCGATCCGGCCATCTTTGTCGATTTGGGAATAGATTTCGGTAAATTTGTTCTGCTAGCAGACTGTTGTCTCCTGCGGCCCTTAATCATAAATCATGGTTACGTATTCCCTCACTGTAAAACACCGGTATGATTCTCTTAGACTAATGTCTCTCAACCGAATCTTTGCACAAAACTGTTTATTGGATCTAATAATGTTTACATTAGCTAATACGTCTAACGTTTGTTTTCAGTTTCAAAATCCATTGTACCTATTAAGATTATTTTTATTTATTTTTACTCTCTAATCTTCAGCAGAAGCCAACAATAGGGAAAACAAAAATAACTTTGTTTATTCAGAGGAAATAAATAATTAATTATTATTTCAGGGAATAATAGTAATTTGGTGAATTTAGAACATCCTAGCGAATGGAGAAAACAAATTACGGTTACGGTAAATTGAAAATTTCCCAAAAAATGTTGTTATAATTTCTTCAAAACAATGTACAGTACAAAACTTTTCTTATCTCTAAAAGATTAATGTAGTAATTTCAATTTTTTTAATTAATGAATTAGTTAATTTTACAAAAAGTCTCGCTTTGTGTAAGTTAGGTTTACCCATGTTATTCATCTTTTCTCCTGTCTCACTCCGGCAATGGTCGACAATAAAGAAAAACATTAGGTATTTTTTTAAAGGGCCATATTTTTGCTAACTTTTGGTGAATTTGGGACATCCTAGCGAATAGAGAAAACAAATTACGGTAAACTGAAAATTTGCCAAACAATTTAAACAGGTGTTCGTTTTGAAATAAACGTTAGCCTCCTATTTCAATATTTTCTATTTTCATGTCAAAAAACATGTCACCTATTAGGAAATTTAACGTAGATTACGACAGTATAGTCAGATTTCAATTTACCTTAACCAGAAAGTGATATTCACGGACATTTTGCTAAAAAACGTGGTTATCGTCAAAAAAATTAAAAATCTCAATATTTTCTACACTAAGTTGAAACGGATTTTTATTACCCCGGTTTCTTAGTGTACTTGAGTGGGGCATTCATCTCCCCGAGTATTGTCATCTGCTTGCGATACACCCTGTATATATATGTATATATTTTTTATAATATATATATATATTATAAAAAATATATTACACTTGTTAACTTTAATATTACAATTCGTTACTGTAATTACCTATACACTCGTTCTTACAAGAAAATTATTTTTATAGAAGAATGAGTTAGATACTATAAAATGTCTGGAATAAAGATTACGTTAACAGATGTTGTTTAAAATTGAAAATAGAGCTAAAAAAAATTTATAAAAAACAGACATTACAATATATATTATAAGTAATGTGAGAAAAAAAAATCAATAAATATCTGGTTAATAGTAACTCTCAATTAGCTATAAACGAGAGAAAAACAGTGACTAGGGAGTGTCACCACTGGGTGATTTCTCCCCTCATGACATTTTGACATAGCCATTATCTCTTTATTAGCACATTTGCTTGTTGTATATATTTGTATACAGTTGTAAATAGCTATTAGTAAATAAAAATAAAAAAAAGAATGGTAACTCGAGGGGAAATTAACCTTAATTCTGACTTTGAAAATATCTATTAAGTTCTCATTAAGAAATAGGCTAATCAATAAGGGCTTATTTTGGCAGCTGACCCGTCTAGTTAGTCGTAATGAAGTTTCTATATTTGCCTCACAAATTTCGAAAAAATACCAAATCCTAGCTAGCTAACGAGCATCATGACCAGTAAACAAGCAAAAATCTTCCAATCAACAATTTTTATTTATTATTATTATTTTTTTAAAGCAAATATGTGGTCAAAAAAGAAAACAAATATAGTGGCTTGATGGGAGAAGCCAGCCAGCGCTGACCTTGAAACATTATTATTATTATTATTCATTATACTCAGAGAGAAGATCGCGAGGCCACCTCCTGTTCAGGCGGCGGGTAGGATTGTCAGGACGGGAATGAGAGTAAAGGTCTTGTGGAAGAGGATTTGAATGGGAAGAAAGGTTTCTGTGGAATGACTGGAGTTGGGATTTGATTTAAGTAGGGCTTTATTGGTGACATAGAAAGGAGCGTTGACGATTCGTCAAAGGAATATAACAATAAAAATGGAAAAATTAGGAATTTTCGATGTGTAGCGATGTTACAGGATGTTACTTTATAAGGTGAATAAAGTGATTGTTTTCCTTTTCAAAATAATTTCATTTCACAACCGGTTTCGCATATTCTGTATGCATCATCAGGTTGAAGAAAAATAAGACGGGAACAGGGGGTGAGTGTAACTCCTCAAACCAGTTTCCGAACGACACTGAACTGTTTTTGAACAGGAAGACAATCATTTTATTCACCTTATGGAAAAATTAATGTAATTGGGCGCAACACTGGGGAGAAATTAATGAGCAGTATCCAGTAAACCTATATCAAAATACCTAATAAAATATAAACCATATGTCAAAGTCGTTCTTAATACATCACAAAAGTGACTGAAAGAACCGGTTTTAGGCCTACTTAGCAGAAATACATGAAATAAAAGAAAATATATTTAAAATAACACCGTTCTATGAAGTAAGTAAAAATGCTTACCTTACAATTAAATTTCTAATTTTTATGTCAGTCCACCTAAAGTATATTGTCGAGAGTTTTAGGTAGCATATAAAATTCTGTATGCGTGCCTGGAATATTAAAGTTTTCATAATCCTTGAAGGTATTCACTGATGTTGGAGTACTAAGTGGAGGTGATATGACGCCGGAAGCAGCTCTAACTAAACTCTGCTATGTCATTTCCAAGGAATGGAGCTTGCAGGAAAAAATTGAGGTATTTTACTTCACTCTCACAATTTTGATTGTCGATTCAATGAAGTAAAAACAAAATTATGTTTATTTAGGGGATTTATATATATATATATTTAATTTTTTTTTTTCCATTTTCAGAAAATGACACAAAATCTTCGAGGTGAATCATGCCAGAATATTCATAGGCCTTGCGAAGAATTGGAATTAATAAATGTCTTAGCTCAGACAATGAAAATATCTTCAGCCAAAGAACAACAACGTCTTTATGATATTTTATTTCCCAGCATGTTGTTTGATGCGGTAGTACATGAAAGTATAAATAAAATTGGTCAGCTTATCAATATGGTATGTTTTTATATCACGAGAGATGATAAATTGAAATCAAACCCAAGCATTATTGACTGCTGTTAAAATGTCTCCCTCTTCCGTAATGGTGAAGAAAAATATTCGTCACTAGATAAGCTTTCAACAATTCTAATAATAATTTAATCTATTTTTTCATCAGTGATGCCATCAGAAAATGGTCAAAACAAACACACTATCCAAATGTCCATTAGTACAGACAAAATGTAACTCCAAAGCGGATGTTATAACAACCGTAGAAATCTGAATAAAATCGCAAACAGAGCCGAGGCCAATAATAAATACAAAAAAAAATCAACAGAACTGAAGCTCTTACTTCAAAAATCACCCGCTCAATAAAGAGGGTATATCTTTCCCCTCGGGGTGCGCATGCGAATTGAACATTTTTTTGTTCTCGGTAGGATGATATACTGATTGCCAATCTCACCCCATATTTTTAAACTTTGTTGTTTTAATATTAGTGTATTTATTTTGTTGATTAAATTTTTATATTTTTGTTGAAGGGTGCAGATTTAAATGCAACCAATGTCGATTCAAGAACTGCTCTCCACATAGCTTGCTGTGGTGGCAATACTGATGTGGTTGAATTTCTACTCTTAAATGGAGCAAACATACATGTCAAAGATAGGTAGATGTATTTTTAAAAAAAAATTATAATATAAAAACTAAAAATTGTAATTTATTTGCTAATTTTGGCCTTTTTTTTTTGTAGGTACGGAAATGCACCACTTCTTGACGCAGTGCGCCATGACCACATGTCCGTAATAAGACTATTAAGAAGCAATGGAGCCTATTTGAACATGCATCATTTAGATTTAGGAAACAGTTTATGCAGGTAGTTTATCTGGTAGTTTTAGAGCAATGGGGCGGAAATAACTGAATACTTTTTTTAAATATAATAGGTACATTTTGAACGGGAGGTTGGGTTATGGGCTGGGCCGAAAATTCGTTAAGATTATTTGATGTTCCGAGTCCTCTCTCTCCTCCCGTTCAAAAGATTGACATGCCGCATAGCCTATGTTATGTCTCCCGTTCAAAAGATTGACATACACATTCAATTAATTACAATTTTAATTTATTGTTGAAAGTGTTATTAATCTTTGGAAACTAAAGGAAAAAAAAAATTGTTTCATTGGTTCAGCACAGGTTGGTGCTATACACAAAATTGAAAACATTCAAAATGAAAAGGTAACATTTAAATTACGAAAGTTCATAGATAATTAGCAAAATGTTGATAGAGAGGAGGTTTGAGCCTCCTATCTGGTGTTGGTTCCCCCAACTTGTAGAACTGGGCTCCAGGCACCCATGGTAGTCTAGGGTCAGTTTGGCGATGAAAGCCTCCATGTCCACTTCCCTTCGGATCTGCTGATTCCGGACGAACCAAGGTGCGCCCACTCCTAAACGAAGGACCTTGTTTTCAAACCTTCGAAGTTTGTCTAGGTGAGTTTTGCTTGCACCTTGCCAAAAGGGTGATGCATAGGTGATGAGTGATCGTAACAAGGCTGTGTAGAGTTGTGTGCAGCATTTGTGTCTGAGTGGTGTATGTCTGTTCAGTAGTGGGTATAGTTGTGATAGTCGAGTGTATGCTTGTGTTAGTTTTCTATGTATGTGTGTCTTCCATGTCAGCTTAGTATCGAAATGTATTCTAAGGTACTTGATTGTCACGTCAGTAGGGGAAATTAAAGGGAAAAGGGGATCATTAAGTGCTAGAACGGTGAAAAAAAAAAAAAAAAGTGAATGTACAGAGTTTCTCCAGACGCTAATTTTTAATGTGTAACATACATGTTCAGGGCAGCAGGGCAAGGACAAGTGACTCGGCTTAAGTCTTTTGTCCTGGCAGGAGCTAATCTGAATATAACAAATACGGATCTAAGAACTCCCTTACATGAGGTCAGTTAATTATATTATCTTTGCTTGTATACCTATAATATATGTTTTTAATTATTTTTGTTTTCTATTTACTTAGGCTATATTACACAATCAACTTGCCACGGTACGATATTTATTGCACAAAGGTGTGAAGACATGTAAACTTGATATTTTAGGGAAGAGACCGATCGACCTGGCTCGAGCTATCGGCAATCAGCAACTCATCCAAGAATTAATGTCATAAATAAATATATCTTCATTGTAATTCACTCATTCCATGTTTTTATTGAATATAAATAAAAAAATATACATAATAGTTGGCTATTATTATACATAATAATATACATAATAGTTGGCTAGAGCCAACTATCATATATATAAAGCTGAAAATGTCTGTGCGTTGTACCGCTATAACTCACGAACGGCTTGATGGATTTGATTAATTTTTTTTTAAATTTGTTCGTCATCGTCTGTGGAAGGTTATAGGCGTATTAGTACCTCAATATCTGGTCCATCCCAGCATCCACCCATGCAATCTTTGTAAGTCAAAAACCACTGCAATGATTAATGAGGAATCTTTTTGAATAGATAAGTTTTAGCTCCAAAGCTAGCGTTACTACAGTTGAAGGACTATAAGCCTTATTCCGTATGAATAATTGAAAATTATAACATCATGAATGTACAGTCGAGGAACTGAATAGCCTTATAGGAGATATTGGGAGAAAAGTCAAAGTTCCCCGGGCAACGCCGGGTATTACTGCTAGTTATGTATATTATTATGTATATATATTAGAGTAGACCTAGTAAATGAAAAGGGTTGATACAATAGGCAAAAACGGCTGTGACAGATCTGATTTTTAAATTTTATTTCATATTTTCTGTCGTTTCGGCAGGTGCCATTATCATTGACTAAAAAAGCCGAAAGGAAAATACTTGTTTAAGGACTGTCCAAACACAATAACATGCAGTGGGGTCATGTTAGTCCTAATATACTCAAAAAGTATGAAATAAAATTAAATATTGAGACCTGTCACGACTGTTTTTACCAACCTCAAAAATATATACAGGTAGTATATATACTTGATATCAACATCAATGCGACACCCTATTTACTCTTAGACGGTTACAGTCACAAACACCATTTTTTTTATCCTGACTTTAAATTCATCATTGAACCTTCTCCTATCCCTTTTTTTTAAATAAGAAAACAACTACAAAATGTTAAACTAATATACAGTACTTTGCGCGGGAATCAGACATAACATAATGACAAGCCCAGTAGTTACCAGAGTAACAACTGCTCAAGTCTACTGTTCCAGGAAGAACAGCCTAAATGTATAATTTTTTGGTATAGATATAATTTTTTCTCATCCTTATCAGGACATCAAAACATACCATAAAATATTAAATTCTGAACAATATCAATGATAAAATTACTTTCTCTGACTCAACCTAGCAGCGTAAATTTTCAAATTGCAATAACTAAGCTGTTCATATATATATATAATTACGTTTTTTTAGAAATAATTAGTAACTATTTCTTCTTGGAATAAATAATTGATATATACTAAAAAGAAAATTAATGATTATAGGCGCTAAATAAAAGGAAGAAAATTAGTGCAAACAAAATATAAACATAAAAAAAGTAAATAAATGTCCATATGAAAAAAATAAATAAAACGCCTGCAATGCCCTCTGATACCATAGAAATTAAAAAGGGTAGGGTTGGAACCTCATTTTTCTTATTTTAATAGTTTCCTGAATTTTTTTTTTTTTCTATGTTTTTGGTTTTATGGTCAATGCATGAGTTGCGAATTCTGCGAAGGGGGGACTGAAAAGAGGGATCTAAATAATTTTACAAATGGAAGATATATAGGACTAAAATTGGAGTAGATAGATAGATAAACTTTTTATTACATTAAAGACAACAACCTTTATGGCAATGAGTGGATTTTGTTTTTTTACAAAATTCATATTTTTATAGTTAAAGAAAATTAAATAAAATAAATATATATATATATATATATATATATATATATATATATATATAATTATAAGAAATAAGCAATGTAATAAAAAGATACAAATCATATTAAAATAATAAATACGGACATGCTCTTTAATATAGATGGTGCAAGCAACTAGGATACAAAAACTATTTAGAAATTATATAAAACAAAATATGACCTTTGATAAGGAAAAAAAGTAAAATGGTAGTAACCATAATAAAACAATAAAAACTGAAAATATATATGTATATTAAATTATATTATTCTTAATTTTCAAACTTACAATAAAAAATAAAAAAAAATTGTTAATTTTTCTAACGTCTATGTTATCAAAAAAAAAAGCACAATTGGTTCTGGGTCGAATTTTGGTCTATTAGTGAGATAATTGTGGAGAAACGTTTGCCTGGGGATACATAAAGAGAGACAATGGAACCAAAAGAGTACTAGACAGACTAGATAGGGTGACCCAGTTAAAGAGCAAAAGAAAGTTTCTGCTAAGTTGGGCGAGGCGAAGGTAGCAGAGTCTGTCCTCCGACATGGCTAGGAGTTGGTGCCACCAGTCAAACATCCTGCTGAATATCTTCAGTTTGGTGTGGACCCGGCCTATTTCCATCCTAACATAGGCGCTGGGGTTGCTCACTGGAAGC
The DNA here is from genome assembly GCA_963662175.1 of Aradus depressus. Classification (NCBI taxonomy): domain Eukaryota; kingdom Metazoa; phylum Arthropoda; class Insecta; order Hemiptera; family Aradidae; genus Aradus; species Aradus depressus. The sequence continues at coordinate 9,417,330 of OY759218.1, forward strand.
CCCAGAACTGACTTAAAGAAGCCCAGCTGATCCCGCTCAACTACCTCCACGTACTCACATCCGCACACCTCCGACAGGTACAGTAGTACACTCTCCGCTATCGAGTCGAAAAGGTAGCATTTCGCCTCCCAGGAATCAGACCTCTTAGACCTCAGCAGGTGCGGCACAGTATCCTAAAAAATAATAATCAACAATTGACTTACATAGACGCACCTCAATCCTCATACTAAATTTTGTGACGATAAATTCATAACATCGGCAGTTATTAAGGTTTTTGAATTAAGCCCCGTTCCCTTTAGCCGATATCGATGAAATTTGACATGAAATGACCTTATTGAGTTTTGACTTTAAATATGAAATTTCATGTCCATACATTCACTATATCGGCAGTTGTTTCTGAGTTGAGCCTCCTAATACCTCTTCCCTTTTGCAGATTCCGCAGAAAATTAATGTTTCGTTCTTATGGGATTTGGAATTCACATAATAAATTGTGTGTCGATACATTTATTACAGTTCTCGAGTTGAACCTCTTCTCCTCTTTGGCCGACTTGATTGAAAATCGACAGGTTTTGTGCTTATAGAGCTCTTTCATAACAAACATCTTTCATAACAAAGCGAACATAGACAAGGCCCCTTGTCAATAATATTTAAAAAAGAACATAATTACTTTGTTGAACAGAAATGTTAAGATGCACGGCCAGGTTCGAGGAACTTCCACATATCTTCCCTGGTCAGGACCTGCTTGAGACAGGATTTGGTTTTATTCAACTGGTTTGTCATCTCGGTCAAATTAAACTGCAACAGAACAACATCTATAAGAAGTTAAGTGGAAATTGTGAATTAAACTTTGTCCCAACACAGAACACACTTAGAAAAAAAAACGTTATTACAAAATAAAAGTAAAAAAAGTCGACATTGGAGCTACGGCAAGGTTTTTTTTTCACCAGCTACAATTATTTGTAATCAATTTAGTTTTCCTCTCCGGTCATTTTGGCTAAAAATTATCGACATAATGAAATATCGACATAATAAATGAATCATTCATTACATTGGCAGTAATTAGGTACATATCATGTTACCCAATCTCCCATAACCCCTCCCTTTCATTTCGCTGATTTAACTAAACATTAACTGGTGTTGTCCTCATGGGGTTTAGGATACACATGTATGATCATTTTAACCTGTTTTCAAAAATTACAACTAAACTCGCAATTTGTGAGCTATTATTTATCTTCCCCTGCACTTCATAGAGCTGAAAATAGATACGAGATCCCACACATCCATTGTAGTTGTCCTGAAAAGTTCCTCTTACTCTCCGCAACTATAGTCTCTACTATAGGATCTCTAACTAGGATGCTAACAGATCGTAGGATGTCTGTCTCCCCTAAGGGCAGCTGATTAGCCATTCTATACATTTGTATACCTCGCCTAGATGCATGTCAAGGTCATCGGCCTACATGCCGAATGTCAGCTTTTTAGGCTATATAGTTTCCGAGATAAGCCGCTTGACGAACAGACACAAAGACAACAGAACGACTGTATGAGGGTTCTGTTATTTTTTGTACAGTATCCTAAAAAATAAACAATAATAATAAGATAAAGGCATCCTTAGACAACTCGACCGCTAGATCTAATACGTTTTGTGACTGATGTCAAATCAAAAAAAGTTGTCAGTGAATCACCGGCAATGTACTTCCCCAGAACGAATTCATCAACTTTTCGCTCTACCTCCAAAACCACTGTCTACTATTTGCGCTAATATTATCAACAAAAATATGAGGGTTCTGTTTTGTAAACAGTATTGTTTATACCATCCTGTCTGGAGTACCCTCCACCCCTTTGGCTCGAGTCCCAGCTATCATCCTCTCTGGAAGACTTACTTACTTTGTTCTTTCGCCCTTTCGACTTCTACACAAAATGAATAAGAACAAACTGTATTTAATGTACTAACACAAGTGAAACTTATGTTCCTTAATGAGGTTTTGTGATATGAAACATGGGAACATTCACCAAGATGACCTCACCCGGTAGGTCAGTTTCTGGAAGGTAAAACTCCTTTATATGTTCGACCGTTTTTAATTCGAGAGAAACGCTTTTCCCTACGGATTCCTTCCACAGGTTTGAAATACCCTGGGAATCTACAAAAATATCCTTTTGTTTCATCAAAATAAGGCACATTTAGAATTTCATTACCATTCAGAAAAATGAGCTTTCCAAAAAGAAAAATAGTCTCCGGAAAAATGTTTTTTCTGTGAATGGGGAGGGGGGCGGTTGGAATTAGACCGTTAGATTTGACATTTGAATGACCCGAATTAATGTGAAATGAGATGTATGTACCTTGTTATCTCCAATGAAATTGTCTGAATATGCATTAAGTGTGTCCACATAAGTTTTGATGAACATTGACAAAGAGCAGATATTCATTTTGAGTGTATTCAATGTGAGCTGCTTGAAGACAGCGTCCTCTCTAGAGAGCAAGTCTTGGATGTAATGCCGCAAATCTAAAAACAATAACAACAATTATTATCTATACTAACATGAAATTGTATTGATGTCTTAGGAGATTACTAATAAATTGTATTATTTAAGTAATGCCCTTCTTATTCATTTAAATATATTATTCTACTTAGACGGCTGCAAGCCCATCTTTGGTATCTGTGTTATGGTCATCTATTGATTATTTTAGTCATTTTTTGAGGTGAATTTTTCCTTGTAAAGTGTCATCCTGCACATTTAGTGGGAATAACCCTCATTGGGTAGATAGCTTCAGCACGTTTAGGCTTATCGCAAAAACTAATTTAGAAATTAGAGATTTATCTATCAGTTGCACATAAAATGTATGTCAAATTACGTATGAAAAAGCGACATTTTGATTAAGAACAGATTAGTTTTATTATTATAGAATACCAAGAACATAGAAGCCTAATATACAAAACAGAATATAACAAAGAAATATATGCATCAACTCACCTTTTATTTTTCCCCAAGCATCGTCAAAAACCAATTTGACTAGAGAATACTGCCGTTGTTCAAGATTTAGAAAATCTTCTTTTTTCAGCGGGATTAAGAAGTAAAAATCTATATTGACTTAAATCAGACAAAGTAACAAGTAAATATGAAATAAATATCTAGCGTCAATGGTCTACATGAATTTTCTAAATAAACATTAATCTGATACACAAGTTGACCATTTCCAGTTTCATACCAAAACATTGTTGAGGGGCTAACTGCCCATAACAAGACGCTAGTAATCTCATACGCTTTATAAAATTATCAGATATATAAGCAAAAAAGTGTAGTTTCTTATTACCAGTCCTCTATTCAACCAACAAAACGTAAATTTAAGAACAAAGTTTTCGGATCAAATAACACTGATGAGAACCCAAAACAAAGATTTAGAAAGTACTTTTTCTAGGGAAGGTTTCTAACCAGTGTTGTCAAGAATGACGAAGATGCAACGACCAGTTTTATTTCACAATATATTAATGGCAAGTACTTTTATAGCAAGACACATTAAAGTTACTATCTATATTTAATTAAATTACATGATTTTGGAGATATACTGAAAGTTTCAATTGCCTTTAAAGTGGTAGGTTACTTCCACATTACCACTCCCAAAATTTCCAATAGGCTTTTTCAAGAGTTGTTGAGACTTCAATAACTAAATATAAGAAAGTTAATAATAAAACATTGCAGTTTCTAATAAAATGTTTTTTGTTATAAATATTTTTTTGTAAGCATAGCTTCCACTTACGGCCAGCAGGGGCACACCGGCGTGCCCTTCCTTCCAGTAATGGCTGTGAAATTTGAGGACACCCCATGTCCATATGTATGCTAGTAAACAAATATAACCAAAAATGTTAAGCTAGCGTACAGATTCCAGACACGAATCCGGGCCCACACTTCCAGACCCGGTCTCGGATTCACGATTTCAGACCTGGTCACAGGCTAAGCAAGGCTTTGGACCTCGATCCGGGTTTGGAACCCTCAAATGAGGTAGGAGCCAACCAAAAACAAAATTAAAGGTTTCGAGGGAGAGGTGGGGGGTGTAGCCTCAATATCACAGATCGGAGAACCCTCAGAAGTAAAAAAAACAGAAGTCAAGAGTCCACCAGATAAAGAAACTGAAAGTTTAGAAGGAGAGCAGATACTTAACGTTTAAGTTTGGATGTAGCCTCTTGTCTACAACATGCAGTAATGGAGGCTTCAATCAGATACCATGATACACAAGCATAAATAAACATGAAAATTTGTTGTGGTTGGTTTTGACCAAGATGGCCGAAGAAGAAATATAGAATATAGGTGGTCCTCCTGGCACCGATTCTTCATATTTGCTGAAAATCATTAATACAGCAATGTCGGTTGAAAGTTTTTTTTTTTTTTTCTTTTTGGATGGTTGTTATAAAGTTATTTATTTATTATATATTATATAATTATATTTTATTTATTAATTATATATTATTTATTATATACAAAAATTTCTTTGGCTGTATGATGAGTGTTGTACTATGTTACTATTATGTAGAGATTTGTTTTAGTTATTTTGTATATTAGAATGAATGTTTTTGTATGTAGAGAGAGTGAGTGAACCTTGCTCTGTACCCGAGACACGACCTCGATATGGGCAGTGTGTGTCGTCAGGCTCGAGGTAGTCAGATAAATCAGTTTGTAGTCAGAGCAGCCTCCTGACTAGGCTTGTCAACTCGAAGCAACAGGCTCCTAGGTCCACAATAAACTGAAAGGGAGCGGGTTAGTGGCGTAACAAGCGTAAATCAATAAGGTTAAGAATCAGCATTAAATTCTGATTCCCCGACGATATAATATGGTGATGAGACCGACCCCCTTAGGGGTCAGGAGCACTCAAAAAAATAGTTACAAATGAGAGAAACTCAGTGAAACTCGGGAGGCATACCGAACCCGGATTAAAAGTGGACTAAAGATCTTTTGGAGCATTCATGGAGAAAGAAAACCACATGCAGACAGTCGAAGATGTTCCTGGGAGAGAAGTCCAAGGTGTTCAAGGATGGGATCCTGAACCTCAAAAGGAATGAGTTTCGGCAACTAACTGGAGTTCTCACAGGACATGGTCCGTTCAAGTTCAGGACACACTGTAAGAGTCAAGGACAGTCCCACCTCTGACAGATGTGGGGAAGAAGACGAGACGGCGGCACACTTCCTGGGTATATGCTCGGGATACTCGCGAACAAGATCCCAGATCTTTGGTAAAGAAGGATTTTAGAAGATTGGACCACGGGAGCCTTCTCAGGTTCATTAAGGAAACTGGAAACTTTATGAAGGACTTGGTTTAGGTAGTATAAACATACATATAACAAAACTAGCAGTAATACCCGGCGTTGCCCGGGGAACTTTGACTTTTCTCCCAATATCTCCTATAAGGCTATTCAGTTCCTCGACAGTACATTCATGATGTTATAATTTTCAATTATTCATACGGAATAAGGCTTATAGTCCTTCAACTGTAGTAACGCTAGCTTTGGAGCTAAAACAACAAATTAAAAAAAAAATTAATCAAATCCATCATGCCGTTCGTGAGTTATAGCGGTACAACGCACAGACATTTTCAGCTTTATATATATGATAAGGGGGAAGCCCAGCGCTTCCAGGCAAGGGATAAGAGCATTGATCCCTAGATGTAAAACACCAACCCACTACTATACCTGTACTTCGGGCCTAGGATGGAGTTGATACGCGGGACAGGATCATACTTGGGACTCGACCTAAGGCAGCTGAAGTCGGAAACTGGCTACCCAGTGTTCAGCCGATTTATCGCCTCCGGGCGGAGAAAAAAGAAAGCACTATGACCCTGAATGAAGGGCACATTTTTTATAAAATTTATTTTTTCGAAGCCCGCCCGGTTTGCGAGACACATGGCCCTCCTCCCCTCATTTCAAACTGGCATTAGTCAAGAAAGTAAGGCTGAACTTCCAATGATGGGGAGAGAGCTACTGTGCCGGTAATAAAGGTTGAGGCTCTTGAAAAGTGGTGGGAGTCCTCTATCTCTGGATGGCTGGATGGTGGGGTGAGGCGTGACACGTCACTCGGACCGCTAGCTGAGCCAGTCTTCTTGGTGACGTCTCCCTGTACTGTTTTATGGTTCAGACGAACTTCTAGATGACTAGTGTTTTTGTGTTCCTCACACTACATATACTCTGTAAGTTATATTCCATATCATTGTAGCCTTCATTTCTAAACACTTTTTTACATATTCCTCTAAAAAATTTCAACCATTTGTATTTCTCCTTAATCCCAAAAGTTGTTTATAAACGTTTGGACGTTACTCACTTTTCTCTTGTATGTTTTCTATTTTTTTTTTTTTCTAATTTAAATCATATTTTAAGTTAGACGTTCTATCGAGGTAATTGAAAATGCTCCATTGCACAGAACAGTAGAAAAAAAAGTGCTAGTTAGGAATTTTATGGGGAACATTTTTCTAATAATCTAGTTTTCGATCGAACTCACCCTTTGTCGGGTAAATTGGACGAAAGTTTTAAAAATGAAGCTAGAGTATTGATGATTTTAACGCCCTCTATTTCTAAAAGAATTCAGCTTATGGCATTCACCTTGTTAGCGATTTGGGTGTGGTTCAAATTCTTACTTTATTATATATACAATACATAGTATCCTTTCGCGCTAGAATTTCCGAACGCTTATTCCGATTTTTATAAAAATACATGAAAACATTCTAGTGAAATGGGATCAAGTTCGTTCACCAGAAGAATCGGACCACCGAAAGGGAGTGAGATTAAAGTTTTAAAACGTTGTAATTTCACTCTACGCTCTCTAATTCGTCATTTTCGGTGAGACATAGATTATATAGAGTGTTTTCTTTAAGTTGAGTTATAAAACGTTTGTTTACGTTCTCTAGAAGCCGAGATATGGTGTTTAAAAAAAAAAGTTCAGTATCTACGATGGAAATCTACAAAAGAAATTCAATTACAATATAGTTTAAAACAAAATGAAAGAATGTAAAATTTAACAGACACATTTTTCAGGAAAAGAATTTAAATTTAGTTTTTTTCCAGAAATTAGGAGTGGGAGGAACCTCATTTATCCGGATAGTGACTTGGAGATGGTGGCTGTGATTGGAGAGTGTGGATGAGTGATGGCTGAAGTTCACGGCCTTACTGACCCCGATTAGCCTTACATGACGATACTAGCTCAATACACTCCGTACTAATGTTTCACGGTCCACTGAATTCGTATTGTTATATCCTGCTCGTATTTGTGCTCCGTCATATGATTTCTCCACTAAAATCGAGACGCACATAGTTTATTTTTCAATTTGGCTTTTAAGAATATTACATGTGAAATTCCAAGACTATCTAATCATCCATAGTACTATCTTTATGCTCAGGGCCCTCCTCAACCCTCCTCCCATAAAGAATTTTGAGACGGCACATAGGCTATTTTTCAATCGGGCTCAATAGGATGCTACATTAGAAGATCCATCCAGCCGCTTAGGCGTGATGTGGGAACAAACAAACAAACACACCCCATTTCAGCTTTATTAATATAGAATAGCATTATTACCCGACGTTTCCCATGCAACTTCGACTTCTCTTATAATATGTTTCATGCGATTCCTAGGCAATGTTTCGACAGTACATTCATGACCTTTTCAATGATTCACATGGAAATGAGACATCCTTCAAATTCCTGGAAAATGCAATGTTTTTAGTTTTGGTATGAAAACAAATTTTAGTCCGAGCAGCTGTGGTCCTACGTACTCACTAGCCGGGGCGTCCCCTGCTGCACGGCAAATACTAGCTGTGGTCTCCAGCGTTACTAAACCCTTACTAACTTGGGTGAACGCCGTTGTACATACTAGCTGTGGTGCCCAGCGTTCCTTAGTACGTTCTAGCTGGGGTGTCCACTGTTGCTCGGCAAATACTAGCTGGTTGCCAAGCCTTGCTCAGCATCATGAATGTACGTGAATGTACGCAAGAATTGCGTAGGATTCGCATGAGAGATTTGAAAAGAAAAAGTCAAAGTTTCCCGAGCTACGCCGGGTAATACCGCTAGTCTATATTAATAAAACTGAAACAGGGTGCGTTTGTTTGTTCTAACATCACGCCTAAAGGCTGGATGGATTTTCATGAAACTTCACAAGTAGCATCCTTTTCAGACAGATTGAAAAATAGGCTTTGTGGAGTCAAAAAATTCTTAACGGGAGGAGGGGTTATGGGGGGGGGGGGGGCTTAAGCATATAGATAGTGGTAGCTCATTATCGAATGGTCGGATTGTCATGGAATTTCACATGTAGTATTCTTGAAAGCCAAATTGAATTATAGGCTATGTGACGACACAAATTCTAAATGGGAGGAGGGGGGGGGAGCATAAATGTTGATTGAATTACCATCATTGTACCATTCATAAAAATCCAACTGAGACATGGGCTGTATAGCGTCCCAAAATTTATTATAAAAGGGAGGAGTTTCCTAAGCACGCACTAGCGAAGGCGTCCACCGTTGCTCCGTATTGTGCTCGGAATAGACGTCATAGACCACAAGACGCAGGCTCCTTGTTTGGAGCACCTCCTCCTTAAGGCCCGCCTCTTGGATCTTTAGATTGGTCGCAAGTACCCCGAGCTCGTCAGCGGTAGAGACCTCCAGGAGAATCCCCTCTCCTGGCAGGTTTACTGTACCTAATATTGATCCTGTGCTCCCTCGGGTTCACTGTGTCTAGGGCGTCCTCCAGCATCCGGGTGTTGCTCCCCTCCTTGAGCTCGACGACGGCCACGAAGACTTTCGGCTTCCTCTTCGCTTTGGTGGCCGTGGTCTCTGCCAACTGCCGAAGGACATCCCGTTTACATTTTTGGGGGGCTAAAGGGGGGCCATCACTGGAACTCGAACTATGAGTGCCAAACTCCTTTTCTTCCGTCTCCCCCTCCTCACCACGTCATCGATGGTGGGAGGGTCTGGGTTGCGGGAGATTGACCCCCATCGCTCCTGCCGCAGTTTTCGGTGGCCCCCCCTCGGACGGTACGAGGGGCATCAAGGGGGGAGTGGGAGCAGTCGAAGAGGCTGGGGCTGGAACCTTTTTCTTGGGAGTTGGGCGACCACCCAGCCTCGAGTATTTCTCCAACGCTAAATTTCGCTCGCTCTCTCTCTAAATCAATTTATCGATTTGTTTGAAAATGAATAGGTATCTTACTCATGGACTCAAAGAATTCTGAATCATCAAATTAAAATTGGTTTTTTACATAGTTATTAGGGGGCTGTTCACAAACTACGTCACGCAATTTTGATGTGTTTTTAACCCCCTCCCTCCCCCTTGCCACAATTGGTCACATTTAATTGACCCCCCCCCCTAAACGTGACGTCATTTTTTCATGACCCCCCCCCCCCCCCCCCCCCCAATTTAAACTGAAATTTTTTTTTAAAGAAAAGTACTAAATTGTATAAAAATAATAAAACTTCAATTTATCATAAATACAACATACATATTATATTCATATTTATTTATAAATTAAATAAAAGAACAGTGATTTAAGTATTTAACATTTTGATTATTCAAGCGAGATAATCCATATCATGAAAAAAGACAGGAATATTACGATTCCTCCCAAATCGGTTTTAAATGTTCATCTATAGTTATGATTGGTATTTCAGATTGATCACTGTCAGAAGGTTCAGGTATTTCCCTATTACTATCTATCATGTCGTCATCGAACCACTCGGCTTCTTCTTGATCCGATGTTTTTTATGATGGCCAACATTTCTCGTTGACGTCTAGCTGCAACCCGAACCGGTCTAACTTTAACTACCGGTGCCTCCGTACTGCACTGTTTCGAGTGACGTTTTAAATATGTCAAAGACCCCAAGTACACGCCACACTTTTTGCAAGTCTTCCGCTTTATTACTCCTTGCGCATCCTTGCATCCTAAATCATAAGGATCTTCCTTGTGCTCCTTGAAAACTTCAGGGTACAAAGTTTTTTGCAAAGTCAAATTCAGGAAAAGTCGAGAAAATTCTCCGTTTTCTGAATTGACCGAATTGACTGTGTGTGAAAGTGTAATAATAAAAGTGACGTCATTTTTTTGTTTAGTCCCCCCCTCCCCACCGTCACAATCATCACATAAGTTATAAACCCCCTCCCCCCCCCCCCCCCCCCCCCTAGGCGTGTGACGTAGTTTGTGAACATCCCCTTAGGGTTTTTGAGTTGGGCCCCCCCATTTTCCTTTAGCCGATTTGGAAATGTGACATGTGTCGTGCTTACAGGATTTTGGATTTACATATAAATTTTCGTCCTTTATATTGTTTGATTCGGCTGAAAATCTATAGTTGTCGTTTCTGTGTAGTCATGGATTCACAAATAAAATTTCGTGTCGATGTATTTATTCTATCGGGAATTATGATCATCACAGACACACAGAGAGGACACTTTTACTTTCTCGTGCCTATTGAATAAGGAAGCATTGTAAACGTGCGAAAATCCGAGATCGAGTTTTCAACTGATTTTCACGTTTCAAGGTGCGTGTGCTTGTCTGTGTTTGTATGATTGAAAAGTTGTGAGCTCTCTACTCAATAAAATTGTTTAGTTGTGAAGAATACTTTTTTTTCGACTAAACAATTCGACTTGAAGGAATAAAATTAAATTAAGAAGAGGAAGAAGGAGGAAGACTGGACAACGGTTATACAATAACAGAATACTGTGTGACCTTGGTAACTAATCATAGTTGGATTGATAACATCTATTGACCATATTTCAAATAAATTTAAAAATTGATTTTTTTCTATTCTGATAAATAAAATTTATTTTATGTACATCGGATATGAGAAGTATTGTATTTTAAAGTGACTTAGGACTGAAATGGTGCAGTTTTATACAGTCCAATTTGGCAAAATAAATGTGATTTCTTTCTCTCGTTTTTTGATTGGGGGCATAATTGTAAAATTATAATCTTAATTTAAGTTAAGATTTATTAATGATTAATAGAGTAGACAGTTTCTTTTCAATGTAGAAGGAATTCGAGGTTCTGTCGTGTAAATGAAAAGACAATATTTGGCCAACCTTTCGGAAACTATTTATTTCCTTCTTCAGGACTTACAGAATACAACAAACAAATTAGTCATAATGTACAATGATATAACTATATACTTAACAATCATGTTAAAAAGAGATGGAAACAATTTTTATAAATAAATGAAAAAGAAAAAAATAAATAAATATATATTTTTTTTAAAGTAGGTAGTTATAAAATAACCTATATATAACTATATATACATATAAATGTATTTAGTATTTATTTAGATATATATTGTAATATATAGGTTATTCTACTACTATTAAAAAAAAATATATATATATATTTACTTTGTATTATTTATTTATTTTTTCTCTTTCGGTTATTTATATAAATTGTTTCCATCTCTTTCTAACATTATTATTAAGTATATACAGTAGAACCTCTATAAGTCGAACATCAAGGGAGACGCCAAAAAATTCGAGTTATAGAGTTTTCGACTTATGGAGGATTTCGACTTAGGCAGATTTTGATTCGACTTGTATTTTGGTTCCGACTCTGCTCAAACCATTTAAGTAAGCACAGCTCTTTACAGCTTCGAGCACTTCTAACTTTTCAGCGAGACTCAAAGTTTATGTTTCACAGCACTCATGTTTTAACAATTTTATTCGTAAACTGTTGTAAAAATTGATGTGTATTGCGGTAAAACCAAACTACTTCTGACAATTTTTCAATCGACAACAAATGACTTGCTTCGCTAAAGTTCAAATGAAATCAATAATAATATCCTTCATCATTTCTTAGAATTGGTAATCCTATTTATTGTATACTCCTGAATTGTCCTAAAGTCGGTAACTTATTTTTCTTCGAGCTACAGAGGTAATAAGTTTCAAATAATCGAGTTGTAAAGGTTGTAAAATAAAACATTGCTATGTTCGAGATACAGAGGTCCAATTTATTTTTTCGAGTTATAGAGGGAAAATATGTAGGTACCTTAATGGCTTGTAGGGACTCACTGATTATTTCGACTAATAGAGGGTTGAGATTTCGAGTAATGGAGGTTTTGGGGCTTGAAGGGAAAGGAACAAAACTTTTTTTCGAGTTTTGGAGGTTTTCGACTTATCGATGTTCGACTTAAAGAGGTTCTACTGTATATCATTGTTCATAATGACAAAGTTTGTTGAGTTTTCATTTACACGACAAAACCTCGAATTCCTTCTACATTAAGATTTTTTGTATTCGTCTAATTGCGGTGTATTCTCTTTTCAAGGTAAATTTATACAACAACTTTTATTTGCAGATAATTTTGATTAGATCATAAATATAAGTGGTATCTTCTACAATGTACTCAGACCCCGAAGTAAAGTAATGTGGAAGGCCTCTGTCACACACATTCTCAGTACCCCGACGCCTATCTCTCATGTTTACTTTCAGCCGCAAATTGAGTTTTGTTCCCCAACGTCCGGAACAATAGTCGTAATAACCGATCTTTTTATGCCCACAGTTTCAAAAAAACATGTCGTTACAACCGATCCGTCGTTGTATCCAGTTCATTGACCTACATAAAGATAGCATGGGGCAGACATTTTTAGTCGCTAAAGGCGGTTCGTCATTATATCCAATGTATATATACATATGTATGCGATTTCCAGTGTATTTTGATGTACAAAATCTTACGACGTATCCAATTACTATTTTATGGTTTAACGGAAATAGATATTATTGATATTTTCAATGGGAAGGGTTGCTCAAGGTTTTTTTTTCACATGTTTTATGGTAACAAGACACATTAACGCTATTTCTTTCGTTTTGTAAATTGCTTGATGTTTATGTTTAAACTCAAATATTTGTAACATTCTGAATGTTCCATTAAGGCAGGATCCCCCCCCCCCCCCCCCACCCATCATACGTACCGAAGATTCTAAGAAATTCGTTCTTTTCTTTGTTGTGATTACCTTAAAATACTGAAGCAGCAAAAAACGTCAGACGAAGATAACAGACTATACGCAATAAGCGTTGTTATTTGTATCAATATTAATGTTTGTTGTTTGTAAATTTTATACTTTATTAGTAAATACATATTATAATAGTAAAATACTATTAAAGGTAATGTAATATGTATTGATTTTTCTTCTCTTCATTTAACGACAACTCTCAATAACGCCATAAAATGCGCAGTCCCTTAAGTGTCGCTATATAGAGTGTACACTGTATATTTTTTATTTGTAACATTCAGAATGTTCCGTTAAGGCAGGGACCCCTCCCCCCCCCCCCCCCGCCCCCCCCCCCGCCCCCCTGCCCACATTGACCAGACACATTGACGCTATTTCTTCCGTTTTGTAAATTGCTTGATGTTTATGTTTAAACTGAAATATTTGTAACGTTCAGAATGTTCCGTTAATGCAGGACCGGTATCCTGCATAAGAGGGGGCTCTTGTGCTACAACACTTTACGTATATATGTTTGTGCAATTAGTCAATCTAAATGCTAAGCAAGTTATTTGTTTTTTTATTTATTGCCACAGTAGAGAGTCGGACTCATGTCCACCAGAGTGACGAAAGAGCGCTTTGGTAGTTGGTGATATGACCTCATAGTTAAGTCCAGGACATGAGTATAACTAACATAACTTCCCCTGTACTTCGTAAAAGATTTAATATCTCAGCTGAAAAAGTAAGAGAATGATTTTATTGATTCTTTAATAAGGTGGTACGGTACTCCCTGTTTGCCTAACAAGGCCCGTTTTGTCCTAATTGCAGGACTAATTATAAAAAGAGTATCGGTGAATCACCTGCTATGTACTTCCTCAGCAAGAATTATTCAATTAGGTTTTCACTCTCCTTCCAAAGCCAATCGACCGTTTGGGATAAATCTCATTATTTGACTTATTTAGTGTCTTCTGAATCCTCCTATTAAATATTGTATCGATACATTCATTATATGGTCAGTTATTAAGGTATTTGTGTCGAGCCCCTCTTTGACCTCCCGTCACTTTCCGCTGAATCCGCTGAAAATCAATAGGTGTCGTAACCTTAGAGGGTTCTCGATACACATATAAAATGTTCATATATGTAAATAATGTTTATTCGCATCAGCTGCATAAAAAAAACTTAATTTCTCCAAAAAAATGTGTTGTTTGTTTTCGTGATTTAGACCTGAGCTTTGAGCTATGATGTCAAAGCGCTTACTACCAGAGCGGTCCTCCGTCGCACTGGTGGACCTCAGTCCGACTCTACTGTGGGAGCTCTAAATTTTGCCGACCCAGGTTTAGTTACCTAAACGCTTAAGAGTCTTCAACAAGCTCCTGACATCACTTAATGTCCTATCCGAAGGACGGCGTGGTCATGGTTTTTCAGACCTCTTAAATAAAAAAAAGTCTAGAAATGGTTCACTTTTATCACCATCTCGATGGATGATATGAAGAGCACGGGGAAAGGACCAGGTTTGTCACTTTTTTCTCGAATGTGAGGTATCGCCATATATAGTATACTATATTTAACATATTTCACGATTCACGGCTTCAAAAAGACGGTTTGTCACTACGAAAACGGAAGCTGAAAATATGACCTGCGGGGAATTGATAGATACGGACTTTCAATCATTAAATTTCAGTTTTCTCAATTTCAACCTTTGGTGACAAACCTGGTTCTTTGTCCGTGCTCTTCATAATATGAACAACTTAATATTTTAAAACAAAACTTCATTAATTAAAATTTGTACACAATAAAAAGATAATGTGAACACTAAAATGACCAAGAAGAAAATATGAGCTGTAAGGAGACTGAGGACTGACTGAGGAGGATCTTGGGACAAAAGCAGTAAACCAGGATACAACACACCTATCTCCACATAAACAGGATGGCCAGAGTTATATGCACCACCCCTTCAGTATGAGATCCATAGAGAAACCGGAGGGGGACCCTGCATAGGACCCCGGAGCAACCGGTGAGCGTCCCAACCAGGCCATGGGACAACCGGGCGTCTCTCTTTAGGCATTGGGCTTAGGCCCCCGTGTAGCTAGGCCTGTTAGGGAGGGTGTGCTTGTATGTGGCACCGACCACACCCTCCAAGCCCGGGACTATATCAGTCCAGAGATCCCGGCGGAGCCGAACAAGCTCCCCAGTCCAGCCACCGACCGCACATCGAGATACTCCAGGGGTCCTGCACAAGGCCCCGCTCCGCCACTCCTCCCGCCTCCTGGAGGAATCCCAGATCTGCGTTATTAGCTATTCTTTAGGTGATAGAGCTATAGAGTGGGACAGGCAATTTAGAGAGAAACTATGAATTTTGGGGTACTATGGATTAGTGGGACATTATGGAAGGAAACAGAGGAGTGTAGAGTTGGAGCAGGTAGTTGTCAGATTTCTGTGATGAGTCCAGATTGGTGTAGGAACCTGATTACCAAGTGAATAACTGAGGCGTCGTCACCCAATGATTCACAAAGCATCACTGGAAGGTCTAGTACCTCCCTTAGCCTCTCGTACCGTCTACATTCGGTGAGCAGGTGTTGCACGGTGAGCGGGGTTCCACAAGTGGTGCAATCTGGTGGTGGACTGCACCTCATCACACGACCGTGAGTCTGTCGGGTGTGACCGATCCTCAGTCTGGTCAGAACAACTTCCTCTCGGCAGCTTATCTTAGTAGTTAGTTTATTTTGATTTGTGGCCTACGTTTGAAAACGTAATGCAAGGTGCACTTGAAAGCCTAGGGCGTAATGCCCGCAAGAGCACAAAGCTTGTCAACCCCTGTTTTTCAGTGAAAATTAAGCGATTATAAAAATTCCAAGCCCCTCAGTGAGAGAATTTTCATGGAAAACGACACTTTTCCAACAACAAAAACAATTATCACCTTTCAGTATTTTTCGGAATACTGAGGAATTTGTCCATTGGCTGTTTCTTTTTATCTCTCATCTTTTCCGAGTAACTAGCAAAAGATAATAAATAAATTACGTCTCCGACTCCCTGTTTCCTACTCTCAACTTTTTCTAAAAAAAAAAAGTCACTTTTGTCCTTAATACACACTCAGAAGTTTCAAGTTTCATTCATATCCGTATGCCCTGGTTTAAATTTCGGATAATTAGAGGAGATCACTCACCACACATCCATTGCAAATATGGATCAATTTGAAACACTTTAGTTGCCAGATTATTCGTTCCGTCTATTCTTCTGTGATTTAACACAACTTTATTCTGGAATTAATATCTGAATTTTGATTTAGAGAGATAAGCAGACTTATTTGTTTGAGTTGTTTAAGCTCAGTATTGTTTAAAAAAAACTCAATCTTAACGGAAGTCGTGAACTTATCATTCAGTTGTAGTCCCTTGCTGATAAGCCTCCCACGATAGTTCACTCTCTGTTATCGTTCATTTTTCTTTAGATTACTTCTGTAACCTAGAACTGTTATATTATCAGCACAACATACACATAAGTAAACAATATTTTTCTCTGAGTAGCAAACTGGTCATATTATCGTTTGGTTGAGGGCGTTAACGGGGATACATGCTGGCCCTGTCTATGTTATGAGAAGGTACAACGGGCCAGCTCCGCCTCCATCTCGAAGCGAAGGCTGAAGCGATGCTTGTCGAGAGTCCTGGTATAGCTAATGCTTGAGGAATGCAGCAAATCAGCCATTCAGCAGCTGCTGCTGGTAGTGACCAGTGTCTTTCCTCTCCGTCAGCTAGTTCGAGGTATGACCGACCAGCTCCGCATCCGTCACTACCCGAAGCGAAGGTGGAAGCGATGCATGTCGAGAGCTAGTTGGAGGTATGACCGACCAGCTCTGTCACTACCCGAACGAAAATTAAGACGGAGGCCTAAGTACATTTTACAAGATACAGCGTCCGCTTATACTTATGACCTAACCAATAATCAATTCAAAAAAAAGTTGTAGGGGAAACTGAAAGACACATTTTATACGCAATATGATTTTCTAATTTATATGTAGGGGAATTGAGTAATGAACCCTTCACCCCCTAAATTATCTGGTCTGCCCAAAATCCACAAAAAAATGCTCCTATCAGACCGGTTGTATCTTACATAAATTCCCCTAGATATAAATTATCTAAATTCGTAAACAAAACATTAAGACATTTTATCAATTTTTTTCCACCTTATACCGTTATCAACTAATTAGATCTCGTCAATAAGATATAATGGTCCCTCACGGAGCTAAGTTGATATCATTAGACGTCTCTAACCTCTTTACGAATGTCCCCGTAACAGAATGCCTAGATGTAGAGGGGTCTAATAAACGATTCAAATATGTCCATTTTTGAAAAAATAGAAATAATTAATTAATCTTTTAGAACCGTGCGTAGAGCAAAATTATTTTATATTCAATAGTGAACTATATAAACAGAAAGAGGGGCTAGCTAGGGGTTCCAGCCTGTCTCCCCTGTTAGCTGATATATTCATGGATAAAATTGAGAGAGAAATTCTAGAGAAATGTCTCCATTTAACGGTAATATTATGTTTTGGAAGCGTTACTTAGACGATATTTTGATACTTTTTAACGGGACAGAAAGGCAAATTCATTTATTTTTCGATCATGTAAACAAGGTTCACAATAATATAAAATTTACGTTGGAAATAGGAGGTCAAACCATAAATTTTCTGGACTTGGAGATCAAAATTAATAACAACAAATTCGAATTTAGCATTCACAGAAAACCGACAACAACAGATACTGTTTACACCCATCTTCAAACTGTCCTTCCAGTTTCAAATACGCGGCCTTTTATTCGATGTTTCACAGAGCTTACACAATTCCAATGAGCCAACAATCAAAATATAAAGAAATCAATATCATTAAGGAAATAGCCAAAAACAATAGCTACCCACAAAAAACAATAAATAAAATTGAAAAGAGGGTCAAAACTCATAGTTTTAGGAATAAACTGACCAAACTAGAAAAACTAAATAAAGACTCCACTAATAGATGGGTCAGCTTAACTTATTACGGAAAAATTTCAGAGAAAGTAGGTAAATTGTTAAAAAAAGAAGGTTTTAATATCGGGTTTAAAACTATTAATCCCATAAGCCAGTGCTTAGAGAGTGGTAGGGACAAAACCGATATTGAGAATAAAAACGGAGTTTACAGCTTACGTGCAGTCAATTATACATTGAACAGACGGGACGTCGTTTTAAAGACAGGATCAAGGAACACACAGCCGAAATAAAGAACCGAGGCAACCGTTCTACATTCGCGACTCACATTATCGACAATAGCCACACTTTTGACCCATCTACAGGCATAAAATACCTCCATTGTTGCTCTAAAAGCAGGCTACTTGATAGCTTAGTACAATTAGAAATAAATAAAGCAACCAAAAGGAACATTTGTATGAATGACCAAATTTATTTTAACTATTCCCCTTTGTTAACACCCTGAACCGGTTCTATTTCCACATATACCTATGTTTGTTATTATTTTCCATATAATATATTATATGTTATTATCTGTTATGTTTTTTAGTTTTATTCTTATTAGTCAAAGGATGTTATTTTATGTAAATTAAGAAAAATTAGTGTTTTGTCAAATATTTCATGATGTAGCTAATGGTTAAGCCGGGGGATTCCTTAATTGAAGTGGCACCTTTCACCAGAGATGTATTGGAGGGGTCGCACTCTGCAAACTAACTTAGTTCATAACTAGACCTGACGATGGTGTGAGGCCGAAACCGGTAGTTTTATTTTTATAAATATCTTTAGTGGAATAGACAATATTTCAAAAAATAAGTTTGTTTTGTTTATATATTATAAAAACATTGTTTTTATTTACTTTACTAAATTTTGTCGGCAATTTTTCTTCGGATGTTCGTAAAGAGGAGAGATGTTTCTGTTTCGGAAAAAATGATGAATGTCTGTTTGAACGGTCTTGGACTTAATAAAGGACATTTAAAGTGACCAGTGTCAGTAGGTTAGGAGGATTCGGGCCTCGCCCAAAACCTGTTTCAACTGAGAGAGGAGTGATGACGTGTCCACAGTCTAATTGAACCGACTGTGAGTCAATGGTATCAGTTAGTCACGACACAACTATACTAGTCCTGATCACCTTACATCTGGTTCAACGATTGGTCATGGCCGATAGAAGAGTATAAGGGTGTTTCATATTGCCCGCCCCTAGGCAGCGCCACCGTTCGCAGAGGGTCTGTCTTCAAAACCTGTGGGTCATGCAGTTCTTCCAGCAATGGCTTATTCTGAAAGAAGTTGGGAACCTGAAGCCCGCGCCCCGCATCCCATGCATTTTTGTCTATAGTTAATATTATTTATTCAATAAATTCAAAAGTGGATTTGAAGTCGATTTAATTTTTTCTAAAACCAAATTGTTCGCTTGTTAGCAGTATATTGACTTCCAAGAATACAATAATTCTCTAGAACATTTTTTTCTCAACATGTTTTGAAATTGTTGGGAGCAGTGAGATGTATAATTTTCTGGCATCTTTATTGAATAGTGGCTTTATTCTCGCTACTTTCAGTGAGTTAGGAAACCAACCTGATTCAAAACAAAGATTGATTACGCTACTCTCTACTGGCATGTCCACCGTTGCACGGCATATACTAGCTGGGTTGCCATGCGTTGCTCAGCACATACTAGGTTGCGAACTTCATATGCAGCAGTTACATAGGCCCGATTGAAAAAAAGGCTATGTGACTACACAAAATACTGAACGAGAGGGGTGGAAACCATAAAATTAGTGCTATCTCATTAACGGCTGATCGGATTTTCATGGAATTTCGGGTATGTAACAATCTTAAAAGCCCGATTGAAAAATAATAAATAATAGATAATTTTAATAATTAATTCGATTTTAATAATAGATATAATTGAAAGATACCTCATTATCGGCTGTAATTAGGGGTATCTGGATAATAGGAAAGACATTTTAAAAAATAATAAAAATAATATTTTATTGGTTGAATTGATTATGAATTTTGAATTGAGAAGGCTTCGGCATGAATAGAGGGGAGAGAACTCAGGGGTCTGTCTGTCCCCGAGTGTGCGCGTCGGTCCTTCCGAAAAGTTCACATCTGTGCAATTTTTTTAATTATTTCTATATGGCAGAAAAATAGGAGGTAAAAAATGAAGAGGATGCCCGCTCAGGAGTGCTGTAGCGCATTTTGAGCTGTGAAAGAAGAAAAAATAAGAAATATGTTCCAGTCCATAACTACACAGATTTCAGACATTCTTCAGTTCGAAAGGAATGGTGCCTCCCACAGGCGATCACCAGACGTATGGTACGATACATTTCACCATGATCCCTCATCTGTGCAAGTGCAGTACCCAACCCAATATAACATCTGACGCGTTGCTAGTCATGGCGGTGGGTGAAAGAGTTACAAGCTGTGGTTGACTACTCTTCTCTAGAAGATTTGAATTAATTTTGTAACTACCGTAAAACACTTAACTATGTAAACACACACATATATGTATATGTTATCCCCTCCCCCCCCCCCCCCCCCCGAAAAAAAATCCTGGGCACCCCCCTGGTGGTGAGCGAAATTCAGGGGTTGAATTGAGCCCAATGGATATTGGGGTTTTCAATTATGCGCCATTGAAGTGGAGCGCTCATTCAGCCGATACAAATCAATTTTGTGGCCACATAGGCAATCCTTTTTGTTTGAAAATTTAAAAAAAGTTATTGTGTGTAACTGTAACAGTTTCAAATAATTTTTTTTGTCACTATATTTTTTACATTATATTTTTGATTTAATAAATTTTATGTCTATAAAAATTTTCTATTACTTCTCTAGTTTATTTTATTCTATAGGTACTTTCTTCCTTTGCAGCCTTTCGCATATTTTTTTTAATTGCATATTTTTCCAAATATATTTGCATATATATGTGCATATTTCGCAGCCCTAATTATTAAGGCCGACTTCTTTCGAAAACGAAGACTATCAAAAAATCAGTTTAACTCAAGCACGTTTAACGTCAGTCAGCGTTGGCGAGCCTTTCCTAACAAATATAGGAGAAAAAAATGAGCCCATAATTTTTCTTTATTTTTACAATTGGAATTTGTTTAGCAGGTATATGGAGTGTGTCTGGAGAGATAGTGATAGAGCCTGGAGAACCCGAGTTGCATGTCACCGCCGGAGCTGATTTCCTTCTCAAGTGTTACAGCGAAGAGAAGGTCGACTGGTATTATCCCACCTATGCAGATCCACAGGCTGTGAGTAGTATTACCTATTTTAACATTTGAACGGGTGAAAGACAAAGTGGCCTAAGTCACAAAAACTAACTTCTGAGAAATCTCATGTTTTGTAAATTTTGGTATAAAAACTTATTTTTTGTAGTAAGTGAATTATTGCTGCCAGATTATGTTTCTAAGGAAAATTCTTTGTTATATAAAGTGCAAATTGACCTTTTAAAATAATTATTTTCATTGATAGAGCAAAAAAAATAGACTTAGACCACTTTGCCATAATTTAATATATAAGTATTTAGAATGTGTTGCATAATAGTGTATAGAAGAGAAGTGGTCTAAGTCAGACTTAAACCAGTTTGCCCTAAAGAATGACTTAGACCACTTTGGTAGTAAATTAAAATATCTATATGCTATCTGGGAATCTGGTCAATCAATAGACTCAATCATTCAGAAGAATTTGTTTACTAGAAGAATCAGGTGAAGCAATTTGATTAGCTGCCAATAAAACAATATTCGTCATAATTTTCTTGGGGAATTTCGACTTCTTCTAAAAAGCCTACATCCTCCACAGCGTCCGTTGTGATCAGTCCCTGGTAGAATGGATGATGAACCGGTGGGATAAAGTCCAATAAACTCAGCATGTCCCTCTTTTTCTCTTTGGTGACTGGACGAGGAGCGTTGTATAGAGACTTTTGAAACCTTATATTATAATTGGAAGAAAGTATGTTATTGAGTATTGTGGAAATGAAGTATTTGATTTTGGGAATGAAAGGTTTAATTAAATTTAGTAGTATGTCAAATAGGTTTGATGAGGGGTCTTGTTCGTTGAGGTTAGTTTGATGAGGGGTGCTTGCTGGTGTCTGTGTGTGGTGTCTGCTCCGGGTAAACCAAGGGTTTGATTTAGCTCCTGAGGGGATGTTTTGCTGTGACTGTGGAGGATTTTCTGAGACTGGTTGGGGAGTAAGTCTAGATGGATTTGCATTTGTTGTGTCATGAATGTGGGTTGGTATGTGTTTTCTGTGTGTGATTCGTGATTGAAGTTTTAAGAAGGTTTCACAGCCTCTATAATTGGCGGGGTGGCTTCCACCACAGTTAGAGCACTTTGGGGACTCTTGGAGAGTACGTGATGGGCAAGTTGTGAAATGATGATCTCCTGCACACTTGACACATTTTGGGTCAAGGTGGCAGAAGTTCTTGCTATGTCCCACTTGCTGGCAATTCGTGCACTGCACAATGCGTTGAGACCTCTTCCGCGGTTCGACAGTCACTATAGTGTAAAAGAGACGAGATAATTGAAAAATCGCTTTCCCCTCCGGAGTATTCTGGAGCTCGACAGCACACAGTGGAGTGGGGCCTTTGTCCTTGTTCAGTAGCCTTGTTACACTGAGGACTGGTAAAACGAACTAAGTCGTAGTTCAACCTTATGGTAAACTAAGTCGTTTCAAAAACAACTCGAAATATTAAACTAGACTAAAAAATATTAAATACGTATTTTTATTATTTTTTATAACATTATCGGTTCAAGAGAAATTCAGCCGGGCCATCTAAAAAGGACACCCTGTATATATATATATTTTCAGGCTGCTGAATTGAACGCCTTTGAATTGTTTCGGATTAATCACAACAGTAAACCTTCAAGCAGATCCCAGTTGTTGAAATCATTGGCATTTTCACTGGCGCAGTCCTTCATAAATAGAGAAAATGAGAGCGAGGCTATCAAAAATTCTTTGAGCTGAAATAAGAGAATTATCGGGCTTCAGAAAAACCAAAAAATCGTGTGCCAAATGCCACTTAGCAGTCCGTAAGGAACACTAAAAAATGAAAAAAGCTGTGTGCCAGTTGTGAAGAAGATACTAATGAACAATGATGAACAAGCTGTTACCCATTATTTTATTTATTAATTTTTAGATGTTTAAAATATGAGTTGAATGTTTTTTTATGGAGAAGTGGATTTTGTTTTTTATATTGTGGTTTTACTAATTGATCTCTGTAACAATAAGTTTTAAGTCTTATATTAGTAAGATTTTTTGTTGTTGGCAAAAAGTGCCAAATTTATTTTAGTTTTTACATTAGTATTTTATATAAAATTTATATATATATATAATTAGCATGTATGAATTTTTTGTAAGACAAAAAAGACCTTTTCTACTCAGATCTAGTCCTGTATTTTGTATTTTTCAAGATTTATAATTAAAGTGTTTTTTTTTTTCAAGACTGACTCTCTTTATTATACCTGCTACAAGTATTAAAAAAATTCTTAGCCATCGTTTATCTACAGAATCAGACAAAAAGCGAGAGGGGTCCTGATGGACCCCACATGGTGATAGATGTCCTAGAATTTCACCTTGTATATACGTAATATAAATGCAGATAACGGTTGGTGCCAACTTAAACACGATGAGAGCTGAGTGCGGTAAATGTTTAATGAGGTAGGCGAACACTCAGATGGTGCCTTCTTTAAAACAGTTTTCATATCTACTTGATTAGGTAAAAATGAATCTATACTAGCAGTAATATCCAGCGTTGCCCGGGGAACTTTGACTTTTTCTCCTAATATCTTTCATTCGAATCCTATTCAATTCTTTTAACGGCCGACACCCCAGCTAGTACCTGCTTTGCAAGAGCGGACATCCCAGCTAGGACACCCCGGCACCACACGTAGTATGTGTCTTTCAACGGCGGAGATCCCAATAAATAAATAAGTAAATGCTTAGCATCGCTGGACATCCTACTTAATACGTACTTGAGAAGCTTGTGACCACAGCTAATATCTGCCTTGCAAAGGCGAACGCCCCAGCTAATAAATCCTTGGAACAGCTTTTTTTTTTGGGGGGGGGGGGGGGGGGGGGTTGTGGAGGCCAAGAGGGGTTGTGGAAGCACTCCGTTCGCCGAATCGTCAGGGAAAAGAGGGCCTAGCACGTTTATTATACAATCAAATAAAGAAACAAAACAAAAATAAAATTCTGTTGCTATGGTTGGTGGCGGTCGCTGCCTTGCAACGGCGGACACCCCAGCTAGCAAGTGCTTACGACCGCTGAAAATTTATAGGTAACGTCCTTATTGGGGTCCTGGTTCGAAACCTGGTCGAGTCTCAAGCCTGAATGATGTCAGGCACTCTTAAAGATCCCTACCCTAGGTGAATAAAAATGTAGACAAAATTTAGAGCTCTCACGAGTCGGGCTCAACGTCAAAAGAGCGCTCTGGTAGTAGGCGATATGACCTGGAAGTTGATAGCCCGGTCATGACTCACAATAACTATCAATACATTCATATTCTGCAGCTAATGGGGTTTCCGTGTGAAGTCCCCTTCCTCTCTCTTTATCTCTTTCTTCCGTTAGCCGATTTTAAGGCCTTAACTAATCCAACTATAAGTTTGTTTTTGTAATGAACTGGTCCGTTCTCTGGGTAAAGAGACACATTACCACAAGTATTAATAAGGATCCGGATTGTCTCGAGTTACTGGTGTCACTTACCTCAGTCCCTTTGGGCTAGATCTCACATCTAGCCAAGAGGAAATTTTGGATTATAACCAAATTAGTATAAATAATGTGATAGTTTGCAGATTTCTTATAGAAATAAAATGCGTTGAGTTCCCATCAGAACCGACTTTCAACGCAACTGCTTCATCATCAGTGGCACATCAGCCGAAGGGAAGGGGGGGGTGTATACAAAAAAAAAAAAAATACATAATTACATTTATAATAAGTGGACACATTTTTCAATTTAATAGTAATTAAGATAACTATATTTCAAAAAACTCTTCGGAAGTGTCTTTATCCCAACAATGTTTCGGGACGTTCTTACGTCCCTTAATCAGGTCCCAATGTACGAGATATAGAAAAGAAAAAGAAAACAATGCAACTATAACAACAATAGGTTAGGTTGTATGACTCATGCCCGGGCTTTAACTACGAGGTCATATCGCCTACTACCAGAGCGCTCTTTCGTCACTCTGGTGGACATGAGCCCGACTCTACTGTGGGAGTCCTAAATTTTGCCTACCCTAAATTTTTATTCATCTAGGGTAGGGATCTTTAACGAGTACCTGACATCGTACAGGCTCGGGACCATCGCTTAACGTCCCATCCGAAGGACGGCGTGCTTAAGTTTATTTTACCTCCCAGATAAAATAAACTAAGGGCCTCGGTAGGGTTCGAACCCACGACCTTGAGCTCAGAAGTCAAGCACGCATACCACTGAGCTACCGGCTCCCTCTATAACAACAATATATAAAAAAATATGTATATTATTCAATTATAAATGAATAAATAAAAAAGTCTAAATAAATAAATAAAAAATTATAAACGAATAAATACAACAATAACGTACATTGGACTGACCTTTAAGGTGTGGAGGAACTCAGTCCAAAAAATAAAAATGAAAGCTTTGTATCAAATAATGTTTTTGGATATGAAACACGATTCTTTATTCTGATTACATTATTCTTTTTCACAGTGAGAATAAAATTCCGTTTCCGTGTAAAGGATTTCCTCTAACATAAACATTTTTAGTTGAAGTTTACATTTTTTTATTTTATCTATTGATTTCAAGAAGGGCATTAAAAATTAATTCCTTTATGAGTTATACTTTTTTCAAAAAGATAAGAGCAATGTTTAGTTATTGGAAAGTCTTCTTTCTTCCTGGTATCGTAATCATGACTAGTATTGTTGAGAGGGAAAATATTTTTTATAATATTGATTATAATTCTTAATGCTTTTTTTTTTTATTAGCTGGGGAAGAAATGTTTTGGGAGAAAAAACGAAAGGACCGACCAATGGGACCACCAAACAAAACAAAGAATAGAGAAGTTGATTTAGACGGAAATACTATAATTTAATTATATTTAGTTCGGAAGTGAGCCTGACCTTCGAATGAGAGCAGCACTCACCCACCAGACTCACACAGAGGTCGCTCACAAGGTCTCAAACCTCACTCCCAGACCTCAAAGCCCGTAAGGAACCTGTGACCTTCTGACACGCTCCATATACGTGGCAGCGACCCTCTAAGGATGGGTTTGATTTTCCAATTATGCCCCCAATCAAAAAACGAGAGAAAGATATCAAATTTATTTTGCCAAATCGGACTGCATAAAACTGTATCATTACACACTAAGTCCCTTTAAAATACAATACTTCTCTTTTCAGATGTACATAAAATAAATCTTATAAATAACATTTATTTTATGTACATCTGATAAATCACAATAGAAAAAAATCTATTTTTAAATTTATTTGAAATACAGTCAATAGATGTTATCATTCCAACTATGATTAGTTATCAAGGTCACACAGTTTTCTGTTATTGTATAACCGTTGTCCCGTCTTCCTCCTTGTTTCTCTTCTTAATTTAATTTTACTCCATCAAGTCCAATTGTTTAGTCGAAATTTTCATTTTTATATTTTTATGAGGCGCACAAATAATCGTTTTTGCGGTAGAGAGCTCACAACTTTTCAATCACATACACAGACAAACACACGCACCTTGAAACGTGAAAATCAGTTGAAAACTCGATCTCGGATTTTCGCACGATTACAATGCTTCCTTATTCAATAAGTACAAGAAGGTAAAAGTGTCCTCTCCGTATGTCTGTGAAGATCATAATTCCCGATAGAATAAATACATCGACACGAAATTTATTTTGTGAATCCATGACTACATACTACTATAGATTTTCAGCCGAATCGACCAATATGAAGGATGAAATTTTATATGTAAATCCAAAATCCTGTAGGGACGACACATATCAATTTTCAGACAAATCGGGTAAAGGAAAATGGGGGGGCCAAACTCAAAAACCCTGATAACTATGTATAAAACCAATTTAATTTGATGATTCAGAATTCTTTGAGTCCTTGAGTCAGGTACCTATTCATTTTCAAACAAATCGATAAATTGATTTAGATAGAGAGAAATTTAGCGTTGGAGAAATACATTGCGGGTAATTTATTACTATTAATAAAAATAGAATTGACTTTATTACTTCCAGAAATTCGATGTTGAGTTTGTATGCTTGTGAACACGATATTTTCCAATATAATGGATGACAAATCTAATCATCTTTATACTAAGACTCACAAATTTAAGATTTATTGGACTGTCCAAGATGGGATGCAATTCTGACCTAGATGGGATGCAATAATTTTGATTAGGTCACAAATATAAGCGGTATCTTGTAGAATGTACTTAGGTCCCGAAGTAAAGTGGTCTCAATTTTCGTCCGATTTAGGCCTAAATCTTATGTCTACTTACAATAAGTTTGTAATGTGAATTGCTCAGAAGCACTTTTTTTTTTGTTGAGATGAGAAAAATTTACTGATAAAACAGATTTTTAAAAATTATAAAATTGTTTAAAATTTTTTATTTTTTATTTATATTGTTTACCTATTTCAGGTGTATTTTATATGCGAATTTTATCTTAAAACGTTCTTTCATAAATAAATGTGTTTTCTTATTCAAAAACTGATTTTTATACGCCTAAATTTTTCCAGATACAGATATAAAATTTATTCATCCTATTTTATAACACTAAAAAAATATGTAACAAGAATGGGGTAATTTGTTTATTCTTTTGTATATTGTATTTCATTTCAGCTAATTGTGATGTAATAGCTATAATATCGTCCTAGATGGGATGCAATAAAAAAATCAGTTGAAACCTCAACAAACAGAAATCTATGTTTATAAAAATAAAAAAAAGACAAAAGTAACTTGAAAAAAAAATTAAAATTTGATTTGAAAACATTCCTGAGATACCTACATTAAATGAGCCTTCATCTCTGACCGTTGGCGTAACTGGGAGGTGTGGATACGGCCTCTTTCTACCTGAGAATTGGAATTTCTCTCTCTCTCCCCCCCCCCCCCCCCAAAACGAAGAAAAAAAAATAAACAACAATGCAATAGACTTCTTGTAGAATGCAATGCATACATTCAGTACGATAACTGAACAGAGACCTTGAAATTGGGACCAACTATCCACCTCTCTCCACAATACTATTTGATCCCAAACAATTCCATTTTTAGTTTCCGCTACAAGACATTTCAGAGAATTGTTTCAGTTTTTTAATATCAAAATTGAGTTAGCTAGGGGAGAGACTAACTTTCATACATTCCCATTTTCAAAAACTAAAATGAACAAAAATATACTTTCACTCTAAGCATCATTACTTTTCACTGCACTTATTCTATTTCGGATTCTGAAGGTCAAAACTAGTGGAAAATATGCAAAATTGTTCAAAAGAAAAGCACCACCCAAAATTTTACAGTCTGGTGTAAAAATAATGTGTAACTTATATTTTGTAGGGTGGTTCATCCAAAGAGCGGAGCTACTTTCCTCTCGAGAACGGACAATACGTCACTAGTCTTCATATCTCGAAAGCATCCTACCTGGATACTGGTTTCTACTACTGCTCCACCGATTATGATCCTATTGTTGAGAAGAAAATGTACATCTATGTACGAGGTATGAACCTACTTTAGAATTTTATATCAATTAGAGTAGAAGTCCCGAGTTGGGGGAGTTGGGAGAACCCCCTCCGTTTCATCACTGAACTTGGGATGGGGGAAGGGCTCCTCCCATTCACTAGAGAGAAGAGGAAGGGAGAGGTGAGATGATTGATTGAGTCGGGGAAGTACAACCACACACCCCTACCTCTCAACTCCTTCAACTCGTCACATAGTTTACAATAGTAATGTGTGGAGCATCATTTTGAAGGCCTCGACGACACAGATATACGAGTATCGTTTAACTCTCTCCTTGCGCGGTTGAGGGAAGATTACAGAGTGGGAACCACATGAAAACTGTATAGCGGTGTCCGATGTTAGAAAATTTTCTAACGTCGTAAAGAGCGGCGATTCCGTTTTGGATAAGTGTTTTCTTAGGCCGTCTGCACACGGAGCTACTCAAAAGTAAATAAACTGGTTTATGAATTACTAAACGGTTACTGACTCATTAGTGACGCGGTTCCGCATACGAGGCTAATCTCTAGAGATCGGTATCACTAGTTTCTTCTGTGCAACCATGGAAACCGGACTCAAAACTTTTCTCGCTCGAATTGTCTTACCCCTAAACCGGCATTTGTTTCGATCGTTGGTTGTTCTCCATTCATTTTTAACAAAAGCGAATGGTCCAATATTTGTATATTTATGTTCACTAATTAATTTATTAATCTCCTAACGGTTGTTTTTATTTTTTATGAAAACTTCTACTTTTTGAGAAAAATCAAGACTTCTGCGAATCTTTCCTGAAAAAAATAATAATTAACCCTAGAATATTTTAATAATTACAATGTGTGTAATTTTTTACATCAATTGTAATTATTAAAATTAATTCGTCAATAGTCCCTCGCGGACTGCAAAATCCAATTTTTTTTTTTTAATCGTAACATTTCATAATACCTAAATAGAAATTCACCCTTTCAGAACTTTTAGCATTAGCAATGTGTATTATATATATATATATCTCTGAGGGTCCGCCTAAGAGAGGGGCAAATGTGTTGAAATCCCTATATATTCTGCCTGGACCGTAAAAATTGTCCGCCCACCAGGGGTGTCCGGCTATCAGAGGTGACCGCCAAGAGGTATAGGGATTTCAACACATTTGTCCCTCTCTTAGGCGGACTCTCTCTTGGAAGGACGCGGACAGTGAAATCGAGTACCGAGAAGAGCAGACTACCTCTGTTGGAAGGATAGGCAGGCCTCTAATTCGGGTTGAAGCTTAATATGTTCTTAGAATTCACTTTTAGAAGGAAGGTTGATGTTTATTCTGTGAATTCTCATTTGAAAGGGTTGATTTTTAATATGTTCTTAAAATTCTCGTTGTACATTGTACTACCGACCTACCAAACTTTCCACGTAGTGCACCTGTGTTTACATTAGGACTCGTAATTCCAAGAAGTTTGTAATGTTGCATACTCCCAGTTACCAAAATGCTGTTCTTCTACCAGCTTTTACTGTCTCGTTCCAACTTTGAACCATGGCACCCAACCGAAACATCAAATTTCCTATTTTTTAAAACTGTATTCAGTTGTTCAATAAATAACATTTTTTACATACGATAGGTACACGTGTTTAGAAAAGATACCTTTCATCCTTATCAATTTGCCTTCTGTTAGGAGGACACCTCTGCTGGGCGGACAACTTCCACGGCCCCATTGGTGTTCGTCTAAGAGAGGTTTCACTGTATATTTATTAGCAATAATACACCTTTTTCATTGTACACTTGCAAAATGGAAAAATAAAAAATTGCGCATACCTGTCAGATTGACTTCGAATACCCGGGAAGCTTAAAATTATATAAAACAGGACGCTTTTCCACTTCCGCCAAGAATATAATATTAGCCTGTTGATCATTCATATCGACAGGTTGCAAGAAACTGAGGAACTGAATCTCTTGGTGACTGGACAGCCGAGTCACCAGGAATTGTTTACAGACGCATTACCTTGTCACGTTCAATTACATATGAAGTGACAGTTTATGTTGACTGGTTAGTAATTTGCGTCTGTTGAGTAGCTCTGTCTGCAGAGGGCCTTACCCAACGCCTTTTATTTACACTCAAAGATCAAATTAAAGAATCACGTCTGAAAAACCCTAAAATTCCCCCTCCCCTTACAGATTTACTAACATTTTTTTCTACGATATAATTATCAAATGGACCAGAAGCTCGAACCTCTTCTTTTCCAATTTACTTAATTCTTTTTTACACTTGAAAAGGTGCCAGATGATGAACGAAACACATTTTTAAATCAATTGAGGAAATATTTTGTGAGAAAAAATAATTGAAAGTACGGTTAGGATGAGATGTTCGCATTTTGCATTTTATTATATAATTCTCAGGAGTCTCGTAACGAAAAAATCTTGAATCTGGCCTAGTTTTTACTTTCTTATACTTTTGATGTGAGGAAGTATTGTAATCGAGACAAAAATAGAAAGCTCTAAAAAGTACAATAAACGAATTAGAAAAACCTAAATACTAAACTCCAATAACTTTCATCTTATGAGAAATGTTACTCTCTTTAATTCTTTATATTTAATTGTTGCCAAAATTAGAGAGTGGGGAACTCTCTCTCCCCACGAGGTAAGTATTTGATAAGTTTCGGAAGAGTGGGGCATTACTTATGCACGGAAGTTATTCAAACGTCACATCTTGAGGTAGCATCTTATCTAGTCGAGGGCGCCGGTAGCTCAGAGGTATGCGTGCTTGCCTTCTGAGCTCAAGGTCGTCGGTTCGAAACCCGGCTGAGGCCATTAGTTTATTTTATCTGGGAGATAAAATAAATTTAAGCACGCCATCCTTCGGATGGGACGTTAAGCGATGGTTCCGAGCCTGTACGATGTCAGGTAGGTACTCACCCTAGGTGAATAAAAATTTAGGGTAGGCAACATTTAGGACTCCCACAGTCCGACTCTACTGTTCTATTGGGGGGGGGGGGGGGGGGGGGGGAGGGGGGGGGGGTCAAACAAAATAGAAAATACAATGAAAGAACACAATACTGTTTGTTTATACCACAACATTTCAGTTTATTTCTATTAATCTCTTGCAATCCCATCCACCTTGCCCAAACATAATAACAACAATCTAGATAGCGTCCCCATGCTTGGCAAGCCCTAGTCAACCATATTCTATCTCTATTAAAAATAAAAATTACATTTAATTATAACTAAACTACTAAATATGTAAATTAATACTATTATTATTATATCTAAAAATATTAATAATTAGAGAAATAAGTTCAAAAATATATGTACAATAAATTATAAATAGACTAAAAAATATATATGAAAAAATAGTTCCTTTAAAAACGGGTATAAAATATAATACTAGAACGAATTAAATATAGTTATATAAATTAAAAAAAATAAAATTATTATTCTCAAACTAACATGTATTTAGCAATATTGAAACGTGAAGTGATCCGTCACATAGAGAAAACTCAAAGACACATTTTATATGGAATGCGATTTTTTGCGATCTGCGAGATACATGCCAAAAACCGTCTCTCGAAACCCATTCAACTCGAAACGGTTCAAACATTCAAATGAAATCTCTTCGACAGAACAAATGAGAGCTTGTAGGAATTTTAATAAAGAAAATTAAATTTAAATTAGACAATTAAATTCTCAAAATACTCTAATCTGACCGTGCTGGGTTTTCATAAATGAAGTATCAGTTAATGGAATCTTATTCTCGAAAAAATATGGTGTCCCAAAGTAGTAGCTACCCAAATTTATTGGCCTTGTAACAATGACTTCAAAGTTGAGGAACGCGGACATATTGTGGAATTTGTAATAAATAAATAAAACAAACTATTTTTTGAAATATTGTCTATTCCACTAAAGATATCTTTAGTGGAATAGACAATATTTCAAAAAATAGTTTGTTTTATTTACTTGTAATAATGATTAAAACTAGGGTTGTCGTAAAAATTATCAGTTATAATCATAGCCGAAAACTGTGATTTTGAACGTTGAAAAAATGAAACTGAAGTACATAAATGGATTGAAGTTACAATTATTTTCCATAAGCCATTGTGCACCTAATATATAATAATAATAATTTTTATTGTTTAAAGGGATCACCCCTGACATATATACAGGAACCTTTAACAAACT
Organism: Aradus depressus; assembly: GCA_963662175.1. Classification (NCBI taxonomy): domain Eukaryota; kingdom Metazoa; phylum Arthropoda; class Insecta; order Hemiptera; family Aradidae; genus Aradus; species Aradus depressus. The sequence goes on from OY759218.1 coordinate 9,450,069, forward strand.
AAATAAATAACATAAATAAATAAAGTATAAATAAAATAAGTAATTACAAATGATTAATAATGTAACATAGACAGTAAATATGGAGTGGGGATGTAGGTAGTGAATATCAATATAATATGGAAGTTGAAATACATTATTCGTTAGCAATGAATGCTCTAAGTTTCAGAGCGCTGATGAAATAATAGAAAATGTTTGAGATATCATTCTTATTATGGGCCAGGAGTAATGCATGAAAGTTGGATCGGTATATACTGATACTCTGAGGCAGGAAGTGGCTTCTAATGGGGGAGTAGATCGGACAGGATATTAACAGGTGGTGTAAGTCTTCCAATTAGTTTTTATTGCAGATCGTACTAAGTTCTTGGGGATTAAGTGTGTATACATTATTTTTGTAACTGATTTTTAGATAGTACTTGCCAGATAGACGGAGTTGAGCCAGTGCTTTGATGTGTGAGAAAGGAGCAGGTTTAGGTTTAGGTATGATTGGAGTTGATCTGGGTTGTAAATATTGGGATAAAAGGTGTTGTATCGGCATTCTAAAAGGTAATATTTATCTTTATTCTCCAGATGATTCACATATGCGTCCGAAACCCTGGGCAGGGAGTTTTTTAGCATTACCGGATCCAATATATTTAATAATTCTCCCTCCCCAACTTCATTTAAAATGCTTTTTACTTGGGACACCCAATTGAATCTCGTGGCGTTTGGCTTCTGTAAGCTTAATTCCCTTAGTTTTATGTAACACATTTTGGGGTACCTACTGTTATCCATCTGAGCGAGTAGTTCAACAGTTTCCAGGCTATGTGCGTCAAGTTGAATTCAAGTCTTATCATGGAGGATGGGGTTCTTCTGGACAGGGAGAGGAGCCTTTTAAAGAAGTTAAGATGTGCCCTCTCGAGATGATGAGTGTACCGGAGACCCCAGACCTGAGCGCAGTACAACAGCCCACTAACTGCTATTGCATCATTGATTTTGCTTCTTCCCTCCCATGATCTAATCTTGGACCTTTGACAAGTGTCGATTGTGCACCTAATATTTGCAAAGTACTATAGATATAAAGTATATTAGATTATAACGTTTTGTAGGAAGAATGATATCTACTTGGGTGTCTATAAGAAGCCACATTTTCTCCTGTTTCAGACCCGAATCATCTGCTTGCTGTAAATGAGACGATCGCGATCTTGCAACAAGAACAGTCGAAAGATCTAGTGATCCCATGTCGGCCAACGACCCCTCATATCAATGTCACTCTCTGGAAGGATATATCTGAGGTGAGTTTTACTTAACATAGTTTCTCCAGGCACATACTCGTACCTCACTCAAAGCTTTAGGCAAATCTCTTTGTTTTGCTTGTTTTTATGACTCATACCGACCTTTAACTGCGAGGTCATATTGTTAATATAAAAATGGCTGATGTAGTGAGAAGTGATTATGTCACAGGTTGTCAAATAAGATGTAGTCTGACCTCTCACAGATTTTTTATTTGTATTAGCCAGCCGGCTTTCGAGGTTGCCCTCATTATCAGGCAGTCTGATAAATAAAAAAAATTGAAATTAACCTAATTAAAATATTTTAGTAAATAAAATTAAAAATTTTTTATAATAAAAATAAACCATAAATAAAACCATCTAAAAACTTTAACAGTTTGAAATTTCATGGATGGGGACAGATAAGTTATTCCTGTCCCCCATCTGAGTCACAACTCCAGTTGTTAAAGTTTTTAGATGGTTTTATTTATTTATGGTTTATTTTATTGTAAAAATGTTAAATTTTATTTACTAAAATATTTTAATTAGGTTAATTTCAATGTTTTTTATTTACTATCTATTACCAGAGCGTTCTTTCGTCGCTCTGGTGGACATGAGCCCGACTCTACTGTTGCCTTCCCAGATGTAGTTACTAGGGGTCTCTAACGAGTACTTTACATCGCACAGGGACCATCCGAAAGACGGCGAGCTCAAGGTTTTTTACTTTCTAGATAGCAGTCCTAAAGACCACAGCTGGGTTCGAACCCGCGGTCTTCAACACATTAGGCAAACATGCTCTTCTGGGCTGTAGGCGCCTTCTCAAAGTTTAAAGGACACTGCTGCATATCTACATAGCTGGCTTGGAACAGAAATAACTATATTTATACCTGGTTCTCAACATTTTCCCTTTTCTGTCATGTTCAAGTAAAAGAAGGCGTTATATTGTAATGGTGATTGAGTTTCAAAGGTGTTGATTTCACCATATTTGCTTCCTTATTCAGTGTTACAAGTATGGGACTTTCTCGCATAGAAATGTAACGTAGAATTACATTCATCAGAATCTTCTTACATGAAGACAGTGTAACTGTTAGGCCTGGATTGAAGTATTGGTTTCTTTTTACAAATTAGAAATGCAGCATGTCACTACTACCAGTATAGAAAGTGCTATGTTCTGTTGTTGTCCCTTTCTTGAGTTTTTTAAAATATGCAACATGTTGGTAACTTTTTTTTCATAATGACCTTTTGCATAGAAATATTTCAAAATTACTTTTTTTCTAGTTTCACTGAACTCCTCAGCTTATTTTTCTTAGAGAAAGACAATGAATATAAAAAAGGAGGTCTCTTGGTTAGCATTTAAACACTATGTTCTTTAGTAAGTTATATGTCTACGTCTATCTCAAAGTAAAAACATCCAAATTAGGAGTATTTTAGTTACCCTAGAAGTACCTAACTTCGGCACTTAAACAAAACAATAATCCAGGGTTAACGGAACTGCGCTCTAGCAAATGCCTAATAAACCCTTCTAAATCTCTCGTGAAACCTTCCACTTGGAAACTAAGCACTTTTGGAACATCCTTATGTATAGGCCCTATATGGCAGCAAGCATCAATAGGCCCTATATGGCAGCAAGCATCAATAGGCCCTATATGGCAGCAAGCATCAATAGGCCCTATATGGCAGCAAGCATCAATAGGCCCTATATGGCAGCAAGCATCAATAGGCCCTATATGGCAGCAAGCATCAATAGGCCCTATATGGCAGCAAGCATCAATAGGCCCTATATGGCAGCAAGCATCAATAGGCCCTATATGGCAGCAAGCATCAATAGGCCCTATATGGCAGCAAGCATCAATAGGCCCTATATGGCAGCAAGCATCAATAGGCCCTATATGGCAGCAAGCATCAATAGGCCCTATATGGCAGCAAGCACCTTCGTTACTAGTCAAAGCTGATCCCTATTATTATAAGAACAAACAAGTTTAGGACCAATAACTGTACTGCTCTTGTTATCAACATTGGCGTAGCTAGCATTATTCTCTGGAGGAAGCCGGGGGGGGGGGGGGGGGGGGGGGGGCAGCCGGTCAACACGACCGAGATAATAAATCAATAGCTAACATTTCACATATTTTTAGTTTAAGTTTAATTAAACTTAATAATTAACAATCAGGTACCATGCACAAAATATTAGTGTTATAACAAAATAATCAACACAAAAACAATTATTTTCACTTTTTACGGCTTTCATTGAATACATTCTAAAATATGCAGTTAGTTTAGGTAAACATTGCACCGCAGTCCTGAGTTTTTGAGAGATTTTAAAATTGCCGGGCGTTTTTTTGTGACACGCACGACGTTGCGTCCTCTAAACTCTCATACTTCGCCGATTGGCAGCATTCGTTGGAGTCCAAACTTTAAGAAAGCGTAATTTGAATCCGATTAATTTTTGACTGGAAACTGAAGCTTTCTATTTCTTTCTAATGTCTTGACTATAATGTTTGTCTGCGGTGGAGTTGTCTTTATATATTATAATTTTTTTTAATTAGGTACATTAGATCGCACTTTTCTGGGGGGCACCGGGCATACTGGGGGCGTGCCCACCCCTGCCCCCTAGCTACGCCTACGGTTATCAATGTAATTGTATGCATTTCGTGATTTGTAGGCAAACTTTAGTTATGGAGAAACTCATCATTTAACTTCTACATTGAGAAACGCTGACATGTTGTGGAAACTTGTAATAAACTGTCTATCCCACAAAAAGTGAATACAAACACTACCGATGTTGGCATTACACCTTTTTCAGAGCACACTTGGCTGGAGCTCTCGCTACTTTCTGCAAGTCACTTGACCTGGGGGCCATCGTTCGGAGTTGATGTTGACCTGTTGGTCGATTTCCAGAGGTACGAAGTGGTTGGAGGTGGGCGTTGTTGAACAATGAGTTGGTATGAGGGTGCCTCATTGTCTTTCTGCAAGTCACATGACCTGGGGGTCATCGTTCGGAGTTGATGTTGACCTCTTGGTCGATTTCCAGAGGTACGAAGTGGTTGGAGGTGGGCGTTGCTGGACAACGAGTTGGTATGAGGGTGCCTCGTTGGCTTTCTGGTCCGCTTCTTGGTTGTCTACCAGAGCTCGGGCGACCCCTCTTCTGATTGCTCGTTGTTCTCATAATAATTGAAAGAGAAGGAATAAAGAAATAACGTAATGAAACAATTAACCCAAGATTCGGAATGGGATGACCCCAAGAACCGTGGGTCGTTATGAATGATTTCCACAACTAATGGACCCACCGACTGTCTTGGGAACTTAGTTGCTTTGTCGATAGTCTTTCCCGATTTCACTTCAACGTTAAATAAACAACAAATAAAGACAGATCATATACAAAATAAATATGTAATACCAAATAATTCTAAATAAATAAAAAGAAATTAAACAAGAAAAAAAAGCTCGTTCAAGAGTTACTCGCTTCTCTATAAATTAAAAAACAACATCTTGGTTCAAAAAAAGAACGAAAAATCAGAATATTAAGCATAATGTTGAAGAAAAGGTGAACAGATTGCAAAAACAAAGCAAAAAGTCAATTAAAGAGAGCAGATATCACCACCATTGCAGACCATTCTACACGTCCGAACTATTTTTTTTTTAAACAAGAGACCAATAGAATTTTTTCCCTAGCATTTTTTATGTAGCATTTTAATATTCTCTTTTACGAATTTTGTTGAGCATAATAAAACTTGTGTATTTAGGTTATTCGGGATGATGTTCATTATAACCCTCGAATTGGATTTTATTTTGTAAATTTGAAACATAACCAAGCTGGCGACTACAAGTGTTTAGCTGAGGGCGAGAATAGTACCCAGTCCATCATATATCACATCATTGTCAACCGTAAGATATGCATTACACCATATAAGCATATGCATGTCCATGTTCGGAAGAATATGTTGCTCGCCATCTTCTTCTGCATGATTTTCTGTTCTTCATACTTCCAGATGTAAAAATGTCGTTGAATATGTTCATTATTATAATTTTCTGATTCTATTTTTCGACTATTAAATGTATTTAAAAATCTGACCCTAATTTTACGCGTTTGTAAGATTTTTTTTAACACCAAAAACTGCATGTACAATTATGGGACCAAATAATATCAGCCTCATCCCTATTATTGCCTATCCAGCATTCAATTTTTAGAAAAATGTTTACTGGCAACAAGGCTTCCCATTATTTTCCTTTCACACACTTTGTTCCATTCTTGACTCCCATGGTGTTCACATCCCTCTCTATACTTGAGCATGTAATCTCGTTTTCAAATATATCCACAGTTGGTCAATACTGTTGAAATAGCGATTTCCACCCCCTAGGGAGGAGGACCCCTCCTATCCCAGGTAGTCTTAAGTTAATATAAATATGTCTGCCTAGCTTAGATCTCCATTATTGTTGTACCTTGTGCTGACGATGGCGTAAGCCGAAACCTGTACACATGTATGTTATATATGAAGAATTAGACAATAAGTGTTCATTTATCATTTTATTTATATGTATTTCATTTCCACTATATCGACACAACGCAAAAAATGTATTCTGATAATATATTATTGAAGGAATTGAATAATAAAAAATAGGTTCTTTAAAATTAATTTATGTAGAAATTTTATAAGTTTGAATGTGAATATATCGTTATAAAAAAGGGTCGTACCCAACACAGGACTTTCTTATACCAACAACGCTATTACAGATCACCCCTCTCAAATTGTTTTCATTCTCAGTTGAAACTAGTATTACTGGATATAAGAAAGTTATGTGTGGTCTTTTACCCAGCAAAGCCAGTTTGAAATATAGGAGAAATGAATTTGAGAGGGGGTCAAGAAACGATGAAATGAGTAAAATATCTAAAAATAATATTTAATTCTATAAATTATAAACATTTAATTTTGTATACCAATTAACTATACCTATCGAAGGTGCCGGTAGCTCAGTGATATGCGTCCTTGTTAACTGAGCTCAAGATCGTGGCCGAGGCCCTTAGTTTATTTTATCTGGGAGGTAAAATAAACTTTAGCACGCCGTCCTTCGGATGGGACGTTAAGCGATGGTCCCGAGCCTGTACGATGTCAGGTACTCGTTTAAGACCCCTACCCTCTGTGAATAAAAATTTAGGGTAGGCAAAATTTACGACTCCCACAATAGAGTCGGGCTCATGTCCACCAGAGTGACGAAAGAGCACTCTGGTGGTGGGTGATATGACCTAGTAGTTGAAGCCCGGGCATGAATCATAATTTTGTCACCTCACGCCCAAACCGCTAGACTTTTATGAAACTTCACATACAGGATCTTTCTAAGCCCGATTTGAAAGTAGGCTATGTGGCGTCTCAAAATTTTGCTTCGGGGGGGGGGGGGGGGGGGGGGAGGGGGGGGATGTGGTGGGGACCGAAGCATAACATTCATGCTAGTTCATTAATCTGGCTGATCGGATTTTCTTGGAATTTCACATGCAGCATTATTATAAACCCGATTTAAAAATAGGTCGCCACGAATTTCTGAATGAGGGGGGAAGGAGGGGGGGGGGGCAACCATTAAGTTAGTTTGCCTAGCATTTCGTATGTAGCATTATAATAAGCCCGATTTAAATATAATAGCACTAAGTCATGTGAACAAAAAAGATGCCATTAATACATTTATCTAATAGGGGGAGCTAGCTAGATAACTGAACAATGACACACATATTATGCCATCAGTCAGGGACCCGACAGGGGCATGTCCTTCTGCTGTACCATACAGTGTCCTCTGAAACCTTCCAAGAGAATCCTCATGTTGGTTCTTTTTGGCTTCTGCGACTTCATGAACTAAATTGTTTCTTGTTCAAACTTTCCGTTGTGTCCACCATTCTATATAATACTTGTATTTCAAGCTGTGATGATTCAATAGTCCATGTCTTACCTTTCATTTCATGTCAGTTTAATTACATTTTTTAGTTTTGAACGAGCCAAATTAGGGGTAAAACATGGGGCTGGTCTACACGATGAAGAAGGGACAGCGCTCTCGAGTCTCTACCAATGTTTTAGCTATACTTCTTAATAGAATGTAGCTAAATAGTGACTCTAGGATACACCAAAGTCACACATTTGGTATCTACCTCTTAACAAATTAGAAAACTCAAGTCTCCCCTATTATATGAGAAACAGGAAAGACCATAAAACTGGTCCTTGGGATCCAGCGTTGTAATTTCTATCTATTCTGATGTACACATTACAGTTGAACCTTGAGCTTCGACTCTTTGTTACCTTTCAGATAAGGAACTACGTAGGAGACCTATTACTATAGTAATAAGACCTGATGATTTTAGAAAAAGAGCAGAAGGTTAAAATAGAGAAGATAGTCGTCCCATGTCACTGTATATATATATTTATTGAAATCTTGTATTCATAATATTTAATTTTTTTTTTTTTTTTTTTAAGAAAATATTGATATTTGGAGCAATTTCAGGTTGAAGCCCTATTCGATCCACACGCCGGATTCACTATAACAGATCCGAAATTGACTGACTCAGGAGACTATACATGTAGAGCTGAAAGTACGAATCAAGTCGAAGAGGTTCTCTTTATTTTGAATATACTTCGTAAGTTAGAATTTCTTAAAGTCAAAGGCACATAGAGCTTTAACTCACTAATAACATTTTTTGTATTTTATTTTCTGCTATGTTACTGATTAATAATAGGGAACGGATTTTTATGCAATAAAAAAAAAATATGTAGCTACATAACTTATATGTATTTATTTTTAACAAAAAGTTAAAATATGTAAAATAAAGTCGAAATTCTTTTTAATCAGTAAAAACATGAATCCAAACCAAAAACAGGTCACAATTTAAGATGCATTTTGAGATTAGCCCGCAATATTGTTCGTTCCATTCTATATTTGAGATTTCCCTTGAGTTTAAATAAAATTAAAGAATTTTGTTGACCTGATTCCCTCTGTGTATGTCTGCTATCAGCTATATCTTTCAAACCTGTAGTTTTTTTCAATACATTTTCCAATTTCTTTTTAATTTTATTCCAGTTTTATCCTTATTAGGTCTGGATGATTTTTCTTGAAAATTTTTACTCGACTCGGTACTTTAAAAAACATTATTTTTTAAATATTTTTTACTAACAATAAATTTACTTATGGAAGCTGAGGGCTTACGGTTTTGGATGGTTGGTTAAAAATAAAAAAAATTGGATAGTGTATAAAATAGGTAATAATGGCTAAAAAATGTAGAAATATTTCATTTGACCGTAATATATTAGATAAAACAGCGTCAATCGATTCAGAAAGTTTTAAAAATCTATTACTAGTTAGTATATAAACAATTTAAGCTCGAGGAAATATATGTAAATACATATAAATCCGTTCCCTGCTAATAACTAATATTGGTGGTTTTTTCTCACTCAATTGAGCTCAATCAGTTCAAGCACCGCTTTGTTTAGTATAAAATAGTTGATTTAAGAATGATTTTAAGTCGAATAATTAAACTATGGTGTCCAAATAGATCTCTGACACCCTTAATTTACCCGAACGTTAAATTGCTTTAAATAAATTGCCTAGTTTTAAAACATACCTTTTTAATATTTTCCAAGAAAAACCATTACTCCCACACTACCCAATGAAAATTAGTTTTTTTTTTATTACATTAAATCCTGTTGAGATTATTTTTGGCGTGAATTATTATAATCACAAATTACATTCCCCAGTCTGGTGCCAGCAGCCGAAGTGTGTACATCGTGTCCCTGTTGTCCGCTCGTTTTTACTGTCCCAAAGTGAATAGATCTAATTGAAATTTGACGTACAGTGACTACAAGTGACTTGAACCAAGTGTGAAAAATTTGGACCAGAATGGACCTTCACGAACTGTGGCAGGTCAGTTTTAAAAATCCATTGTTTTAAGGGACTCGAGAGGGTCTCCTGGATTCCACAGGAACCTTACATCTGTTGAAGAGTGGGGGTAACTGTGACCCACTTCTTCTGTTGGAGTCAGGTAGTGTCCATCCCTTTCCCCCCAACCCTAAGACTTTAGTTACTACTACTACCCCCCCCCCCCCCCCCCCCCCCCCACCCCCCGTCTCTTATTACTATTATTATTTTTTTTTTTTGGCATTTCTTTACTCCTTTTAATTTTATTGTTAAAATGGGAGGGAAAGGAATCAAGAAGAGAGGTCGCCCGACCAAAGTCCAGTCACAGGAAGGCAGCGAGGCAACCGTAACTGACTCCCAGGGGATTTCGCGTCCAACCACGCCCATCTCCAATCACTTCACCCCTCTGGCCATCGACGAAGAGGAGCCATCATCAACACCAAAACCACCCCCCATTTTCATCATGAACATTAGTAATTTTGATAAATTTACAAAAAAACTCCAGGCTATTTTGGGACCTAAAGGCTTCGTGTGTCAGACCTCCGTACGGCACACAAAGATCCAATTGGACACGTCGGATGACTACCGCACCGTCATTCAATTCCTGAAAAAGGACAACTATAGCTACCACTGCTATCAGCTAAAGCAGGAGAAGGCCTTCAGGGTGGTACTGAGGCACCTCCACCCGACCACACCCACTTCCCTCATCAAGGAGGAGCTGGAGGAGATGGGCTACTCCGTGAGGAACATCTCCGGGGTGAAGAACCCAGCAACTAAGGCGTTCCTTCCTTTATTTTTCTTGGACTTGGAGCCCCAAGACAACAACCAAGAAATCTTCACCCTAACAAGGCTGGTCCATAGCGTGGTCAAGGTGGAGGAGCCACACAAACGGAGGGATATCCCCCAGTGCTATCGGTGCCAAGAGTATGGGCATACAAAGGGATACTGCGGCCACCCTGTCCGGTGTGTCAAGTGTGCGGGCCTGCATGCCACTGAGACCTGCTGTAAGCCGCGAGAACTCCCAGCAAAGTGTGCTTTGTGTGGTGGCCAACACCCTGCCAACTACAGAGGGTGCACCGTACACACAGATCTGAAGCGGCTGAGGAGCTCCGCCACCGGTACAGGGCCCAAGGCAGCGCAGCCCCTTGTCCCGCAGTCCTTCGGCCCCCATCTTCCCAAGGACTTCCCAGCCCTGGCTTCAGGACATCAGGGTGCACCACGCCCAGCGCCTCCTCGGACAGCCCTTCCCATGTCAGCCGCCGCTCAGCCAGGTCTCTCCTATGCCCATTTGGCTGGAGCCAGGGCTCAGTCGCCTCAGTCTTCAACCTTCATCCCGCCCCGCCCTTCACCCTTCATCCCTCCCCCTCCTTCCGCCAAGGAACGAAGGCAACCGGTCCTCTTCCGCGACCTACATTGTCGACAATTCTATCCTCAGTTTTGAAGACATCAAATACTTATACTATCTCTTCAAAAAGGTGGTTACATGATAGTTTAGAACAACTAGAAATAAATAATGCCACCAAAATAACGTGTATGAATGACTAAAATTATTTCAACTACTTCCCTTAGAACCAGTTCTGTTTCCACATATCTATGTATTTAGTGGTTGTGTTTCATATATAATTTATCGTAGTTAACATTTATTATCACTATTTGATATTTTATATTTTGTCATCATTTCAATTTAAACCTTCATTGTTAATCATTTAGTTTTTAATAGTGGGAAAAGCTTCTAGTTTTAACACTCAAACTTGTCTTACAAGGAGAGGATACGATGTTGGTGATTTTTATGAAACATTTTTTCCATGTTCAGGTCAAAAATAAGAAGACACGTGTCTCACCGTTCGTTCCAATGGGCGTATGGTTTGGTCGCAAACATTTTTTGAAAATTTTATTTTGGCCATTTTTCGTATTTTTTTTTTTTTTTCTCCGCATGTGTTTTACCGAATGAGGAGTTCTCTATGACCCCAATGGACTGATTTTGATTTTCGATAGCAAATTTTAAAGAACTTTATTCCTCTTTCAAACAATGTATCTTATGTCTAGGTTGAACTGTGCTTACTGTAAAAAACTTGACAAAGAAAGTAAAAATTCATGTTCATCTTCAACCTTATTTTGGGTAAAAATTTGGAACGAACGATGAGACACGTGTCTTATTTTTGACCTAGAACATGCAAAAAAGTTTCATAAAAATGTGTGAGCCCGACATCGTATCCTCTCGTTGCTAGTGTATTTATTTATAACTAAACCTGACGATGGTGTGATGCCCAAACCGGTAGTTCTTTTTTTTGTGTAATGGACAATATTTCAATAAAGAAATTTGTTTTATTTATTTAGTACAGATTTTTACAATATGTCAGCTTTTCTCAACTTGCAGTTGTATACGAAAGTAATAAATGTGTTATAAAGAGTAAGGTAGTGGTGAATGCCTCAGCAGTATGTATATCTGTATCTGTTCACATCCAGTCTCATTCTCCCTTTACTCTCGGTTTCGCTAAAAATCAAGAAGTGTCGTTCTCGTTGGTTCAACACATAAACATGTCGATATATTCATTACGTTGAACATAATAGGGTTTAAAAAAACTTTAATAACTGCCGTTGTAATAAATATATCGACAAGAGCTTTTATATGTTAATTCGAAACGCCATAAAGATGACATACATTAATTTTCAGTCAAATTAGCGGCCGAAAAAAAGGGAGGGATCGGAGAAGGAAAGTCCAACTTTAAAACCCAAGTAATTGACGATTTAATGAATATATTGACACGTCATTTTCAAGTCTGAAAAAATATGTCATCCTCAGTTGTACATCACACCACCAGTGTAATGTTCACAAGAAGAGCGAAACTGGTTTTAATGTATAAAATAAACTGTTGGAAGACTTTTGTTTCATTCGAGTGTCATATTTACTTGAAATGACGCCTCACGCATATCCGCACTTTTTTATAAGATACATCTACATTATACATTATATTAATAAAGTAGACCTGAAAATGTACACATGAAGATAGATAGCTTATGAATAGACACTCGAGTTGGACACACATGTGATTAGTAAGAACAATACGAGTAAAAAATTAAATTAAATTATTAGAAAATGAATAAATAAATTCTTGAAGATAAATGACTACAAAAATAATAATAATAAATTAATATACTATATTATAATAGATACAGTTTTTAATTTAATTTAAATTATGATAATTTATATATATATATATATATATATATATATATATATATATATATATAGCGCCCCCACTGATTGCGCCAAGAAGCGCCACCAAGGAAAATTACGTGAGCTGGGTAGCGCTCCTAGTCGACCACAGCAACTCTTAATCTATTCATTTAAATAACGCTATGTACAGGGACGTAGAACTTAAGGGGGACTATGGTTACGTACAGGGAGGTAGAACTTAAGGGGACTATGCTTCTTTACAGGGAGGTACTATGGTTACTACAGGGAGGTAGAACATAAGGGGGACTATGGTTACCCTCTCATGAGTAAAACCGAGATTTTACCGGGTAAAATGGGCAGCTTATTGGCAGAGCACCAGTTGCTAATATCATATATAGCGGCTTGTATAAAAACCAATTGCGGAGTGCCATAGTACACATTCACAATCCCTCAGTATTACGGCTATTTTTCCTAAGCTCTTATTCCAGTTTATATTGATCAAGTTGAATTCTGGTAACAGATTGCAACAACTCATCATAACTTTCAGCAACATTTTCAGGGCAGTTGTTTGATGACCAGATATGATTCTAGTCTTTATTTTCTCTTATTTCTATGCCCTTGTGAACTGTTATTTACTGTTTATTGTGCTTATTGTTTAGTCCATCCTACTTCACCTTTTATTTTAAGTCTACATGTCCTTTCTTATCTTTCTCTTCTCTGTTGGATCTAATGTATTTCGCATTATAGAATCAGTGTTGCATTTTATACACGTCTTCCAACTTTATTATGTTCTCTACTGGTGAATTTGATTATTCAATATTTTTAAAATTACAATATGTATTTGTTGACTATTTATTACAGTTTTTATCTTGTTTTTCCTGAAAATATATTATTGTCATTGTCAGACTGTTTTTATTGTAGTAACATGTGTGAATGATAATTCATTTCGCATGTTAGCAAACTATATATTAAATTATAGAAATACAATTTATGTATTATAATTTCTTTTATCTATTTAAAAAAAAATTATTTGTCACCGACAAAACGAAGGACTGCAGTGATATGAAAAATCTCGTTAGAACAATCTTCTCAGAGATATGATTTTATAAATGTTTTTTCGGAAAATTCCTAACTCCTTAAAACATTAGCCTCAGAAAAATTAACTCATACCTAAATGTATTTTTATATTATTCTTATCTTCTTAGAGCACTAATTTCAAAGAATTGTTACGTTATTTTATGTTATTATTAACAGAGCAGTGTTTTGAGAGAAGTAACTTTATAATATACTCTAGAATGTATTTTTGTATATCTGAGAAACTAACTTATAAATGTTTTTTTGTTATATTTTCAACTCTTCATAGCAATTGTTTCAGGAATGTTGTTATATTAGTCAATTTTTAGACCACTACATACACAAAGTTTCATTGAGCTGATTTTGGTATGGATGCCCAAGGTAGACAAAGCTCCCTCTACCCATACGTACAACTTGAGCTTCGGCCGGCCTCTTGGGAGGAGTTTAAAGTCCGGTCCCATAATTCAAATTTCACAAGAAGAGAAATAAACTAATGAAATTTAAAATAAAAATATATTCGTACATAAGAAACATAAATAAATTGTCTCTGTTTGTTCACGAAAAACATAAAATAAAACTGGTTTTGAATTAATTATTAATAGAAAATATATAGGTAGTTCACCTGCCTGTGGAAGTATACCAGTAATTATTGGCCAATAATTCAAACTAGAGTAGATAACGGTGGGGGGGGGGGGGGGGGGGGGGCCTTGAGCACACAGTTCTGTCCATTTTCTCAAAAATGTTCTGAGGAAGTAGAGGTGCATGGATCTGCTCTCTACGTTCATCGTAGGTAATCCTCTTCGATGTTTAAAACAGGGCTTCCAGGGGGTGGGGCATGTCTTTATAAATAAAAATACTTATCTAGAGTTTACAAACTAGTTACAATATCAAAACAATGCGCAAAATGTAAATTTACAAAAAATATTTGCTAGCGCAAACAGGAAAAACTGCACCGATTACTTATATTAGGAGTTTTCCCTTCATTTACTAAAAAACCGTGCGTCTGGCGGGTGAAATATAGTTACTAGATCTAAATTGAAGCCCTTACAATTTCACAAAAAGTTTGTTGTCTTCATGTTTTCCCTCACAACGAACGGTTTGGGAGTTATTCGCAACTTACATTGGTTGCCATTGGCCGTTTTTCCTTTCAGTCTCCCTATTCGCTCTTTGAACATTTACAAATATTTGAGTTGTCAATATTATAATAAAATAAAGAAAACAGAGTATTAAGAAATAAAAACTAAAGAATGGGGTTTATAGTAGCATACATTATATATAAGAAATGACAGAATATCAAAGTACAAAAATAAAAATAAAAAGCGTACTCTTTACAATAAAAATACACAATATATTATATTAATATATGGGGTAAGAATTTGATGTAAGTTTGGTCGTTCAAAGAATTCCCATTTTTTCTTGCTCTATTAACTTCAAGCTGTCTACCTTTCTCTCAAAGGTGGAGGTACTTTATTCCCGTTGCTTCGTAGAATATGTGACCCATATCGTTGACATGTTTAGCGAATGTAGATTTTTCCCCTATTTTCCTCATTTTAGATGTGTTTTCTTTGACCCGTTCTTAAAATTTACGCCCTAATTGGCCTATATAAACCGAACTGCATAATTCGCATTCCATCTGTTGCACTCCGCTTCTACCGTCTACTTTTATTTTATCTTTAGTTTCATTTATATGTTGGTTAATGGTATTTCGCGTTTTGAAACCGTTTTAAGAGTGTTTCCTATTTGTTTAGGGATGCGTTCGTAATACGGCAAACTAACCCACCTTCCCTCCTTGTTGGAATTATTCGGTTCTAAATTTATTTCTTCCGATTTGTTTTCTTTACTTTGTTCTCTATTTTATTTATATTCTCATTTTGGAACCCGAACTCGAACCTCTGCCTAACTCTTTCATCATTCCGTTCTATTTTATATATTTCAGATCAAACAAATTCCTAACTGTACAGCCACGGTTGAAATTCCAGCCCCTTTCCTTACCAGATGTATAAGAATGGTTCGCATTCAGCAAACTGACATTTAGCTTATAACTAAACCTGACAATGCGCTAGTATACATATACAATTTTTGTGCGATAGACAATATTTCAAAGAAGAAATTTATTTTATCTATTAAAAGTTTTCACAATATGTCCGCCTTTCTCAACTTTGTTTATTTTTTGTAAAAATGAAGCTGGCGGTTTTGAAGAACGTAAAACTTTCTGTAAGATCCAGATACCGGGTATTTCCTGTGGGTTTCTATTCCGGGATAGACATAATTAAAAAATATATATATATATTGTAACGGTCTGAAATTAAAGATAGGTAGGTAGGTAATTAATTTAAAATATAAGAAAATAAAACAATTAATTATTATTTAACTTTGAATTGAGAAGGCTTCGGCATGAGGAGAGGGGAGAGAGCTGGTCTAGCTTGGATGTTCACGTTTGTCTGTCTGTCCCGGAAAAGAAGAGGACAGCCCGCATTTATTTTTACTTGCGCTGTGGTCCAGGCTGTCCTCTTCTTTTCTATTTCGGCTTGTGGATCACGGGCGTATCTGCTGTCTTCAGATTCCCTTGGTACCATGGTGATTTACACATCACTGGACCTGATGTTCTGTGATCTTCATTCATTTTCTTTGATGTCTTCTGGGATCAGGCTGACTCGACAGCTGAAGGGGACATAATTCTGGACAAACGGGGATAAAACAGCTTCCGGGACAGACAGACATGGACACTCGGAGACAGACCGACGCAACACCCGCTAGACCAGCATTCTCCCCTCCCCTCATGCCGAAGCCTTCTCAATTAAAAATTAAATCATAATTAATTAAGCTCGTCCTATGGAGGAGAATTGGGTGTAAGTTCATGGGTAGGTTAATTTCCACGCCAAAAATCAGCTCATTGGGATTTAGTGTAAGAAAGAAAACTTAATTTGACTGGAGTAGCATTCTCCGCAGAACTAGTTTCAGAGAAATTAACTTGAAATTAAAGTGGATTTTTAGTATATTCTTATTATATAAAAAATCTAAATATGGGTCATTCCATATAATATCAACCAATGTCTGAATCTTCTACCTCTCAAATTAAAACACCTAGTAATTTAAACATTTTCAGATTTTTTTTATCTATGTTTCAGACAAACGAACTTATTATAAGGCAAAAAAGTTCATAATTCTTTTAGATACTTCAAAAAATGGCTTTAATTGAAAATCTATGAGGATCGGGATGGGCTTGTTCCATCATATGAATTTTAGCTGATGTGGCACACAGTAACATTCCTTGCATAATAATTTTTCAAAAGAATTTCTGAATGCGTTATTATTTTTTTTAATTTGTCTCTTATAACACCAATTTTGGTTATTTCATCGCTGTTGACAAGATTCTAAGATTCTATTCAAATTAAACTCCGATTATCTTGATTTTTAAAATTTGTTATGGTCTGATCAGCCCCCCCTCCCCCTTCTCTTAACATTATTTCGTTTATCTCTTTCGCTTGCAACACTGACACACTACTGCTATCTCCCACTAGTGTGGGACTGTCCCCAGCTTCGACGTCATTCTACCCTAGACCTATGGCCCTACCTTTATAAATTATTGTATGTCCGCATACATACATTCAAATAAATAAAATGTATCAATGCTGTGTCCTTGAGTCTCAACCTATAGACACAATGTCTTCACTTGGAGGCACCAGCCAGACCTACTCTTAGCTGACAAACTGACCTACAAAGCTCCTCAGATATTTCCTTCTCATGAAACCATGGTTTGGGGTCTACTTAGGAATTATATGAGCCCTCCTTTGATGAGACGAACCCTAACGCCAATTGGACCACACTCTTCTCACCTCTCCAAACATTTCGGACACCTCCTTACTAGGTAGAATTTATGTAAGAAACTCATGAATGTGAGAGGTCAAGGTTCAGACATTGGTTCATTTAGGTTTTCTTGGGTTTAGTCTTATGGGAGCTACTTCCAACAATTAATGTATTTAAAATGATTATTATTTATTTTATTTTTTTAAATGTATTTAGCAAAATCGGAAGATATCGTGAAACCGAAAATTGAACTTGTTGGATACGATAAATATTATGTTTTTGCTGGACAAACTATTTCCTTGAAGTGCTCAGTGCCCGTGACTCTTGGAACACGAATTTTACTGAATTGGACAGTACCTGAAACTGTGGACAAGGTATGTATGTAATAACGGTTATGGAGGTAGGATAATGGTGCGAATAGCTAGCTTTTGGATCAATAGATCAGAAGTACAGTAGACCAGTAGTGCAAGTAGACTAGTAATACAGTAGACAAGTAGAACAGTGCCATTAGACTAGTATGCAGTAGACCAGTAGCACAGTAGACCAGTAGTACGGTAGACCAATAATACCAGTTGATCAGAATTACAGTAGACCAATAGTGCCAGTAGATTTGTAATACAGTAGACCAGTAGTACCAGTGGACGATCTGTATGTACACTTATATGTAACTTTTAAGCCTCTATTGAACTACTTTTTAAAAAATTTCGAATTTGGAGTTCATGGCTCCAGCGGCTCGGAAATTTTCATCAGTCAGCCTATAGATATGATCTGGAAAATATCTGTCACCGCTTTATCATAGTCGAGCTCGTGTCCGGAAAAAATAAGCTCCAAATAAGGTTCCGCAAAATCCATCCTGGAGTAGAACTTCAAGGTCAAGTGTTACTTTGTTATACCTTAGTTTAAGAAAGTATTGTTGCCGTGCAAAAATTTCTGTTTTCCACTGAATTTCAAGTTTCAAGGTCCTCCCAACACGATTTTACTTGTAATTAAAATATATATAATGTGCTCCTCAGTTTTCTCTACAACTTATATATATATATGTATATATATATGTATATATGTATATATAAGTAGGAAGGGAGGAGACTCTTTGACTTCTTCTTGATAAGGAGTGTCTTTATCCCAACGATGTTTCGGGGCGTTCTTACGTCCCTTCATCAAGTCCCAATGTGCGAGATATGGAAAAAAAAAAAAGAAAACAATGTAACTATAACAACAATATGTAAAAAAATATGTATATTATTTAATTATAAATGAATAAATAAAAAAGTCTATATATATATAAGTCTACATAAATAAATTAAAACTATATAAATGAATAAATGAAACAATATCGTACATTCGACTGACCTTCAAGGTGTGGAGGAACTCTGCCCAAAAAATAAAAATGAAAGCTTTGTATCAAATAATGTTTTTAGATATGAAAAACGATTCTTTATTGTGATTATATATTATTCTTTTTGAACAGTGAGAATAAAATTGCGTTTCCTTGTAAAGGGTTTCCTCTTGATAAATATACTGATATTTCAGTTTCTCTTGATAAATAGTTTGAGTGGATCGATTGTCGTACTCCGAGGTCGAAATCGCCACGTCTGAGTTGGTTGGGCGGAACTCGAGATTTTACCGGCGTTCGTAATATTTGTTGATTCCAAGGAAATTCATTGAATGTAGTTGAAAAGCAAATGGTCGCCCCCTCCTAAAGGAACTTTTACGAGGAAGCGGGGGCCTTTCAATTTCTAGATACAAGTTTCACAATCACAAAGTACCTGCGCCTAGAGTTGAGGAGACTCACATGCATTTTTGAATAGGTGACATACGAACGTAGATCGCTAGGAATGGATCCTTTTTCTAGTGTCATCATAACTTTCGAACCCTCGTCACTCCTTGGATTCATCCCGGACATGAAGATTTCGGCCTTGCTAGATGGAAATCAATCCAACTGAATTATAGTTTTATTATAGTTTGCACTAGATTCACCTCATAAACACCGTTTACACCTCTTTAAAATGTTGCTTAGCAACACAAGATTTATATAAATGAACATATGGATTTTTCTCATGAACAGTTGGTTTCCGACCTTCGGACTTTTCTTCCTCCTGTTGAGCTGAATCGATATAACCGATAAAGAAAATTGTCATTGAACATGGAATCTGCTGGACCTTGGAGGTTTACGATAATTTTCCGGACTCGAGCTGAAATATTATCTGCTAGCTATATAAAGCGGTGACACACTTCTTCTTGATAACTTGTACACTACCACTATCTTGAATTACTTAAAAAAAACTTTTTACAGAAAACAATAACGGCCAATGAAAGTTCTAATGAATTTTATCTTCGTGGCATAAAAATGGCTGTTGGTAAAAATGTTTTAACCATGACGAATGTTAGCATGAAAAACGAAGGCACTTACACCTGTCATGTGACTGATCATTCAGGGAACACCAATCAAGAACAGTACGATGTAAAAATTTATCGTAAGTCTCATTTATAAAAATATGTATTAGGTGTCTCACATTAAAAATTATCAACAGTTCAATTTTTAAGCAGTTCTTTGAATATACAAGCGCCATACACATGTTTTTTCATTGATATTATTATCAATAGAACCGGTTATCCGGTTTTTTGTGGTACAGATATTTTAAGTTTTTTTTGTGAACAAACTTTTTTTGAATTTATGTATGAACTTATTTTTTTCGATAATATAATATCGTATATAAAGTTTCGTATATAAAGTTTAGTACCTATATAAAGTTTAATCTTGAATTAAAAAAAAATTATAACATTAAAATGTTATCTTCGATATAAATTTCACGTATATGTAGATAAAATAAGATGAAAATGTTATCTTATATCCTTGAAGAATGGAAGTTGTTTCTTAAACAGATATTGAAATTGTTTTTTAATTTATTTCATTATCATTCAGTAAATATATAAAAAAAATAATAACAAAAACAAAATAATAATAATAAACAATAATAATAAAAAATATTAATAATAAAAAAATAATATAAATTAGAATTTAGTATATACTATGGTGATTTGGGTTTATCTGTAATAATTCATAAAACAATAAGTGTAAAGGGCTAGATAGTAGCAATCCTCGGCGCTGATAACCCTCCTTAAGGACCGCCCCATAAAAGAAAATATTATCACTGCAGTAAATAAATAAATCTTAGAAAAACAATTATCACTATTACTTCATCTTTTTTGGGTTTCATAAGTTGCTCCCCGTGATATCTTGGAAACAAAGTTAAAGAAGGATATGAAGTCTCAGCGAAAAATCAATCGGATAATAAGTTATCGGAAAAGAAATTTTAAACGAAACAAACAAAGGTTTTCAGAGTGCGTGGTTAGCCATGATGATGCGTTAAAATTCGAGAGGTTACCTAAAGACATGCTCCAAAATACATTTACATTAAGTATTTTTGGATATTTACCAAACTAATTTGAGCTATATAAACCCACACATTGTTTTTAGTGCTTTTGTAAAAGGTAATATGAAAATATTGAAGCAATAACTAAATTAAGTATGATTTCACATCTAAAGAACTATATTCTAGTGGCAGAGTTAAGAAATATAAGTAGGTACAGTAGAGTCCCGCTAATCCGGACACCGATTATCCGGACATCATTAAAAAAAACTAATTAAAATTTAGTAAACTAAAAATTTAATTTAGCGAGCGGTAAGTACGAAAATAATTCAAAGAGAGGGTTTGACTTGACTTACTCAGTTGGCTATGATGAAAAAGTGCCGACAAAGAAGATGGCGCGCTAAATATTTACACTACGCTAATATTTAAAAAAATATTTTAAAATATTTATCATGTGCATTTTACAGCAAATTCCGTTTAATCCGGACTTAGGGTGATCCGGACGGGGACCGGTCCCATCTAGTCCGGATTAGCAGGACTCTACTATAATAACATCCATAAAGTGTTTAGAAATGTTTTCGTTAACTATCCAGTCACTATTCCTAGGGTGAAAAGATTATAAACCATAAAATTGTCGAGTTTTTATGGCATTGGCGTAGGGAGAAACTATATTTCGCCTATGGAACTTGACACTTCACAAATATTTTTATATTAATTATTTCTCTTTTATTTTTTTTTTTTTTACTATTTATCAGGTTAATTTATATTGTTATTATTAAAAATAGCTTTTTTGTGTTTTAGCCGAAGATACAGAATTTTTAAATCTGACTATGGAAACTAAGTCCGAAATAGTTGTTCGAGCAGGAGAGAAGGACGCCCAATGGATAGTTTTGATAAAGGCATATCCTTACCCAGATATCACATGGTAATTAAGTGTCCACACTCATCCACTGTATCTTTAACCTATTAATACTGGAAATTGACATTCCTCACATGGCGAGGATGATGGCTCCCCAGTATATCTTCATAATGACAAGTCCCAGAGTCATGGTGGTTTTCAGCATTAGTCTTCCAATTAAACTCCAAAGACTAAATTATACGGACCTATTGATTGTCTTCTTGCAAGAAAAAATATATCGTTACGAACTTAATCGACTTCTCTTATTAGCACGTTATTTCATATCCACTTATAGTATTTCTATAATCATGAAGAAGTTTCATTTTGTAGCCTTGCTCAATTGATTTACAACCAAATCGGCCAAACGAGATAAAATTATAAAAATAAAAGTTCGTGTGAATACATTTTTAGGGATTACAAAAGCTAATCAATTTGAGTTTTTTAAATATTGTTTATTGACGAGAAGCAACTCACTCACAACGAGAATGGACACTGATTGTCATGTTTATAACATGTTTTTAAAATTATTTAGAAATAAATTATATCGATTTAATTAATTAAAAATTAAAGCCACACCACTCCCCCTTCTACGTCAGCGATAGTCGGCCTGGTAGAGATAATCCGGTTTTAGTCTATCGATAGCCACCGTCACCGCGTTCCCCGCTCGGCTGATGGTGTACGTGTTCCTCCGCGATGTAACACTTCGAAGGGATCGTCTAAGGAGTCTGGAGCGTGTCGGACGAACTTGTGCGAGCAGTTCTGCAGATTCTTCGGAATGTAGGTCTGACATAGACTACAGTGGTGGCTGGCCAGTGCTGGTCGCAACTTGATCATCGTCTGACGGAGTTGTGCGAAATATTCATGCTATGGAATCTATCTTTCTATCTATAGAATTCTCTATAGAGAATTATCGTGATCACAGACAGACATTTTATTTTTTTACTTCCCCAGCTATACAAAGTATAGGGGATGTTATGTAATCGCTTAAAAATTCAATGCGGAGTTTTCAACGGAATTTCATGTTTTCCGACCTCCTGATGGCAAAAATGCACAAAAACTCTAATAACTGGCATTGTAATGATAATGTATTGACACAAAATTTAATATGTAAATTCAAAACCACATAAGGACGCTACTTAATAATTTTTAGCGAAATCGGCGAAAGGGAATGGGGATCAGAGGGGGCTCAACACAAAAAACCCAATAACTGCCGAAGTAATGATTGAATAGGTACCCGACATTGATGTGGGGAGAAAAAATGTTAGGAAGTTACCGTGTTCATGTCAACACTCTTTTTCTCCATCCTCCTCCACGGTCCTATTGCTAGTGATGCGTTGAACCTCAGTGACATAAAAAGGGGATAGTTAAGATTTGATGGTTTCCAGCCTCGTCCAGGTCCATGCACCGAATTAACCCTTTGGAGTAATTAAGAGTTGAATGGGTCTCTACTTCCACAGGTACCTGCCCAGAAAGACTAATCGTCTCCAAAAGTTTGTTGGCCTGACGGGCATTTTTGACTTCCACCAAAATCTGACCCGTTCTGATTTTTTTGATGTTACGTCCCCAGCTATGGAACTGATGGAGATGGACTTGTGTATAAGGAAGGGGGGTGTCTTTTTGAGATCACCCGCCCCCTCCTTGGAGATAAGTAGAAATCGTGGGAATTGCCCTCCCCCCTCAGGCGGACTGTTCGTCCGAAGCCTTTTGGACCTAAGGTTGGGGTCTGGGGGCTAGTTCATTGTTTCGGGCTCTCAGAATATGGGAGATGATGATACCGAGAATAAATATTTGAAAGAAAAAAAAAACTACCTGTTTGCAAGGAAAAATTACAGTTAAAAATGAAAAAAGAAAAACGAATAAATAAAGAATGAGTAGATGAACAAAAGGTATTTTGTTTTATAATCTCCGTTTAAAGAGCTTTCCAAGGATATAGGACCATCTTCGGAGAACATTTAAGGCCCTAAAAGAAGTAACCATGAATTGATTAATGCTCTACAACTTTCGTTTCAGCTAACAAAGTTCAGTATTCTTTTTGTTAAACAGGCAAGGTCCAGACGGCCGGAAACTAACGACTCACGATAGGTTTTCGATTCACAATGACTACACGAAGACTAAAGTCATCATTCGTAATGTTTCCATAACAGATTCTGGTGCTTATAAATTAACAGCTTCAAACACACTGGGGAAGAAATCGGTCATAGTATCTCTGCTTGTCGAAGGTAAGCAAGGTTTAGCTTATGCTTAAGCCGACATTTTCTTCGTAAATAAATGCTTATTTTTAGCTTACATAACAACGTCTTGGAAATTGGACGGTACTTGTTAACAACCCATATTTCTGAGAGTAATTTTCGGTACCTAGTATTTTTTTACGAAACACTATGTAAAATCAGTTTTTCAATAAGTGAAGTATTTATTTAGTTATAGTGAATATTTTGAAGCTAATCTAAGTATCAAGATCGTTTGCATTCATGAAAGAGGTCACTTGTCATTGGCTTCCATCCTATATATTTGATTGATTACACTTCATACATTTTATTTTTTTGGGTTTACGTTATTGGTATTTTTTTTTTCTTTGAAGTGAGTTTAAAAAAGATTTCCCTCAAGCAGGAATTTTATGTCAGCAGTGATATCATGGCTAGTGTGCTTATCCAGAGCAGTGCAACGTTCGTTTCCGTACAGGAGGATTGGGAGGGAAATGGTCTTGTAGATGTGGAGTATGACCTGTCTGCTGACCTCTCGTTTCCTCCACTCCTCGTCAGTAGTCTCCACTATGTCTCCGTTGCAGTAAACCCGCACTTCTTCAGATTTAAGAATGCAACGTAGGTATTCCTGTCTCTGTCCCAGGATTTTTCTAGTATGGTACTGAGGGCGCAAATATGATCCTGGGTTTGTCTTCCAGGATGAAAGGCAGCTTGTTCCTACTCTAGATCTTTTTCCACAAATGGAGCTTACTTTCAAGGATCGAGGTGTTTTCTCACTCCCGGACAAAATTAAAGTCACTTCAATTTTTGCAATTGCAATGTGTTTGTTGGAAGAAATGGAAATTTCTTTACTCCAGTGATCCAGTTTTCTTTGCAGTTCTTACAGTGCCTTTCGTTTCTTTAAATTGTTTTTTGAAATCTGTTTATTTGAGAATAAGTGAAAGTAAATAACTGTTCCATGACCCAAAGAAGTCAGTTAAGTGAAGAGGAAGCAAACAGGGCGGTGGTTCTGAGTGAGGAGGGGTTCAGTCAGAGGTTCATATACACTCGAAGTGGAACACATAAAAATCTGAGGATTCTTTGATTCCCCTAAATTTTCTTCTGGGTTAATGAGGTATGTTTCCTCTCCAGAATGTTTCCCTTAATCAAGAGAGTAAATGGGCAAATAGAAAATTACAAGTTTAAGAAATAATGAAGCAACTTTATTGAAAAAAGATTTGAAACAAAATTTACCTACTTTTTACGAAAATGAAAATACTCTTAAAACTGAAAAGATAATTGAAAAATACCACTGGTTTAGTATGCTGGGGGTCTTCAGTAGTGAGTGGGGCCTCCTCTTTGTCTTATCACTTCTTGGCACCTCCTGGGCATGCTGTTTATGAGGTCCAAAACTGCTGTCCCTGGGATGCGTTCCCATTCCTCAATAACAGCCTGTCGAAGCTCTTCAAAATTGTCAGGGGTAACTCTACGAGCCCTGATCTGCCTCTTGAGATGATCCCAAATGTTCTCAATTGGATTAAGGTCTGAAAATTGTGCAGGCCACACCATACGCGTAATTGACTGCTAACGACAAAAATTGTTGACCGCTATGGAGTGATGCGGTCGAGCATTGTCATCAGCATAATTGCAATTTGCTCCAATTTCATGAGCTAAAGGCATTACAATGGGCTCATGAACCATGTTCAAGTACATCTGGCCAGTCATAGTGGTGTTCCCAAAAACCACGAGCGGGATAGGTTGAAAGGCAGAAATTCCGCCCCAGACTGAAATGGAACGATCCCCATAAGCTTCTACACTGGCTATATTAGCCTCGTCATAGCGCTCATTTGGGCGTCTCCACACTCTGTTGCGTCCATCTGAACTGTGCAAACGTACTCGGGTTTCATCGGAGAATATGCAGTTGTTCCACTGGTCAGGAGTCCAGTTTGCATGATCACGAGTCACCTTAGCTTGTGATCTCGAGTTAGCCTGGGGAAATTTTTGGCCTCCCTGGACCCTAAATTGCGCTCGTGAAGTCTCCTGCGTATTGTTTGCGTTGAAATCAATGTACCTGCTGCACAGCTTGAAGGATTCTGGCTGTAACAGTACGCCTTACACGAGCTTGCATTGCTAAAAATCGGTCTTGAGCTACTGATGTTAGCCGCCCACCATCTCCCCCATGCCTGTATCGCACACTACCAATATCCAGGAATCTTATCCTAGCTCGATGGATCACACTAGCACTCACATTGAAGCGATTTGTGACTGCACGCATGGATTCACGATGTTTAACATTCCCATCTCTTGATTAAGGGATTCGTAATTTAAACGGTTCATTATGAACAAACTCACTGGTCAGAACAACTCAGAAACTGTTAATCTACTGATGAAAACATTAGACTGTTCAAAAGATAAGAAATTCCATGATACAATATGACTTATCCGGCAAATAACAACGGGACACCAACAGGTTAAAAGTCCACGCACTTACATTCTTTCACATTGCTAAGATACAAAGGTAGAATTTTTCCAATTTTTCTTTGTTTTCTCACTCAAGAGTCCTCGTGTTACAACCTATGAACGCTCACATTGGTTCAAGCTTCGATAAAATGACAAAAAACGAGGTATATTATTGAATTTTTATGTGTTCCACTTCGAGTGTTGAGCAGTGTATATGTAAAGAATGGGGTGAGCCGACATCAGGAGATCCTGAATATTTCTGCCATTTTAACTAATTTTGTATACTGGTTCAAAAAGGTTTCATTGTTCGACGGCGGTTTTCCTTCGGTTCAGGTTGATTTTTGGAACATTTTTTCTATATTTGACATGAATTATTGACTTTTACGTTTTTTCCTTAAACTTTCGTTAACCGGGCAGTCGACCCAACATTTTAAAAACGACAGGAAAAACACATTATTTTTTAATTTATTGCCACACAGGATTGAACACGAAACAAAATAACTGGTTGGTAGTGTATTTTTTTTTTTCTTGTTTCTAGATAAACCACAGGTCTCTTTGAAATCGAATAAATATTATTTTTTGGACCGAAACACCGTTATGAATTGCACTATAATCGCATACCCGGTGCCTGTTGTTGACTGGAAGTTTCTGAAGATGGTTCCTGGAAATGAGCAGTATTCCGAACTAGAATTTGTAAGTATTCATAGTTTTGTTGCATAGAATAGACATTTTTATTTAGAAGAAGATAGAAGATTCTAGGAAAATATCTCAAGGAAAAATACGACGGGTATTTTCATAGCGTATGCTTATATAAGTGATTCCATGTCAATCGGGCCTGTCAGATTAAGAGAAGAATGTATTACCCCATAAAAATAAAAGACTTCGTCTTCCCACTGTTTTATTTTTGACCAGAACCGGTTTTCAATGCAACAGCGTCATCAACAGTGGTATATCCCACCCACATGGTGCAGCGTTTAAAGGAGATCTGACCAGTTCTCTTTTAACCGCTACGCTGTCTGGTCAAAAATAAAACAGTGGGAAGACAACGTATTTTATTTCTATGAGAAATCTCGTCCCACAACATCTTACTACAACACATATGAATGTATAACCTGTTGTATGAAAGTATTTATTTATATGATTGGTTAGGTTAATGGAGTCTGTGGTGGAAAGAGCCAAGGAGAGTGACAATGCCTAAATTACTTACATATTTTGTATAATTTTTTCTTAGAAAGCGGAACCATTGAAGGCTTTAAACGATGTTACTTGGTTGTCGAGTGTTCGAATATTTGCTACGTACACTGGGGAACTAACCTGTAATGCTACCAACTATCTAGGCTCAGACAATGCCTCTATACCTTTCCGTGTTACAGGTGGGTTCATATTATATATTTTCTTATTTTATTACATGCTTTTTAATTGTATTTATTTATTTTGTTTCTTTGTTTTTTAATAATATTTTCAGGTTATTTCATAAATGTTGTCCTAACCCTTTGATTTCCTAATTTTTTTGGAATTTCAGATTCGTGACTTTTACATTAGATTTGCATCCTAGCCCAGATTTTTAAAATCAGTATAAATAATAATTGATTTTAGGAAGAAAAATGCGACATGGCACCTCATGAATTTTACCCAAGAAATGGGTTGGTGAAACCAGATTTCGAATCATTAGAATATTAGATAAGACACCTCAAACCTAGCTTCGTTAAAGAGGTTTTTATAATTAATTGCCTTTTGAATCTTTATCTAATTGAAGGTTGTATAATATATAACAGTCGTGTTACTTACATAAAAGTTTTATTTTTTCCTTTCATTTTTATTTTCTTGGCAGAGGTCCTCCATCAATATTCTATAATCATAATTACTTTTATGTAATATATTTATCATTACCATTTTTTTGAGTTTTATATACTATTTACATTACTGGTATTTGTTAATTTATATATAAATAAATATAGAAACAAAATGAGCGAAATATACAAAATATATATATATATATTTTTTTTGTATATTTCGCTCATTTTTTTTCTCTATATTTCGCTCTTTGTGGCCTGAGGAAGGGACCTGTGATCCCCAAAATATAGTTTAGAAAATCTCTTACCTACGTTTTTGTATTCTAAGATTTAATATCGGTTGTTGTATATATTATATAAGCTATTTTGATGAAAATCATATGACGTTTCCAATTATCATATTATGTTTTAAAGGAAATAAATATTATTATTATGAGAGAAAGCTACGTAGGCAAGATGAAATTTCAAATTCAGTTGCTAGAACCCGAGATTTGACTTGTAATTCCTTACCGTAATGTTTTTTTCTATGATCTTGAAGTAGGTTTGGTAAATGCTTTCCTTTTCTTCATCTTACTTCAAATCAGGTAAAGATTAAAGAGTAAATTAATTGTAGACAACGTCTATTTACTTGCTAAAACCAGGTTTGAGGTGTTATATCTATTGATATCTAATGATTTGAAATTTGGTTTCATGAAGTTAACTTTGACATTATTGCAAAAAATCATAATGCTATGTGGTAGGTTTTCGCTATTATTTCAATTGATCTCTGCAAGGGTTCAAATCCCATGCAAAAGCAACGAATTCAGAATTGAAGGAAATCAGGAAGAGAAAAGAGTGGGGATTGTTTTATGGGACCCTGT
Organism: Aradus depressus; assembly: GCA_963662175.1. Taxonomy (NCBI): domain Eukaryota; kingdom Metazoa; phylum Arthropoda; class Insecta; order Hemiptera; family Aradidae; genus Aradus; species Aradus depressus. The sequence continues at coordinate 9,478,821 of OY759218.1, forward strand.
TTATAGCGGCTTTGATAATTAGCATTGTTTTTGCAGATGTGGAGGATGGTTTTCACATCTCCGGACCATCGAGTCAAGTTCTTGCTTCTGACAATATCACTATAGCATGTGGTGTTTCCATCTACGATTACTATCCTGACATATATTGGTTTTTTAAGACCTCGAAACAAGGGAATATTCCCTTCATAATCAAAAATTCTTCTAGTATGTTTATTTTTCTTTTATACTCTTTAATTTGACTTCAGTATGGAATTGTGTGTGCTTGGACTGAAATGACACCAGCTATAATGAAATATCGCAAAGAGACTTGAAACCGGGTGATTTTATATTAAGTGAATCTATGTACAAGCTTGATGCCTTTTTTTTTAGGTGTCGGAAAATTTATTATACAGTAACTGTTGGGGAATCTCCTTTTCTCAAATCTCCTCCCACAGGTCTCTTAATAAGGCCTAGAACACAGGACTGACTTTCAGTCGCAAGGCGCTTATTCTCATTCCACCGACTGTCACTGACTAAAACACACTGCCGTCCGACTTTCGACCAAGTGTGTATGGACGCGTTTAAGAGTACAGTTCCCATTCTCTTCCGACTACTTCAGATGAAAATCGGCCCGATTAAAGTGGGTCGTTTGTTCTAGGCCTAAATCTTCTGTTGTCTTCCTTATAATTACTGTTTGTTTTTCTTAAACAAAAACAAATTTGTGTGAATTGTGACGGCCTTTCTTTGAATATTTTCTATGACATAAAAGTTCTCTTAAATTATCTTAGTGTATCTTTGGGGACCTGGAAGGGCCTGGGGGAGGGGGGCAGCTGGTCAACACGTTTCAGGAAATCGGTCCAACACTTTTTCAGCTGAAATTTATGTTTTCCTATTTCATTCTCGTTCAGCTGATAGCACTAAATGTACTCTAAAAAACAATTATTACGGCTTTCATTGAATACATTCTAAAATATGCAGTTAGGCTTAATAGTCTTATTAATTTAGGTAAACATTGCACCGCCGTGCGGAGGTTTTGGAAGATTTTAAAATTGCCGCGCGTTTTGTTTTGACACGAACGACGATGTGTTCGGTAAACTCGCATACTTCACCGATTGGCAGTATTCGTTGGAGTTCAAACTTTAAGAAAGCGTAATTTGAATCCGAATAACGTTTGACTGGGAACTGAAGCTTTCAATATCCTTTTCTTGACTGTAATGATTGTCTGTGGTGGAGTTGTCGTTATAAATTATAATTTTTTTTAATCAGGCACATTAGATCGCATTTTTTTTGGGCGGGGGGGGGGGGGGGGTCACCGGGCATTCTGGGGGGCCGTGTTCACCCCTGCCCTGCCCCCTAGCTACGCCAACCCTATTTTACTGCCGTCCTTGATTAATAGGTTCAGGATATCCTTGAGATCAACACTATCTATTTGCTTTTCTAAGAGGTAAAGAGCATGAGAAAAATGGAAAGATATAGGGATTTATTGGAGGTCGCCTTCTTCCGGCGTTTTTTTACTCTAACTCGATTAATATTTGTCGAATCAAAAGTTTATAATAAAGCCGAAAAGTAGTCTTTACCGGTGAAATAAGGAGGGTGCCAGTGAGGATTTTCATACAAGCAATATTTTCTTTTATTTGTCCGTTATTTTGTAACAATGGAAGGTATTGATAATTTCTTAGGGCGAAAGAAATGTATTTTAGAAAGACCTTGAAAGTTATATGCAACTTAACCCCCTTCAAAAATATTCAATGCACTGACAGCCATCCCCTTACAGTTTTATTTATAAAGTTATTTACTATTTAATGACTATTTTAATCCAGTTCGAATATAATGCTTGTCGGTGGATCCTTCAAAGTTCATACAATTTCTACTGTACTTATTTATTATTTCTATAGTTTGATCTTGTACATGATTTATATGAATTAGAATCTAAGTAGTGAATTTTGTTTTAGTAAATGGAATTATAGTGTCCAACTACAAAACTCCATTTTCCTATCAAAGCAGTCTTGATTTCATTGGTGTAACAGCTGACATGACAGGGGATTACGTTTGCAAAGCTCAGTCTATCAGAGACGGGTCAAGAGCTGACAAAACATTCAGTTTGGCTATCGTTAGTAAGTGTTTCTGTCTACTTGATCAGTAAAATTATAATGTTATAAACTTACAAATTGTGTGATGAATTTTTACTTTTGCTTTATGGATGGCACTTTTTAGAAAATTTAAGCCGTTAGCATCTATTTAAGGTCCCCTCTTTTCAAAATTGGTTATTTCCATGAATGTATATCTCAAGAAAGTAACATTACAACGACATGTTGAACTCACATATAACACTGTAAGCTCATTTGACGCAGAATTTTATGCACTTTAATTTATAGCAGAATAACATTTTCTGAGAAATGCGTCGTTCGCGAGTTATTCGGTTTTTGAGACACCTAGAGCACAAGCAGAAGATTGGCCCAAACCTCATAAAACTCTTTTCACATGTAAATGAAGAGATTAAAACAGTTTCCAGATTTCCACGAATTATTTCACGCTACAGCCTTTTTTTGGCCTTACTTTTCTGGCATAAAACTCACTAGCTAGGAATAGAGCCTAAGGCCTATACAGTATGACTCAGAATATGCATCTAGGGTGAAATATCTCGGGTTCTACTTCTTGTAGGCATTTAAAGAGGGCCCTTTGGAAAGTTAATAGAGGACCCTTTCAAAGGACTTTTATCTGACCATCTTTGGAGCCATAATGACAACCAGGAGTGATTTTACCCAATCAATTATTCAAAATATACTAAGATTTTGGTAATTCCTTTCCTGCCTTAAAGTTCGCCATGAAGATACATAGACATTATTGAACAGGAATAAATCTTCCAATACTTGCACTGCATAAGGCTGGGGGAGGGGGGACTTGATAGTTCTCCAATAATGAGAGACACATCGTTACAAAGTTCCACCGAAAGTAAGATTTAGGAAGGCGGCAGCGTTTCTCCGCCAAGTAATGTTAAAAAAGGCGATCTTCCGCACTTCTATTTTCTTGACGTGGAAAATTTATGTGTCATAAAATGCATTTCGCATAACGAAAATGAGGTTGGAAACGAATATACTAATGTATATTCTATTTTTCCGGGCCTATTTGTAAATTTTTTCAAAGCAATCCAAGTGTTTCTATTTGTCTATCTGCTTAAATTGTAATTCTCATTTCTCTCGATTACATAACTTAATTTCACAGACAGACAGGCTCCAAAATTTCTTGAAAGTTCAAATATGAATGGTTCAACGGTCGTATTGGACGTCGGGAAGTCAATTTTGTGGAACTGTTCTTCATTTGGTCTTCCTACACCGCACACGTTATGGTATAAGGTAAGAAATTTTGTTATATTTTCATTTATTCATCTCAAATAGTATTACAACTTAATTGACAATTGTTTCACTCTCATGCAGGATGGCTTGCTGCTAGATGAAAAACAGAGCCGTCTGAAACTGTCAGACTTTAACCAATCCCTTTTTATTTTATACACGAATATGGACGATGAGGGGCTGTATACTTGCGAAGTACAAAATGACGAGGGATCTATTATTGGAAAGAAAAAACTTGTAATACGTGAGTTGGGTTACTGTTCTTCTAGTTCAGTAGATGTATGTAGCTCTATCGGTACTCATTGTTAATTGTCTGTGTATATGATAAAAAAAGTCAAAGGTTCATGTAAAGGTAAACACAAAAATAAGTCCATTTACACATCAATAATCTATAGTTTATTTAAATAATAACACCACTTAGTTTATTTATTATCATTTACACAATTTTTATTAATTTAGTATCACTTTAAACACCACAGTTCTATATTTGTTGCTTGTTACGGTTACCACTTGTTACTAACTGCAATGTCAAAAACCTTTGATTTTTGTTTAAAACTTTATTTATTAATATTTATTTTTTTTTATTAATATAATTATTTATTTTTCAATTTATTTATAAAATTCCCATTCATACAATGTGTAGGTTCTATAACTCCACACTCAGTCTTAGTTCCCAGTTTTGTCCAGAGGTGGCATTATAGTATTATTTAATTAACATCTATTTATTGCATTTTTCTATGATTTTAGATGTCATATTGATAGACCTGATTTTGATACAGGCAGCCCCTCCCACCTAGTTAGTTATTATGACTCATGCCCGGGCTTTAACTACAAGGTCATATCTCCTATTATCGCTCTGGTGGATATGTGATTGACTCTACTGTGGGAGTCCTAAATGTAGTCTCCCTAGATTTATTCACCTAGAGTAGGGGCTTTAACGAGTACCTAACTTCGTACGGGCTCGGGACCATCGCTTAATGTCCCATCCGGGGACGACGTGCTCAAGTTTTCTTTCACCTCCCAGATAAAAAACCTAAGGGTCTCGGCTGGGTTTCGAACCTGGGATCTTGAGATCAGTAAGCAAGCATGCATACCACTGAGCTACCGGCGCCCTTAAAGCCCCCCCCCCCCCACCTGTTGTGTGGTCAGTCGCTGCCCCTCATTCCCCGCGTCAAGTCCTTGCCCATGAGCCCCAAAGATATAATTGCTCTCCCAAAGTCCCAAGATAGTTTCGCTCACTCAGTGCCCTCTGTTGCTCTCTACCATTATCTGCTTCACCAAAACAGCTTAGTTCTTTACTCCCAGATCGTCCAGTTCCAATTAGTAGCTTCATACATGGCAGGTATAAAAGTATTTAATCTGATAATGAAATGCTACCCAGCCTTTTGTATTTAATAAAATTAAATGATAGATAAAAAAACTTTTTTGAACACTTATATTGTCTAATTCCACCAACATATACTTAAATGTGTACCGGTTTCGGCTTACGCCATCGTCAGCACAATGTTCAACAATAATTCAGATATTTGCCAGGCATACATATTTATATTAACCTAAGAGTACCTGAGGTGAAAGGGTCCCCTCCTCTGGTAAAACCAGGGAAGTCTATATTCTAACTGTAATAGCTAACTGTGCACTTATTTGAAAACCAAGAAAATAAAATTAAAATAGAACTAAAAACTAACATTACAAGAAAACAATATAACAAATGTACAATATATAGCTATGTAGGAAGTTATTTAACCTAGATTCATGTTGTCATGGATATTTGTTATCTGAAAGGGATTAGCAAAAGAGAAAATTTGAAGTGTGTCTGGTCGTTTAAACAATTCCCATTTTTTCGAGTCCTATTAATTTCTAGCTGTTCTAGAGAATCTAATGGTCTACCTTTTTCACATAAGTGGAGGTATTTTATGCCGGTTGTTTCGTTGAATGAGTGACCCATATCATTTATATGTTTCGCAAATGTCGATTTTTCCCCTTTCGTTACTATATCAGTTATGTGCTCTTTTATTCGTTCTCTGAATTTGCGTCCCGATTGCCCTGTGTATACCCAACTGCACGTTTCACATTTGAGTTAGTAAACACCACTCCGGTCCTCTATAAATGATATGGGTAACTGGTACACATTTAAGTATATGTTTGTGGAATTAGACAATATAAGTGTTCAAAAAAGTTTTTTTATCTATCATTTTATTTTATTCATTAGTATTTCCACTATATTAACACAGAACGCAAAAAATGTATTCGGACTTTTGTATTTAGGTTACATCCCATCAATCGCGGCTGCTAGAACCCACATGGTGTTCTTATTCACATTTTCAATTTACGTATTTTGTTCTGTCTAGTTTACAGTCAGCTGTTCTTAACCCGCCTCCTACGCTCCATCCGATTTCCCCTTGATCGGCGGGACGCTTATTAGTACCATGTTTCTAAATATTACTTTGTTTTCATAACTGTTATATTTTTAATATGCGTATTTTTATTAATTCTAGGTGGGCCACTTCTATCTAAGTACTTATGGTGGATCGGATTAACTGGAATCTCTATCGTAATGATTTTTTTTTCATTATCGTTGTTTGCGTTTAGGAAGTATATCGTTGAAAAGGTAAATATGAAAGTGTATTTATTAACTTATTATTTATTATAATTTTGTTTAATTGTAATTTCCGATTTTAAAAAGTTTTATTTCAATTAGAACACACTAACAGAACATATATTTTATATGAAGTACGTCTAGCTAAGTTGAGCGGTTCACACAAGACTGATCTTCTAGGAGGAGTGGGCGGAGGGGGGGCATATATAGATAGTTTGGAGGAACTGTCGGCTCGGCAGAGAGGTTGGTTGGATGTAGCTCTGGAGTTATACTTAACACGGATGAACTGATTTATTTTTTGTTGTTTAAATGCCAGATCAGGTTATCAACCCAAGTAAAATAAGTTGCCAAAAATGTAAATTATATTGATTACTTTATACATTTATACAATAAAGTAATAAACAAATATATTATATTAGTTACACGCTCCAAAAAATATTTTTATTTTTCATTCTTTGAGGCGCTATAACTTTGGTCGTATTGATCCTATCTCATATCTGAGAACTTATTAGCGATTGGAAATTTTAATAAGGAACATTCTTGGTAAGAACCAATTTTTTGATAGGACTAATCGTTTTCGGGTAAATCAAGGAAACGTCTAATAATATGTGTTTCAAAACTACATTTCAGAACGGTTTTCGGCATGTATCTCGAAAACTGGATGCCCTGCGAAAAATTGTATTCCATGTAGAATATGTATTTCAATTTTCTCTACAACTAAGTTCAGGATAACGAAAAAAGTTTTAGGATAACGATTTAACAAACTGAAATAGTTGTATTGAAAACTATTAAAATAGTTGTATTATTACTGATTTTATTGAATTATCTTGATTTTTCATTTATGTATTTAATTTTACTTCCCTAGCCAGCTATACGAAGTATAGGGGAGTTATGTAGGACCCCCTGATTCCAAAAATGAAAAAAAATTATAACTTCCGATAAAATGAACGTATCGACACGAAATTTTATATATTTATCGAAAACCTCATAAGGACACCTATTGATATTCAGCCAAGTCGGCCAAAGGGGAGAGAGGGGGGTGAGGCTTAACCCAAAAATTCTAATAACTGACGATGTAATGAATGTATCGGCATGAAACTTTATATTTAAATTCAAACACCCACCAAGGACGAAACCTATTAATTTTCCGCGAAATCTACCTGAGGGAAGGGGGTCAGAGGATGGGGGTTTGTCTCAAGAACTCTAATTGCCGATGTAGTGAATGTGTCGAAACAAATTTACAATAAGAATTCAGAAGCCCCTATGTAAGTCAACAAATTATTTTTAGTCCAAACAGTCGATTGGTTTTGAGGGGAGAGCGAAAGCTAAATTGATTCATTCATGCTGGGGAAGTACTTTGCCGGTGATTCACGACCACTTTTTTTTTTTTTCAGAGAAAGCGTAAAGATCTTATTGCTGCTGGATTATATAATTTTCAAGAAGGTCAAATCGATTCTTTGGACCCTGAAATTGACATAGGGGAGCAGGCTGATCTTCTCCCTTATGACGATCAAAAGTGGGAGTTTCCCATAGAAAACTTGAAAATGGGTAAATATAAATTTTTGAATAATGTCCGAGCAAAAAAGTAAATTATTTCTGGGTAAACCATCCGCTTAACGGTAAATTAGGGGAAATTAACACAAATTCTAACTTTGAAAATGTCTACTAAATTCCCATCGAGAATTATACTAATCAATTAGGGCTTATTTTGACAACTGACTTCTTTAGTTAATTGTAATAGCAGGCAGGAAGCATAATAGTCATTAATTCACCTCAGAAATTGGGAAAATCAAAAATACAGCCAGCAAACGACGGAAATCGTTCAAACCTTCCCATAAGGCAGGGATGTTAGAAACCTCACTTTATGGTTTATAGGAATATTGGATATAAAAAAATTCAATTCTTTGGATTTTTTTGAAACCTACATACCTAATGCATCTATAGGCCTTGTGGAAGTGAAACAATACCGCTGTGTGGAGAAATGCCTGCAAAAAACCCTTTCTGAAAATTATCTGAGAAAACTATCTAGGGGACTGAAAAAAAACTATTGTTGAATTAAAAATAGGGGAGGAACTGTAACCGGACGTTGTAGCGGGATGACGCGTTCTGACTACTTTCCGTTCAGTAACTCGAAAACGCTTCATCTATCGTGAAAATGTTATGATATAAAATTGTAGAGGAAGACATTTTATGCAAAAACTTCTTCATGTGTTTTCCTCGATACTGTAAGTGTGGGGCAGATAGGAAGCGTTTTTCGTAAAATTGAGTGAGTGAAGTAGCAAAAGTTGAAGTTTTTGAGGCACCTTTTCTGGAGGCAGGTATTTTTTATTCGTTCAAAAGAAAAAACCTAGGGGGTCGACCAAAAAATTCTGAAAAAAAAAAAATTTCGCAGATAAAAGTAGACCAATTTAATGCACATCACATATACATATGTATACATATAGAGACTTTATTTTACCAAGAAATATTTAATACATGATGAATTTCAAAAGTAGAAAAAAAAAAAACACAATACCCTTACTTCTGTCCATGGAGTTACCCTTATTTTGCATGTATAATAATTTTGCATTATCTCAAAGTTAAATGTTTGAATACGCTGATAATTAAAACAACTACGTAGAGATTTACAGTAGAAAAATAATATACTACTAAACAAATTATCTCTTGCATTATTTTGTTAATTTTAGAGCTAAACATTTGTCTTTTTGACCAATTTAAACAGGCAAAGAGCTCGGAAGTGGGGCTTTTGGGGTCGTCGTTAAAGCGGAAGCTGCTGGATTGATCAACGATTTGGAAACTGTGTCCGTGGCTGTCAAAATGGTAAAGAGAAGCTCTGAGCCCATTCATGTGAAAGCTTTGGCCTCTGAATTGAAAATTATGTCACATTTGGGGCAACACTTGAACGTGGTTAACCTTCTGGGAGCCTGCACAACCAATATTTGTAAAAGTACGTATTTTATTTATACTTGGCTCAGTCCATTATAATTTATATTGTATTAAAAATTATTTTTAGTTCACTGCTTATAATGTAATAGGTAAACGTATATTGTATTAGGTCGCAAAGCGCGATAAAATTTCCCCCCGCAAAATCATCGGGCCGAAAAATAGCTTATGATTCGTGAGTCATTTGGAAAACTGAAATCTTTATTATGCCGATCCTACGCATCATTCATCCTCCTTTGGAACGCCAATGGCTTACACAACCACAAAAACGAACTCGACGCTCTACTACACAACAAAAAGATAGACTCTTCTTACAGAAACTCGACTGACCGCTAGAAAACACTGCAACACTTCGCCTCCTATTCGACGTGAAGACGGTTCATGGGCTGCTTCAGACTTTGAGAAGTCCATCATGTTCTCTTCCCACCTCCGCCAAACATTCACCCCCACCCTGATCCTCTGTCCCAATCTTACATAGTCGAGAAGTTCCTCGACTCTCCCCTCCAACTTTCTTTACCTCCTGAACCTGTCCATCCTTCCGAGGTCATACCCTTCATCCAGTCCTTACCTACAAAAAAAATCCCCAGGATGACCTATCTCTTGTAAAATAATTCGAAATCTTCCCCGCTTGAATCCCCCATTGAATGATTTTTGGTTGAATCTTCCCGATTGAACCAAAAAGATGTATGATAAATTGAATAAAATGAAAAATAAAAAATAATAAAACAGATAAGAAAATAAGAATAGTAATAGTTTTTATATTGTCTAATTCCACAAAAATATATACATATACTATACCGGTTTCGGCTCACGCTATCGTCAGCACAAAGTTCAATATTTATTTTTTAAATTTTATGAACCTTTTAAGCTAATATTTAGAATTTTTTAGGTATTGGTTTATTTTTTAATTTCGTTTTATTATATATATATATTTTTTTTATAATTAGAAGAACTATTGGTCATCTTCGAGTACTGCCCCTATGGAAACATCCATGCCTACATTGTGAACCACCGATCTGCCTTCATTGACCAAATCAACAAGCGGACTGGAGCTGTTGACCTCACCATCAGGTAAACATCAATTATCCCAGCGAACCAACCTCCTAAGGATGCTCTCTCACTCATACTTTGCCTTATCTCTGTAGCTTTCAGTCGTTTGTGCAGAGAATGAGAGAGTAGCATAGCTCTATCCCCCGTATATTGTGCTCTTAGAGATTCCTCAGAAAGGTTCCAGTCCTATAGGTCCTCTATCAGCTCCTAACCGGGCTAGTTGATCAGTCCTTTCGTTGTCCTCAAACCCCTGATGTCCTGGTACCCATCTCAACTCTATTCTATTTTGGTCTGTCAGGAACTCCAGTGCTAGAAGGCATTCCAGGACAATTTCGGAATATATGTTGACATCTTGCAGTGCCTGCAGCGCTGCTTGGCTGGCAGACAGTATTAGGATCCGCCCTCCCTGATGTTCCGATGAACCAGGCGCACCCGAGGATGGTATACACTTCAGCTTGAAACACAGTGGGATACACACCTAGGGATATACTAGTATCTCTCCTGATTGTCCTATGTATTTCAGCTCCAACTCCTCTCTCGGTTTTTGAGCCATCTGTGAACACCAGACCAGCTTACTCCGATCCTGGGTCCAGACAGTAGTTATATCTGTCTGATATTGATACTTTAATTTTCTTATTAAAGATACTTTAATTACCAATACTTTAATTTTCCTATTAAAGATCCTTTAATTACTAATTACTTTTTAACTTTCTTATTAAAGATACTTTAATTTTCTTATTATTCTTATGTCATTTTGTCTGTGACCATGTTTAATACAGGGTCCTCCAAAATGCCCGGTCCTCGGTGTGTTGTCCAGTATTAGGTTATTTGTTTTTAGCCTATAGACTCCCCTTCTTGCCTCTGCTTTCACCATCAAAAAAATGGGGGAGGTTTAGAAGGGTTTTAATTGCTGCTGTTGGGGTGTGCATCCAGTATACCATTTTGGGATTGAGACTCCATGTTTTGCCAACGGAGCGCCTAAAGGCCCATAGAGCCCTGGTTGCTTTCTTTGTTATTTTCTCTACGTCTGGAGTCCATGATACCATGTCATTATGGTATATAATATAACTCCCAAGTATAAGGCCACCCTCTATAGAGGTATAGCATGCCCATACAGTGCCACTTATATACATCTTATTCTACATTGTACCACTTGAGGACATTGGACACCGTATATCCCTCCGGCTAGGATAGGCCCCTTTCAGTCTTCTATCCTACTCATACCAATTTTCGTATCCAATTCGTCTTAGTGGTTAAACTGGTTACTAGCAGCTCAATAAAATGTTGGTATTTATTTATTCGAAAGTGTAACGCATGGCAACACATTTAGAAATATGTTTCATTATTATTATTATTGGAAACATAATCAGATGATAGGTTAATTGTTGTTCGGTTGCCCACCGGTGCCCACCTTTGCTCGGCACTTTCTAGCGGTGCCCACCTTTGTTCGGCAATTTCTAGCTGGGGTGCCCAGCGTCGTTCGGTACATACTAGCTGGAGAGCCCAAAGTTGCCCAGGGTTGTCCGACATATATTAGCTGTGGTGCCCACTGCTGCTTGGTACATACTAGCTGCCCAGCGTTGTTCGGCATGTTTTTTTTGGGGGGGGGGAGGGGGGTGCTCACCCCCGATAGAGGCCACAACACCTATTCGCCGATTCGTCGGGGGAAAAGGGTCCTAGCTGTTTTATATAAAAACTTTAGCTGTGGTGGGCTGGGCGTGACGATCTGCGACGATTGGCGGTCGTCCGCAGCCTACCTTTATTTCACTTTGCAAGAGATCTCGGGATCATGATGGGGCGTCGGCTGACTGTACTACGTTGTGGCGGCGGGGACGTCCGTCGGTATGCGTAGCTGGCGGTCAGGGGTTGTCTCTGGCGCAGGGTTAGACTGTTTTCTTCTTTCCCCGCAAGGAGGCGACAAATCAGCTGAACACTGGGTAGCCGGTCTCCCAGGTGCGATCCTGTCCCGCGTATCAACTCCATCCTAGGCCCGCCTAGTTCGGGTTGAAAATTAATAGAGCGAGAATCGTTTGAATGACCAAACTCACTATAAATTCTCACGTCTATTCTCCTCACGCCGCTAAGTATATTAGTATAATGTATATATAATAGTATATTGTGTATTTTTATTATAAACAGTACATATGCATTTTTATTTTATTTTTGTACTTAGATATTATATCATATAGCTCTTATTTCTTGTATGCACTGTTTTTTTTTTTTTAATTTCTTACTATTATATATATATATTTTTTGCATTATTGACTATTCAAATATTTGTATATGTTATGTGTGTGTGTGTGTGGGGGGGGGGGGGGGGGGGGGGGGGGGGGGAGGAGGACTTGCCTCCTTCGCTTGACTTGGTTATCACAATCTTATAATCTCAGGTAACCTCAGGATTGTATAAATATGACAACCTAGCAAACTCCAAAACTTAAATGTCTCTTTTGAACTTCATGCTGACGATGGTGTAAGCCGAAACCTATACACTTTATGTACATATTTTTGTGGAATTAAACAATATAAAAGTTGAATAAGTTCTTTGTTTTTATTTACAGTTTTTTTTTTTTTTTTTTTATTTTGGCGGCAGAGATGGTTCTTTCTATTTTGTATATATCTTTCTCATTACATACTTTCAACAGGGAATTTTCGGCGGAAGCCCAAGAAAGTTTTAATGTGAGTTCGAGTACCAGAAACAGAACCACGGCAGGTGGATCTGCATATTCCAATGGTAGAAGTCAGGCCACCGATATGACAAACTTATCAGGACCTTTAGGTAAGACATATTCTGAAATTTAACCATATTTCTTCAATTTACAAAAAAAAAATATATATATTATATATATTTTTTTATTTTTCAACCTAGCAATTATAGATTTTTTCGGAACTACTCGCATCATCAGTATTTTAAAATGTTTTTCATGCAATTAATAAAAATAACATCGAAAGTTGTTCGCTAATAGTTCATTACGAAATGATATTTCAATTATTCATATACAAGAATGCCAGCTAACTCATTATTTATATGCTCATCTTTATTGTAAACAATGTTTTCTCATATTAATCATAATATTCCTTTTGCACAACCTGAGGAACATAGAGTTGGAAAATTCTTTTTCAATATTTTAGATTGTTCAGTTTTAAACACTACGTCCCGAATGCACTTTTATAACTGAATAGAAGGGCCAAATAAACTTTAAATAATAATGGGGTGTGAGCAAATCCGGGAATTTGTAGTAGACGATTTAAAACAAACAATTCACAGAACCGATAAGTATTCGCTTCCGCAAAAGACCACTGTTCCCACATAATTGACTGTAATGTGCACAATAAATTAAAATTCACCATTACATAATTTTTTATATATAATTTAGACGATTTCAAAGCATAGGAAAAATTATCAAAATTTTATAGAAATAAGAAAGTACTTATATATTAAATTCGAAATGTATTATTAAATTCAATTTATTTGTAAGGTGTTGATCACAATAGACAAGCACGCTATCTCTGTGCTACCGGCAGGACCAATATGAACCAAGTTATAGCGCTCTAAACAATGTACAATAAATTTCTGTTTGAAATAGTTTAAATTGTGACACAATTTTAATATTATTTTTTGTGTTTATTTTATTTTTGATTTTTGAAGTGAAGCTTCTTTAGCGAGACTAGTGATCGGAATGACCTCGTTTTTTTTTTTATTCAAAATCATTAAAAATAAAATATATGTGGTCACAACAGGACTTTCTTATACCAACTTTTTCACAGATCACTCTCCCTCCCCCCTCTCAAATTTATTTCATATTGTCCATTACTGGGTATAAAAAAGGCACTTATTAGGCAGCACAATGAAACAAGGAACACCTGATGCCAGCAGATTACTTTTTTATACCCAGTAAAGCCAGTTCAAAATGACTTTGAGAGGAGAGAGGGAGAGTGATCTGTAAAAAGGTGGTTGGTATTAGAAAGTCCTGTTAAAACATATTCTTACAGATGAAGATGGATACTTACTGAACCGAGATGCAGTGATTTTTGCAAAATGCAAAATTGAATATGAGGATGCCAACAAGAAACCTCTTTCCACCCAGGACTTACTATGTTGGGCATTTCAGGTTGCGAAAGGAATGGAGTATTTAGGCACTAGAAGGGTGAAGTATATTTATTTTTGAAATATGTTTCATAATGTGGTTTTGTGTTGTTAAAATGGAGTGTACGAGAGAGCCTAAATACACAAAAGAAAATTTGACTAGAGATTTATCAGTAAGAACCGTGATTTGGCCGGTTAATAAGCGACTGAGCACGGTTCCACAGAGCTTTGACTTATAAAAACATTGAAAAATCAATTGATTTTTTCAAAATGTAACTGATTATATCCAATTATCATTATTATTAGTTAATTATTCATTTTTGCATTATTTAATTTATTTTATCATTGTTATTATTTCTTTTCTCAGGTACTGCACGGAGATCTTGCTGCTAGAAATATTCTGCTTGCTGAGGGAAATATTGTGAAGATCTGCGACTTCGGCCTTGCAAAAAGCTTGTTCACAAAGGAAATTTATGAAAATAAAAATCGTAATGTGAGCATAATTTATTCCTCCTATAAATAAGGCGTTCAGACGTAACTTCAGCTTATAATATTCAGTCTGAGTGATACATTAATACAACCAAAAAACAAACACGACTTAGGATTTCACTAGGTCGTTGAAGACTTTTTACTGGTGTTGGCTAAACACTGAGAAGTTGGTCTACTTAATTTATTTGACACCCTTATTGAGTAATCACAGAGGGTCCTCGACAAATGTTGACGTAACGCAATACAGCTATAAGTTTTCACGATTTTACTCATAAATTTGTCTTTACATGGACTGTAAACTTGAAGGGGATGAACTTTATATTATTGACTCCAAGTCCGCAATTTTCGGACAATTTCAGCATGTTCTTTTTTTTCAGATTCCACTTCCAGTTAAGTGGATGTCCGTTGAGGCCATTAGCGACGGTGTTTTCTCCACACAGAGTGACATCTGGGCTTTTGGTGTCGTGTTGTGGGAACTCTTCTCCTTGGCAATGACACCCTATCCGGGTAACTAACATTTTAATTTAAAATTTGACTATTACTTTAGTGAATATTACTTTATTACAGTAGACTCCATATTGCAACTGCTAGTGAACATCTAATTATAAACAAGCAATTAACCAATAAGTTGCTAAAAAAAGCTCTAAAAAAAAGTAAAAATACAATTAAAATTTCAAAAATGCTGCAAATAGATGAAAGAATTTGGTTATTTTCTTACTAAACTTGATTTTTTGTCTTGTGTTTATATTAAACGTTATTTATGGTTTTTTTTTGTTCTTTTTTATTACGAAGGTTTGGGTGGCGACATATTTTTCAAAAAAGTGTTGGGAGGATATCGTATGGAGAGGCCTAAATTTGCTAATGTGGACATGTAAGTAACAGTTTATGCATATAATGATTGTATGTCATGGAAAAAATATAAACAAAATCTGTGCCTTTGGGGAGTTAAGAATTGCTATTATCTCTCCGAATGGTTACCTCAACCGACATGTTGAGAAGAACCCAATAAGAAGGTTTCATATGTGGGCTTACTGAATTGTTGGCTGATCACAATGTAAATAACATATAAATATATATATATATTTTTTTTGGTAGGGCGTATGTTTACACCTAGGGACCTAAGCATCCAATGCTCTTATCCCTTCTCTGTTAGCTCTACTGTGGGAGTCCTAAATTTTGCCTATCTAGGAGCGGACTTTAACCTGACGTCCCACAGACTTGGGAATATCGCTTAACCTCCCATCCGAAGGACGGCGTGCTCAAGTTTTTTTTTACCTCCAGATAAAATAAACTAAGGGCCTCGACCGCGTTTAGAACCTGCGATCTTGAGGTCAGTAAGCAAGCATGCATACCACTGAGCTACCGGCGCCCTTTATGTAAATAATATAGTTTGTACTTTATATATATATATGTATATATATATATTTTCCCCCTCCTAAAGTTTTTGCGCGTGGCCTCGACAGCGTAACTGAGAAAACACTCCAGATAGAAGAAAAATGTTTATTACAAATTATGTTCATAATGAAATTTTCTGCAAAAAAAAATATATATATAACTGGACTATGTATGGTACGTTCTGTTTCTAGGCACAACTTGATGTTAGAATGCTGGAAGCAAAAGCCTATGCTACGTCCATCATTCGCTGAAATTTCCGAAAGATTAGGAAATATGTTGAGTGACACCGTGCGACAGGTATTTATTTAAAAAATCGAATAGTACAGTATTATATACTTTATTACATCTTGTCCATCATGTTTCTGACACATAAAACTGTGTATTATTTGAAAAAGTCTTGTATGTATACTTTGACTTGCAGAAGAAACCAGAAAAAAAAACTCTTTAAAGGAAGGGTTCCTATGTTTAAATTATATGGTTTCAGAGGTATATTGAAATTTTGAATAATTTGTGATGTTTTGAAGGAATATGTCACTTGTCCTAACCCCTCAGCATTCATTAAAAATTTCACAACCATGATTGAAATATACAGGGTGTTTCAGAATAAAATGACCACCTTCTTGGGTAATCTCAGGTAACCTGAGATTTTTTTTTTTTTTAAATCTAGTTTCTGAATAATTTAAGAAGCATTTATGATTTCAAACTTATTTGTTGAAATATTGTCTATTCCACCAAAGATATTTACAAAACTACAGGTTTCGGCCTTACACCATCGTCAGGTCTAGTTATGAACTAAGTCAGTTCATAACTAGACCTGACGATGGTGTAAGGCCGAAACCGATAGTTTTGTAAATATCTTTGGTGAAATAGACAATATTTCAACAAATAAGTTTGTTTTATTTATTTATTACAAGTTCCACAATATGTCCGCGTTCCTCAACTTAGAAGTTATTTATGATTTCAATTGACATAAGGAAGATAGGAAATTGAGTTGGAGATTCCGTATGCCTTATATTTTAAAAAGAGGAAATTGAACCAATTTGGGATATTTGAAAAAAAACAACATATGGTCAATTTAGATGTCTTTGAAAAAATTAAAGGTCATCCATTAAGAATATTTTAGTTACTCGCATATTTTTAGAGAATACCCGCTCATCCTACAAATTTGCGACATTCTGTATAATATAATAATACAATTATGATTTCTGTTTTTAGCACTACATAGAATTGAATTTGCCGTACATGGAAGCTAACGAAAGGAATTTCGGCGATAATGACATACTGAGTAGGCTGGTGGAGCCCAACTACGAAAACTGCAGCGCTCAGGTCAATCCATATTATATGAACATGGATGGGTACATAAATTTGAAGAAATTTGCCCAAGATGAGGAAGGAACTGAGGTGGAAATGAGTCCTATCCTAAGCCCAGGCATGTTTCAACAACCTGTATACTATTTCTTTACTATATTTTTATACCTCATTTACTTTATAGTTTTTTATATACAATATATCCCAGAAGCTATGACCCTCGTTATATATCATTTGAACGACTGGTTATTTCAAGATGGGACAAAGTGCGTTCTTCATCATACCAAGAGTCAATATAGGTCATGGTATTATGATTATGTTAACTCAGCCTTTCGCCAGAGGAATTGCAAGTCTCATGGAAAGAGGGTTCAAGTTGTACACCATTTTCTCTTTCAAAAAGAAGATATTTTTGTCCGAAGCATTTTTTCGGTATGAAACTATATACTCTTTTGCAACAATGAAAGGCATTTTCATTGTTACTAAATGGCGGACGCATAAAATAATATATTTCTTTTAAAAAAATCCTCGCTTACACTCTTCCTATTTCACAACTTTCTGTTTCTAAAAGCACTTGAGGTCGTCCTCTCTACGTCCCAAAAATAGGATTTTTTCTAAGGTGGATTTCTTAAGAATGACAACTAGCTATGGTGGAGGATTGCTGTTACTCCAATAATATGACCAGCTACTTTCTGCTTGTATCATTTTTAATGAAAAAGAACTCATCCGTAACTTATTTTCAGCTTTATTATCCACATTTTTGACTATGGATTCGACCCATTTAAGCGCCATTTTGAAACTGTGGAGTTATAAGAAAAGCTTCCAAACAAAAATTACAAAAAGTGTAATGTTGAGGGTGAGATGCTACTGGAACCCCTTAGTTTCAGTGTGTTTTAGAGGGTCTCATCTTGAATCTTGATTCGACCTATATAAACCGAGTTAAAGCGAAAAGTACCCCGATAAGGGATACTCCCGGTAAATTTCATTTTTTTTCTATTCTCTCCAGCGCTTTTTAACTCTTATTAAAAGATATTCTTGATCGTTTGGATGTCCTGAACCTTATAGTCAAAAACGGTGTAAGGGTTGTCTTTTCGCCCAAATATACCCTTTTTATTCTCCCTCAAACTCAATTTCTATCAGCAAAATGTAATAGTATGACCTTTAAAATGCCATACAAAGTTCGAATAAAAATATCATAATGATAGATACAAATTGTTATTACGAGTAAAATAATGAAATATTATATTTTATATTGCGTTGCCTGATAATTTTGAGGAAGCTTCCCTCCCCCCCTTTTGCAAACATCGAAATACCCCCTCCCCTCGACGCATTCCTTACGTAATTTATGGACGACCCCTAAGCAGTATCATGACTGTACTATGTGATTTCCGATAAAATTTGAAATTGGATTTGAAACTCTTTTACACATGAAACATGATTTGTTATCAGGTATAAACTTATCCATTCTCTAAGGGATAGTCTTGCCTTCCTTCATGATCCATCAAACCTTACTCACTGTTTTCAATTGTTGGAGAATTTGGCTCAAAGAATGGAATAATGCTTCATACTAATAATACTGGAATATTACATTAATTATAAATAAAAAGTTGTGGAAGTAAATAATATTTTTTAAATCCTCCCCTTATGACTATTCACTAACACACTAACTCATTTCGCTTCTTAGAATGAAAAATGGAGTGAATGTTATTATAAGACCTTTCGAAATGAATGTTCGCTTTCTTATTAATTTTATTAACGCTTTTTTTCTGCTATTTACATGAATTTGTAGGATGTAATAGCTTTCTTAACCCTGGATATCAAGGATTGAATTTGCCAACTGCATGGGGTGACAATAATAATTTTAATCATCAATAACCCTATTGATAGCGTTGGTGTGGTGAGTAATATATACCTATATATATATATATTTTTTTTTTCTTTCTTTCTTCAAGATAATACTAACTCTTCATTGTTAATTAGTTAGTTATTATGACTCATAGCCGGGCTTTAACTACGAGGTCATATCGCCTACTAATAGATTGCTCTTTCGTCGCTCTGATGGACATGAGCCCGATTCTACTGTAGGAATCCGAAATTATACCATTATTCACCTAGGGCAGGGGTCTTTAACGAGCACCTGACACCGTACAGGCACGTGACCATCGCTTAACGTCCCTTCCGAAGGTCGGCGTGCTCAAGTTTTTTCACCTCCGAGATAAAAAAAATGATGTGCCTTGGCCGGGTTGCGAACCCTCTATCTTGAGCTCACTAGGCTAGCACGCTACCTATGAGCTACTGGCGCCCTCGCTCCTTTATTGTAAACAACTTTACATCCTAATACATAGGTAATCATTTGTCTTAACATTAAAAAAAATTTTTTCTTACCATATAACATTGTATATGTATGTAGTTTCCCGGCTGTCGTGTCATGAGTATTACAGTTGCCGTGAGTTGCACAGCTTTTATTAAATAGTTTTTTGTGTAAAAAAATCATAGGTATCATTATTTACCTTTTACTTTTTAAAGTATATAATTATATTACTTTTTAAAATTTGAATTGATGTGGACCTTTTTGAACCATATAAAAATTCTTGACTTCGAAACAAATTAGTCATATAGATCACCAAATTAACACTGGTCTTTAAATTGCAATAACTCATGACTATCATTGCTATAGTCAACGACACTACATTATGAGTTGATGATTCTTCCACGAAGTCGTATCTACCTTGCATAACATATTCCATATTCAGGGTGTCCGGAAAGCAATTTGCCTTATCGTAACTACAAACGTATGTTGGACGGAATGGGTTTGGAAATCATCTGTTTTTGGGAGGGCCTCCCATATAAATGCCTTTCTGATAGAAGAGAACATACATTTCTGCTGAGACATAAATCACTTTTAAAAAGAAAACGCCTAATTACACGTTAACAAACCACACTTTTTTTTACTATCAATAGATAAACAAAATATTTGAAATATGTTAGTTTAATTCAGTTCAACATTACATGGGTCAGACAAGGCTTTATCCCTAAACAGACATAATCCAATATCAAACGTCCTCATGGAGAGCAACCTGAAAATATCAAGATTGGCTTCTATGATGAAATTCTATATTATTAACACAATAAGAATGAATAAGACACTCCGCGGCTAGACCTTATTCTTACATATTTGAATTTTTTTTTTTCTCTTCTTAAATAGATGAACATTAACACATATTAAGTAATTTTAGTTTTAAATAATGAATAAGATAGTATACATTTAAACATAAATACGATTTTGATTATTCATAAAGTATCCAATTAAGGACTTGCTGTGTATGTTTATTTTATATGGACGTATTGAGGTCCTTTTATTAATGTATTTTAGCAAATTGAAAATACTACTGTTTACACTTTTATATACATATACCTATTAAGCCCCTTCATTTCGTTATTATTTCTATTATTATTTTTATCTATTAATTTTTACAATTAGTTAATTCAGTTTTTGTTTTGCTCATTTTTAGTTGAAGAAGAAGAATGAATGATATGAGGAGTTGGGGCATATTTTTTCATATAGAAGAAATTCAAGTATTATTTTAGGTATTGTCAAGCGATGAAGATGGAAACTTAGAGGGGGGAAATAAGTAAAAAGTTGGAAATTTAAATATGAGGTCACTCTCAGAAGTGACTGTGCGGCGATTTTTTACTTATACGTATTATTTATTTTTTTTATTTTTTGCCTTGACTTTTAAAACTGTGATGACATTGTATTTTGTATAAATTGTTGGAAGTGTTCTTGCCTTATACAGAATTATCACTTTTTTGGACACTTCTTTTCATATAATTCAATAAAGATTTTTAAAAAAATGTAAAAGTTAGCTTGTAAAATATGGCCAGTGTTGGCAGCGCTAACAAGATCCTTGATTTAGACTTAATTTTATGGTTCTCCTTTTTAGGGATAATAGGTGCTGTCATTACAATTCAGGTTATCAGTCTTGTTATTTTCTAATTATTCTTGCCGAAACAAGTTTGAAAAATCAAAATAAGAAAAATATATTATATTTTTATAGTTATATTTACTTATTTATTATAATATTTGAATAGTCTTCCTTCGAAGCCATGCTTTTGTAGTTCATCAGATTTCATCTTTAAACCATGCGTAAATTTTGTGTTTTTCGTATGACATCCATTGGTGTTTAATTTCACTTATTTTCGCCCCCAGTAGCCGTATGACCGCTACCTACATTTATTTCTTTAATAGTGTTTACGTCTGCCACCAGTTTTTTTTTTTGTCGCTATATATTTTTCCCTTGTCTGCCCTCGTTTCCTCTCTGATCTGTCTTCTTCACTTCCTTGATCTTGGGAGCTCATATTATTTGATTTTGCCTTCCAAAACTTGTGATACTAACACCGATGTCCTCATAGTTCCTTCAGCCCGGCGCGATGCAGACCCGCAATATTTCGTGGTAGATCCTCAACTCCTCTCTTTGAGCTCTTAATACACCCAAGTAATCAGAGGGCAGGGTTTATCTGAATTTCACTCAACTTGGTGGGGGCTCATGCCTTATTTTTTTATAGAAAAGAAGGGGGCCAAATGTTTATTTCTGGCAGGAGGGTCTTCTAGGACATTAGATATCTGCTGAAGAAAGACCATCCATTTCTTCTGAATAAAACCACTGTAATTTATGACGGCCGGTTGTTTCAATTGTAATTATAGAGGTTTATTTACTTTTTTCATTGTTTCTATCCAAAATTTTGACAGTAGAAAGATGTCAATACTTAGCTATTTGGGTCTTCCCGGAGTTTATTCATTAAATGTACAAACTACTCATTATTATTTATTTATTTCATATAAAAAGTCCCCTTGAGATCCAATAAATAGCTCCAATAAATACTACTCCACTTCAATTTACTATTGTAAATAAATCATAATAAAATTGGCAAGATATTAGTTATTATCACATTTCTTAAAAATAAGAAATTAATTGTGAACATTGTATATTAGCTTAGGTAAATGTTTATTTTATTTTTTTGTGACGGGGGAAGGATGAGAGGGTAGGGACAATTTAGAAAAATCCAGGGAAATTTTGAAGTACCTTAAGTTCTTACGGTTGACAACACTGTTTTTTTCATATTTTTTTACTGTAAAAAAGATAGATTTGAGATAGTTGTGACATCTAGGAAACTGTCACAAACATTGAAATCAAGGAAGAGAATTTCACTTAATTATTATTTTATATATACGCCATTAATTAATTCAATTTCACAATAATGAAGTTGTATAAAATGTCTCTTTTTGCTGTAATAGTACATTTTCTGCAGCAACGACATAACTAAAAATAATATACGTTTTTATCGGCATATGAAGAACCATTCTCACATATACTTTTAGCTGGCAGAACGAAACATCTGAGCTTCAACTGCTCGCCCAGAGAGCGCAGGTTATGCACTGTTGTATGTCAACAGGTCGCCCTCTAGGTTAGTGACAGCAATGTCATGTATGAGTTATATATCAGAGAAACCTCAGTAAGGCCTATAGCTGTTACTGTACACTTTCTCTTCTTTTATATTGTATTCTTTCAATAAAACATACTGATAAGTTATTTTCGAATGAATGCATCAAGTTATTACACTTCAAAAATTTGAATTGCTCCTCTTAGAAAATCACAGTTTTTGAGTTATGTCGCTGTTGCAGCAAATGAGCAATATTAATTTTATTTTTTGTTATTATATATTTATGTAGAGTTCTTTTTGATTCAATTCCTGAATAAACATATGTATGTTCATTGTTTATATTCATTTTACTATTCTTGTTATTTTAAGCATTTATTTATTTGATTATTACAGTTATTAACTGTTACAAAATTGTTTATTTACCAGACAGAAGTTAGCTGTATTATCTTCTTATTTACTCTTTACAATTTCATATTTAATAGAATAGAAATAAAATATATACCTATTAGAAATAATAATAACTTATGTTACCCAATTTGTAGTAATGATATCGACATCATCCTGGTGAATCATCGTAAGCGATAAAAGTGAAATTTACAGGAGACAAAAAAAAAATGTTTCAATCACATTAATTAAATTTTTGTTGCATTGCTTGTGTGATTGTTTTTATTGTAGAACACATTAACAAAAATTGTTTAAAAAAAAAAAGTCACTTTATATTGTTATAGTTTAATCATAGATTATTTTGATAATTTCATTGTAGAACGCATTTAAAAAAATTTTATTTAAAAAATGTCACTTTATAAAGTTTTAGCTAAATCGTTGGTTCCGTTACTTTTTATACCCAACTAATATCATAATAATAATAATAATATTTATTTCCGCTAAATCAGAACCTAGTAATAGGATACGTCATGAGAATGTATATATTAAGATAGCTTATAAATTAGATACATAAATAGATATTAACTATTTGCTATTTGAGACTGATACCCATGTGATTATTAAAACATCACTATTAGAAAAAAAAATTAAATAAATAAATATTTACTTGAAAATATATGAGTACAAAAATAATAATATTAATAAATATAGTAGATATATGTTCAACGATTTTAGCAAAGAACTTGTTTGAGTCGATGATGTGACACTGTTAGATCTGATTATATTTTGGCCAAAATCAGACGAAAATGAAGACCACTTTACTTCGGGACTTGAGTACATATTACAAGATAGCACTTCTATTTATGACAACAAAAAATCTCTACAAATACAATTTGTAGAGAAAACAGTAAGGCACATTTTTTATTAAATACATTTCTTGTATGAAACAAATCTTAAAATAACATTTCAAACCCCATTTCTTTAGATATTACTTGATTTACACTTAAACTATTAGTCTTATCAAAAAATTGCCTTTATAAAAAATAGGTTAAAAGGAATTTCAAGACGAAATAAGAAGAGTACTACGGAAACTTTAACGGTCTTCCAAGTCTCTTTTTAAGAGCCACACAAATCGAAAGTGACGAGTGACATTTTTTTATCGCGTAAAGCTCAAAACATTTGAGAAGTCGCATAAATACGTGCTAAACTGTCACACGATAATCTCGTAATTCTAAATATTGATTAATTAAAATGTTAAATAATCTAAAAAACTATTAGGTCTAAGAGAAAATTAGATTGGAATTATTGAAGAGAATATATTGCTTGAACAAAAATACATAAAAAAGTTGATTAATGAAAAAATGTCGCTTATAGAAATTCACCGGTATGGTGTCGATATTTATAAAATAGGTTTAAGGTAGCTAAATAGTCTGCAGAACAATTAGTAGAAATGTAAGGATGTCCCATCTTGAACTGCTACAATTGAAATATCTTCTGAACCGATATTGATTTCGGTGAGTTCTTTCAGATGGTATGATGGAAACCTTCAACATCTTCTGATTTGAAACTGAAATTTGATGTTGAAAGTTAAGTTTACCTTTCAACGTTTTTCTTGATCATTATTCTTTAAGGAAAGAGGAGAGATCAGAGTTGGTCGATACAAACTTGTAGAATTTCTGCCAAACTTTCGGCACTGAGTGTACCTGCTTCAGGGCCTGTATTGACATATATACATAATTAATGCCTTCATGTATGCTAGATTAGAGTAAAATATAAGACATTAACTAAATGTGACTAAACCAACAAATAACATTTAAATTATTTACACCAAAACACTCTAAAATATTATATCTAAACAAGAAAACAATTATAAACTAAATACATACGTAGGTATATCCTGACTGAAAATTTTAAACTTTCCCTCAGAATTTACGTTTGTATTTAGTTTTATCGACCACAAGCCTGATCTTCCTATTTATTACATCGTTGTTCAATCCTTCCCGAAGTGTTATTATTCCTTGAGAATTTCCGTTTTAAATATATATATGAAAAACTGTTTAAAAGCCCGGTAATTTACTGCTGCGATCGTCATATTAATTGTAATTGTTAACCTAATAGCCATATGATATTACTAGTTGTTAGCAATATGTAGATATAAGCAAGGGTTCTTAAATAACATTGAGGTTTAAAAATATAAATTTATATTCGTTATTACATCGTATTTATTCATTCTTCGTAATAGGATCTAAATAATCACACTTATTTTTTATTTGATTCAATTTTTTTTCATGTTATTTTCCTTTCAACATTTATATTTGCAGAAAAAATGTTTCAAAACAATGTTATCGTTGAACATACAAGGTGGTGAAGTGACAGCTAAATAGATGTATTTATTGAAGGTATGTTTATTTGTTCACCTAAAGAACCTTTGAGAGTGTGCTCTGATCACACTTTTGTGTAATGTTTAGATATATATGTATCGTATCTATGGATCGTACTTAAATATAGTTAGGTCTTGATATTATTTATAACTTTTAAGAAATATAGATTTTATTTTGGTCTTCAGAAGTGCTATTTCTTACTTACTTAAATATTCTTAAGTGATGTGATATTTTATTATAAGTCTGATTTATTTGTATAGTATTTTATTTATACAGTTTGATTAGTTATCGTTAATAGAATTCTCTATCTATATTAATATTTTTTGTTTAGCTTAAAGTAAACTCTGGTATGTAAAATTGTTTATATATTTTTTTAAATATATGTATATGTTTCTTTTTGAGAGAAAAGCAAAAATTGATGTGTATTTATCTAGAATAAAGTTTAATAATGTTTATCTGGTGTTTTTTTTTTTATTTTCTTCCTTTCTCACATTCGGCCCCTGCAGTAGCGTAACGAGGCAGGCTGAGGCCGTGGGCAGCTCGACAGTGAGCCCCCCCACATACAAACTAAATATTTCAAAAAGTTGCAATTTAGGCATTTGTAAGAGAAATAACAACACACTATAAGTCGAGAAAATAATATATATTTTTGAAAGGAAAAACGAAAGCAAAATAATATCAAAAATATTTTTTTCTTATATAGGTAAAATCAAGTAGAATAAAACAATAAATATTTATTTATAGAATAGCTTTTTATCTACAATAAAATATAAATTACAGTGGAACTATATTAATTTCAATAAAAAATTTGAACGTAAATAACATAATAAAAGAGTTTGAAATAAAAAAGCTAGGACATTTTTAAAGAAATAGCTATATACTTAATAATTATTACTCTCAATTTGTCTTTGTTTTTCTTTTATTCATTTATTACGTTTTGTTGTAAAAAAATAAAATGAAAAATGTGATCAAGAACTAAGAAGTTACCAAACAAAATATCCTTTATAGATAAATTTAATTTATAATCACCATCTAACAATAAGTCATTATTTCATTTTGTGAAAATATATTATAAATATTAATGAAACCTAATTAAAAATTATCAACAGAATTATCGTTGTTTAAAGCCTGGTCCGATAATCGTTCCTGACCCATTGTTGTCCTTAAATAAGTTTTTATTAACTTTAACTTGGAAATTGTTCTTTCAACCGAGGCAGATGTTACAGAAATAGTTAAGAAAATCAAAATTGCTGTAATTTCTGAAAATGTTGTGCCTAATAAATGTTGTTTGATTATTGAAAAATCAGCCAGATCTTTAACCGTTGATAAATTTTAAAGTTCGTTTTTAAGGAGTTTTTTTTAATGATTACAATTGAGTTTTTAAATTAGCCAATAAAAATGGAAAATACAAGCTGGAGCTCCGATGTGACACCACACAGACGAACCGTCTAACTCTAAGGTAAGCCGGAGGGTTGGCAACCCTGGTCAGTTGTTATGAAACACTCCTAAAGAGAGAGTTTGTGTTTGAGAGCGGGAACGACGAGAGACAAAATATGAATCACTAAATTATGTTTCAGAGTTGAAGTTGTTACAGAATTTTATTAAGAAAATAAAATATTAAGAAACTATTTTTTTTTAATAGTTCAAACCAGGGAATACCTATTTGTTAGAAAAAAAACGGAGGCTGGAGGTTTTTTCAATTCATTTTGTCTGAGGCCCCTGGCTTTAGCCATCCCGCCCACCCGTAGCTACGTCAATGGGCCCCTGGCTTTAGCCATCCCGCCCACCCGTCAATGGGCCCCTGGCTTTAGCCATCTCGCCCACCCGTCAATGGGCCCCTGGCTTTAGCCATCTCGCCCACCCGTCAATGGGCCCCTGCCCCTTATATTTTCTTTTAAAATAACAGTCACTTCGAGTTTCCGAACGAGGTTGTGAAGTAAATAAATTTTCTTTAAACTAAATATGAAACTGCAATTTATTGTGTATTTAAACTGTGTTGTATATTGATTAGAATTAATCCTGTAAAAAGTATACTACAGAAAACTTTTTCATTGTGTTTTATAGCGCGCATCACTTTTATTCAACCTACTCACTAAAAACGTAAAGGATAATAAAAAGAAGTAAAAACTATTACCATTGAGCTTCAATGTTGGTTTAGTATGCAATGCAGTTTGTTTTGTCGGTGTAGAATGCAATGCAGTTTGTTTTGTCGGTGTAGAACTTAACATATTTATATTTCATCTATTCGTAATTGAAATATCATTGTTCGGTTAGTTTTCACTTGAGCGGCTATTCCACTGTCCGATTTGTCGGATCAATGTGCAAGTTGTTGTTCTGCCCGGACGGTGCTATTCCACGTTCCGATCTATCTGATGGATTTGCAGGATGAACAGACAGAGAAGGGCATCCGATTTCCCCTACTTTCCTTCATTTCCCCTTCAACTCCCCACCACTCTCGCCTGGTGTCCAAGTCGAATTCACTCAATAAAGACTTGGATAACGTCTAGATGAACGACGAGCTAGTTAGGTTTGTGTTATGTGCCATATACCTGTTAAAAGTGAAAATCGAAAAGTTCGCGAAAGATAAAACGTAAACCCAGATACTGGATGAAGAAGTGGCTGATGAAGAGACAAGACTGTCACAAACTCTTCGTCTAAGACCGTCTGCACACGGAGCTACTTAACAAAAACTTATCAGTGACACAAATTATTAACCAGTTTACTTTAGTCACTTCCTACTTAATCAAACGGGGCACTACCGAGGGCGATACTGGTTACACACCGATTGGTAATGCGTGTGTAACCTATTCCTGTTGACTCGGCTGTCCAGTCACCAAGTGATCAGTTCCTCAGTTTCTTGCAATCAGTGTACATGAATGATCAACAGGCTAATATTTTATTCGTGGCGGAAGTGGAAACGAGTCCTGTTTTATATCATTTTAAGTTTCCCGGGTATTCGAAGAAAGACGAAACTAAAAGGGCATGGAGTGATGTTGGAAGAACAGTCAATCTGACAGGTATGCGCAATTTTTTAATTATTCCATTTTGCAAGGGTACGATGAAAAAGATGTATTATTGCTAATGAATATATATTGCAACCACCGTCATCAGTACCCCTATCTCCATGACAACACTCAACCCCAAGAACCAGAAGAGAAACCTGTCTGAGTCGTCATCACAACCAAAGAGGACCCGTCCCTCGCGCTGTGGACAAGACGTTCATTGATTACTTCGAGAAAACAAAAATGTGGTAAACTCGGGCCATCCCAACCAGGATCCGGATCCGAAAACAGAAGCTTTGAAAATGTTCCTCCTCAGCATGCTGAGCAGGTGCGACTGTTCAAGCGGAAGTCCCTAAGTTCTGTATTTTGCCTTCGTAGGGCAGGGGAAAGTAGTTGCACCAGTTCAAAATAACTGTCTTTATGCATGCAGTAGAAGCCTAAAAAGTTGAAGTTCTTTAGCTATAACAAATAATCGGCGGCCGAAATTTCTTTGAATATAAGGATAAACCCAGAATCTTCTTTGCATTCTATTTCTTCTGTGTCGATGATAATACACTATAATGGCTTCATCACTGGAATCACTATCCACGATATACAATGATGAGGGTCCGGCTTCCATGGTTCCAGAGAAGAAACTAGTGATATCGATCTCTAGAGAATAGCCTCGTGTGCGGAACCACGTCACTAATGAGTCAGAAACCGTTTAGTAATTTGAATCACAAACCAGTTTAGTTATTTTTGAGTAGCCGTGTGCAGACGCCCTAAGCTTCTAAAATCACTCATGACTGAACACAA
This sequence comes from Aradus depressus, assembly GCA_963662175.1. NCBI lineage: Eukaryota > Metazoa > Arthropoda > Insecta > Hemiptera > Aradidae > Aradus > Aradus depressus. The sequence goes on from OY759218.1 coordinate 9,508,016, forward strand.
CTTAACTGAATGATGCAAAAACTAAACTGAATAATTATAATTAAAAATCACCTGTTGATAAGAACACTCTCAACAAAAAAAATATAGCATACGCAAGTAATATCGCTATGGTATTGCCCTCTTTTGTCCCTCTATAATAAATGAACGCTAATAATTTTTGGTTTTTGCGCAAGAATTGTTCTTGTAAAAAAAAAGATAAAGTTCATTACCCGGAATATTCATGTGAATGATCGAAATAAAGTTGTTATAAAAAGATGTGAAGCCATGAAAAACGGTAGAAGTAGAAGAAAATGACGACAGAGCGTTCGAAAAAAAAAAGAAAAGGTAAAAATCATGATGTGACAGTGGTAGGAACAGAACAAGCGCATATAGTAAGGGTTGTAATAACCATAGCAACAGAGGGGGTGCCTCAAAGTTCACATTTAAACATTCCAAACCTTCTATTTCTGTCGAATTTACTCAAAATTCCACACCTTTCCAGAGTCGTTGAGTCTGATAGCTTTCAATTGAAGGGCGGTTCGACCCTCATCTTCATCCAGTCATCAGAGATTCAAATTTCAAGATATCGCCTTAGTTAATTATGTACATTTTAATTTAATGTCGATCTTTGAATAGGTCTGTCACAATATTCTGGTATTGGGTGGAGGGGCAGTTGGGAGTTGCCTCTCTAGTTGGCATTCAGAGAAGAGTGAGCCTCATAAATCAGAAGACTCCGGGGACACATTACCACCCCTAGTTCACACAGTATCACTTGTTAAATAACAAATCTCACCACACCCACCCAGTTCATATCACATAGTGGGGGCATTCACTCCAGGGACGCCATCTCGGCGGGGGAATGTACAAGTAAAAATTAAACAACCCTAAAAACTAATTTTTCTTCTGCATTGCAATGTTGAAAAACATTTTAAATACTGAATGAGAGGCTTGAAAGTAGGCTGAATAGGTTAAAAACTCCATTTATTTCAAAACAAGACGTTTCAACAAACTCGTGTCATGTTCATTGCTAAAGGCAAATATTTCTATATTCACTTGTAGAAACGTACAAATCTGAGAGCTATTCGATGTATATTATTCAACATTTGTAGAAACTTGATGTATATTATTTAGCATTTATACAAACTATTTGAAATTTCACAGGTTGTCAAATAAAATGTAGTATGACCTCTCACAGATTTTTATTAGAAGTAGCTAGCCTGCTTTCGAGGTTTCCCTCATCATCAGGCAGTCTGATTTAAAATTAAAAATTTTTTTGAATGAAAACTAAATAATTTTATAATAAAAATAAATAAATAAAACAATCTAAAAACTTTAACAATTTAAAATATCATGGATGGGGACAGACGAGTTATTCCTGACCACCAGGTGAATCAGATGGTGGACAGGAATAACTTGTCTGTCCACATCCATGATATTTTAAATTTTAGAGTTTTTAGATTGTTTTATTTATTTATTTTTATTATAAAATTTTTTAGTTTTCATTCAAAAATCTTTTTAGTTTTAAATCAGACTGCCTGATGATGAGGGAAACCTCGAAAGCCGACTTCTAATAAAAATCTGTGAGAGGTCATACTACATTTTATTTGACAACCTGTAAAATAATCACTTCTCACTACCTCAGCCATCTTCATATTAATTTTCAAATATTTATTCAAAAATAATTATATTAAAAAATCACTAAATCAAACTTACCTACCAGTTGCATGTGATTTATCCTCCTCATATCTCCTGAATTTTGTTTATTATTGCCTTGCACATAATTTCTTGATAAAAGTTCAACAATGAGGTTATTGCTACGTTAGGAAATGAATGGAATAAAGAACTATTCTGAAAAAAAACAAAAAACAATATTAAATATTATGCTCCACCATCAAGGACGGAACTACCGACTATAAGTCGGGCACCATAGCTAGTATTTGCCGAGCAACACTTGTCACCCAGGTACTTGTCTAGAAATATTTTCTATGGTGCAGAGCAACTGTGGTCACCCATCTGGTACATACTTAAGAACGCTGGGCACCACAGGCTAGTATGTGCGTTGCAGCGGCGGACACCCAATTAATTAAGTGCTTTGCAGTACTGGTGACCACAGCTAATATTTGCCTTGCAACAGGGCACACCTCCATCTAGTAATTGCTTGGAACCGCCGGACACCATAGCTAGTACGTACTTAGGAACACTGGGCACAGCAGCTAGTTTGTGCCTTGCAACGGCGGACACCCTAGCTTCTTAGTTCTTAGGAACGCTGGTGACCCCAGCTAGTATTAACTGTACAATGGTGAACCTCCTAACTAATACGTGGTTAGGAAACCCCTCCCTTTTAAAATTTGGGGTTCCACACACCCAATACTTAAGAATGCTACTTGAGAAATTCCATCATTCCATCAGCATTAATGCTTCCCTTCCTCCAGCTCAAGAATTTGAAACGTCACTTAGCCTACTGTTCAATTTGGCTTTTAGGAATACTACATGTGAAATTCCTAGACAATCCGATGTTAATTAGCTAGCACCATCTTTATTCCCCCCCCCCCCCCCCCCACAACCCCCTCTATTTCTACATTTTGAGACGTCACATAGCCTATTTTTTAATTTTGCTTTTAAGACTATTACATGTGATATTTCATAACAATCCGATCATCCATTAATGAGCTGGAACTATTTTTACGCTTAGCCCCTCATAGCCCCCTCCCGTTAAGAATTTTGAGATGTCACACACGCTATATTTCAATTTGGCTTTTAAGAATACTACATGTTAAATTTCGTTACAATCCGATCTGCCTTATTGAGCTAGCACTATTTTTATGCTGGGCCCTCCCCCACAGCCCCCCTTCCATTCAAAATTTTGAAACGTCACATGGCCTACAATTCAACTTGGCGTTTATGAATACTACATGTGAAATTCCATGACAATCCAACCGTTAATGGGCTACCACTATCTTTATGCTATAGAAATATATTGTTTTTCACGAACATCTGTAAAACCTCCATTTCCTCCACACTTGCCATGGCCGCCATTTTGTATTCTACCAGCTCTGGTTTTGACCTGGACTCCAGCTCTATTCATGTCTACAGGTTGGAGGTAGTGAGAGGCGTGTGTGGAGCTGCTGTCTCTACTACTACCCACCCCGTAACTGAGGTACACTTGAAATATATCATCGTATCTGTGCATCGCTGTCATGGACCTACATCATTCAGACGTTATCACTTAGTGATTTTGAGAACCGATGTAGGTAGGTAAATTAGGAAGAAAAGTAGGAATTCTACAGTATCTTCAGTAGACAAGGAGGATTGGTAGGAATTATACTAGTCAGAGCGGAAGGAGAAATCGGGAAAATTGGATATTGATTTGATTATTTAGTTGGTAAGGATGGATAGGACTGCTAAAGTAACATTATTATTCGGGACATATTTCACAGATTTTACGAACTAAAGTATATCTAGAAATTTTTTTCCTCCAAAATGAAGACCAGATTTGTGTTTCTCATACCAAGAAACCCTTATATCTTGATTTTTGGTAGAATCGGGATCAAAACATTTTTGATTGAAAATTCGGACATGAAAGCAATAAGGTTGAAAATGAACATCAATTTTTACTTTCTTTGTCAAGTTTTTTAGCGGGCACAGTTCAACCTAGACTTATGATACATCGTTGGAAAGAGGAAATAAAGTTCTTTGAAACTTGCTATCGATATTTAAAATCGGGTGATTAGATTCGAAGTTATAAGCGTTTAAAGTTGTCAGTTCAAAACTGGTCTCATGAAAATCGCCCAAAATTTGGGGTCTAAAAGTCGATAATTTTTGATTTGAACCATAATCTGTATTCAATGGTTTTTTCACATGAGAAACACGAATTTTAAATTAGTTCGCATGAAAAAAAATATCCCGACCATGTTCTCTTAGAAATTTTTTTATTTTTTAATAATTCACTGCTTAAATCAACACGAAAATGTGTTTTCTGAAATCTGGGTAAAAAAAAAAAAAAAATGACAGAGAACTCCTCATTCGGTAAAACACGCCAAGAAAAAAAATAACGAAAAATGGCCAAAATGAAATGTTTAAAAATTTGTTGCGACCAAACCAAGGCCAATTGGAACGAACGGTGAGACACGTGTCATCTTATTTTCGACTTAGAACATACAAAAAAGTTTCATCAAAATGCGTGACGCCGACATCGTATCTCTCCTTGTAAGACAATAAGGATAGGACTGTTGTCAGTATACAAATATAGCAGTTAGTTGACGAACTACCTACCTGAGGAGGAGGGGAGGTAAGTTCTAATAGCGTAAACATTTGCTTTCAAACATAACAAAAAACATTATTGCCTATTTCCTGGATTTGAATGTAGACATGCCTCATTTCTATGTAACTGACTAAAAATTTGAATGTACTGTCGAAGAATGGCCTAGAAATGGTATGAAAGATCAGTAACACAAATACTCTAATAACGGAGGCAGTAATGAATGTATCGACACAAAATTTTATGTGTAAACTGAATTGTGCTTCGAAATCTTAATTTTTGTTAAATAATATAAAATTCACTAATATCTTCAAAATGTTCTGTATAAGTTGAAATTTAATAAGTATTTTAAAAGAAGTTATCTTTATGCACACGTTCTGACTAGATAGTTGCGCATTTTATTCATGCAAAATTCTTTACTTTTTAGAAGCTGAGTTATCGTTAATTATAATTATTAATTGAATTATACTTATTACTTAATCTAGAAACTAATTTATTTTTTAGAAGTACACACTGGAGGGCGTAGAATAGAAATTTATGAGTGAACTAATTACCTTGATCTTTAATTAATTGTTTACTTTTGAAATGTTCATTCCTACTGTTGTCAGGTTTTATTTAATTTTATTTCGTAATGGATTTGTTAAGGAAAAATTTGTACTTTGTTGAATTTCATGTTTTCCGAACTCCTGATTCGAAAAAATGTCTGTCTGTCTGGATCAGTAATCATTTCAAATGTATGTGAGTTTATTATACAAATGTCGACCTTCTAAACATGCGGTATTGTAGTGAACTGGGTATTCTTCAAGAAGTCTATTGCATATATAGGTATATATGTATTTTTTTGATGCATTCAATTTTCTGTTTGATTCTACACTCAGCAAGTGAAACCAAATGAAGAAACCGTATACCGTTTGTTATCGTATTGATAAAAATGTAAATTTCTTTATAATATACTATATAATACTCTTTGATAAAAAGGATTTGTTTCATTATTTGCCCGTGAAAAAATCGATCGTCCTCAGTGGTACATCATACCTTCAGTGCAATGTGCACAATAATGGCGAGAACCGGTTTTGGTGTATAAAATAAACAGTGAAGACCCTTGTTTCATTTGTAAGCCGGATTTATATGAAACGACGCCTCACACTTTTTTCAGATACATGTAAGTAGATATTTATTTCTCTTATATGTAGAGGGAAAAAACAAACTGTTTCAAGTTTCCTAAGGTAGGAGCAGAAGTTTCATTGAGGGGGTAGCAGGACTTAGGGGTGGCGGGACATGGAGACTGGCAGATTGAAGAGGGTCCTGATGCCCCCTTGGTTCAGGAATTCAATCTTTCCCACTGTTTAAGCCTGCAAAAGATGCCGACGAATCTATGGAATATACTTGAACGTACGATGTCATTCTTTTCAGGGCGAAGCTACTACAGAATGACTACCAGCGATTTTTGATTTAAAATTTTCTCTCTTTTGCCATCTGACGACATTAAAAAAAATTACAACAATATTAATGACTTTCCGCATTGGAAAAATGGATTCTTGATCCAATGCATTTTTCAGAATTAAAAACAAAAAATGTGGGTAGCCAGGAAATGGATTCTACGAATATGGGACTTTTATGATTGACGTCACCTTTCGCTTTAAGCTGCCGCAAGGAATTTAATTTATGATTCATGTTTAATGCAAAATCGAAAGGGCAATCGAATTGTATACTCTTCGATTTTGGTCCTGAATTTTCAAAATTGGGTTTGAGATTCGTGTTCTGAATCTTTGAAAACCTCCAAGATGGAATTTTTTTGTATGTGCGATTAATTTTGGTCACGGGTGCAATGTGGACACGGAAGAGCTCAGTACTGACCCGAAACTGACAAAGGGGTGGGGGGGCATTATATCCCTGCGGGGGCTATGCTAAATACTATACAACATACTATTTTGAGTAGGGAGACACCAAAAGAAAGAAAGGGATTGGTCCTGTTTCGGCCACACCCTCTGTCGTCCATCTTTATTTTATCTACTCATACCTGCATCTATCCCACCCCACATAATAATATTACCTGCTCTCCTTAGCAGATCACACTAACTCCAATTTTTATAAGAATAGAGTCGAGTATAAGCTGAAACATGCGATCCCAGTCGGATATTATTGTCTTCTCCTCTCTTACCTGGATGATCGCTTTTTCCAGGTCAGACACGGCAGTGTCCACTCTGACGTTCAACCCATAAGAGCTGGTGTCCCACAGGGGAGCATTCTGGGTTCACTTCTCTATGTTGCAAGCACATCCAGCATCCCAACATCGTCTGAGACGGTGTTAGCCACCAACGCCAATGACATAACAATTTTAGCTATTAATAAATCGGCTGAGTACGCATCCAATCTCTGCAGGAGCACTTACACCTTCTAAAGGGTTGGCTGCGTCTGTGGAAGGGAAAAATAAATGAGATCAAATCCCATCATGTTACATTCGCCTTGAGGCGTGCTGACTGCCCAAATGTATGGCTGAATAATGTCAATCTGAAATACGACAAAGACGATACACAGGGCTCTATCATGGCAGACTACTGACTTGGAATAAACATTTAACGGAGATCGCAATAAAATGAAACAACGATTTGGACTGCTCAAAAGACTACTAGACAACTTTTCAACTTCACCTCAACCACAAACTGAGTGTCTACAAGACCGTTATCAGACCTATTTGGACGTATGACTTTCAGCTCTGGGGTTCAGCTAAGCCCTCACACACCAAAAGAATTCAAGCTATTCAAGATAAAATCCTTCGAACAATCACACATTGTCCATACTACGTATCAAACATAACATTCCAACATGACCTGAACAAACCATTCTTACACCAAGTTAGACAACAATTATAAACAGATTGGTACAAGTTCACGACACATCCGAACACACTGGTGGAAGCCATGTCGGTCTATGTCGGCGGGCCTCCTCGCAAGGGCGGATCCAGGACGTTCATCAGGGGGTTTCTGGAGTGGTTTATTTTGTGGATTTCTTCATTGTAAAGAAATAATGTGTTAATATAATATTTAACTATTTATTATTATATGTGGAAAAAGCCTGGAGTTCATTTGATGTGGGAAGTTCGTTTGTTTCTGACTTCAAAAGTATTTGGGACCTGAAGTTGACTTTTTAGTGAAAAGTGGAGTTGTAATAAACCTTTTATGAAACTTACTTCTAAAGGCTAATTTCCGTCTGTTGGGGTGCTTCCCATCAGCTCCTCAGGTAGTTTTGTCACTCACGAGTCCCATAAATTGTATACTTGTCCCAAAACAGGTAATGTTTTAATAGCTTTCAGTATACAGGAGCGGGGATCAAAGCCACCGCCAAACATCTCTCATCTTTAACTCATTTTCAATATCTTCCAACTATTTACAGTCAATTACACACTTGTAAATAAATAAATGCAGTCGTAGATGTATTTCAAATTATTAAATAGGGTCAGAAGAGGTGAATATGAGAAAGAGGAAAGCTAGGGGTGAATCCAGTGGCAGGTTCCCCGGTTAGTACCTTCGACTTCAAGCAGATTAATATCGTTATCTGCTGAGTTAGTAATTTTGTCAGAATTTTAGAGGGGAATTTAGAAATAAGTTCAAATGATCAATAATAAAAGTGGTGTGTGTCACTTACCCGTCCCCTTCGGTACTTATCTACATTTTGGGTGCACATGGCCTAGGTTAGATAATTCCATATAATATACATATTATGTATTTGGAATTATCTAACTTAATCCATGTGCACCCGAAATTGTTGTACATACCCAGGAGGGCGGGTAAGTGACACACTCCTTTACGGCATCAAAATCATTGAAAATCTGACTGGGATAAATAAAATTATGTAAAATAAAATAAATAATGAAAAAATAAATAAAATTAATAATAAATAAATAATTAAATAATAAATATTATTACCACATTTCCTGTAGAAATTATAGCTGGTCTTCTACTAATTTTTGATTTCTACAGTAATTTCCGAAAGGGGCCCTAAAAAAATATCGAAAGTTCAAGACTTGCAATTTTGAAGAAAGTGCACGTATTTAAAAACATTTCAATTAACAAATTTTTCATTTCGATTTCTTCTAAATTTACTAAAGAGATGCCATCTTGTTTTCCTAAATTTGCAAAATGTTCAATCTAATCCAAAGGTATAAATTATCCAACTGGGTTACCAGGGAAAATGAATAGCAAAGAATACGAGAACAAACATTGGGTTTATTTTACTTAACCTACACTTTCAATATAATCATATTATCAATATTTAAAAAAAAATCAAATTATTTACAATAAACAAAAAAACCTTACAAACTAATTTCTAAATCTACTTTAGTCTCTTTTTTCTGTTTGAAATATTGTGGTCATTCTTTAATTTAATGTTATTTTGGGCATATAAACATATAAATAAATAAAAGTACCTTTGCGCATCTATTTCACTCCTACATGGTTCACTACCTTAAGCCTAAAAAAACTATATCTCTAGACTGTCCACCTTCACACTTCAACTCCGACTGTCTCCTGACTATTCGAACAGCTGATCGTCGTCTTTTGTTCTTCCATTCATTGGTTGTTCAATTCACTATTTAAGTTACTTCACTCCTAACAGCTGTTTTTAAACAAATAATAATAATTGGTTTTATAATATATTAATAATCTTAATAATGTGTGTACATTTTTTTACACCACAGAACTTACCAATTTTTAAAATCATCTGAATTAAAGTTACTAACGGGGCGAACAACGTTATTAACCTGCTTATGGTTACTTACCGACTCATCGTCTGTGTTGTCCTAATTGAGTCCTTAATCCACTTATAAAATTTTTTGTGAATAATTCATTACTTCGAAAGTTATTAGGTTTTTGAGTTAAGAACTCCCTCATCTCCCTCATCTTTCTCATCTCCCTCAACTCCCTCATCTCCCTCATCTCCCTCAACTCCCTCAACTCCCTCATCTCCCTCATCTCCCTCAACTCCCTCATCTCCCTCATCTCTCTCAACTCCCTCATCTCCCTCATCTCCCTCAACTCCCTCTTGCTTTTGGCCGATTTGGCTGAAAACTAATTCGTGCCGTCCTTATCGGGTTTTGGATGCACATATAAAATATATAATATACATAGTATTCGTTCTATCGAGAGTTATCGTGTTCACAGATATACGATAACTGTTCATAGACCGAATCGCTGATAGATAGGAATTTTTTTATTTTTCAATTTGGATTCGGGGGTTTAGAGATCATGAAATTCCGTTGGAAATTCAATATCGAATTTCTGACCAAGTATATAACTCTATACTTAGTATAGGTGAAGGAAAAATAAAATAAAAAAGTATACAACAAAAACGAGGATATGACCCGGTAGCTCAGAGGTAGCATGCTTCATTACTGAGCTCAAAATCAGGAGTTCGAAACCCGGCCGAGGTCCTTAGGTTTTTTTATCTGAGAAGTAAAAAAAAACCATGAGCACGCCGTTCATTGGAGGGGATGTTAAGCGATGGTCCCGAGATATTGACACTGATCGCAGAAACGTATTCTGATAAACATTTTTAGAAATTTGATGAAAAAAAAAATTTATGCTACGTATTTTGAAGTTTAAATTACATATTTATTAAAAAATAAATACATATTTTTTTTTTCTATTACATATTAATCCTATTCGTGCTTATGAAATTTCCAACCATCGGAATGTCCTCAGATTTGAGGTAGGACAATATGAACAAATATAAGTATATATTTTTAAAAATTTGCGGGGGAAAAAAACAAGGGATGAGGTCTTACCCAGGGGATTTTCTTGGACTGGATGAAGTGTATGACATCGGAAGAATGAACAGGTTTAGGAGGCAAAGAAAATTGGAGGGGAAACTTCTCGAGTTTGCAAGACTGGGAAAGAGGATCAGGGTGGGGGTGAATGTTTGGCGGAGGTGGGAAGCGAATAATTTCTCAATGTCTCATGCGGCCCACGAGCCATCTTCACGTCGAATAGGAGGGGAAATGGTGTGATACTTAAGGATTTTCCTTGCGGAGGACCATAAGGATTTGTCTTGAGTGGATAGGGAGGATAAATATGAACAAATAATAATAATAATTGTAGGAATATTGAAGACATTCTCCCCAACCCTGCTTATTCATAGTAAGTCATTTTAATGTTTACTCTTTATTATGTTCCACCTATTTGTCTATTTCCATTATTAATGTTTATGTTTAGTAATGTAATCATATTTAATTTTAATGTTTAGTAATTATTCATAGTAAGTCAGTTTCAATTTTTAACTTGTTATAGTGTATTTTTAACGTTCAGTAATGTTTATCAACAAAAAAAATTTTTTTTTTGTTTATTTTTGATTCTAATCTTGATTCCCCCCCCCCCCCCCATGTTTGTAGGCCCTGATGATGATATAAAATATATCGAAACGTTGGCATCTGAATAGTGTTTTTTTTCCATCTTTGACTGACCCTCAATATTCCTACAATTAGAATCCACAGTCGCTAATCAACATCAATAATAATAATATTTATTTTTATTAAACCATAAGCGTATAAATTAGATACATAAACAGATATTAACTCTTAGAGTCTGACACACATGTAATTAGTAACAACAGTACTATTAAAAAATAAAATGAAATGAATAAATAAATACTTGAAAATATGATTACAAAAACAGAACAAAGATAAAGCTCCAAAGAATGTACAGTAAGTTGCTGTTGGAAATAGTTGAAAGTAATGTTAAAATTGTATTGCATGACAACAAATTTAAAAATATGGTTTTATTGTTGTTTGTTTGTTTTTGTGACTAATGTCCGGGCTTTAACTATAAGGTCATATCGCCTACTACCAGAGCGCTTCTTCATTGCTCTGGTGGACATGAGCCCCACTGTAGAGTGGGAGTCCTAAATGTTGCCCACTCAGGTTTAGTTACCTTGGATAGAGATCTATAACTAGTGCCTGGCATCGCACAAGCTCGGCATTGATAGTTTGCAATATAATTAAATATATATTGCCCTTCAGGTGAGGGAGAAAGCCCTTAATCCTACCTGTGACGTAAATTTCAAGTTTCTAGGAACACTGGAAGTGACCTAGGTTTTGACTACCGCGACGTGTGTCGAAAGGAGACTGTACAGACGTTTTCACGTCAAGAAAAACAAACATGTAATTGCGCTTAGTTTAGGGTGGATGCGAGAAGGGTGTGAAATGTGGGCTGGCTTAGGAGGGAGGCTAGGAGACGTAGCAGGTAGACTGCCGGTGCTTGCAGCTCGCAGCTCTCCAGACTCCCGTTAGACCTGACCCTTGTCATCCTCCACTTGTCCCGCCAGTCTCACCGTTATCTACCTATAACTTCCCCCTTATTTCACAAATTTAATTATATTAGGTTGGTCTTTCCGTTTTCGGAGTATTGATTTTCAGAGGGATTATTCCCAAAACGAAATATATTTTTAGAAAATTGATTAATTTTCCAGTAAATCAATACATAATTAGTTTTACTTCAGAACAAGATCCTGTCACAACTGTACACCTAAATCCTGATTTATTTACGTTTTATAACCTTTCTTGTAGGCTGGAGGGCAGGACTCCCTCAACTAAGTAGATAGGATTGCTGTCATGTCCGGGTCGAGGGGACCATCCTCATTGCCGCAGGCGGACATATTTCATCTTTTTAAAAAGTTCTTAGATTTTTCATTGGTGAATGGCATTGTATTCAGGAGAAAACCCTTCAAAAAATGACTAGCGAGTTTTCTTGAAATTTCCTTCAATACTAACTAAACCCCTAATAATTGCCGGTGTACTGAATGTATCGACACTAAATTTTATGTGGGAATCCAAAATCACGTAAGAACGACAGCTATACATTTTCAGCGAAAATGACCAAAGATAAAGGGGTGTCAGATGAGGGGCTCAACTCAAAAGCCCTAATAAGTAAATAAGGACGATACTTAACAATTTTAAGCTGAATTGAGCAACGTGGGGGACCAGAAAAGGGTAGTCTACTCAAAATCCTTTCAACTGCTTATGTAATGAACACACAAAATATCTTATGTGGACCTAAAACCAACCGACTTTTGGCATCCAACACTATATAGAAAGATATTTTTAAAAAATCAGATGAATTGATTAAAGTTGACTTTGCCGTGGAATGTTTTTTAATATTAAAATACCGCACGTATAAAAGAAAAGTTTTTATTTTTACTATTATTTACATTACACGGCTTGGAGGACCCCCGGTCGGGACAAATGAAACATCTGCATACATTCTGTTTCTGCCTTATCCTGTTTATTTATCAAAACTTGGGAGAGGCCCGATCACCCGAGAATTATAATTTTTTCTTTAAATTTTCCTTCAATAAATTTATTTTAAACATTTGTCTCATATTGACGATCTTAATAATTAAATTTAATGATCTATTGATTGTAAGTCTATGTGGAGGGCGAAGAGATATTTGGGGTGCCCTAAATTCCAAGTTACGCTAATGTCTCTTACGTTAGAAAATAGCGTCAAAAAATTCCTTTGGTATTTGCAATATTCCGAAAAGAAAGAGTGCATTATAATAATATCTGAAACAGAATGGCCCCGCCCCCCGTCTTACATATTATGTGTACTTATCCAACCAGTGGCACAGTGTTGTAACTGATACTTTTTTTCCAGTATCTAGATACAGAGAAGATACTTCGTATGCGGAAGGAGGAACTCCCCCAAGCCTACCTTGGAGAAGTGGAACGGGGCTCCGCTAGGTGTGGCCAACCATTGGGAGTTTCAATGGGACTCCTATTGTAAAGCCTAATTAAATTATTAATTATTAATAAATAAAATTGCCGCTCTTCCTATTGTTAAAGCCCGGGCATGAGTCATAATAACTAACTCACTTCCATAGTTTTTCATATTTTCTTTAATTTTTTTAATGTTGTTAATTATTATAAATTAACTCCAACAACACATTAACTCCAAATTGACACATGCCTCCACCAGACTCTCCTCACTCTACCCACTTCTAAACAAGAACACTACACTCCGACATGAATGTGCCACACTACTCTACACCGCACTCAGACGGCCACTCATCACATACGTCTGTGCTGTTTGGCTCGGCACAAGCCAGACCAACATTAAAAAACTGGTCAGGTTCGAAAATAAAGTTTTTCGCCTTGCCGTAAACGTGCCTTGGATGGTACGGAATTCTAAGATAATAATAATAACAATAATTTTTATTGTTTAAAGGGATCACCCCTATACAATGGAGTCAGTGACCATTATTTTTACAATATTGACATAATAATGACACATATAAAGGAATACACTTATAAAACAATAATGACATATATAAAAAAACCTTTAACAAACTAAATAAATAAAAAATATATAAATATAATAAGTAATTACAAATTAATAATAATAATGTAACAGACAGTAAATATGGAGTGGGTATTGAATATCAATAAAATATCCAAGTTGAAATACATTATTCGTTAACAATGAATGCTCTAAGTTTCAGAACGCTGATCAAATAATAGAAAATGTTTGAGATATCATTCTTATTATGGGCCAGGGAGTAATGTATGAATGTTGCTTCTAATGGGGGAGTAGATCGGACAGGATATTAACAGGTGGTATACGTCTTCCAATTCATTTTTATTGCAGATTGTACAAAGTTCCTGGGGATTAAGGGTGTATACATTATTTTTGTAACTGATTTTAAGATAGTACTTGCTAGATAGTCGGAGTTGAGTCAGTGCTTTGATGTGTGAGAAAGGAGCATTCAGGTTTAGGTATGGTTGGAGTTGATCTGGGTTGTAAATATTGGGATAAAAGGTGTTGAATCGGAATTCTAAAAGGTAATATTTATCTTTTTTCTTCAGATGATTCACATCCGAAACCCTGGGCAGAGAGTTTTTTAGCATTACCGGATCCAATATATTTAATGATTCTCCCTCCCCAATTTCATTAAAATTACTTGGGACACCCAATTGAATCTCGTCGCATTTGGCTTCTGTAAGCTTAATTCCCTTAGTTTTATGTAACAAATTTTGGGGTACCTTGGAATTCTAAGATACGCAGGGAACTGGGTGTTCCCATACGTTCGAGACTTCATGTTGGAGGTAGCGACGAGGGCTGCAGAGTGTTTCTGCAAGCCGCTACCTTCGGCACCTTCTTCAAGACATTATCACCTGACTATCGTCTTTATTATTATTATTATTATTTATTTTATTTTTTTTATTGTGAATTGCGCTTTTTGCGCTGAAACAAATAAAGGTTTTTCTTTTTTTTTCTAAATATTATAAATTATATTTGTGTAATTTAATTGCAACATTAAATTAGCTCTTCAAAATCTCTTTTATACTCGAACTTTTAGTATAAATAATTTCAAAACAATGTTTACCATTATGTTTATTTGCTGTATCATTAAGTCGTCAAGCTGAACCAGGGCACTCTTCTCCGAGGGAGGCATGAAACAAATAATAGTCTACATTTTAATAAGGCAATCAATCACATTGGTTCCATAAAGCATAATGTTTCTTCATGGCACCTTGCTTCCATAAGGCGCCATGGTCTCATACAGCAATCACATTGGTTCCATAGAGCACTCTGGTTCCGTAAAGCACATTGGTTCTTTACGGCAATCATCTTGATTTCATATGGCAATAACCTTGGTTCCATACAACAATTACCTTAGTTCCATAAGGCCTTTTGGCACCGAACAAACTAAATAAAAGAGTAAACAATTTAAACTGACCCCCATTTCAGGCATGATCGAAGGTGGGAGGGGGGAGGAATATGAAAACTTGACAAGGGATCCCATCGTACTCAACCCTTCCAAGATTCTATATAATATTTAACCTTTCATTATCAGGTTTTTTACAAGTTTTCAGTAGGAATAACTGAGTAATAGGACAAAGTAATCCTATAGTTAAAAAATACATAGGTATGGTGGGGATAGCGGTGGGGAGGGGGGAGGGGGAAGGAGGCGTGGCCACAAGAAGACATCCCCCCTAGTGTCAGGCAGTCCGTCAGTAGTTGGTAGGTCTTGGTCAGTTCGTCTTAGTGAGTCTGTTCTGTAGTCGTTTGGTCCGGAGATGTACTACCAACAACCCTGTCTTCCGAACATGTATCAAAAGTCCGGGTGGTACCACCCTTACCAGGGAGGGCAGCACCATCAGTACTTAAGTTGCATGCATGAGACGGAACAGGGCGGGGGCGGTGCTGGGGGTGGTTGGGGCGGGTTTCCGAGCAGTGGGGCGGGGGCTCCGCCGCCAGGGGTGGGTGAGCCTCAAGAAGTGTGGGGTCCTGAGGAGGGTCCAATGATTCAGCCGCACACAGCCCTGGAGCCGAGCTCACAGCTCCAACATCGGCTCCCTCCAGCCCGGAGTCCCTACGAGTGGATGAAGAAGCCGTCCTACCAGTCTCAACCTACTCCAGGTAAATGCACAACGCAACATTCCAAAAAAATAGCTTCCCTTAGAAGAATCATTATAAACCCCATTGAGATTCCATTAGATTTTAGACCAGTGTTTCTCAAACGTTTTAAACCATAAAGTATTTTCAATTTGTTCTCGTTATTACTACATGTTGACTTCTAGTTCGTGTGTTTGTTTGTAATATTTTATCATTCATATTCGGTCTCAGACTTCAATTTTGCATACATTTCTTACCCAAGAAATGGTGGACAAAATCCTATCACTCTTATTAACAATTAGAAACCGCATATTGTGCGCATTAAAAAATATGCATTAAATTATCGTAATTCCTCATAAAATTGAAATTGTTGACGATTTCACTACATTCTCCTTCTGATGGATGAAACAGTAAAAAAAGATATGTGTTGGTCGGTGCTGCACTGAACTTTCCCTTAGTGCTGTTTGTGGGCTTTGAAACATTTGAGAAATGCTCCCAATTAGATGAAATAAGTTTCTTCAGGATTGCGGGGACTACAATTTCTCTTTTTTTTTGGGGGGGGGAGGGGGAAATAAAAAAAAATTATGTTGGATCCAGTTTTGGGTTTTTTAGAGTGCACCCAAATTGTATTCACTGGTGCTGGACTTGATGGAAGAAGTTGGTTAATAAGAAAAACAAAACTGACATGTACAATAATTACGGACAAAATAAACATGGATCATTCCACGTCAAGTGGGCAACCTAAAAAGAATGTTTTGGATTTGGCTCAAACTTGGTGGGCAAATAGATTTAGAAGCTCTGACAACTTGACTACATTTTTTAAAAATTTCAATTATATATGCAATTACAGGAAGTAGAAGTTTTGAACAGTTGCAAAACATGACATCTTTCTGCTCAGCGTTCTCCATTCTTAATTAATTCGTTTTGAAAGAGATATATTTTCTAAAATAGATTGAACGCTCTTTCAGGTAATTGCTATCATTTTGGTATATTTTTCAATATAAGTTGATTTTCTGCTACCTTAAGTGTAAAAAAATATATTCTCAAAATACGCCTGCCCTGATTTTTTTTTTCAAAAGGTCTAATATAAGTAGCTTGAGAGGTGAATATTGCCCCCTTTTTACTCGAGGCCCACTTTCGACTTACCTACAGACCTCTCACTTTAACAGCAGATGACACCGCCATTCTAGACACACAGATCCTCACACCACGTCACTCATACTACAGTAACACCTCAACAAAATTGAAATTGAAGGAAAATCTAGAAAAATTAAGTTTAATGTCACGTGTAACATTCGCCCTCCGCCTTTGTAGCCTTCCAATATTCATTGAAAATGAACCATTACCATCCACTTACCTCGTCAGTAAAATATTTAGGATTAACCCTGGATAGAAGGCTGACTTGGAACCCGCACACCCGGAGGCCTTCAATATGATGTGCCACTCCAATATCCATGAAAACAATTTGCCCCCTTTTTCATGGGAACCCTAATTAAAATTTTTAGTTTGGTGCTTTTAGAGGTTTTTTAAAAATTTTGACTTTGTTTTTTGAGTTATTTGCTAAGAAAAAGGCAAAGTTTATATTTCATCTAAGGTAGGATGTCCCAGATAAGCTGCCACAATAAAAAAAAAGAAAAAACATTTTCTGTAAATACCCTTCTTACCAGTATGAGCAAAGTAATGTACAACATTTTTATGTATTTTTTCACGTAGAATTAATTAGAAGATTTTTTGTTCAAAAACTGGCATTTGCGAGATGGTTCTGGTGGAAATCGGGTATGCCGTTCTCCAAGATATTCAGGTTTCATCAGAGGCT
Source organism: Aradus depressus (assembly GCA_963662175.1). NCBI lineage: Eukaryota > Metazoa > Arthropoda > Insecta > Hemiptera > Aradidae > Aradus > Aradus depressus. Next base: position 9,525,456 of record OY759218.1, read on the forward strand.
GTGTAGAGATCTCGACCTCTATTACAGTTAGAGAGACTTGGAGCTTGAGCTTAGATGTTTATAAGACCTAAGCCCTTCAAGACCCCCCCCCCCTTTTTTTTAAAGGTATTTAATATTTTTACAGATCTCATATTGCATTAGTGACTCTCCCAGGTAACTTTTTATTCCTACTCCTTAAATTTCCAAATGACCTACGTCCTATAGTGTTTTTAAGTTTCAGAAGTTTTTGAAAAAATATTGCCCAGGAGGAAGTAGGTTCATAAGTTACCCGTCCCAAAGTTTCCAAAAGACCCAGTAGACAGCGACGGTTGAAATTGGAAAGGTGATAATTGTTAGGAGATAACTAGGGCTAGCAAAATAGGGATTAAGTAGGAATTAGTCATGCTGAGTTACTTTGAAATTAAAGGATTAAGAATTTACAACTTTGAGTTCCTTATTATATTGAAATACCACACGCCCCCCCCCCCCCCCCCCCCCCCCCACACATAGAAACCAATTATTCTGATTCAAAAATCAAAATTTAGGTATTTGCAAGAGTTTGAGAAATAACAACACACTATAAGTACGGAACAAACGATATATATTGTGAAAAGGAAAAACGAAAACAAAGTAATATCAATAATAATTGTTTTCTTATACAGCAGGTACAATCAAATAGAATAAAACAATAAATACTTATTTATTAATATAAATACAATATCAATAGTTTTTTTTATCTTCAATAAAATATAAAATACAGTTTAACGATATCAAACAACAATAATTTTTAATTAGGTTTCATGCATATTTATAATATATTAATATATTTTCACAAGATGAAATAATGACTTAGTGATTATAAATTAAATTGAACAATAAAGGATATTTTGTTTGGTAACTTCTCAGTTCTTGATCACATTTTCACTTTATTTTTTTACAATAAAACGTAGGTAATAAATAAATACATGAAAAACAAAAACAAAATGAGAGTAATAATTGTTATGTAGGTATATAGCTATTTCTTTAAAACATTTCCTAGCCTTTTTGTTTTTATTTACTATTTATGTTCAAATTATTGGCCCTTTTATTTTATATTGGAATTAAAGCCAGGTCCGATAATCGTTCCTGACCCATTGTTGTTCTCAAATAAGTTTTCATTAATTTTAACTTGTAAAAAGTTCTTTCGACCGAGGCAGACGTTACAGGAATAGTTAAGAAAATGAAAAATGCTGTAATTATTTCTGAAAATGTTGTGCCTAATAAATTTTTGTTTGATTATTGAAAAATCAGCTAGATCTTTAACCGTTATGAAACGCACCTAAAGAGTGAGTTTGTTTATGCTCGAATGACGTCATCTAGCGGGAACGACGAGATCCAAAATATGATTCACAAAATTATATTTCAGAGTTGAAGTTGTTACAGAATTTTATTAAGAAAATGAAATATTAAGAAACTATTTTTTTTAAATTGTTCAAACCCTATTTGTTAAAAACAAACAAAAAAAAGAAGGAGGCTGGATGCCCTTTTTAATTCATTTTGCCTGAGGTCCGTGGCTTTAGCCACTCCCGCCCATCCGTAGCTACGCTACTGTAAGCGAACTAAAAGTATCGTGTCCACAAGATTGGGTCATATTTTTTTATGTGAAGTTACTTCCTCATGAACCTGTTTTTTTGATATAAATGTTGTGTTGAATATTTTTGAAGAACTAATGGCTGTCATTGACCGGATCTATTGCCACTTCACTGCACTTCTTGGTGGCAAAGAGAGAAAACGTCAAAGCAGTTCCCTGTCTTCAGACAACACTCTTTTTGCCATCCTAACCTCATTTCATATAAACATTTGTTATCAGATTAGTACGAAAATAGCTCTTAACAGGTCGAAATCTGGGCCGCAAATGGAGTTCTAGTTAAAAGTAGGTACAATTTAATTTTTTTTTTATGAATGTCAAGTTAAACATTATTTTTTTGAAAAACCAATTTAACGTCAGAATTTAAGAGTATAAAGTTCTCTACTAAAAGGTAATTTATTTTACATGAAGTTCCTGCAAGTAATTGGATATGTCAAAAGAATGTATACATTAAGATAGCTTATAACTTAGATTTATAACTTGATCTAACACACGTATTATTAGTAATAACAAAGCTATTAAAAAAAGTAAAATGAAATGAATAAAAACTGAATAAATAAAAAGGTACAAAAACATATATGAGTACAAAAAAAAGTAATGCTTTAATAAATAAATTTCATAATAAAAATTAAGATAACTATTTTTTTTAAACTCTTTGGAAGTCTTTGTCACAACAATGTTTCGGGGCGTTCTTACGTCCCTTCATCAGGTCCCTATCTGCGAGATATAGAAAACAATTTAACTATAATAATATATTAAAAACAATTATTTTATTATATATGTGTATATTAATCAATTATAAATGAATAAATAAAAAAATATGTAAATGAGTAAATACATTTTTTTTAAATAAATAGATTCTCTCTTCAAGTCGGAGGAGAACTTGAAACTTCTGCCCAACTTTGTTCTGGATAAATCAATGGATAGGGCAAATATTGCTCTATGCTCTGCTGTTCTTTCCTAGACATGAACTTCTCGAAAGAACTTCACCAGAAGTATTTGTCATGATTCTTGCATTGTACTGCAAGATGGGGTATCCGCCAAAACACATGATTTACTTAGACAAATATAGTGTCACACACTAGTCGAAGATGGAGGAACCCATAAAGCACATAAAAAAGAAAAAGTTACACGAATAAATTCTCATACTATTAATGTACCTACGTAATTATACTTGAAAAAATTTTTATGGAAGTCAAAAATTACATAAGAATGAGCTTTCATGATGAATAAATGGGAAATCATTGATAATGGGCAAGGCCCGAAACTGTTTGATGTACATGATGAAAAAATAAATAATGAAATATCATTAAATTGGGAGAAGAGACCTATAAGAAAAAAATAGAAAAATTATTGATTTTTAAAAGAAACTCTCCTTACACAAAATATCAAAGAAAATGTATATATTAATATTAGACAGAATGTTTTTCAGAATGGTTAAAAATTATAAAGGCAGCCGGTCCACACGACCGAGATAATAAAACATTAGTTTACATTTCACAATCATATTTTTAGTTTAAGTTTAATTAAACTTAATAATTAACAATCAGGTACCATACACAAAATATTAGTATGTTAAAACGTAATAATCAACACAAATTTAAATCAACAATATAAATTTTCATGAGTCTAGTCAACCATTCTTATACAATAAGTAGTAGTAGGAAGTATCCTCAATTAAATAAGCCTTAATTTTCTTTTTACTTTTTTCAGTAAATCGGTCCAACACTTTTTCAGCTGAAATTAATTTTTTACTATTTCATTCTCGTTCAGCTGATAGCACTGAATGTACTCTAAAAAACAATTATTTTCACTTTTTACAGCTTTCATTGAATACATTCTAAAATATACAGTTCGTTTTAATAGTCTTTTTATTTTATATAAACATTGCACCGCCGTGCGGAGTTTTTGGGAGAGATTTTTAAATTGCCGCGTGTTTTGTAGTGAAACGACGATGCGTTCGGTAAACTCTCATACTTCGCTGATTGGCAGCATTCGTTGGAGTCCAAACTTTAAGAAAGCGTAATTTGAATCCGAATAACGTTTGACTGGGAACAGAAGCTTTCTATATCCTTCTAATGTCTTGGCTGTAATCTTTGTCTGTGGTGGAGTTGTCGTTATAAATTATAATTTTTTGAAAATTAGGTACATTAGATCGCACTTTTCTGGGAAGGGGGGGGGGGGCGTGCCCCCCCTAGCTACGCCAAAGGACATTTTCGTCCTGCCAAAGATGAAAATGGTTTATTCCATTCCTGGTAAAACCTGCCTCATCGGTGAACAGTGCAAGTGAGGGAACTGGGAACTGAAGCTTCTATATCCTTCTAATGTCGTGACTGTAATGTTTGTCTGTGGTGGAGTTGTCGTTATGTATTATAATGTTTTTAAATTAGGTACAGTAGGCACTTTTCTGGGGGGTCGTGCCCACCCCTGCCCCCCTCCCCTAGCTACGCCAACGTATGCCAACCTTGACAATCGGCCCAATGTTCGGCAGTATTATACTACTGTGCCCAATACTTAGGGAATGGGCCTGGTCTTCATGTCGGATCACATTCCGTGCGACATTCGATTCCGTTGATCGAAAAGTCAGAGCAGGTGTCGGTAAAGATGAAATGAAACTTGAGGCGGAGATGGACGGGTCCACTCTACGTAACATATTGTGAACATGTCGGACGATAGTTCCTTGTTCTGTCACAAATAGAAACAATCCTAATATGTGTCGCGCGATAAGCTGCAAAACAAATTTTATACTGTGAACTTAGCTTTACATTGGGACTAGGGATAGCCATCCCGGGATCGGAACTTCATCCTGAAATTACTCGATTCAGCTCATTCAATCCCGGTATTAACGGGATTTTCGGGATTGATTAAAATAACTTCTAAATGTAAGTTTGAAAAAATGATTTATGGAAAAAACAAAAAAAAAAAAACTCAATTTTACAGTTAACATATCTACACATTTATGCTGAAAAATATGCCCTTAAAAAACATAATATTTCCAAAGAGTTATCGCCTGATCTTGACCTCAGCCTGGTACAAGAGTACCCAGCCGCAGAAAAGGCCCTTTCGACCTCTTCACTGGTCGGTGGAATTGTTAGCAATGATTTGTACACAAAGTTTGAGTACAATCCTCTTTTACCACTGTTTTCGAAAACATTCATTTCTATCTTCAGCTGGCTCTCCTGATCTTCTTTCGTTCTCTTCGAGGAACTTTCGGTTATAAATTTTTTTATTTCCCGTTTAATTACATTTCTCATTGATTTTTCGTCATTACCGGGTCCGGGAAGTTCTTCTGCTGAGCTCGATTCAATTACATTTACAGCGATTACATTTACATCATTTCCATGGTTATGAAGACGATCAATGGTTTCAATAAGAAAAAAAACGAGAAAGTAAAAATTAGTATATTCTAGATTTAAAAAAAGAAAAGAAACCTATCGGAAAATGCCGGGATCCCAGGATTGTAATCCTTAATTGGGACCCCTTATATAATAAATCATAGTTATACTAATTCGGTTAATAAATTGTCTAATTGTGTGTTATCTCATTTTTTCCAAGTGTCTAATATTAATTGATGATCAAGAATAAATAATAATAATAATAATCATCTATTAGATACTTGAGTTGAACTGCACTAATCCCACCATCTCCATATCAAGTGATTTGATTGCTTACATGAATTTCTTATTGTTTTATTGAATAGATGCTTTGGAACCTCTGAATAGTGGATAGACTCGAACCGCAGTTTATGTTCACTATTCAGAGGTGTCCACTAAAGAGAGATTCTCCACAAAACGGAAGCAAGGATAGTTAGGTTAGTAAAGACATTTAAAGGAGAAAAGTCTTCGGAGATCACCGGTATTGTAACTTCCCCACCACGAATTATTAAAATAACTTTTTGCTCTCCCTCCAAAACCAGTCGACCGTTTGCGCTAATAGAATTATTTTTTTCATATTTGGATTTCGGAGATCTGAAAATATGAAATTCATTTGAAAATTAGGTTCCAAACATTCTTTTCGCAGATAGAATTTTTTTCGTAGGAGATTATGTTGAGAATGTCGAGTAGTAGTGGGGGTGGAGTACTACCTCATTTTGAAGCTTTTTCAACGGAACAACTTTTCTCTGAAAGTTTTATTGATAACGAGCACTTCGTCAGAATGGCGGCTCAAAGTTTCACTTTATTGACGATGGAGGATCGCTGTCACTCCAATCAAGGACCAGCTACCTGAACATTTCTAATGATTATGGATTCTTCCGTGAAAATGATCACTCCACTTATTAGCTTCTTTTCGGCTTGATTATCCATTACTCGACCGATCTTTTTCTATCTTCTTCCAATCTTTAGCTCTTATAAACACATAAACGATATTCTTGATCTTTAGGATATAAGTACTTAACCTTTTAGTCAAGGACGACACTAAAAAAGATCGTCTTTAGGTCCGAATTCGCTTTTTTTCGAATAATATCACACTCAATTTCTATCCACAAAAATTATTTTTCTAGAAATCATAGTCTTACTATCTGCTTTAAAATCGAACTCGATTTGAAAAACCATTGAAAAGAGTTGATAAAATTGATTTTCTCGTATTTCTCGACAGCGCGAAATTATGTATTGTATTTTAGCAGCCAGAAAAAAAAAATGCATTACAAACTTAAATGAGCAATGAGCAGTCTACGTTTTCCAAGAAAACAACAATAAATGTATGTCATTGCCCAATGCTCCCACCTCTGATATCTGATATCTGATACCATACAAGAAAGGGGCTATTCATTAGAACATTAGAATGCAGTAGTATGTCTTTCCGAAAGATTACATTGGTGAGGTTGACTGGATAAAGATTACCTCCTCCAGGCTTGGCTTGGTTCCATCTTTACATCCCCTCTCAGGATCATCCTGGGTTCAGCATAGTTCACTTATAGCAAGATTCTAAGTACATAGTTCAACCTAATAATAATACCGAATAAACCATGTCCTTTCAACCAAAAGGGCTGTAAAGCCAGAAGAAGCCAGAAAGCTTAATGTGAAGATGGCTGATGTAGTGAGAAGTGATTATTTCACAGGTTGTCAAATAGGATGTAGTCTGACCACTCACAGATTTTTATTTGATAAAATAAAAATTTTTGAAATTTTAATGAAAATTAAAATATTTTAGTAAATAAAATTTAAAATTTTTTATAATAGAAATAAATAAAACTATCTAAAACTTTAAAAATTTGTGAGTCTCACGTACTCCGTTCTCCCAGTTGTGACTGTGATTGGGGACAGGAATAACTTACCTGTCCCATTCATGAAATTTTAAAGTTTTTAGATGGTTTTATTTATTTATTTTTATCATAAAAAATTTTAAATTTTCGTTACTAAAATATTTTAATTTTCATTCAAATTTCAAAATGTTTTATTTTATCAGACCCCTGATGATGAGGGCAACCTCGAAAGCCGGCGAGCTAATACAAATAAAAATCTGTGAGAGGTGAGACTACATCTTATTTGACAACCTGTGAAAGATGAGACTACATCTTATTTGACAACCTGTGAAAGGTGAGACTACATCTTATTTGACAACCTGTGAAAGGTCAGACTACATCTTATTTGACAACCTGTGAAAGGTGAGACTACATCTTATTTGACAACCTGAGAAAGAAAGCCAGAAAGCCTTCACTGGGGCAGCTCCTTCTACACTACCTTTATTCCCATTTTTTTCAAACCCAAAAATCGTTCTTGTAAACAGAAAATCCGGTTTGTTGTTCCGCCTTCTTTGGGATGGTATTTAAAAGGGGGGCTCGATTCTGTGCAATGTTAAGTACTCGCAAAGACCCCTACCCTAATAATAATTGGATAGACAACATTTAGGACTCCCAGAGTAGAGTCAGGTCTCATGTCCATCAGAGAGCCCTGGATATGAGCTCGTCGTCAAAGCCCGGGCATGAGTCACAAATAAACAAAGTTATCTAAAAGAAAGATGGCTGGAGCAGGTGTGTAATTTTTAGTTTGAGAGCCCTTTGTCTCTACATCAGATATGTTTGTTAGCTTGTGGATTTCTCGAATTTGCCAGATAAGACACAAAAAACCTGACGGCGGCAAACATGTTAACATTACGTAACATTTCTCTTCTCCTAGATCCACTTTTATTACTTTTAATACAAGATAATTTTTTTTTTTTATTTTACAAAAAAACATACCTATGACGTTTAAACAATTTTTTTTTCTGTGAGTTACGCGACTAATCCCCAGCTTTATTCTTACCCATTGGATTAAGACTATTTGAAAAAATTCTCTCACTAAGAGCCAGTAGCGGCCCTAGGATTCATTAGGCCTTAGGCAAAATATATTTTTTGAGCCCCCTTAAGCCAGGGGTGGAGGGAGATCAGTGATGGCCATGAATAACATGTTTTATTATAATTATATTTATATTTTTATTTGTATTATATTTTTTGGGGTTTAAAAAAAATAGGAATAAAGATAGTGTAGAAAGAGCTACCCCCGTGAAGGCTTTCTGGCTTCTTCTAGCTTCACAGCCCATTCAGTTGAAAGGACATGGTTTATTCAACTTATTGCAGTGAAGGAATAGAGTAAGGTTGAACTATGTACTTACAAGTTTGCTATAAGTCAACATATACTGAACCCAGGATGGTCCTGAGAGGAGAAGTGAAGATGGAACCAAGCCAAGCCTGGAGGAGGAGGCAACATTTATCCAATCAACCTCACCAATGTAATCTTTCAGAAAGACATACTACTGCATTCTTGATGAATGAAGAAATTCAATTTATTCATTAAAATGGCAATAAAGTTATTTTTTCTATATTTTTCATTTTAGTGAATTCGTTTATTAAGGCATCCAATATGAGGATTACTTCTATTCGACCCTAAAGAACTTATTCAAGTCTTATTTGCCAAACAAACAACCTCTCAGAATGACAACTGAAGCGGGGAAGTGTCTACTCGTTGTGAGAGTGTGTCCGTCGCTACATTTATCGGCCAACTTACCAACTACCAACCCAGTTATGAATTTAATAGTCAGTGAAAAGAAAAATAAACGGATTAAAATATAAAAAATCGTAGGAGTACGATCATCCGAAATACTGGAATCCTATTCGGTCTTAGCATTTTTGTATCACTACAATTACCGTAAAACATGAGACCTAATACTCTTTTTAATTGCAAATTCGGGAGGCCTCAGATGGTTCCTTCTCGTGTCGGACCGTCAATACTGAACCGTCAAAGAATGTTTTCTTGAGACTCACCATAAAATTTATTTTTCATAAACAATTCGTTTTGGGGCGGTTGACCCAATGATGCACATAAATCCATGAATAACCTATTGTTTCAATTTATTTACACTTTTAATAAACTGTTTTTTTGTCTACTAGATTTGCATTAGTTCTATAGAGTCCAAAAGACATAATCCTGATTAATGCTTAAATAAATGCATTATTTTAAAGGAAAAATGGGGAAGGTGTATTTTATCCATTGTTCTTGGTCATGATTAGTGATTTTTTAGAAGCTTGGAGTTTTTACTGCGTACGTAACTGGCATCATACATCCGTGTTTACTTGTACAAATTTTGTTAAAAGAACAAGTAAACACTCAAAATTTATAATGTAAATAAATGCCCAGTGGATTTTAGTTCATTCCCGAAAATTGGATAATAGTTCAAAACGTTTTTCCGCATTAGTCAATCTCTTTTTGTATATATTACATATTTTATTTTTATACATCCGAGATGAAAATGTTTAATTTAAAAAGTAGTACTGCAACAGAGAACTTTTTAAATTATACTTTTCAATTTATTATTTTTTTTCTTATTTTAGACCTAAGTGTACAATAATTTTAATTTACAATTTGAAAATGAGCTGTAAATGTGAAATTAAATGATTTGTAAATGTTTTGATGCCAAACAAAAACTGACATTTTATTCATTTAGTTTAATTACTTTGTTTCATTGCTTGTTAACTTTATAGACGTTATAAATAATTAGGACGACTTAGCAAAATATGTACCGAAACAATAATTAGAATAACATATTTTTTTTATTTCAACTTTATTTTCAAAAGGAATCCCAATGTTAAACAAGTGAAGCAGTCTCCACACTTTCAACAATAAATGAATGGACGTAGTGCGAATCCCGGTTATTTGCCCTCCCATTTTTTTCTGTTCTTTAGCCTCATACGTTCAATTAATAGTAGGTAAAATAAACTTAAGCACGCCGTCCTTCGGATGGGACGTTAAGCGATGGTCCCGAGCCTGTACGATGTCAGGTACTCGTTAAAGACCCCTACCCTAGGTGAATAAAAATTTAGGGTAGGCAAAATTTAGGACTCCCAGAGTAGAGTCGGGCTCATGTCCACCAGAGTGACGAAAGAGCGCTCTGGTAGTAGGCGATATGACCTCGTAGTTAAAGCCCGGGCATGAGTCATAAAACCTAACCTAACCTATAAATTTCATAGCAACAAGACCTTTGGCCTGTCGATGAATTTCGAAGTTTATTCTTTTATCCACATTTTAAAAATATTTTTGCTTGCATCGGGTTATTGTACTGTTAATGAAATTGAAAAAAATAATTAAATAAATAATTTCGGCCCCACATCTTCATGTGTATATTTGTTTTTATTTAATTTTTTCAAATACTTTATTAAAGTGTTTGGGTTAATTATTTTCGCCGGTTCAATACTGTCTGCTACAGATTGTAACAAACACATATGTACATGGTGCAAAGAACATTACTTCCTACGCATCGGGCAAAAAGAAAAGAATGTACAAAACTTGATTAGGAAAGAAATTATGTAGTAAGTATGTACAAAAGAATAAATAAAATATGTAAATATGTATATCTAACAAAGTAACAATATTTTTTTCCGGGAAATGAAAAACTACTTAGGTTCGCTTTAGCGTCACTGGCTAACACTGGGATTAAACTACTATTTTGTTAATTGGCCTTGACTTTCTTAAGTTTTTTTATTAATTTAAAACGGGAGTAATACATGGTATATATCTCAGAACTTCCTCTTCTCTTCAACAAGGAAATATTGATTTACAAAATAATTTTATATTTTATTATTTATTTAATTATAAGTTTATTTCATTTCTTTATTTTCAACTTTTAATAAAATATACATAACATTAGAACAGGAGAAAAAGTATGAAGTTAAAGTCAAAAATTCAGTTTTGATTTTTTCTTGAACGAAATAACTCACTTAAGCTATTCTAGGTCAAAAAAATATCAAGTCTTCTATTTTTCGTAGTAGGTTTTTTTTTTTATGACTTACAGAACATTGTTGGAGTATCATAAACAGTGTTACACGTCTTAAAATGGTATGGAAGTTAGTGGCCTCTGTAACGCCGGGTAGCACAGACGGGAGGGAGGAGTGATCAAGTACATGCTCATATTTTTCTGTTTTGTTACATATTTTCACCCTTTAATATATTGTAAGTACATATTTGGCTTTTTATACATATGTATCCGTGCTTTCTTCATAAGCCTGCGTGAGCGGACAATATTACTTACTGTATAAGTCTTAAAACATTTCTGCATAATCTGAAGGTGTCTGTCCACATTTGTACAAGATAACATCAGTTGAATAACATCTAACGACCCGTTTTCTTATATATACGAAATTTAGAGAAGCTTATTATCAAAGTGATAATATTATTTTTTAATAATGAAGGAAAACAAAATATATCGGTTGTGGCCAACACAAGACTGCCTTATACCAGCCACGTTTTTACAGATTGGCCTTTACATAACCAGAGTATTTCATAAATTAGGGGGTCGTAAAAACAAAAGATTTTCTGATATTTAATTTCCCTCCCCCTCTCTTAAAGATATGAAAATAATCTGATCAATGCACTAACTAATTTGCTTCAAAGAATAAAATGAAGGGAATCGCATGAACATAATTTAATGGAATATGAATATGTTTGTTGCTAATTTGTAATATTTTACCTGGTGGTGCGAGAGATGGGAGGAGGAGCTGCGTGCGCAAAACAATTCTCATGAAGAGAATCTGAAAATAAAATATGTGAATTGTCTCACAAGAAAACATTGTTTGGGATCAATTCGGAGCCATCGTTTTGTGATGAAAGGGAGTTAATGGTTTGTATCATTTCAATAAGTTCGCATTGGGAAATGAGAATAACTCCATTCTGTTATCATTTTGAATGTATCCTAACCTGACATTCATACCAATTTTTTACTAAAATAAATGTAGGCGAAGGGTCAGCATGCTTCCTATAATTTTATAACAAAGTTGTCTAGGCGAAGGGTCAGCATGCTTCCTATAATTTTATAACAAAGTTGTCTAGGCGAAGAGTCAGCATGCTTCCTATAATTTTATAACAAAGTTGTCTAGGCGAAGGGTCAGCATGCTTCCTATAATTTTATAACAAAGTTGTCTAGGCGAAGGGTCAGCATGCTTCCTATAATTTTATAACAAAGTTGTCTAGCGGCATTGTGGAGATTATTCCGTTGCTTTTTATTTTCTTCTCATTAATATTTTTCTTTGTGGTGTGGAGGGGAGGACAACACATTAAAGTCCCCAAATAATTGAAATGTTCAATATATCTCTAAGGCCATATAATTTCAAGATATGTAACCCTTCAATGTGTCTTTCTACCTGCAAAGCAAGAACTTCCTACAATATTACTTCCCCAGCTATACCAAATATAGGGGAAGTTATGTAATTGGTCAACAAATTGATGTGGAGTTTTAAACGGAATTTCATGTGTACCGACCTCTAAATTCCAAGTTTGAAAAAAAAAATTCTGTCTGTGTCTCTGAACACGATAACTCCGGATAGGAAATGAGGGGAGCAGAGGGACGCTCAACTCAAACCCAATAACTGCCGATGTAATAAATGTATCGATATGAAATTGTATATGTGTGACCAAAACCCCATAAGGACAACACCTACAGATTTTTAGCCAAATCGGTCAAAAGTGAGGGGGGATTAGGGAGAGGCTTAACTCAAAAACTCTAATAACTGCCGTTGTAATGAATTTATCGACACAAAATTTAGTATGAGAATTTAGGAGTCCTTATGTAAGTCAGTTTTTGAATACTAGCGCAAACGGTCGGCTGGTTTTGGAGGGGGGAGCAAAAAGTTAATTTAATAATCCGTTGTGGGGAAGTACAATACCGGTGATCTCCGAAGACTTTTCTTCTTTAAATGTCTTTACTAACCTAACTATCCTTTCTTCCGTTTTGTGGAGAATCTCTCTTTAGTGGGCACCTCTGCTCTGAATAGTGAACATGAACTGTCGATACACAAAATTTCTTATGTGAATGATGTCAAAACCCCTTACGGACGACACTTATTAATTTTCAGCGAAATCGAAAGAAGGAAATGAGGGGAGCAGAGGGGCGCTCAACTCAAAAACCCCAATAGCTGCCGATGTAATGAATATATAGATATGAAATTTCAATTTTAAACACATTGAGGACACGAACTGTCAAATTTGAGGGATATTGGCTGAAGGGTAGGGTGGGGGAGCCTTTTTATTTATTCTAACGTGTGGTTGTGTGACACAAATATCGTTGTAGCATATCTTTACATTCTCTCGATATGACTTATTTCTTGAGATATCGGTATTTTCTTCAAGCTTTATTTTTATTTAAGGTAATAACGGAACTCTAGTGTGAGACTCTAACGTCACTAATTAATATTATTTTCTATAAAATATTAAGTCACTATTTATTTTCTCCAAGTTAGAATATCACCTATTATTTTTATTAGTGAGCATATTTTTAAAACGTATTAAAACATTAAGAAACCAATACAAAGTGTGCATTTGCATTATGCTCCTGAGTTCCGCAAATTTAATAATTATTATTTGTTGACAATTATAGATATCCTCTAACATAAACATTTTTTATTGGATTTTAATTTTTTTAAATTGTATATATTGTTTTCAAGAAGTGTTGAAGGGCATTAAAGAAGTTATTCTTCTTTCAAAAAGATAGGAACAATATTTAGTTATTACACGTTCTTCATTCTTCCTGATATCATCATTGATACTTTCTAGTTTGTGGATCACGGTATTTTTATCCATCAAAGTTGGTGATGTTTCTATTGCCGCAGCAGAACCATCAACAACTTGTGATGTAACATATCGTTAATTTGTTCCAAGTTACTGTAATACTGAACTGTCTGTCAAGTGTCTCAGTGTATTCGTCGAGCGGGCAAACATAGATCCGCAAACTTTCTTTACACTAGAGCCGGTCTTAATTTTTTTTTTCTTTTTCCAGCCGGTATTAATAAATGTATTTCTGGAAACTGAGTTTTGATTAGCTGGTTAGAAATAAAAAAAATTATGATGGTGGAGGAAATATGTACAAAATATATTCCGAGAGCTCATAGGTGTTTGTCTACTGTGTTCAAGATCGCGGGTACGAAACCCAGTCGAGGCCTTTAAGTTTTTTAGTTGGAGGGTAAAAAAAACATGAACACGCCTTCGGATGGGAGGTTAAGCGATGCTCCCTTGTACGATGTCAGGTACTCGACGAACTCATGTCCACTGACTGACGAAATAGCGCTCCATTACTAGGCGATAATTAGAGCCCGGGTATGAGTCATAAAAACAACAACAATAATGGATAAAATATTTAGAAATATATAATTTAATCATGGAAATATGTAAAATAAAAATGGTTCAATTCAATTCAGAATGTCTTAAAAGGGCTGTAACTAGAATGTGAATTTAGGAGCCCCTATGTAAAGGGTGTATGATGTAAGTGCCGGATTTAGCAGCAGGCCCTGGCCTAAGGCGACAAATTTAAAACATTATATTTTTCAAATTTCGTAAAATAATTGTAAAAATCAATTATTAACAAATAAATTGTATGTTTATCAAATCAATAGACTCAGCTGATATTGATACTTTTTTATATAATAAAGACTTTTTTAATTTAATAAGTTTTTATCTCTTTTTAAATGTACTTATATTTTAAGTGTAGAAGTCAAACTAAACAGTTGTTTGCATTCATTTGAATTTTCCTTACGGTAAACTACATAAAAAGTTATTTTTTAAATATTTAATTGAGAAAAAAAGTTTTCAATTCGCTCATGGAAAAATATATAAATCCGTTCCTGACGTATAATATGAAAGTAAAAGTTACTACTGCTTCCCTACATGTATTTTAGTAGTAGTATGTATAATATATAAATATAAAATAATATAATAGTAGTGGAGTCATACCTATTATGTTTTGGCGAATAAAGTTTTACATCTAAGTTTACTCCTTACAATTGTTGGCTAACTCATTAACTATAAATTCAAGTAACATAAACAAAAACATAATAATAATTTTAATGTTTTTAAGATTAGTGAGTAATCTTAAAACAAGTGAGTTAGACTCAAAATCAAATAAATTACTGTCAATAAATGAAAATATTACAAACAAATCAATGTTTGTGTTACACACATGAAATACAAATGTTATTGTTAATGTGAAAAATCATAATAATAATCTAAGAGCATAAAATGTAAAAGTAAAGATTCAGAATGAAAAAAAAAACCATCTAATTAGCTAAAAATGAATTACGGTAAACGGTAAACCAAGTAGAGAAAATAAGTTAGAATCATGGAAACAAGTGGAAATATATTTCAATTATTATCTTCTGAGACCAAAAATAGGAAGATTAGTTAGTTATTATGATTCATGCCCGGGCTTTAACTATCTACGAGGTCATATCGCCTACTACCAGAGAGCTCTTTCGTCACTCTGGTGAGCATGGGCCCGAGTCTACTGTGAGAGTCCTAAATTGTAATTCACCTAGGGCAGGAGTCTTTAACGAGTACCTGACATCGTATAGGCTCGGGACTATCGCTTAAAAATCTTAAATCCAAAGGACGGCGTGCTCAAGTTTATTTTACCTATCTGAAAGGTAAAATAAACTAAGGGCCTCGGCCGGGTTTCGAACCCATGATCTTGAGCTCAGAAGGCAAGCATGCATACCACTGAGCTACCGGCGCCCTCAATATCAAGATCACAAGTAATATTTATAAGTGAATGATTATAAGAAGCAATTCTCTTATTTGTTGTGCGAGCTCCGATAGAATGCTTGCTTGCCTATTCAGCTCAAGATCGCGGGTTCGCAAGCCGACCGTGACCAGCTTTTTATCTGAGATATAAAAAGACTCTTACCCTAGGTAACTAAACTTGGATAGGCAAAATTTAGGACGGAAGAGCGCTCTTGTATTGGGCGATGTGACCTCGTAGTTCAAGTCCGAGAATGTCACAATAACTAAGTCATTTGATATAATCCTACATTCTTAAGTACGTTACTGATAATTGCATGAACATTTTTAAAAATAATATCAATTTGAATTTATTATAACTTTTTATAATCTTTCAATAATAATTATATTATTATTTATAATATTTAAAAAAAATAATATAATTATTTAAAAATATTTGAATATCGATATAAAAAAATAAGTTATTAGAGTAGGTTATATCAGGGTTATAGGTTCCATTTATAATATTGGTTTTTAAAAAAATGGAAGGGTGAAATTTGGACAAATGTGAAATAATACTTGACGACAATCAAGTTGTAGAATATATGATTGGAAGAGTAAATTATGGATCATTCTGTATTTAGGTGAGTCCTTATCGGTCTTTGTAATATTATATGAAAAAATAGTTATGAGAATTACAATTATAATGTTGTTATTATTAAAAGTGTATTTTTAGAATTGAAAATGACAAGAAGTCGAAGCGTTCAATGAAATAAAGAATTATTGTTTCAAAATAAATATACCTCAATTGCCTCAAATCACTATTATTGTATTTTTAAAAATTTATAACACTTATGAAACTGCCCTCAATGAATTTATTCACAAGCAGACAATGCAAAAACTAAATAAATAATAAATTTGAAAAATAAAGATAACCGACCAGGTACATCAGCACGATGTGGTTAGATAGTAGCGAATGAAACGTAACAAAGTTGAGCGTTTTTTTTAAAGTGACGGCAACCAGTTGTATGAGCTACACATTGCATTTCACGATTTATAACAAAAATAGCTGACTTCCCAATTCGGACTTTCACATTATAAAGCTTTTTGGACAAGTCCTGAACCTGGGACCTTTTTCATTGGACTCAGCCATGTTTTGCTTTTGTGGAGACAATATAACTGTATATAAGTCAGCTGATACAAATAAAAGAGTCAGTAATTGTACGATAAATTTAATAAATCTTTATCCTTATCAAATTCATTATTAGTTAATTTAGTTTATAGTTAATTAATTTAATAAAAGCCTACAATTGGTCCTTAGCTGGAGAGGAAATAACCGAAAAAGTATTAAACATTTTATGGATTGAAAAATTGCCAGATTTAGTAAAAAATATTTTAATAATCAGTGATGAAGGCTTAGAAAAATTAGCTGTCATGGCTGACAAGATTATGGAGATGAGCTCACACTCACAAGTTAGTTCAGTTGCAACATCTAATCCAAGTACGACTCAACATGACCACCAAACTGACCTATATACGAAAATTTCAAACTTAGTAAAAACAAATAAAAAGATAAACAATAAAAAGAGTCAGTAGGTGTCGTTGTAAGATAAGTTTAATAAACATTTCAAATTAGTTAATGGAGGCCTACACTTTCTGCGAAAAATCGTATTTAATATAAAATGTGTTCAGTTTTCACCGTTTTATTTGAAGAGATTTTCAAAGGTATAAGAAAGTAATAATAACATAATAAGTGCTTAAATTAAAGGCTTCAAATTGAAAAAACAAAGCAAGTTTTAAAAAATTTAGCACAAATACGACCACCACATCCGGTTTATGCTGCCAAATTAAATTATATTTTTAAAAACATGAAAGATAAATCATTATACTTCATAGAACCGGCAGAATATACAAAATCGATTGCCAAGATTGTAATGGGAAATATATTTGAGTCAAAGATTAAATGAAAGACTTAAACAACATAAACCAGACTATAAATTACCAAAAAATTGTAAAGAGAGAGCGTTGGCCAAAAAACATAATTTCCATTTCGAAAAACGAGACATTTTAAATTTAATTAGTATACCAAATAACCAAAATAATGACAAATCAAAAATACAATAAAGAAATTCACATTAATTAAAAATATTAAATATAGGTAGCTCTGATCAGGATGGTCTCGAGATAAAAATGAAAATTGAACGAATGAAATGATGAACTCGAAAAAAATAAGGTTAATTAAAATAGAAAAATCCCAAGACTCAGTGATATTAGGTTGAAATGGTTTGCAAGAGAACAACTAACCGGGGATGAAATGATGAGGTACTTGAATGGAAAATGTTGCACCTCTCTTGCTAATTATTGTAGACGAGCCAAAAATATCATATATTAACCAGAATACAATTTAAATTATTATTGTGATTTAATGCTATTAAATTTTTCCTATTCAAATTTTATATATATATACATTTATAATATTACTGTTTAATCATATTATTACTTACTATTTATTAATCTTTTTAAGTCGTATTAATTTTTATTATCATCTTATAACATTTATTATATGTAACTAGGCTCAAATCTTAAGATTCACAATTAATATCTGAAAATAATATTAGTATACCGAACCAGAAGATTATGATTATTTGGATTTAAATTTTAAAGGTCAAAGATACATATATATATTGATAGTTGTACTTAATTATTTCATTATTTAATTTCTTAATATAATTTATTCTTTATTTGTAAATTATGACGACTACACTCTAACCAAGAGGTCGTCTTTGGTTTAAGATTTTTTATTTTCAAATTATTTGTATATGTGTATTTTACTTATAAAGAAATAAAGACTTGAAATAAAATAGAAAAAAACATCGATCAAACTTAAAATAGAACAATTATTACACAATGACCCCTAGGTGCAGTTGGAAAAAAATTTCAACGTGGAAAGAACGAAAAGAAACCTACATAAACTATGAAATAAAGGAATCATGGTTAGCATGATGTTATTGTTAATAAAGATTGTAATTGGATAAATGTTGATTAAATGTGTTAATACTGAAAATGGATCGTCTAGGTGATAAAAATAAGTTTTTAATAAATTGGGAGACAATGAGATGCAACCAAAAAATAAAACTTTCTATTATATGTGATTAAGAACCAGGGAATGGGTGGTGTAATTACTTTTCTACTTAGATCGTCTTGTTTCATACATTTATCACAAGTTCTTACAATATCTCCGCTTACATAATAATAATAATAATAAATTTATTTCCTTTAAACCAATGCATGTTAATAGGATACGTCAAAAGAATTTATACATAAAGATAGCTTTATAAATTAGATTTAGTGTCTAACATATGTATGATTAGTAGTAATAACAAAACTATTAAAAAAAGTAAAATGAAATAATAAAAACTGAATAAATAAATACTTAAAAATATATGAGTATATAAAAAATTAATGCATAGATACATTTATAATAAGTAGACACATTTTTCAATTTAATAAAAATTAATATAGGTAATTATTTTTCAAAAAACTCTTCGGAAGTGTTTTTATCCCAACGATGTTTCGGGACGTTCTTATGTCCCAATATGCGAGGTATAGTTGGGACCTGATGAAGGGACGTAAGAACGTCCCGAAACATCGTTGGGATAAAGACACTATATATATATATATATATATATATATATATATATATATATATATATATATATATATATATATATATATGTATATATAAGTATATATAATCATAATTGAATAAATAAAAAGTTATAGATGAATAAATAAAACAACGTACATCCTACTGACCTTCAAGGTGTGGAGGAACTCTGCCCAAAAAATAAAAATGAAAGCTTTGTATCAAATAATGTTTGTGGATATGAAACACGATTCTTTATAGTGATTATAGTATTCTTTTTGAACAGTGAGAATAAAATTCCGTTTCCGTTTAAAAGGGTTTCCTCTGACACAAACATTTTTAGTTGAAGTTTAATTTTTTTTATTTTATCTATTGACTTCAAGAAGTGGGGAAGGGCATTAAAAAAATCAATTCCTTTATGAGTTATACTTTTTTCAAAAAGAGAAGTGCAGTGTTTAGTTATTCGAAAGTCTTGTTTCTTCCTGATAAATCATGACTAGTATTGTTGAGAGGGAAAATATTTTTATTTTTCCTACTAACCATTAATGTTTCAAATATAAACAGCGATGACAAAGGCAGGATTCTAAGTTGTTCAAATATTTTTCTGCAGCTTGATCTTCGAGTAATTCTTAATGCTTTTTTTGAGGTCTGATAATATTAATACTCTAGCTAGTTATTTTACTCTTTCTGCAGCATATCTGTAAGGTATTATAACGTTCACTTCTGAAGTTGAGATCCCCCACTAGAATGATTTTTTTTCAGTCACTGTAGTTTTTTGTAAATAAACAAAAATGTCCAAAATCATGCAATGGGGCAAGTTGTAACAAAATCTCGGGGCATGTTGTAACATGTTACAACTTGCCCCTTGTGTTTTGATTCGTGTGGCTAAGTTTTCTGTTTTAAGTGTGTGAGAGTTGTCATTGGATCTTGAGAATCTTGAATTGCTACAATCTGCGCCGGAGTTGGATATAAGCGTTACTGAAGTTATAAACCAGATAACAGGTGAGACATCTGCAGAACCTATTCCAGGAACGTCGGGCACCCAAAATAGAGCAATCGATTTTTTACCCTCAAAGATAAAACCTCTAAGGCTCCACCTCGAAAACAGTCGAACAGAGGCAAACGGAAAAGAAAATGTGCTTTCCTAACCGACACACAGGAAAAAGAAACATTAGAAAAATAATATGAAGAGAAACAAGGGACAGGTCAAAAAGAAAACGAAAAGTTAAAAATGGTAAAGAAGAAGATTTTTGCGATGATACCGATTCTGAAGCAGAGGAGAACATAAAAGAAGAAAACTGTTTTTTGAACATAAGATAAACTAAAAATAATGAAAACTATTTTGATGTGCCCCGTTTATTGTTACAATTGTGACTCTTGGTCGGGTATTACCAACGAGGTCATATCGCCTTCTACCAGAGCACTTTTCCGTCGCTCTGGTGGACATGAGCCCGACTCTACTATGGGAGTCCTAAATGTTGCCTCCCCTAAATTTTTATTCACCTAGGGTAAGGGTCTGTAATGAGTACCTAATGTCGTACAGACTCGTGGCCATCGCTTAACGTCCCATCTGTAGGACGGCTTGCTCAAAGTTTTTCACCTTCCAGATGAAAAAACTGGCTTCGGCCGGGTTTCGAATCTGCGATACCACTGAGCTACTACAAGCGCCCTTTATGTGGTCCGTTTAACATGTTCAATACGGCTCCGTATTGTTATTGTTTTTTCAGTAGCTAAGTGTATTTTATAACGTTTTATTTTTGTAATAAACAGTGACATTGAAGTTTAGTGATTAGAATACTGTTAGTGTCAGTTTTATTACTGTGAAAAATAAAACTACGTATTGACAGTACCTAACATCCGTGAACTTTTTTTCTTATTTTTGTATACATACACAAATGAATATACACCTATAGAATATAAAAGTAATATACAAAAAGAATATACACCTATTGAAATCACCGAGATTAGAAGCATGGACACCGAAACAAAATCTTCGGCGACCAACAATCACGGAAGATAGACTCAGGTCGGACGGCTCCAGGCGAAAAGGGAGGCCACAAGAATGTGTTGTCCCCTTGTCTCCTAAGTCCAAATCTCAAAAGCTCTTGACTTTTGAAGATAAGGTTGCATCGCAGCAAGCCGTGACCACTGAGGATGACACCCCTGAACCGCCGCTAATATTCAGCCGTAACATGAAAAACATCAAAATACGAGTATTTATGAAAGATATCGTCGATCTCGCTAACTGGTGAAAATTCCTACGTAAAAGAGTTTCGGGTACCGGAAGGACGGAATAATAAGAAGGCCGAGCGGTCTGGCCGCAGGCTGCAAGGAGGAGTAGCCTCACTACCCACATCCAGTCTCACCCACCAACCACCTCATCCATGCCAACGAAATGACGGTCTCACTTGCCGCTTTCGATCGTGCGACTGCCGCGTCCTTGCGGGTGGTGACTTCAATCCAAGCATCTTTGTGGGAGGAGCAGGGTGGTCAACGATCGTGGAAAATTATATTATCCTAATCCACCATTACACTCCTTTTTCACCGAACAGTCCTTCATACTGACCATCCGATCCCAATATCTTCGTTGCTTCGAGTCTTGGGTCGTCCATGATATTTTAACTTTAGAGGATCTTTCCTCGGACCTTCGAAAAGTGCAGTACATCCTCCAAAACCTTCCTTTACGTAAATCCCCTGACCACGATTTATTACTTCCAATATCGTCAGACATAATCCGTGAACCAGTTTGACTTCCGCTCGCAACATTCCTCCACCCAAGCTTTCGCGTAGTGGACGCTATTTCCTCATCGCTTAAGCGAAAAGAGTACTGCCCGGGTACCTTTCTGGATGTTGCTCAGGCTTGCGATCGAGTTTGGCCTGACGGGCTGCTCTCTGTAAGCTCATGCGATTCCTTCCAAGTACCTTCTTTCTAATCCTTAAATCTTACTTGTGTGACCGCAGCTTAATGGTGCACTAGAGATCTGTCCTATCTGATCTGGCTGGGGTCCATCAAGCGAATATCCTAGGACTTTTCCTGTTTACATTGTACACTGCCGATATCCCTATTCACCCTAGAACCATTATCACTATATATGCCGGTATCATTGCCATCCTCGCTCCTGGTCCTGATCCTAGTAACGCGTTCTCAAGCCTACAACAGCATCTAGATGAGATCTTCAGATAATGAGAGTTATGGAGAGTTAAGGTCATGGATGGTAAATGCATGCAAGTTACCTTCACTCTTCGAAAGCAAAACTTGAACAATCCTCTCATCTCAACCTACAACAACTTGCGGTATGGATTTTCAAAATAATCATGAGGATGAAAGGAAGTGGAACCAAAATTTACTATAAAAAACTTATGACTTATTTTTTAAAAATTCAACATACACATTCGGAGTTCGTTTCTCACGGAATGACCCATACTCCCTTCCCCCCACAAATAAGACGATAATGAAAGAAGATAAAAGAAAAATCTATTCACATCTTGCGTCAAAATAAATTACAATACTATCTACTTAAAATTTGAAAACAAAAATAATAATTTAGTTTGGTTTAGTGGTGCCCAACTCTATAATTTGGCATTTTGATAAACAGCGTTTTTTTGGAATGAAATAATTCTTAACGTCATTTTTACTTGATGCGCCTAATTAAAAAGGGGGGAAATATATATTTTTTTAAATTCTATATTTATCTCTACTTTCTTATGTCCCATTTTTCGAATGTCGTTTGAGATAGTCAAAATTCAAAATATAAATTCGAACACCTTATACTTGTCTTTTCTTTTTGTATTTGTTTCTTCCGAACAGCAGTATTTCGCCGTTCATTTCTGATTGTGTGCCCTCCGTATCAGATTTCATGAATTAAAATTAGACTTTTTTTTTTAATTTTTTTTTTATAGGTGTTCTTAGGGCTCTAGAAATTTGGGAAAAACAGAAGAATTTCCAAGAGTGTCCAAAATCCATGAACCCCGAATGTTATATCAAACAAGAGCCACGAGACCTACCCACAGCGCTTTGTTCAGGTAAATTTCAAAATTCCTATCTGTCCTGTGTGCCTTATTACTAAATTACGGATTTTCCCCGAGTGTCGCTGCCTACTTTCGGATTTTCTTCAATATTCATTACTATTTTGTCATTTTGAAATTTTTATTGAAACCCTTATAATTTTGCCATTAGTTTCTAATTTAACATTTTAGTTATATTTTTTTAACGTTTCTGGATTTTTATTATTCCTTAAAGCTTGCCAAATGTTTTTTTGACATGCCAGCGTATGCCTTAGATTCAATAAAAACGTTTCATTTCTACTTTTTAATGAAAGAAAAAGCATGGTATCGTAAATTTATGGGCAGAAAAAAAAAAAAAAAATAGAAGTCTTATCAGTGAAATTACTTATTTAAAATTCCAAGTTCTAGAGGAGAAAGTTTTTTGATAAAAATCATTATTCAAAAACTAGTTTAAATTTATACTGCGTTATTTTTAAAAAACTCTTCATTTCATTACAATTTCGGTTTTGTTTATTGCATGCTTTATTCTTTTTGTTCATCCTTGAATGCATGTTTTCGAGTTGTGTTGGTATCTAAAATAGAATGTATTTTAATTGATTTCATGTTTTTACATGAAGCTTTTTCGAGATATCAAAATTCTTTAAAGGTTCTTTAGAGTTAGAAGTTGCTTTTCCCGGACTTATCTAGGAAGTCGAAGACCTATAAAAGTCCTAAAAAACTGATTTTTATTGAATAATAAATGCAAAATAAGTACTTCATATATATATATGGCTACGCACAAAAATTGTAACCAGGGCATACCTAAGGACTGACTAAATGTCATCGGTTGTATATAAAAGACTTTGATATGAGACCGTCACCAGTATTTGCTGTAAATTCACTGTCTTAAACAAATTGATTATGAAGAGAACTTCGAATGTTCGGATGAGACGTTGGAAGAGTTGGTTGAAGTTCAGAAAAATGTTATGGAGGATGAAAGGGGAATACAAATATCAATGGGATAAGTAATTGTTCTTTCAAATCGAACTTTTATTTTATGGAAGTAACATTTTTTGTCGAAAATAATCGCATTAAGTATAACACTTGGCAAGAATTTTAACACATCAATTAAAGTTCAAAAACAATTATTGTAAATATTCAAAAAACAATCAAATAGGTAGAATGGCATTAGATTCAACTATTTTTATTTCAATCAACAACTTTCATAAAACAATATCAAAAAATTAATTACCAATTGACGAAAAATTCTTTTGTAAAACTTTATGGAACAGGAGGCAGTGATCCAGCTTCTGCAGTGGGTTGTTGGTCTTGGGTGTCAGTTTATAAGTTTCTTGGTGGCGTCTCAAGAGTTGATCCCTTAAATTGGATGTCTTGTAACTAGTTTTGAATAAACTTTGCTCCACTTTTCCCATCATCCTGTTTGATAAAAACGTGTGGAAGGTCCGACTTTGGCAGCATACTGAAGTGAACACACTACGCTTCACATTTCCAAGTTCCAAGTCCAACACACTAACTCGAACTGAGAAATAGAGAGGAATAGAGAAAGGAAACTGGAATGAAAAAAAATAATAAGGGGAAGGAGTTTCTTGGAAGAACGTCCATGATGGAATCATAATAGACGTATCTTTCTACTTTAGCTCTCTATAGTAGGAATTGGATTGATTTAGTGTTCACAAGTGGCAAGCATTCATTCAAAATAAGATGATATATCGATAGTACTATCGACTATCGCACATCTCTAATCCAATGGTTGAAATATTTTGAAACTAATCATTGGATATAAGAATGAGTTGGATGATTCTCCGGTGAATTTACTCTTGGAGATGGATCCCTTGCTATTGGTGACGATCCTAAGTTCAGTCACAATAACATTCTTGTTAAAGATCCTGGTCTATATCAACTGCTATTTTTGAAAAGCCTGACAGAATACACAACATAAGAAAAATTATGTAAAAATTGAAAGCTTATTCTATATTGCCCGCAAAATCCCTTGATCTATTATTGAATGAAAGAGGTAGATTGTTTACCAACTGTTATATGTAAGTTATGTAAGTACATCCATTGCAAATTATTGAAATTTGCAATGGATGTACTTGTTCTGTTAGACTACCCTACTTCACATTTTCGTACCCAGTTAATTGATTTAGACTGGGTTAACAGTATGAACTTTATTGACGATTTAAAGATCATAAAACTTATTATTTAAGAGTGCGCACCTAGACCTAGTTCAAGCCAAATGATTCATTGTAATAACAGCCATAAATTCCAAAAGTCAAGTTATATTAAATAAAAGGCAAAGAAAGGCGATTTCCTGAAAAATATTTGAAATGCCAGTCATTTGTACTTCCATTGCATAAATACTAACAAATTTTGCTGAAACGGAAAAAAGAGTGAGCCTTGTCATGCGAGTCACGATATCTCGAAACTAGTAATCCTTGGTTTCTGAGCGCTCTTTGTTTAGGAATAAAGTAAAACAGTTTTATCAATTGTTAAAATAAATCAAATTATTCTCAATAGAGTTTTGAAAAGTATTTAGATGGTAAAAAAATAGGTTGTTTACATCTTAAACTTTCTAAACCAGATTTTTGTAATAAAGTATGGTGATCCGTCAAAAATAGTTTTGTTTCACCGTGAAAAAAATACGAAAAACAGCATAAATGTGGGAACTTGAGTGGAATATTTTCCAAGAGTTTGTTTGGCTGAAATCAGACGAAAATAGAAACTTCAAATGAAAATTTCTTTGAGTACTTTTACAAGATACTGCATTATTTATGACCTAATCAAAAATCTCTTCAAATGAAAGTTGTGGAGAAAACTGAGAAAGGCACATTGTATATAAAATACATTTTTTCGAATGCCACCCCTGGTTTGCGTGGTATATGCCAAAAACCGGCTTAACCGAACCCATTTTTTTAGTCGTTTGCTTGATTTATGCGAAAATGGTTAGTCCTATCGAAAAATAAGTCTTCACAAAACAGCTTCCTTATGAAATTTCTAATCATTTTTGAGGTAGGACCAAAGTTATAGCGGTCCGAACATTGTACAATAAATGTCTGTAGGAAATAGTTCAAAGAAATGTTCAAATTGTAACGCATGGCAACAAATTTTAAAAACATAGTTCTATTTTTGGTAGTTTTTTTATTGAAAAGGATAAAAAATAAAGAAAACCGTGTCAGGATATCCAACTCACTTCGCTCCATCAAAAATTGCTTTGCCTTTCCATTTTTTTTTTTTTTTTCTCTAATATATTTAAGTACACAGAAGGCAAATAAGTGTAGGATTAATAATTCTTTGTGGATCTTTAATAATTACTTTACAATAATTCGTTTACTTAGTATCAATAAATGTCGTATATTCAGGGATATTTACGATGCTTGCTCAACCCAGATAAACGTCTTAACGGGTTAAGATAAAAAAATATATATATATTTTTCATTCTTATACAAGGGCAGAGTAAGCCTTGATACGACTTTAATAATCCGTTTATTATGTATGAGTAGCCCGTTTACAAAACGCGTTATATTCATGAAAAAAATAAATTTACTCTAAAAAGTGGACAGGATGAGGATCGCAGTTTCTGTCCATTATTTAGCCTACTAATAAATAAAACAAACTTCATTTTAGAAATATCGTCTATTCCACAAAAACATTACTACCGGTTTCGGCATCACACTACTTTAGTATATAACTAAACCTGACGATGGTGTAATGCCGAAACCGATAGTTTATGCACACATTTTTTTGTTGAATAGACAGTACTTCAAAAAAGAAGTTTGTTTTATTTATTACAGGTTTTTACAATATATCCGCGTTTCTTAACTTAGAAGTCATTATTTAGAGGTGCGAAGATGGAGTCGATTATTCAACGGTGCGTCCTAGCGCAAAAGCATTGATTTTCAAACCCCTCCTTATTATTATGAAACACCAATATCAGGTTCTAGAACCATTATAAACATTTAGTTGAATATATATTTAATTGAGACTGTTTTTCGGTCAATATTGAAAACCTGTGAAAAAAACTGTGTTCGGCATTACCCGACATTTAAATCAAAAAAGAATATATTTGAAAAAGTAGTGTTGCTAAGAGACAAACATTTCCTCAACAATTATAACTGTTACGAATATTTTTCAAATTGCTTACATGCCTGCCGACTTACCTTCCTTCGTATGGCACGCTGAGAAATGGGAAGACCTCACCTCAAAATTTAATAATTACTACTACTAAGAGGCTCCTAGATTCATGTGCTGATGTACTGACATCTAGGGGTCCTTGTGGAAGCGGCAGAGGTCAGCACGGGATATAATTGGGTGTTCGGCATTGCCCGCTCTTCTTGATCACACTTCGCCCCCTCTTCTTGATCACCCTTCATCCCTCTTCTTGATCACCCTTCGCCCGCTCTTCTTGATCACCTTCACCCCCTCTTCTTGATCACACTTCGTCCCCTCTTCTTGATCACCCTTCACCCCTCTTCTTGATCACCCTTCGCCCCTCTTCTTGATCACCCTTCACCCCCTCTTCTTGATCACTCTTCACCCCTCTTCTTGATCACCCTTCGCCCCCTCTTCTTGATCACCCTTCACCCCTCTTCTTGATCACCCTTCGCCCCCTCTTCTTGATCACACTTCACCCCTCTTCTTGATCACCTTCGCCCCCTCTTCTTGATCACCCTTCACCCCCTCTTCTTGATCACCCTTCGCCCGCTCTTCTTGATCACACTTCCCCCCTCTTCTTGATCACACTTCACCCCTCTTCTTGATCACACTTCGTCCCCTCTTCTTGATCACCCTTCACCCCTCTTCTTGATCACCCTTCGCCCCCTCTTCTTGATCACACTTCACCCCTCTTCATGATCACCCTTCGCCCCCTCTTCTTGATCACCCTTCACCCCCTCTTCTTGATCACCCTTCGTCCGCTCTTCTTGATCACACTTCCCCCCCTCCTCTTGATCATCCTTCGCCCCCTCTTCTTGATCACTCTTCACCCCTCTTCTTGATCACTCTTCACCCCTCTTCTTGATCACCCTTCGCCCCCTCTTCTTGATCACCCTTCACCCCTCTTCTTGATCACCCTTCGCCCCCTCTTCTTGATCACACTTCACCCCTCTTCTTGATCACCCTTCGCCCCCTCTTCTTGATCACCCTTCACCCCCTCTTCTTGATCACCCTTCGCCCGCTCTTCTTGATCACACTTCCCCCCCCTCTCCTTGATCATCCTTCGCCCCCTCTTCTTGATCCCCCTTCATCCCCTCTTCTTGATCACCCTTCGCCCCCCCTTCTTGATTACACTTCGCCCCCCTACAGCCTACAGCTAAGGGAAGTGAAAATGTAATGAGCTCTCGTTATGTAAAACAGTAAGAACAGTCCATTAAAGAAAAAATATCATTAAAATCGACCTATTTTCCAATAGTTAGTTATGATAAGATCGGAATCGGAGCTTCTCAGGCAATTTGGAAGACTCTAATGACCCTCCGTTCGTGAAAATCTACATGAGATGAAGTGGGAACTTGAGATGAAGTGGGGTGGGTTGAAGTATGTTGAAGTACGGAAGAGTGCCTAGTTCCTACAGTACAACCAAAGACAGGCGTATATGTCCCCAACGTATCTACATTACCACATCCCATCTTATTTATCGTCGTTTGGGATCTTATAGAGAATTGAATTCTGAAAGGGGAACCATGCTGGAACCTACAAGCTAGATTTGTCACTATTTCACACTCGTTATCCACCTTCAAATGGCAGGCCGCGAAGCAAAAATCGCGCGAAATTTAGCTTAACTGTTTAACGCTACTATGTCGAGGGTTTTAGAGTGAAGGTTTGAAATTTGTTTTGTTATAAATGGGATTCTATAAACTATCTGATGATTAGACCGGATTTTTATGCAGTAAAAACTGCCAAAATATGCAGTTTAAAATGCTGAGATATGCAAGTAATATGCAGTATAATATATTAAAATATGCAGAAAATACGCTGTAAAACATGTCGAAATATGAGTTTTTATGCAGTAAAAGTTGAAATTGAAAAAAAAAAAAAAACACACTAAGGGTATTGTTATTAAACAGACACGATTTATTATTTTTTTTATATTAACATTTTACATTAATACGCACTTAATAATTATTGTAATAATACAAATGTAGTAAAAAAAATTAATAAAGAATATTTAAAGTTTTATTGCAGTTGCGACTAATTTAGGTTAAGAAACAACTATTTTTCTAAAATTCTCATCCATGAAGTTATGTCTGCGGTCACTTAGAATTATTTTATACAATGAAAAAGAGCATCCACAGACATAATGGGCTCAAATTTGAAGGAACTTTTTGGATTCTTTAGCCACCCTCTGACTTTTGACGAAAATGTTTGCGAACTTTTAGGCATCTTCGTTCTTCGTATACAGCAGTAAAACTACAGCTGATTTGATATAAAAATGGGCAGGGGTTGCTGTTATCTTTACGTTCTGTCCTTTAATTCGCTGGATCACTTCCTGCCGTTGGGCCTATTTCAGTTTTCTTAGAATTTGAATTATTGAGCTTTCGTCCCCGTTTTATTTTCCTTCATTTTTTCATTCTACCTCCAAAAATTGACTTTTAAAATATTGATATGTTGCGCTAAATATTCGAAATATGCAAAAATCCTTGAAATATGCATTTGTATGCAATATCCTTCAAATATGCAGTATAAAGTTTAGTCTATGGTAACCTAGATGCATGGTTCGGAAAGATAATTGATCTTCTGTGTCGAATGTGGTGGTAAAACAAAATATGCAGTTGCATGTAAATCCCGGTCTCTACTGATGATATATTATTTATTACATTACGATTATTAGTTTCTAAGATAAAACTATTCAAAGTGTGAAATGTTTTCGTTGCCTCCGTGCTCCCGATGTTACCCATACCCATCGCGGGGAAACACGTAATTCTACGTCAAAATGTTTTGCTTCTCTCGCACACTTAAAAGCGGAGAAGATTTTTCTTTCATATTCATTGATAAGCTGGAAGAAGTAGTCTATACTCTTTAAAAGAAATATGGAAATATTCTCACGAAATATTGTGTTTATGTACGATCTTACAGTGAACAAATATTTAATTTCTTAGATAAGCTGGTCACCACCATGAAAGTAGTCTATTCACTTTAAAAGAAATATGGAAATTTTCTCAAGAAATTTTATTGTTTGTATGAATGACGACTTGATATTGAAAACATTTTTATTTAAATTCCAAATCGAGGGAAAGAAATATTCAACTTATGATACTTTAGCCCTTAAATGTTGAATTTTGCCTGTTCAATAACCTTCCTTTACTTACAATATTTCGTTTGCAGGAGAATTCTCTAAAAATGAAACAATAGTTTCAATTCTTATAAATATTGTAACGGGTATAATAATGAACAGCTGATTATGATATCAGCTGACCCCGTTGTTCGTTACTTCCGTTCCACGTTCGTCATAAACGAAATTACAGCTCGGATTTCGTGATGCAGAACGATTTAAAGGAAGTTTCACTTGAAAAAAAACTTAAAAACGGATTTCTTCCAGTAAAATTCAGAAATTGACCACAGTGCGCCCCAAGACTGTCTATTGAAGTAAGACGTCCAGATGATGTACGCCAACACATTCTGCGGTACCTGTAGGGACATGGGTTGTTGGCTACCTAGTCAGTACTTGTTTTGACTGGAATGCAACTCTAATGAAGTTTAGGGTATGGTCAGGTACCCAGGGTCTTATGTCGGAAGCTCCTGGTACCAATAAAATGAACCTTTTTGTGAAGGGGTGGAGAGTGGAGAGAAGTGAGTAAGTCAGGTATGAGCCGGGTCTGGCTGGGTCCTTGGTTTATGGTGGAGGCGGTAGAATGGCCACCAATATATCACTCAGAGAGCCTGTAAACAGGTCAATCCACTACCCTCCTGGACATCTGTATCTTTATGCCCTCCCTAGGTATCCTTTAATACAAGTATTCTCTAAACACAACTGCTTGGATTTGCTTATTGAAATAATCCTATTGATCCAATGTTTGTTGGAGTTCCTAAAGCAATGCCTCACGCCCATCCATAGTCCTCCAACGAGGTCAGCAAATATACCGGAGATCAGACACGGTTGCCAGTAGGTCTCAGATTTTTTTAAATTCTTTGTTTTTACATCTTTTTTGCCTCTGATTTTTTTCCGGCTTGTCATGGCAAACAATATGAATTGAGACAGAAAATTGTAATTGTTTGCACTTTTTGAAGTACATATTTAATTCTTGAACCGTTCTTGTTACCACGGCCATCCTTAGAGGGAGGTTCTTTACCAACTCATTGTAAAGATATGGAGAGAGGAAAGACTCCCCGAAGCTTGGAACACGAGCCTGATATGCCCTTACTGAAAAAAGGAAGTAGGACCGAATGCTGCAACTACCGGGGCATATCGTTATTGTCAGTGGCGTATAAGGTCCTCTCAAGAATCCTCCTAACGAAGCTGACCCCCTACTCTGAAAGTATCCTTGGAGAGTACCAAGCGGGCTTCCGACGTGGAAGAGGCACTTTGGACCAGATATTTGTTCTCAGACAAATTCTGGAAAAGCAATGGGAGATGCAACAGAATACCCATGCACTATTCATAGACTTCCGAGCTGTTTATGACTCGATACATTGGGAAAGTCTGTGGGTTATGATGAGAAAATTTAAATTCCCGAAAAAACTTATAAGAATGTTAAAGGCATATATCGAAGGCCCAAAAAGCAGAGTTATGGTTCAAGGAGAACTTTCGGAGCCCTTCGATGTTAGGAGTGGCCTTAAGCAAGGTGACTGCCTCTCCCCTCTCCTGTTCAACCTGGCCCTTGAGCGAGTGACAAGGCAGGATAGCCGGAGAAAACGGAGTCCTGGCGTATGCGGATGACGTGGCCTTCTCACGAAACAGCCCAGAAGAAGTTAAAAGTAAGGCGGGCAAACTTCTTAAGCACAGCTGCAGAGTAGGGCTGGAAGTTAATGTCGACAAAAGCGACTACCTTATAGTCAGTAAGAATATCCTTCTGGAGCAGGAATTAAATGTGGGGACCTTCTCCTTGCCAAGAGTTGAGAACTTCAGGTATCTCTGGTCCACGGTAACTAGCATCAACTCGATGCTGGAGGAGGTGGACAGAAGACTTCTGCAGGCCCAAAGAGCGTATTTCTCTGTCAACAAGCTGCTACGGTCCAGAGCCTTGTCAAGGAACCTGAAGTATAGGATCTACAGCTCCATGGTAAAGCCCGTTCTGATCTATCGGTGTGAAACCTGGACCCTGCCTCACATCTGGAGAAACGTTTCCAGTCGTTTGAAAATAAATTGCTGAGGAAAATAGCAGGTCCGGTCAAGGATAAAGAAACCCAAGAGTGGAGAATCAGAACCAACAGGGAGCTGAGGGACATCTTCTGGCAACACCCGACCGTAGTTGCAGATATGAAATCACGGCGCTTAAGATGGGCTGGACATGTGGAGAGAAGCGGACCGCAGACGGCCATAGGACGCATCATAGACGCTCAGGTCCAAGGAGCCAGATCACGAGGAAGACCACGGCTGAGGGAGACTGACCTGGTGAAGAAGGATGCTGTGGAACATGACGTGGTGAACTGGCGACCGGTGGCGCACGACAGATCGCAGTGGAGAAGGCTAGTGTGGGCGGCTAAGGATCTTCAGGGTTCGTCGCCAACGGAGTGAGTGTGTTAGAGCTAAGTTAACTGCGCAGAAATTATGTAATACATTTTTTCCATGGTTCATAGCCGAAACATTTAGGATTGGCTGAGATAGCGGGTCTTGGTTCTTTTTCATTTCTGGGTTGGAGATCGCCGAGAATGTGTGCGTATTAATTTTGCACAGTCACGTTTAATTAAGACTTTAACGAGCACCTGACATTGTCAAGGCTGGTGACCGCCATTCCCAACGTTCTCCGGAGGACGTCAAACTTTTACCTCCTAGATGAAAAAATGACCTTGACTAGGTTCGAATCCGCCATCTCGAGCACGGTCTTAAGAATAAACTTTCTATTTTTTGGAGGGGGATACAGAAAGTAGGTCGAAAAAAAAATTTAATGAAGCAGTCACTAGCAAACACAATCATCATTCCTTCTCCTTGCAATTAGAATGGAAAGACCGGAGCTTCATAGGCAGCTGCTAGGGCGGCAAAGAATATTTTTCAATTTTTTATTTGCAACTCTTCGACCCTTCATTAAGAAAGGTCATGTCAAAAATATTTTTCATTCAAATATATATGTATGAGATTTTTAAATTCATTTTTTAAAGGAGCGTTTTGGGTGTACTAAGCGTAACATGGAGACAAGGAATCCAGGCTCTTCTCTAGTTGCACGGGAGAAGGAAGAGTTGGTCACTTTCGCCCTACGAAAGAAGCACAAATATTTCCAAAAAGCTGCGTCTTCCACAATCTGAGACAAGAGGACGATGAAGAAGGAAGGAGGCATCTCAATGTCTTACCAAAAGACCGTTTTATGATTCGGGTTATGAGTTAAGCAAAGGCTATTATTTTTTTTAAATCAGTTTTCCACCGATGCGCAATCGAACGCTCATGTTATTGATCCACATCACCTCTAAGGCTTGATGTAGAGGGCGCCGGTAGCTCAGTGGTATGCGTGCTTGCCTACTGAGCCAAAGGTAGCGGGTTCGTAGCCCGGCCGAGGCCCTTAGTTTATTTTATCTGGGAAGTAAAATAAACTTAAGCACGCCGTCCTTCGGATGGGTCGTTAAGCGATAGTCCCGAGCCTGTACGATGTCAGGTACTCGTTAAAGACCCTTTCCCTTGATGAAATAAAAATTTAAGGTAGACAAAATTCAGGACTCTCATAGTAGAGTCGGGCACACAATAGGCCTACTCTGGCCGCTGTGATGTAATGCCTCGAAAAAAAAAAAAAAAAAAAAAAAGCTTGATGTGGCTTGTTTGTCATTTTAGCTCCCAAGCCCAAAGTCCAGATTGGGTTGCAAGCTTTCCTTTGACTTCGCAAGTCTTACTACTTCGCCTGCGAAGAAGCAGATAGTAAAAGTATTAACCGAGGGATATATTCATATGTACTCTTACATCATAAATTTGTATAATTAGGATGCATTCCGGACGAAAAACTACTTTTATTATTTGGATACACTTACGGGATGCTCCGTAAACTCATGGTTGGGTCACGGTCATTTCTCAGATATTGAGATGTCTTATTCCTTTTTTGTCTTGTGTCCAGAGCTGCCCCAAGACTGCTGGCACTAATAGTGTTCACTCTTAGCGTACCATTAGAGGAGATGTGGACTGGTGGATGTTGGACGTTGCTCCAGGTAAATCTGTGTTATCTCTGGTAAACAGGAAGCCAGTCCTGGCATGCCTCGCTGCTTCTATCCTGTTTCCCAACATTACGATATCCCACTCAATGGCGTAGGTACAGGAAGGGTAAAGGAGTACCCCCACACCCCCCTCCAGAAGACGGGGGATATCCCCAACCCCTCAGAAGTCGGAAGCACGAAGTAGTATAATCGCTAATTGTGGTTTACAAATATTTAGTTTACAAAAAGTGATAACTTAGGACAATTACTGCATATAAATAGAGATAAGTTTTAAATATTGATT
Source organism: Aradus depressus (assembly GCA_963662175.1). NCBI lineage: Eukaryota > Metazoa > Arthropoda > Insecta > Hemiptera > Aradidae > Aradus > Aradus depressus. Next base: position 9,560,231 of record OY759218.1, read on the forward strand.
CAGTATTAAGGCATTTACAAGAATGTAAAAATAAAATATGGAGCTAACGTTTAGTTAGAAAACTTTTATTGAAAATGAGGTTGGGGGTATCATTTATGGTATTGTTATATTTCATTGGACATTCAAAAAATCTTCTTATGATATATGATCCTATTTATTTAAATATATATTCTATTGTTCCATTTTCTAATATTACAATCAATATTTTATAAAATTAAAATGTTTAGGCCAAAAATTAAAAAAAAAAAAAGAAGTGATGTGGCCATAACGGGATTTATACCAACCACTTTTTTACACATTACTCTCTCTCCCCTCCCCCTCTCTAAATCATTTCGCATTACCGGGTCTGGTATATGAAAATATGAGATGGCGTCAGCGATATTTTTTTGTTTATTTTCATTGTAAAACGTTATTCTGACAGTAACTTTCTTAAAGCAGTGATGACGGCATGAAATTAATTTGGAGAAGGGGAGAGGGAGGTGTGATATTTAAATAAGGGATTGGTATACCTTCCTCATGGAAACAACCAATGAATTACCGTACATAATCGTACCAAAATATAAACTCAAAATCCTAATCGACACAGGAAGTACCAAATCTTTTGTAAACCCGAAAATCGCTGACATATTTTTCGAGACAGACATAAAAAAGGATCCATTTAATAAAATTGCCACTCCACATGGCGTTTCCAATGAACACTTTAGCACACTCATCCCCTGTTCAGAACTTTTTAAAGTTAGCAAATTAAAATTTTACCAATTTGAATTTGTTAGGTACAGATAGCTTAAAAAAGCACAACTTGACATGACAACCAATTTTCTGACGACCCCGAAAACTGAAATAAAAATTTTATATAAACAAAATATAAAAATTAAAGATCGCGGGTTCGTAACCTGGGCGAGGCCCTTAGTTAATTTTATCAGGGAGGTAAAACAAACTTGAGCACGCCGTCCTTCGGATGGGGCATTAAGCGATGGTCCCGAGCCTGTACGATGTCAGGTACTCATTAAAGACCCTCCACTCAGGTGAATAAAAATTTAGGGTAGGAAAAATTTAAGACTCCCATAGTAGAGTCGGGCTCATGTCCACCAGAGTGACGACAGAGCGCTCTGGTAGATATGACCTTGTAGTTAAAGCCCGGGCATGAGACAACTAACTAACTAAAAACTCAAACTGAGCAATGCAATTTAATAGGTTTGAAAATGCAAAAATTAAAATTCCCGAATAAAAATTTAAAAATTATCGCCACTATCTCCTCTTACACAAAATTTTAAAAACACCAAAAGGTATACTTGCTAAAAAATACTTCAAGACAACTCACCCTATTAAAAAGCCAATTTACAAAACTAACTTAAAAAGATCTTTAACCATGAAAAATTTAGGTATTTCACAGCAGTACCAGCGATAAATAACAAACGAAAAATTTACCTCAAAATTAAAATTCAAACAAACCGAATTAAGGAAATCTAAAATAAAACAAAATAATAAACAAAAATTTAACTTCGCGAAATTCAGGAGAACAAACCAAAACCCCAAAATAACTTTGAACTCAACAAAACTTAAGACAGACAGAATAAAAATATTTGACACTCCAAGAAAACTTATACAGACAAAATATAATAGACTCCTAGACGCCAAAACAGTAGACAGTATGCGACGAAGAATACGTAAAAAATCACTAATTATTTATCGGCCATAAGAATACCATTTGTGCCAACCGTATAGTAATTAAACGCTATTAAAACCAGACCTGGCTCACAAGACTATATGACTAACTGACAAAGACAAATATAATATAAGCTGATTAACAAAACATATAGAGAATTTAGAATGACGAACTACGAAAATAAAATAAATATTTTAAAAACAATACTAGACATTTCAAACTATTAAAGGATTTCTCGGACTTCTTGGGTACCTACTATAGAAAATGTTTTAAACATTTCGCGGACTTAACGAAACCACTCATCAAATGTTTTAAAAAAGACGCGACTATAAGTGTAAATGACCCCAATTATTCCACTTGTTTCCAGACTTGTAAAAATCTCTAGATCAATGAACCCATCCTAAAATACCCTGATTTCACGAAACAATTTCATTTGACCACAGACGCGAGCATTGTAGCTATCGGCGCAATGCTAATCCAAAAGTTCGACGGTGCAGTCTTACCGGTAAGTTTCGCGAGTAGAACCCTCAATGAATCCGAAACCCTTCTTTCTACTGTAGAAAAAGAACTTTTGGCTAACGTATGAGCCGTAAGATATTTTAGACCCTACCTTTTCGGCAAAAAAGCCTAGATAATAAGAAGTATCAAAGAAATTTTAATAATAATAAAATTAAGAAATAATTAATAACTAAAATAATTGAATATAAGATAAAAATAAACTATTAATAAAAAATAATTAAAAGAAAGTATTTATAGAAATGATAATTTATATGAAAATCGCTATAACTGGAGATATAAATGGAGATCTAACATATCGACAATGAGCGAATATCATTTGTCGAATGTACAGGAAGAAAATAATATTATAATAAAAAGAATAATTAATAGAAATAATTAAAATATTAAGAAAACATCTAGGTATAAATAAATACTTAAAATATTACTAATAATAATAATTAAGAAAAATAAAATATTATAATCATAACCTAAGTCCTAAAATAATTGAAACTAATTGTAAGTTAATTATGAAATAAAAGTAAGAAAACTAGAATGATTAGTTAAAGAAATAATTAATAAATATTTAGTAGATTAGAACGTTAACTTCGTTTCATTGTAGACAATTTTAACAAAAATTAATTACACTTTATTATGACAATTCAAATTGTATTAGTTCATTAAATATAATTTTACTATTGTAGATTGTCCACCTACATACCCTGTCTTCACTACAGTTTCCTATGCAGCAGACATAGGAAACATTGCAAAGAAGTTAGAGAGTTCTACCCATCAATCTCGGACAATTCTCTGAACACACCTTTATTCATTATTTTAATCTAAAAGAACTATACAATGAATTCACCAATAAGAAGACTTAATGCAACAACTTACTAGAAACTGTGGCACATTTATTCTATAATAAAAGCATATTAAAACATTTCCAAGATTATCAAAATTTAATCAACCAAACCAAAGATAGTATTAAAGACAAAATTGATAACATAAAATTTCATTCAGTATCTAGAAGAATAAAAAAAAGGATTAATCAACGGATTAGGTTCAATAATAAAAATAATTATCGGAAATTTAGATTCTAATGACGAGGAAAAGTATGACACATTATTTTAACAAATTTCAGAAAACGAACATAATTTACAAGACCAACTAAAGTCACAATATTCTATCAATAGCGCCATTAATGAATCATTATCAACAATTCAAAATAATAATTTAAAAATCAAAAACAAAATTGTATATTTAAATTCAGTAATTATGAGTGAAATTGCAAAAAGAAAATCATAAGATTAATTCTATCAGTTACAAACACATTTATTTTCAATACACAATATCAAATCACTACAATGACCAATAATTGGTAATTATTACCATTCACATTAGATTATAAAAACATATTAAATTTCGAAGCTATAATAAATGTACAATGTAAAATAGGAGTGAATGAAATAATTTATTTCTTAACTCTCCCTATTAAGTCTAACCAAGACGAACTATACAATTTACTTTCCATCCCAACTGTATATAAAAATAAATTCACCGCTGTTGTACCTAATATTAATTATTTACTAACACCTAAAGATAAAGCATTAGATTTTAAATAATATATTTCTCAAGATACAGTGCTACTAATGTTGTTCATACGACCTAGTATCAAGTCATCAACCACAATGTGAACGAGAGATCATCCTCCATGAGAAGACACTTTCTTGCCAATACACAAAGGACATAACAAATTTAATCGAGCCTGTTCCAGATACGAACCAATTTGTCGCTATATTTCCCCATGATGGCGAAATTAAGATCACCAGTGACATCTTTCGAAACCAGAAAACGTTTTGGCCTTCATCTCATCACGCTCAATCCCAACGAACAACACTTCTTGACGTGACATCCCCTTAACTACTCGTCCAACTCTTCAGGAAAACCTCATATAATCAACTATTTAAATTTAAATACGAATCAACATTCAAATTTTTCGTTAATATTAAAGCCAATCACACTAAGAACTATTAATTCTAATCCCATTGTACCAATAGAAAATAAGATTAACAATTTTGTAAAACCTAGTTTATGGACACTTTACTGTATATTTTAATTTTCTTTATTATCATTACTTTTCTTGTAAAGCAAAGGAAGTCTCTTGGAAAAGATTCTGTATCCAATGGAACGATTGCTCAAGAGTCTAGACCCTCACTCAGCAGCCTTCTCGCCACCACCTTCCAGGTGATGCCTCAATTTAAGGGTGAAGGAGTTACAAATGCACTTCTTGCATTATCATCTAAATTATTTGCTACGTACGTATTTTTCTCTTGTATTTCCCAGAATTGTTTACTCCTTAGAGACCCATGTTCCCACCATCTTTTTTTCCAACTAGCAGTTCTCTCTCAGAGCTCCCGCAGTTGACATCGTATTACTTAGCGCACACAACTATATTCTTGTCAAATTTACTTGTTAAATAAAGTTCTTTTTTTAAAGCTGTCTGCGGAGATTGTTCATATATATATAAATTTGTTTTTTGTTTTTATCGCATGGTTAAAGAAGACAAATGAAGTTTCACTTCAACCGTGCGATTATGTGGCTGAGGCACACCTGCATTTTTTTTTTACTATATCTTACTACTGCTGATATAACCTGATGGGATTGTCTAGCTAGACAAATCACGATATCGGAAAGTTGGCAATATGAAATAGGCGCGCGGCGTCCGATTCGTGTGAAAGGGACGATAGCTAATGAGACATTTACGAAAAACTTCAAAAAAATGCTTAATTTTAGCACACAACTAGCCAGCTGCAAACCCCCTCCGCACAAGGGAGCCCTGAGTTCCGGTGAGGAAGTCAGGTACGATCCCCCTCCTCACCAAGGAGCCTTGAGTTCCGGTAAGGAAGTCAGGTACGATCCCCCTCCTCACCAAGGAGCCCTGAGTTCCGGTGAGGAAGTCAGGTACGATCCCCCTCCTCACCAGGGAGACCAGGGTTCCGGTGAGGAAGTCAGGTATGATCCCCCTCCTCACCAGGGAGACCAGGGTTCCGGTGAGGAAGTCAGGTACGATCCCCCTCCTCACCAGGGAGACCAGGGTTCCGGTGAGGAAGTAAGGTACGATCCCCCTCCTCACCAAGGAGCCCTGAGTTCCGGTGAGGAAGCCAGCTGCGATCCCCCTCCTCACCAGGGAGACCAGAGTTCCGGTGAGGAAGCCAGCTGCGATCCCCCCCCCCCCCCCCCCCCCGCCACCCCATCCCTCGCTAGGGAGCCTGAAATAAAGTCGTCGGTGAATCACCGGCTATGTACTTCCCCAGTACGCTTTAATCAATTACGTTTTCGTTCTCCATTCAAAGCCATCGAGCGTTTGGGCTAAAACTCAATATTTGACCTACATTGTGGCTTCCGAATCCTCATACTAAATTTTGTGTCGATACATTCATTACATCGGCAGTTATTAGGGAATTGTGAGTTGAGCCCCCTTTTCTGGTTCTCCCTTTCCCTGCTACTGATTTCACGGAAAATTAATTGGTACCATCCTTTTTGGATTTTGAAGGTAAATATAATATTTCATGTCGAAACATTCATTACATCGGCAGTTATTCAGATTTTTGAGTTGAGCCCCTCTGATCCTCCCCTCGTCTTGGGGTGATTTCGCTGAAAATCGATAGATGTCGTCCATAGAGGGTTATCGATACACATATAAAATTTCGTGTCGATACATTTTTTTTTATCTTGCCATTTAATGTTTACAGAAATAAAAAATAAATTACTACATCAGTCGCCTACCTCCTCCCACAAGACAAAGTCGGAGTGTGGGAGGTGGAGCAGTCAACTAGGACAGTACAATGGCTAGTAGTAATTAAAAAAAAAATAATAATAATGATGAGTAATATTCTCTTAATATAAAATAAATAAAAAATAGCAATTACAAATAATTTTTAAAAAATAAGATAAAATTGAATAATTAAATACTGTTATTTATATATAGGTAATTTTAATATAATGGACAGCTCCAGGGAGATAAACGGAGCAAGCATGTGCCGTACTAGTGAGAATGAATGGAACTTAAGAGCGACTCATCTTGCTCCGGGGGGGATCTCCGGAATGGCCTCGGGGGGTTATAGGCTTCATTCTCGGCGTGGAATAGTCTTTTACTTCCACAGCTGAGAATAGTTTTCAACGGAAATTCATGTTTACCGATCACCTGATTCCAAAAATGTAAAAAAAAGCTCTGTCTGTGTATGTCTTTGAACAACTGCCGTTAGAATGAATGTATCGACCCGAAATTTTATATGTGTTCCCAATAGCACCTAACGACACCTATTGTTTTTCAGCCAAATCAGTGAAAGGGAAGGGGATTAGAGGTGGAGTTGAAAACAAAAACTCCAACAACTGCCCATCTAATGAATGTATCTACATGAAATTTTATATTTAAATTCAAATCCCTATACGGATGACGCCTGTTAATTAAGTCGAACGGAAGGGGGGATCAAGGAGGGCTCTACTCAAAAATCCTAATAACTGCTGATGCAATGAATGTACCGATACAAAATGTAGGTATTAGATAATCAGGAGCTATGTAAGCATTTTTTTTTTTTTTGTTTTAAGTTAACTATTGATAATTAGCTTAAACAATCGTCTGTTTTGAAGGGAGAGCATAAACTCAGTATTTACGTTGGTCTCACCTACTTAGTGAGCGCATTAGCTGATTTCCCATAGAAAAACATTCCTGAGCATGTAGGTACTCTAAAAAAAAGTTAAAAAAAGGGAACCATGGTGTTGTAAAGGTATGTTTTCTGGTCGGGAGATAAGAAGTTGTGAGGGGAGGAGGAGAGGGGGCGACATTGTTGTTTTAGAGGCTATTAAAGGGATCCGAGGACAGAACTCTAGGACTAGCCCTAGCACTAGGATTGGTCCATTGGTCCTCTGGTCCTTGGAACTCCACTTCTCTCAGCTATACAACTATACATCCATTGTATATTTTCAGATTTCCTATTTTTTGAAGTTTGTATGTCTGAAAATAATAGAATTCCTGGAGTTTAGCACCCAAAACGAAAGACTATAAATAGAGTACAACCAGGTTTCTTTATTGGCCAATAAAGATCGATATTTTTTATTAATTGTTTTTTGCGCCGGTATGCACGCTCTTTGACAACATTTTGGCAGATTTTCAAATGATGGATTCTGATGAACCTCGAAGGGTTAATAGGGTCTGAAGGGGATGTACTTGTGGAGAGGATCCTCATTTAACATTATCTGCAGAGATATTGTGAAACACTTAATAAAAAAGAAGCATATAATAAATGCTAGCTCATTAAAGGCTGATTGGATTTTCATGGAATTTCACATGTAACATCCTTATAAAGCCGGTGAAACATGGGCTATGTGGGGTCTCAAAAATTTGAACGAGAGAGGGGTTATTTGGGGCCTGAAGCATAAAATTAGTGCTAGCTCATTAACAGATACCTCGCAATCGGTTCCCTCATAACCTCCCGTTCAAAATTTTGATACGCCACATAGCCCATGTTTAACTGGCCTTATGTTACATGTGAAGTTCTATGAAAATCCGATCAGACATTAATGAGCTATCACTAATTTTGTGCTGCAGTGTCCGCCCTTGAACGCACATACTACTAGCTGTGGTATATGTACGTTTGCGCGATAACCGCGCATGCTTATTTTTCAAACTAAAAAATAAGATCAGGATCATTAAGCAGAAAACCGGGTAGGGAGGAATGGGAGTGAGTTTTTTTTTTTATTCTTAATTTCGCATTACACTCTCGTATAGAGCGTAGTGGCCGGTTCTAGAAAGTGCCACGTGGCGTCAAAAAATCTCTTTCGTCGAAACTAACTAATTTTTGTACATAGTCGAGTAGGATATCAAATTGAAGGGTTCTGAGAGTACAAAATATTTTTTCAAGAAAATCTATATAGTGCGCGTCAGACGGCAGAAAGAACAACGAAATTTGGCCTCCCCCTCCCCTCTCCATAATTTCTGGAGCCATTACAGCAAAGACTGTAGCATCAGAAACCATCGCTAGGGTGTGTCCTCCACTAAAACATGAACAATTAGTTGAATTTTAACAAAATTAAAGAACGCATATAGCATAAAGATAACCCTAAATGTTTCTGTAATTTTAAAGGTTTATTTTAAAGGTTAAAGCGGTTGAATAGGGTATCGGATGAAAGAGCATCAAAAATATATAGCAAGAAAATTGTTGCTGCATTTTTAAAAACTAAACACCGTACACCAGAGCTGTTCGAGTCGGTTACTATGGAGAACCCCAGTAGCCATGTGTGAAACAATTAAGGCATACTGGAAGGAAAGAAGCTCGAAAATTTGCATTGAAATTATTTTGAAAAAATCTACGGAAAATTCTTCGCATTTGCCCCTCGTCAAAAGTGAAACAGTCTTTCACATAGTCAAGTCGGCTATTCGTTTAGAGTATTTGGAAAGTTATAAAAATTCACATGTTAGAACTTTGACGTGATTCTTAATATCGTAATGGCATATGGAAAGTCTACCTGAAAAAAGACTGAGTTTAACCTAATAATTTATGCATAACCGAATTCATTTTATTAATGATGTTTAGCGGTTCTTTACACTACGTTCACAGTTCTCAACTGATGTGTGGACCCTGGGTGGTGGGATAGCAATTCTGCTTACCAACAAAGAGTTCGAGCTTCCGAGTTCCATGGGCATCAATAAAGTTCCGATTACTGATGTTAGTTTATATCAGGGTGGCCATCTGTAAATAGTCCGTTGCTATTAACCAAATCAATTGAAGGGACAAAATCTGAAATGGTCCACGAAACTCTTTAACGTGTGGGCATTGAGCACACTTAACTTTAATATTTTTTCTTATTAACATTCTACAAAAACCATTTATCATATAAGTAATGGTCAACATATGAGAATTACTTAAAGAGTTAAGTAAAATAGATAAGAAAAAAAACTTTGTTAATATACACATGAGTTGTAAATGGTTACTCCAAGCGAATGAGAACTTTTCCCCGCGATAAAATAAAGAAAAGAATATAAATAATAACTAAATACAAAAGAATGACTTTCTGAGAAGATAGACCAGGTTTTGTCTCTCCGTCTTTTTTCTAGCGACCCGTAATTAAAGGCAATAAAACTGTATATATGTGGAAGGGTTTGCGTGTTGAAGAGATCTCATGTCCGCCTTATGGCCCTGTGAGATTCTATCAAGGCCCCAATAAAATGTCATAAAGTTAATGGTTATTTAAAACAGGGAGAGAGAAGACTGGGGGAGGGAGGTGACCGCCATCTTGGACGGCTGGCCAATCAGAGTTCTCCCTTCCTCACACCCATTTACATCTGACCAATCAATTTTGTGACTATTGCGCCTGCGCCATGGCTTCCCCCTTCACCTTTGGTCTCACTAATCCATTCCAACTTATAAAGGCCTATTTTTTGGTTTTATAACCCAATTTCATACTCATTTTATATTGAAAATTGTAATATTTGTTGCTTCTGTGATTGCTTCAATAACTTTCACTATCGTTCGGAAATGCTTCGCTAAATTTACGTATCGACAATGTGATCATGAAACCAGTTTAAACAAAAAAATTAATTTAACCAGGAGTTCTAAAGGTTCGGAAACACCTCAATATCTGCTGGAGCTCTACTGTTGGTAGGATCTTGAAAGAGGGTTGCTTCAAATCCGCGTGTTTTGTAGTGAAACGACGATGCGTTCGGTAAACTCTCATATTTCGTCGATTGGCAGCATTCGTTGGAGTCCAAACTTTGAGAAAACGTAATTTGAATCCGAATAACGTTTGACTGGGAACAGAAGCTTTCTATATCCTTCTAATGTCTTAGCTGTAATGTTTGTCTGTGGTGGAGTTGTCGTTATAAATTATAATTTTTTGAAAATTAGGTACATTAGATCGCACTTTTCTGAGGGGGGGGGGGCGTGCCCCCCCTAGCTACGCCAAAGGACATTTTCGTCCTGCCAAAGATGAAAATGGTTTATTCCATTCCTGGTAAAACGGTGAACAGTGCAAGTGAGGGAACTTTCTGCAATAACCATTCGCACATTGCTAACCTTGATGCAAAGTCTGCTTGACTAAGCCCACGGGGGGTTGTAAATGGAACGGGTCAAGTTGATATACCTCAAAATTTCCCAGATGACCAAATGGTTCACAGGTTTCGCTAATCAAAGCCTTCTTGAACACAAACTGGGGTTTCGTTTTATTTGGTGAAGCACACTCAGGGTCTGCCTCCACCCGCTTTGTAGGCTTAAAAGATCCCGTTTTCTTCTGGATATAATAGTTTTTCGCCAGAAAATTGGATTCGGAAACTGTTTCGCGTCTTCAAAACTGGAACCACTGAACTATTCACAAGAAACGGCAAATTAAATGGTACTACTCTTATATGGAAATGCTTCTAAACTATCGATCGGTTGGGAACGTTCAAACACTTGTTTTAAAGTAAATGTATGCTCTAAATGCTTTATTATGGTATCCTCATACTTATAAACCCGATATTTTCAGCTACTCAACGTTTTATACAAAGAAACGTGTTATTTTTGTAGTTTTTCGTCAGCAACTCTTTGAGTAAGCGTTTCCGGACCTGTGTCTACCTACAGACACTTTTTTGCTTTAAATGTTATTTCCTACATGATCCTAAAGTAGCGGCCCACCGTTAATAGCAAATATAGCCGACATTAAACTGCCACAATTTTTATAACGGCCAAACGGTTGATTTGTCACATATTTCAGAATATCATTAAAAAAAGAGCAATGAAAACTGAAAACATTATCAGCAAAGATGACAAATCGAGAACTGCCCTGACAATGATATCCCCCCATCCATTTCTTTCTTTCAAATATCAATGTAGGTGGATCGTATGGCACACCATCGGAAAGATCCTGAAGTGAATATTATCTTAGTAATGAAAAAGCCTTTTAATTTCATTTTCTAAGTTCATTACAATTAGACCAATTACCCCAAAAGGCCAGAAAAGTTACATATTGAGCAGCCATTTTGAAAATGTGAGAGCGATAAAAAAGTTTTCAAACAAAAGTTGTTCAATCAACAGTAAGAAAATATTGAAAAAGCGCAATGAAAGTTCTTAAGAAGTTGCATACATTTTGTAAAATGTGAAATAATCGATGAAATTGTGTCCGTTTAAAATAGGATCTGCACACCCTGAACACATAATATGTGGGGGCGGGTTCAACGCGAAACTCTGATGAACATATCGGCACGAAATTAATTGAGTGGATCCAGGACACACTAAGGAAGACACCTATTGATTTTCATCGAAACGGCCTGAAGGGAAGGCATAGAGGATGGGTCTCAACTCAAAAACCTTTATAACTGCCGATATAAAGAATGTATGGATACATTTTATATGAGGATTGAGAAATCCCTCCTTCAGTAAGAAACCAATTCGGCAATTTTAAAAACTCCGCATGGCGGTGAAATGTTTATATAAAATAAAAAGACTATTATTTACTATATATTAAAACTAACTGTATATTTTAGAATGTATTCAATGAAAGCACTAAAAAGGGAAAATAATTGTTTTTTAGAGTACATTTAGTGCTATCAGCTTAACGAGAATGAAATAGTAAAAAATAAATTTCAGCTAAAAAAGTGATTAAAATTACGCTTTCCTAAAGTTTGGACTCCAACGAATGCTGCCAATCGGCGAAGTATGCGAGTTTACCGAACGCATCGTCGTGCGTGTCACAACAACATACGGCAATTTTAAAATCTCTCCCAAAAACTCCGCATAGCGGTGCAATGTTAACCTAAAATAAAAATACTATTGAGACTAACTGCATATTTTAGAATGTAGGTATTCAATGGAAGCCATAAAAAGTGAAAATTGTTTTGTACAGTACATTTAGTGCTATCAGCTGAACGAGAATTAAATTGTAAAATGAATTTCAGCTAAAAAAAGTGTTGGACCGATTTACTGAAAAAAGAAGAAAATTAAGACTTGTTTAATTGAGGATACTTCCTACTACTAGTACTTATTGTATAAGACTGGATGACTAGACTGATAAAAATGTATGTTGGTTATTTGGTTATAACACACAAATATTTTGTGTATGGTACCTGATTGTTAATTATTAAGTTTAATTAAACTTAAACTAAAAATATGATTGTGAAATGTAAACTATTGTTTTATTATCTCGGCCGTATGGACCGGCTGCCCCCCCCCCCCCCCCCCCCCCAGGCCCCTAGAGAATAATGCTAGCTACGCCAATGAAAATGTCATTGAATCTAGGCTTCAAACAACTTACAATCAATGTTTGATTTACAAAGTGATATTTTTCTAATTGGTCCCTGGAAATCGGAAAAAACGATTTGCCTTCCTTCCAGAGAATGTTCCTAGAGCAACTAGAAGACAGATGGTAAGGTGGCACGTGACCTCCTCGACTTTACTTATCCCGAACACCACACTTTTATGAGGTCACCTAAAACCAATTTCTACTCACAGCATAATGGCAATACTTAAGTTCTTCGAAAATTTATTGAAGATGCGTTCAATGAAATAGGCAAAATGGCGGGTGTTTTTTAATCGAAGGCAAATAGAACAGTGTATTTTACGAGTAGTTATAGGTGGTCACTTTGAACATTTCACCAACTATTGTGTCTTATCCACATTTTTTCTGTTGTAATACAAAATAATAGCATTTGCAATGTAAAAATAATAAAATATAAAATAAAAGATTTCATAATGTAATCATTCTCATTCATATCTAACCTGATCTAACTCGAAACAATGTATCCTGAATTGCAGTGCATGTGTTTTAAACATATAATATGAGTCGAATAACCTTTTTATTGTTATGTTATATTGAAATGTGTTAAAGCAAATTTTATGCTCTACAAGGTTTATTCAGGGATACTTTTTAATAAACCCGATATTTTCAGAGTTATTCAACTTTTTCTAACAAAAAATAGTTTCTCCATTGTAGCACTAATTTGATTTGTGTCTTACTTTGTTTTATTTATTATTCTATTTATTGGTTTCTTTCCTTATCGATTCTTGTGTATTTTTTCTTAGGATACCTGGGTCCCACAATAAAATTTGTTTTCATTTCATTTCATTCTTTAGACACGTATTGTTTTTAAAATTTTTTGCCAGTAACTCTTTGAGGGTGCGTTCCGGGATCTAAAAAAAACTAGAGGGGGATAGTTTATTCTCATAGAAACCCACTTCATCTCTTGAAATAAAATTCTTGAATTTAAAAAAAAGTCAATTTATTGGGTATAAAACATTCTTGAGCTAATAGTCATGTATAGAAGTTTGTTTTCTGTAAAAAATATTTCATTTTTTTTAATTAGTACGTAATAGTGGGGAAATGTACACTGTTTGTATATGCATGTGCATGTGTATGTGACTGGTACTTTGTGAGCGCTCTAATGCAGAAACGATTGTAGCTATGAACTTGAAGTTTGAAATGAACAAGTCACAGATGCTAACTTAGATCTGATTAGACCCCATAAATTTATGACCTCATCAAAAGAGTTGTAGAGAAAACCATTTTATATGAAATGCAATTTATGGCAGGTCTCCCGGTTTGCGAGATACTTGCCGCAAACCGTCCTGAAACGACCCGAATTTACCCGAAAACGAATAGCTTACCAAACATGATCTTTATTAAATTTCCAATCACTAAAATGTCCTCAGATTTGAGATAGGACCAATATGACCAAAGTTAGAGCGCCCCAAGAATTGGAAAATAAATTTCCGTTGAGAATATTTCAAAGTAACGTTAAATAGTATCGAAATCGTATAGCTACGAAATATATTACTTTCTTATAATTATAGTATTGTATTTTTATTATTGATAGTTTTTTATTAAAAAGGACAAAATTAAAGAAAAAAGTAATACGTATATACTATGTGGTATCGTTATAACAGGACTTTCTGATACTAAACATGTTTTTACAGATCTCTTTCTTTCCCGCTCCCCTTCCAAAAATCATTCATACTGGCGTTACTGGGTATAAGAAAATCACTCTCAGAATTACGCTGTAAATAAAACAAAGAAGACTGCTGACGCCAACTATACATTCATATATCCAGTAATGGCAGTAGGAATTATTTTGGGAGTGGGAGGGAGAATAATCTGTAAAAGCATGATTGGTATAAGAAAGTCCTGTTATGGTTACATGACACATATTTTTATTAAAAATTTGAATGATTAGCATAAATTCTAGGGTTTGAAGTGACATTGATTGTTCTGTTTACTTCTGTTTCCTCGTCCTCACCCACGTCAATGTGGGCCCTGAATAGTGTCATGACAACCTCACGGCAACCCCTCCCCCCGTCTTCAGTGATTGCCGCCGGGCCCCTGTCATAAGGGCCACCAGGGACACTATGTGTACCCCAAAACAGCCTCAAGCCTACCCCCTAAGCCCCGGCTCACTGTGGGCCCAGAATAGTCTCAGAATCCGCCACTGGTAGCTCTTAAATAGCAATTAAAGTTGTCACTACGGACCGAATCGAATTTGGTTGTCCCTCGCCACAGTTTGTGGGGAGGTCAGACCAACCGTTGCTAACTAACCATAAAACATTACGACAAAACAAACAGTAGACTTCACCCCAACCTCCAACCTCTCCGTTTATGGTTGGGCCCTACCACCATTGTCAGATCAACAAAAAAAAATGTTTGTGTTGACTTCCTTTGTATGTTACAGATTTCATTTTCTACAATTTGGACTTCCGTTATTTTGGCGAAAAATTCGCTAGTAGAACCTTTCTGTAAATAATAAATGTTTTAGTTTAAAAAAAAAAATGTGACGCCTTTTTAAGCGAAGAAGAGAATGGGATTTACGTTCAATTTTTTTTTTTCGCAGTTTTTTTTCTAATTCCTACGCCGCTCATACTTTACGATTCGTGAGTCATAGAAAAAAACCTCGAGCGATAGGAAATTTCATTAGATTTTGTCGTATCTGTTTGTAGTCATTTTAGGCTAAACTGTCCAAAACCAATCAAAATACCCATTGACTTAATCTTGGACGGCGCCGTCTCCTCGTACTACTGCAGACGCAATCTCCCACTTAGAGCAGATACCGACGAGCTCTGAAGAAGGAACTACACGGACAGTCCAGACTAGAGCGTTGCAAGGACATAGTACTGGATAGTAGAGAAATGGCAGCAGATTACCCAGAGTTCAATCGATTCGTCGCCTCCTGGCGGAGGGTAAAGAAGGCAGTATAGCGTGGTTCCGGGGATGATCGCTGGGGGCTGTAACACGGCCCATATGCGACCATCCCCTGCGCAACGCAGCCATAAAACATAGATGCCCTGGTCCCGAGCTCTCTCCGGAAACGCCGATAAGGTAGGTTGGAGGACCCAACCGATCGCTTCGGCGAGTGGCGGAGTCTTACAACCGGTCGTAGCACCATGGATATAGTTTAAATACAAATTAAAAAAGACCTATTTCCCCTCTACGCGGCGGACGGGTGGTATGGCCCCATAGGGGTCTGGTACACCCGAAAAAACAAAAAAAAACAGTGGTGCTCGCTCGGAGTATCACATCAAAATGGTTGCTTTCTCTAAAAAGTGAGGGGCACCTATTTTGTAAAGAATTTCATACTCTCAAAAAGAACACTTCCTGCAAGCAATAGATATTGAGATATTTACGTAAAACTGAAAAAAAAATCTTAATTTTAGCAAATAGCTATATCTCAAGCTGCCGAAAGATGACAAATTATCAGTCATGGCGCTAAACGACACTTTTGTTTTAAACCAAAGAAGCGCCTCCCCTGAATCCCTCGGGGCAAACGTCCCTTTCTTCATCTACAAACAATTTTTCAAGGGATGTTCGATGTGAATTGGTGGCTGCTTAGCGTAGGTATCTACATTTTTCGTGGGAGCCCCAGAATATTTTGAAATACTGGTTGGCATATCGTTTCAAAGGTCCTCACAAGGACATTTCAAAAGTATGACTTTCTTGAGTTGAAAAACAATTTATGGGGTTGATTCTGCTTGATATCCATACCAGGGAGCATCTAAATTCAAGGGCGCCTCTGTATATTGGTTTGAAGTGTTTGATTTTTAGGCCTCCCCCACCCCCTCTCCCCTTAAGTAAGATACAATGTCAAACTAGACGATTCAATATTCATATTAAAGGCTCAAGGCTCAATAAATCGCAATAAAGTGATAAAAACGATAGTTTGTTTATTATTAATACTGTAAGCTCTTTAATATATAAAATCAAAATGAAAGTACTGTTTATCCAGGGGTTCCACGCCTTGCTTCATCACTGGAGAGTATATTTTTGGTCTGCTGGAGACTCGAGAATATTATCCAGAGATGTCTGGTAACCTGACTCCTAAATGATTTATTTACCTAGTAAGTTTTGTTTCATCCCGGACAGAACGTACTCAATTCATTTTCTAATTTTTAACACATGTAGGTATCTAAGGTTTTAAGTGAAATTGTCTTGGAAAAATGCATTGTCGTCAATAGAACTTACGCAAGAAACATTTCATCATCATCCCCTAAACACGAATAATACACAGTAAGATTTCTTGAACCCCCCCTTTCCCTCTGAGGGGTTACGTAATTTTCATAGCTGTACATGAGGAGAATCATTCGATTTGTTCGGTAAATTCGGGAATAACAGGGAGAAAGGAGTGTGTGATAGGGGATGATCTAGTGTTTATTGTTTGTAGAACAGGGTTAGGAAGGGCGAGCAACAGGGCCTATTTGAATATAGGAAGTGGATATAGGGATAGGGAGTGGATGTGAGGGAGTGCGAGTGCCAAGGGCCGTGGAGGGGGAGTCTAGGGCAACCCACCCAATTACTGGGTGGCTCCCGTTATGTCGCCCTAGGGACCACTTCCGGCCCAGCTCGATTTGCCCTGTTTAGCATCCCCCCCCCCCCCCCCCCCTTCCTCCTGATTTAATATTTGGGATCCCCCCTTTCCCGTTACAATCTCTTCTCAAATCGCTCCCAAGCCACATATAAGCCATCAACACAGATCTAACTCTATTTGTAATTGAGGTACACCCTCCTCCCTTCCATCCATTATCCAATGAATTACTATTTTCTCAATATCATTCAGATTTTTGTTGACAGATAAATCATAATTTTACATTTCTTAGTAGTGGGTAATATTTTTTGCAAACCATAATTAATATTTTTAGAAGATAGTTTTCCTTATTGTAATTTTCAAAATGAATTGCAAAGGGTTCTGACCTATACTTGGAAAAACTATTCTTTCTGTCATTCCAGGTCAACACAGTCCCTAACCCGAATCTCTTTGATTTTAATGATATTTGGAGAGCTTTAGACATTATAGACAGGCATTTTCGTACAAAATGTCAGCCCTCTGAAGCGGTTTCTGAGAAACGAAGATACAAAAGCCCTAGGAAACGTGCATTTAACAAGGCAAAAATATTAGTGATAAAGAGCTAATGTTAGGCTTCTTTCAAAGCTAATGAAATGCTTTTCAAAGAGTGTAATACTCATATCTATAAAAAAATCGGTTTGGTATCAAAATAACTCGATGAAGTCTATAATTTTAAATACTGAAAAATGCGAATTTTTAATAAATATATTTAGTGTAACATTTAGTAATCTAATAGTTCCCAAAATTTCAAGTTGGGGCCGCCATGGGGTCTGGAGTTAAACAAATAGAATGTACTGACTGAATGGAGGGTCCCAACTTGGGCTTGCCTTCAGGCTCAGTCGGAAGCTGAGTTTTCCCAAAACCCAAAATTGGATCTTCAAAATGACGGCCTGTTTCTTCCTAGGGTGAGAGTGGCAGATAATCCTTGGAGATAACCCCGCTGGTCCCATTCGGATATTCCCAGTAACTCAGGATCTTCAAAAATGACCTTCCTTCGACTTAGACATGCCTCTCTTAAAATATCACGTTGCCACTATATAGACTATGAGATTGTAATATTTGTGATAATTCAATTCTGAAAAATAAATGCGTTTCCTGGACTATGTAGCTAATTTTTACAGTACTCCAATTATTTTTAATGATACTCAATAAGGTAAAATTCCATCTGGAAATATGAGTTTGTTCAAATAATTAAATTTTGGCTTTATCATAATTCACTGAGGATTTTATTTATGCCTAAATTTCGATATTGCTTTTAGTTTGTTGTTTTGCAAAAAGAAGCTGTTAATATTTGCTACCCTTCGAGTATAATCATTTTCAACCCTCAACTTGAGGAACGCGGACTCATCACTTCCCCAGCTACGTGAAGTGTAGGGGAAGTTATGTAATCTGTTAGAAATTCGATGCTGCGTTTTCAACGGAATTTCATGTTTTTCCGACGTCCTGATTCTAAAAATGAGAAAAAAATTATGTCTGTGTGTGTGCTGTGAACACGATAACTCCTCACAGACTGAATGCATCGACACGAAATTGTATTTGTGTTTCCAAAACCCTTTAAGGACGACACCTATTGATTTTCAGCCAATTCGGCCAAAGGGAAGAGGAGGGAGGCTTAACACAAGAACTGCCGATGTAATGAATGTATCGACATGAAATTTATATTTACATTCAAAATCCCATTAGAATGGCATCTAATAATTTCTCACGAAATCGGTCGAAGGGAAAGGGGATCAGAGAAGGGGGCTCGATTCAAATACCCTGGATAACTGCCAATGTAATGAATGTATCGACACAAAATTTAGTAAGAGGATTCAGAAGGCACTATATAAGTCAAATATTGAGTTCTAGCCCAAATGGTCGATTGGTTTTGGATGGTCTTGATGGGAAGTACATAGCCGGTGACTCACCGATAGCTTTAAAATGTAATAAATAAAACGAACTTCTTTCTGAAATGCCGTATCCTAGGTAACTAAACCTGGGTAGGACTCCCAGTAAAGAGACCATCTGGTGGGTACCATACCCACCAGAGCGGCGAAAGAGGTAGCCCTCGGCATAACACCATCGTCAGGTTTATTTATAAACCAAATGAGTTTGTTTAGTTAGTTATTGTGACTCATGCCCGGGCTTTAACTATGAGGTCATATCGTCTACTACCGGAGAGCTCTTTCGTCAGGACATGAGCCCGATTCTACTGTGGGAGTCCTAAATGATGCCTACCTTGGTTTATTCATCTTCAGCGAGTATCAGACATCGCACAGGCTCGGCACCATCCCTTAACTTTCCATCTGAAGGACGGCGTGCTCAAGGTTTTTTTTAATCTCCCAGATAGAACAGCTATGGGCCTAGGCTGTTTGGTTAGTGAGAACCCCTTTTAGTAGAATGATTCATAGAGTGGACAGTATCTTTTCAATATTGAAGGAAGTCGAGGTTCTGTCCTGTAAATAAGAAACTCAGTATTGGGCCTATTTATTTATTTCTTCAGGGCATTATAGTGATGTGACATACACAAACACATACCACCTTCACCACACACATCCTCTCAAGTCATTATAATAAGGCCCTGAAGAAGGAAATAAATAGTTTCCGAAACCTTGGCTGTGAGTTTTTATTCAGAATGACAGAACCTTTTAGCAGATTTCTATAAATCTGCTTATTGCACGACCTATGGAAACAATTACATAATTTCATCGAGCATGCTCCCCTCAACACGATTTGCGTGTCGTTCAAAATCTATTTTATATATTTTTTCATGCTTCAGATAAGGGGGTTGAAATTTCAAATCTAGGGGTAATCCCTATGTCTACAGTTAGGTATTTGTACGTTCTATAATCGGCTCAACAAAATTATTTAAACAATAATCTGAATAATAATCAAGAACCTTGTTCAGGAGGGATTCCTGCTAGTAATATATAAATAAATAAATATATATATATTATAATATATGTATTACACGTAAATTGAAGGACTATGTCAATAATATATGTCTCCAGGTCCCCCCCATTCAGCCCTTTCCCAAGTTCCACAATAAGGATTGAACCTTATCCGTCTACTCTGGAATATGCCCTATGCCCGGATTCTGTACCCTGTGGATATAGAGACATAGAAGAGGTTGTAGAGAGATGAAAGAGGTAAGGCTGGCTCCACTATCAAGACAGGTAATCCTATGTACAGATGAAAGGAGCCGTCCCGTCTTATCTGAAGGCGGCTAGCCGCTAGCGCTCTGCCACAGTCACTCACCAACCAGGGGCGGTAACAACCTTCCCTACCCACCCCAATAGGCTCCTAACCTAAAATCATAATTTATAATTCTGCGGAGAAGTCTATTTATGTTAAGTAAGATAGGAATAGGGCTGCTTACCGTCACCAGATCGTCACTAATAATAATAATTTTAGTTCTGTTAAGATAGTTTATAAATAAGATTTATAACTACATGAGTCTAACACACGTATGATTAGGAATAAAAAAACTATTTAAAAAAGTAAATTGAAATTAATAAAAACTGAATAAATAAATACTTAAAATGTATGAGTACCTACAAAAAATTAATATTAATACATAGATACATTCACAATAAGTAGATACATTTTCAATTTAATAAAAATTAAGATAACTATCTTTTTTAAACTTTTCCGGAAGTGTCTTTATCACAACGATGTTTTGGGACGTTCTTATGTCCCTTCATCAGGTCAAAATTTGCGAGATATAGAAAATAAAAAGAAAACAATGTAACTATAACAATATATAAAAATTATATATATATATATATATATATTTATTTATTTATTAATCAATTATAAATGAATAAATAAAAAAATATATAAATGAAAAAATATAAAAGCATAAATAAATAAATCCATAAAATAATAATAAGAATAAGAAATAAACAAAAAATTATATATATTTTTTTTTGTAATAATAATATATTTGTTCTGAATATAATAATAAAAAAAATGTTAAATAAAAGAAATAATAAAATTTTTCGTATAGACTCTTTTGTACCGATTCATGTACTTTCATAATTGAGGGTCTAAATTACTCGACGGGGATTTGATGGCATGAAGCGATTTCATTTTTTCCGAGGAGATGTTAAGCCCTCGGATAAACCACCTATTTCGAATTTTTCTATGTTTTCTAAAGTTTTTTTAGGAATTGCTTTGTTCACATGTTCTAGTAGGTAGTAATTCTTGAAATCTGTTACAAATGTTATTTGCATTATATTGATTAGTATTGAGGAGAGCTTTGTTTAATTCGTCAAGTTTTTGGTTACTAACATTTCTATATTTAAGACATTGAACAGTGTTTTTAATATTGTCCGGAATGCTAAATGACATGGTAATTCCTTCATGATCCGAGATCGCGGTTGATTCTGTATTCACTTCAATATGCTCTAATGGGATATTGGTTGCTACAGTCTAGGGCTCATGATTTATACTTCCCTATCCTCATGGGTCCAATAGTTGTTATTGTTAAATTAAAAGAGGCAAGTAAGTAATTCTAAAAGTTGGATCTTCCCCGGTGAGGAACACTGTTGGACAATTTTCAAGTCACCACCGAGAACCATAAGTAACCGCCGTAAGGGCCGGATTTATGATGTGGGAAGGGTGAGGGGGGCCTTATTGAATCTTTTGGAGCCTCTCCTCTTGAGATACACCTGGCTTATTGGAAATTTTAAGTGGACAATTTGCGATTTCATCATCAAATCAATCTACTTTTATTATATTGTAATCCTTTATTTGTATTTATTGTTTGCTTATATTTATTTAATATTCAACAACTACATTTAAATGTATGAGATGTTGAGGGAAGTGGAGGTTCTGGCCAACGTTTCGCAAACTATTTGTTTCCTTCTTCAGGGACTAGAGATATGTGTGGTTTGTGTCTGATGCTCATCACAACTTTATCTTCACTCAACATCCTCTGTAAAAATACTGTCCACTCTATCAATCATTGTTCAATGTTTTCATCTTTTTCTTTTCCTCCTTTTTTCCCTTCCTTTTTAGGGTGATTCGGGGGCTCTCAGGAAGGCGGGACCCCTCGAGATCCCGACTCGCAAGGCCTCATCCCACATTGGCGAAATTTAAGTAATTATGGACCTAGATCTAAATTTCATCTCCTAGCGAAGTAAACCTCGACAAAAATCCTGCAGGGGAAGCGATTTCGAGCTTTGCATAGGGAGCGTTGATGCAGCGCTTTAGGGGGATTGTCTCCCTCATGGTCCCTAACCAGGTAGACCCTGCCTTGATAGCGGGTTAAGGAAGAGCCAACGGCTGTATTTATTTTTCTACATAGATGAAGGCTCGTCTGACCCACAGTGGGCGTCATTGTCCTCAGTGTCTATGCCATATGAGTCGGCTGTCTTTTCGCCAATATAATTTTGTGTGACCTGCTTACAAACTGGGATTACATGTATTAAAGAACAATTATTTCCTTACTAGCAGTATTAACTGGCATTGACCGGGGAACTTTGACTTACTCTAATAATATCTCTCATTCGATTTCTGGGCCATTCTTCGACAGTACATTCATTACGTTACAATTTTCAATTACTACAAGAAATGAGCCATATATTTATTCAAACCCCGGAAAAAGGCAATGATGGTTCCTGGTGTTCATAATCGACGTTTAATCAATGGAAAACTTTGAATTCCTGGAATCGGACCCCCCATCTAGCTAGTCTGGCTGGAGGAAGACTGCAAACTAAATTATTGAATTATAATAATTGCCTCTGACAATACTTGAGGGGGCATTCCTTCTTGTTTCCCTCTCTGTAGTTTGTTACTTCCCCAACTATATGAAGTCTGGGATAAGTTGTTTAAAAATTCAAAAATTCAATGCTGAGTTTTCACCTGAATTTCTTGTTATCCGATTTCCTGATTCAAAAACTGAAAAAAAAATATGATGTTGCCATTACAGAACTTTCTTATACCAACCACGCTTACAGATCATTCTCTCTCCCCCTCCCCCTTCTCAAAATCTTCTCATACTGACATTACTGGTTATAAGAATGTAATGATTACAATACTTCCTTATAACCACATCACTCCATAGTCCTTTGTTATCGAGTTCCTTGATAAACATGTATATTCCTCGGTAAAAATAATATATTCCTTTATAATAAGTATATATGCATACCTATATATAATATTCCTTGATAAGAATATTTTATTTCTTTATGCCTTATTACGAATTATTTTATTTATAATAATACATCATTTATTATTTTCGGGCGTTATAGATAATTAAGATAGATAACAAGACAACGAAAATGATGATGAACAATAAAAATGAATAAAACAAGAATGGTTGGAAAAACTATATTCTTATCATTTTTTTAATTTGTTGGTAGTAAAAACATCAAGAAAAGCTGAGAGAAAGTAATAAAAGAACAGATCATTTTATTTTCAAAACAAATAGAGATTGACCCAGGTTGTCTAGGAGGTCAATCTCCTTAAGCATTAATCTCTCTATGGCAGTGCTCACCTGTACTTCGAACAGTTGTTTCGTCCCTCTCTCTCTATTATTGACTCTTTTGTTTGTTTTTTCTTCATTCTTGTGACTTTTTATTTATAATTAAGGTTATTTTCTAATTTTCGTTTGTGTTGTTTATCCAGAAGTTCTTTTTAATTTATTATGTTGTGTGAGTAATTATTATTATTATTATATATTGTATTGTATAGAAACTATTCTTTATTTTTATTACTTTCGTTTTCCTTTTTATTCATTTTTATTTTCTTGTGCTAATTTTTTTTTTTAATTATTAAACTCTCCTAACGGTTGCGTAATATATGCATTAAATTCGCTAGGGAATATTCATTTAACGACCACTATATCTCGGCTAGCTCTCTTAGTTGGAGCTCGGCCCTCTGAGCCAGAGCAAGAAGAACCCGGTTCGAATCCAGCTCTCGTAGGTTTTATTTAATTTTTTTCACTCATTTATTTTTTTTTTTTTTTAAATTAAAATATGAGGAGAAAGGGTAATGAAAAAGGTCGCCCGACCATTCTCATCTTTAACCCCTTCTATAAATTGGGTGCACAGAGCCTTAAAGAAATTTACAAGATATAGCCATCTTTTTTAACTCCATTGCAAATTCTAGCGCTGTGTCTCTCAGTTGGAAACACCACATAAATGTTATGCGCTCTGCATATTTATTTGGTTCCGGTTGATAAAAGTTTCCTAATACACTTAATAATTCATCGAAACATTTATTTTCCGGTTCCTCTAGAAGACATAAATGACATACCTTTTCGTATTTATCCTCACCTATGGAGTCTAACAACGCCAATTTTCGCTTCTCTGCTAGCACTTCATGCAGGGATAGTCTATTTTTTAATCTCCGGCCTTAACTAAGGAATAAGCAACGCAACAACATAGTTGGAACAAACACTAACTGAACTATATTTTTCCGAACATTTACTCAAAAATAATAATGTATTGTCACCAATACATAACAATTTATTATTGAAAATGTAAGATATATCAATAAACAATTTATTAACAATATTTTTTCAACAGGAAAGACGAGGACGAAGGACAAATATAGAGTGGTGTACACAGACCATCAACGGTTGGAGTTGGAGAAAGAGTTCCACTTCAGTAAATACATCACGATAAGGAGGAAAGCAGAACTCGCCTCCACATTGGGCCTTTCTGAGAGACAGGTACCCATCACCCATCTATTTAGTAGCTTTATACCATAAGTCCCATCTTCCAAAGACTAGCCACCGTTTCTCATGTCACAATCCAATACTATCTCATCCTAGAACATCTTACTGACACATCCGTTTTAGTATTTTTTATTATATTGGTAGTTTTTGTTGGGCCAGGATTACTCTTAGTCTACTGGTTAAATTGCCTGTTTGTCTACCTCCAGTGAAACTCATCATCTTCAATAACGCCTAAATACTTGAAACGCCTTTTTGTATCAGGTTGTAGTGGCGCACGACTGACGCGGTTTCTTTTTTGTAATGTGTTCAAAATGACTTAAAAACATGGGTTGCCTACCCGAAGTTGTGCTCCAGTTTTCCAGAATCAAGACAAAAGAAATATAGCCAACCAGTGCTTATTAATTGCGATAGATCTGAAACAAATCATAAAATATTCAACATATGAGATTGTGATGACGTACATACGTCATGTTCGGGGTAAAAAAATATTTTTTTACTGATGCGAGTAAAAATGCGACTGTCTCATTTTGTATTTAATATGGTTATTTTTAATACCGAATTATAAAAATTTAATCGGCTATTGCAATAGTTATTAGGAAACCCCGCTTTAAAATCTCACTAATAAAGAAATGTATTTTATTCTATTTCAGGTGAAGATCTGGTTCCAGAATCGACGAG
Organism: Aradus depressus; assembly: GCA_963662175.1. Classification (NCBI taxonomy): domain Eukaryota; kingdom Metazoa; phylum Arthropoda; class Insecta; order Hemiptera; family Aradidae; genus Aradus; species Aradus depressus. The sequence continues at coordinate 9,585,590 of OY759218.1, forward strand.
CCAAAGACCGAAAACAGGTGAAGAAAATGGGAGAACTGAATAAAGAAAAAATGCAACTTGCAATGCTTTAGCAGTGTAAATACGCTCTCTTCGGAATCTAAACTGAGATGTACTCACACAAGAATTAATTTTAAGCACCAAATGTTCCATTAGGATCATTAAAACAAACAGAAATTCTTATAATTAAATGAAATAAGCAATTAGAACTTTAGTGTTAAATACAAATATTGCATTTTTATATTTAAAAAAATTAAGGTAATATATTATTTAATATAAATGCAGACGGTTTAAGGCAGATAGGATCAGCAGTATTTCTCTGAATAGTTGAAAAAACCTTGCAGATAATGACTTTATAGCCCTGCTTCTGGTGTAGTTGTTCGAATTTATAGGCAGGAGAAGAGATGAGGCTTTTGGTCGATGAAAACAAACTTGTGGAATTTCAGAAATTTCACAAGTTTGTTTTCATCGACCACAAGCCTCATCTCTCCTCCTTCCTATTACATTGTTGGTCAATCCTTCGATATCTCCATCTTGGAATTTATGATTACATTGTCGAAATTTATAAAAAGTTGATGCTTCGGCTTGCTGTTTTATTTTAAAATGCATCCACACCATCTTAAGCACCGCTAAAAATAAAAGGGTCTTCACTTGATTTTTTTTCTTTTAATGTTACATATTCCTAGAAAAATTGTTAATCCTATCTGGTTTGAACACCATCCTTGATGATTATATAACAATTTTTTTTTAAATCTAATATGTTTTTGGGTTGTTGGCAAGAAGCTAGAATGGGGGTAACCATCTCTTGAAATATAAATTCTATATTTATTATAATTTTGTTGCTTTCAAAAATAAACTCAATGACGAGGCATGGAAAGCAGACTGTTTCAGTTTTCCTTTTTGTATTATTATTAAAAAATTATGGACAGTTTCTGCGATCGCAAAACCATAATTGAAGAACTTGATGTAAAAAAGGGATGTCAGTTGCGAATTCTATAAGAGGAAAAAAAAAATTATATTTTTTCTCAAACATTTCGTCCTTTTATAGAAAATAAACTTGAAAAAGTATGTATGTATATTTTCTTGAAAATGAATTTCCATGTTTTGAGGCTAATGTCAATTTCTCATAAATAAAGCCATTTAGAGAAAATATGTTCACTCCCAAATGCAGAACGTTATATGTACATATATTCTATAATTTGAGAAAGAAATAGGCTTATCCCCTTCTCACATCAAGTTGTGCTATGTAAGTCCTATGTTAAGTTGGAGGCCTCCATTGTGAATGTCCCGTTTTCTCTACCCCCTTGTGATATTTGACATTCTCTTTACAATGTCAGCATAGTTTACATGCTTAAATGTTACAGCATAGTTTTATAATGTAGTTAAAAAAATTGGATTAATTTTCTCTGTTTCATTAGCTTTTTTAAAATATATATTTCTGGTTTATAAAATTATTTTATATTTATATTAGTTTTACAAGATAGACATTTTATGTATAAATGCAATGTGTTAAACATTCATGGATTTTTAAAAGAACATTTTTTTTTTCATTGTTAAGTAGTAAGTATATTGGTAACAATTTTTACATATTTTTTTATCAAATTATCAGCAATCAATTATATGATTACTATATTTTTCACTTTTTTATAATTCTAAGCATTTTAATGCACAAAATAAAATATATTACAGTTAATAAGAACTGTGAAACAGTGATTGCCGCGAATTAATTAAGTTTTCTCTTGATAACAAAAATAATAATAATAAGTATTCATTTTCCGTTTTAAGCAATTTTTTGTTGTTGCAATGTCTTGTGTTTGTTGTTTAGGGTGTAATACTGATGTTGAACTTTTAAACATTAGGCGAAAGAAAAAATATCTCAACTTGGTTTTTGTACATTTGTCTATTTCGGCATTTTTTGTAAATCCTGAAAGATTTTTTTAAAGCGTTTCATATTTTCGAAATTGAGACTAGGAAAAAGCATGCCATCTCTCACACTGCTTTACTTCTTACTAAAATTATGCAGCTCCATTAAAACGTTTATTGTATGTTTACAAAATGTTAATATTTTAAGGTAAGCGTGGCAGCCATTTTTATAGTTGTGGTTCCCATATGGCCTAATTTTTGATCATGTCTTTCAATCGTACCTGTAACGTAGCATCCGATATCAATGTCCGATTTTTACAAAATGGCGGTATTAAACTGAGATTAAGTTATTTAAAAATCTTACCTCGCTCTCAGCTTATTGAGCAAAAGTAAATAATTTTCCCTGCTTCTAAAGGTCTTTAAATGAACATTTCAAACAATATATCGCATGAAAATTTCCAGTGAAGTTGGAGGTTGTGCCCCAATCCCGAAGATAGACGCGATATCTCAAAAATATTGTATATGAAAGAGTCGAGTTGTTCTTCATTTTGAAGGGAACAGTTCATCGAACAACTTATCTTGGGAACCTTTTCTTATAGCATTCAGTTTCAAAATTATGGTACTTAAATTAATTTATTTTGATGGTCTTCAAGGAATTATTGTATTCAGCCCTTATGGAAGACTACTGAAAGAAAACTGTTCATCAAAAAATTCCATAAGGTTTCCAACATGTCTGTATGCCAGACAAGGAAACTACTTCTACATTGACATCTAAGCACTCCTCTCGTTACGTATAATAACGAAATGGAGAGAAGTGCAAAGTATGAGGAGTCAAGAACAGGTCAGGTATGTACATAAAGTTGGAAAGCTCATCAAGTGAATATCATTTACTTTATCAAAATGCCTTTTAATTTCATTTTCGTAGAAGTTAAATAGGTACCTCCAATAGGTTCTTTACTTGTGATGGATCAATAAGGTGTGAGAAGATGTTTTTTAAAACTCTACCCAACCTCAGTTCAATAGGCCGCCATTTTCAAACCAGGTGACTTACATTATTAAAATAAGTCATTTTAAGGACATGATCAAACATATAGGTCGTAAGGAGACTAAAACTACACGAATGGCTGCGACCAAATAATTGAGCTTGAAATATTTGAATTTAATTTAATTATTTATTTGAAAACAAACAACTAGTTCTCATAAAGGTGCATACATTTGATAAGAAGTAAAAAATAAATTAGACCAACCATTTGAAGTTTGTTTAATGAAAATTAATTAGTCGGATGGGCAATGAAAATGGATGAATCATCATGCCGACTTAGGGCCTGAGGGCTGTCCTCTTTTAGACGGACAATTGATGACTGTAATGCATTTTCTTTTAGGAATATCCATAGTGAAAATATTAGCTCAAAACCAGGTCAACCTGATACTATTAAAACGAAATCCCTCGTACTTCATTGGTCTCTGTCATTACAATGAATCATCATCCAGTTTTTTCCTACATGCCCATACGATTTTGACTCAAAAAATTCAAAACTGATTTTATTTAAAAGACAACATCGACGTTTAAACCAACTGACTTATTCAGTTTTTGCGAAAACGGTTTAGCTGTCTTACCCTGTACCTTAAAATGGGGGAGTTTAACCGAAAATCTATATTTTTATAAATTTGGTTTTAATGTAGGTACCTCTTAAATTTGCACAAAAAAAAAAAACAATGGTTTAATGAAACTCTGAAATAAAAAGAATTTCACGTTTTCATGGATTTAATGTACATTTTTGGTAAGCTAAAATGAAGTTTTAGATTTTTGGTCAACACAACCCCGTTGGACGCTAATGACAATTGACACTATTCCTGCAAACTTTTTCCTTGTTCATTTTATGTATCTTTATAATGTATTAAGCTGATCGATAAGCCAATTATCATTTATTTATGTTTGTAAGTTGTTTAGCACATAACTGTTATTGAACCGTTCTACAAATAATACATTTTAAACATAAAAGAGTAATCATATGTGTGCATAACTCGAAATCACTTTATTGTATACTCACTATATTACTGTGAAATAAGTGAAATGTTCGACTAAATCTCAATGAGCTGTATTGTATCCAACCAACACTCCCCACCCACCGAGTCACCTTCGGCCGCTATCTTGGAAAGACTGCGCCTATCACTCACATTTCAACCGATTCCTTCATTTTCTCCCCAAAACAGCTGAAATGAAATGGGATCTAAATTGAATTCCATAACATTTCTCATAAATCTGGTCCTCTTCATGTTTTTCATACAACCAACGATTTGGGAGATATTCGCCGTGGCAACTTTTAAGAACAAATTATACTTACATATTTTTTGAAGGATCGGGCTTGAGGAAGTCCGAAACGTTTACCAGAGAATATCTCCCAAACCAATGGTTTGGGAGATATTCTCTCAACCATTGGGAGAATTCTCCAAAAACAGTGGTGGGAAGCTCGGAGAATGTTGGGTCCATCATCATCTTGTTTATCCTAACTTTTCAGTCCATTGGGATTTAGTGTAAGAAAAAAATGTTATTTGATTGGAGTAATAGTTAAATAAAATAAGACATTGTTTTGCCACTGTTTCTAAACAAGGAAGACAACGCCTTGTTTCATTTAATATTTCTCAAGCCAGAACATCTTTGTGATAGAAATAATTATTTTGATGACTTCATTTGGATTTTCGCAAAAATGCCTAACTACTCCAAATTAGAAATTCAGTTTTCAAAAATTTGTTTCTACAAAAACAAAGTTTGCAAGGTAGTGGCTTTTTTTTTTTTTTAATTTAGTTAATTTAGTCTAATTTAAAAATCTTTACTAATAATATTTTGTAAATATTGTTATTAATTTATAAGAGCTTGACATTTTTATAATTCCTAGTTGTATTCTTTATATATAATGACATCAATTTGTAAATATAACTGAATAAATAAAATGTTGTCTTTCTCCTCCCCCCTCCACCCTAGGCGTTGAACCTAACCCGAGTTTTCCGTTTCAAACCAGAAGTTGGAAGTGATCCATGTCCCAGAGGATATCTAGCCTGTCTAAAAAGTTGAAACCTATTGCTCCAATCCCCCATCTGCCTGCCACTCTTCCATTCCCATTAGGCGACAAACCATCTAAGAAAAATGTAGTTTTTACAGTTTCTCGCAGATATCTCATTATATCTCACTATATAAATGAAAATTTTGAAGCAAATGGTGGGGGGATAAAGTGAAAATGCATGAAGTTAATCATCCTGAACCGTCTCAGTTTAATACATCTGTCTCTTTTTTATATTTCTTCTAGAACCAGCTCAAGGCAAATCGGGTATCAAATTATAGGTATTGATACCCTCAAATGAAAGTAGCGTAAGAGAAAGTGACATTATATGAAGTTAGTTAACCCGCACGGTCGTTATACATGTTTGAGAACGAGCGTGAGACAAAAGCGAGCGAGACGAGTCCCAGGGGTGCAAAGGGGCGTCCGGATGCAAATCACGGTGTAGCTAAGCCCTTGGTCGCAAGTCGCTATCACTTCTTCGAGAATATCTACTCTGATAAGCACAATCCTTGATCATTGCTTTTCCTATGTAACCCTACCTCCGTACAACATCCATCAGTTGTTTCTAGTCGCTTAATCTTTCAATTGATTTTGAATCATTTTACCCCGTATTCGCTCATCTATTCCGTTACCGAGTAATGTGGACTGCCCATAATTATTTCGGTCCTGGTGCGTCGGATTATAGTTTGCCAACTTTCAGAAAATATGAGAATTAATAAGAGGGAATTACGCCTACTCTAACCAAAAACGTAATGTGCTGCTTGCTTGGCAACAGACTGGGCCGCCGAGGAAGAAACGACATCTTAGTAGGCACGACGGACCTGGAGGGGATACTATCCATCCATGTGTCGGGAGTAATACGATATGTATATGCTTCTGTCTGCTCAAACAATTTGGACCTTTAAGCATACCAATTTGATTAATACATGGGCAAGTCGTTCTAAAATATTTAAAATTAGTATTAAGAAAAAAGCTGTAAGAGATATAGGTTACCTATAAGATATACAGGTTACGTTCCTCTATAGTTGTTTTGTTTCTGGATGAAGCTATGACATGTCCGCCTGGCACATATAGTATAAGTGTGGGATATATTGTAACACCAAAAAGTTCGTTCATTTGGTATCTAGTATGTCCTCAGCCTATAATAATATACTGTAACTTAAGAGCGTCATCACATGATATAGTAATGGGTGGTGAAGATATTTCACTGTATGTGGGTTCTTCTAAAACATGTAAACAAAGTTAGGATAGAGCTACTAACGTCAGAATTGCTGGTGAGAACTGAATTCATATGCAGAATATACGAAACAATTTGTTGAAAATTCATCTGTGATAACTAATGTAGTTACATATGCATTATATAGGTATCGAGTACATACATGTACTAACAATGGCCAGGGCCGACTGTCAGGAGAGCAGGTCTTCATAAATGCCTTAAACATGTTCCATTGTACGAAAAAGATATATAAGATAGGACAATTGTGAGTGAACAACAAAAACAAGGTACTGTTTTTTTGAGAAAAGACATGTAGTTTTAGGAACTAGTTAAGTAGAATTTTTGTGTATAATTAATTTTTATTTTTCAAATTTATTTTTTTATCTTTATAATGTAGGTTAAGTGCAATAAACAGAATATTTTGTTCTCGATTATATTATATTCGTTTTTCCTGAAGACCAAATAAAAAATATCATTGAATTAGATAATTGAAAATGTTTGCAAATTTAGAAAAAATTTGCTGGCAACTCAGAATTATATTTTAGAAGAAATACAAATGAAGTAATTACAAATTGAAACTTTTTTATAGACGTGTCCTTTCTTCAAAATTGCACATAAGGTTTATAATTCTTTTAAAATAAGACTCTTTAGGAAACTACAGTAGAAATCAAAATGTAATAATAATAATAGTTTTTATTGTTTAAAGGGAACACCCCTTTACAATTGAGCCAGTGACCATTACATTTACAATATTAACATTTTTAAAATTAGAGAGCTGAACAACAATGATATATATAAAGGAACCTTTGCACAAGACTATCAGAGTAACTAAATATAATAAACAATACATTAATTTTGTTAAATCGGTACAGAGCTATAAGTCCAAAATGTATAAATGAAATTAACATGAATTTAAATAGGGAAATAAACGAAAGTAATAATATTGATTACGAGAGAAAATATATAGAAATATTACAGAGAAAAAAAATATAAAATAAAATAAAAAATGTATAAATAAAATAAGTAAATACAAATTAATAATTATATAACAAAGAGAATGAATATGGAGTGGGGATGCAGACGTATAATATGGAAGTTAAAATACATTATTTATTAACAATGAGTAGTTCAACAGTTTCCAGGCTATGTGCGTCAAGTTAAATTCAAGTCTTATCATGGAGGATGGGGTTCTTCTGGACAGGCAGAGGAGCCTTTTAAAAAAGTTAAGAAGTGCCCTCTCGAGATGATCAGTGTACCGGAGATCCCAGACCTACCCACTAACTGCTATTGCATCATTGATTTTGGTTCTTCCTTCCCATGATCTTGGACTTTTGACATGTTTCGATGACTGATGTTGCCAAGCCCTATAATTGTCTGGGAGTGATTTGTCACCTTTCTTGTAAAATTGAATGTGAACTCCCTGTATACTTCTATATATATGTATATATAGAATATAAATTGATATATATACTAGCAGTAATACCGGGCGTTGCCCGGGGAACTTTGACTTTTCTCCTAATATCTCTCGTTCGAATCCTATTCAATTATTCGACAGTACATTCATGAGGTTATAATTTTCAATTATTCATATGGAATAAGGCTCCCGTTCAAGATTTTGGGACGCTACACACCCTATTTTTCAATTGGTTTTTAATACTACATATGAAATTCCATGTCAATCCGATCATCCTTAAATGACCTATCACTATGTTTATATTTAGGCCTACCCCCACAACCCCCCCTCCTGTTCAAAATTTTGGGACGCCACACACCCTATTTTTTAATTGGCTTTTAAGAATACGTAATGTGAAATTTCATGATAATCCAACCATTAGTCAATAAACTACCGGTATTTGTATATAGATATATATTGGGGGAGGGGCATATTGTTCCCATAGGATAGTGTAGTACAAAGCTAGAAACACCTCTTTCCAAATACAAAGATAACTGATGTACACCAATTTAATCTAAGCGCCCAAAAACAATCACAAACATATTTATGATCTACCAACAAATTAGTGCAATTACCTTTATTGCAACCAATTCAATCTTTTCGACAGTTACATACGAGATATATATACATATACATATTCTATTTTTTTTAAATCTCAAAATACAAAACTTTTGGTAACTTCCGTGTTTTATAATATACATAAAAACAGTGTTAAAGATAAACTTTTAAAAAAATGTTCAAAACATATATGAAAATCATATTTGTATATGCAGATCTCAGGGTTTTCCAAACATTTTCCTGTAAGTTTTATCGGAATTGTAAATTTGTAACGTTTCTAGAAATGCCCTCCTTATTTTTCGACTGAAATCCCCGTTCAGTAATTGACTAGGATTTATTTGGCGAATTCAACAATGTTTTTTTGGTTGTAACGAGATACATAAAAAAACAGCTCTCTTGAACTGTCGTGTTCCCCCCTGTTTGGGTCAGGGTCGGACACTTAAAGTTGTGAGCAAAGGCCCGATAACCATGAAGAACCCAGAATGATAGGGGAGTAAAATATGTGAGGAATAAATGCGGAAATAGTGAAAATAAGGATTCTATTTGGAACACAATAAGTAAATTGAAATGAATGTTACTTGATCACTGTAAACAGAATGTTCTGGTCGATTCGGCTGTGTCGCTCCTTGGTGGTCCGTGATGATAGACGAGATCGGAGGGGGTCCTCACGGGGAAGTCTTCATATGTGAGATGTATCCAGGCCAGACTGCGTTGGACGAGACGCTGACTGGGGTAGTAAGTTGCTTCCCGGTCAGGCTGTGGTGAACGACTGGTCGCTGGACCGGGAGTAGTGGGGATAGCGAGCGAGCTAGCCGTGGCGTAGGGACCATAGTGGGGGGCGCTGGCTAAGCTCAATAGTCGTAATTGAACATACCGCCCACCTAAATTTGGCTACGCTGAATTTACAGTACCCAAAAAAAAGGGCAGGGGTGAGTCGACCGATGGCAGCCGAGAGGGGAGAACAGCACTATGTACCTTCATAGTGATAAAGAAACATATCTTAAAAATAATTAGAATATAAATGATAAAAAGAACGCAACATGAACTTACAATGACTAAAGAGAAAAAAATAGCTTAAATAATTAGAATTATAAATTATATACAAACTATATGAATCTCGGCAATGTCCAGGGATCCCCGTCACTTAGGGGAAACTCGGGTCGCATCTGATGAGAGTAGAGGTGCGAGAGAGGCGACTGAACGCTTGAAAATTCTTCCATTTAGTGTGCGAACGGTGACCACTCTCACGACGCCGTCGTCTCCGGGAAAAACGTCGCAGATACGCCCGATCGGCCAAGTACCTGCAGGTGTGCGACTCTCGATCATCAGAACGAGATCGCCGATGCTGGGATTAGGATGGTTTTGGGTCCATCTGACACGCTGCTGTAGGAGATGCAAATAGTCCCTGTTCCATCGGGACCACACATAAGATATTTGCCGTTGTACTAAGTGCCAACGATCGAGGTGACTGGTGCATTCATCTGAAGATGGAACAGATGGGATAGAAGTCAGTGGTGCACCGATCAGAAAGTGGCCAGGTGTCAGTGTGTCGAAACTCTCCGGATCTTCTCTGAGAGGGTATAAGGGTCTTGAGTTGAGTAGCCCTTCAATGCGTACCAAGATGGTATTCAATTCTTCAAAGGTGAGGGGGTGCTTACCGACAGAAGTCACCAAAAGATTTTTGATGGACTTAACGCCGGCCTCCCACAAACCGCCGAAGTGTGGAGAGCGAGGTGGTATGAATTTCCAAACAACACTCTTGGAGGAGAGGTGATCAGTCCATAAATTCGCGTGACGGCTCAAAAACGCGTAGAGATCCTTGAGATATCTAGATGCGCCGACAAAGTTGGTGGCATTGTCCGAATGAATGCACTGCGGGAGTCCGCGTCGAGCGACAAAGCGGTCTAGGGTGGCCAAGAACGCATCTGTCCCTAGCGAGGAAACTAGCTCCAAATGGATAGCCTTCGTGGCGAAGCAAACGAAAATGCAGAGATATGCCTTGCCTATAGGTGCCTTGCGTCTTGGAGATTCTCGGAGGGCAAATGGTCCGGCATAATCGAGTCCAACCTGTGAAAATGCGCGAAACTGATGGAAACGTTCAACTGGAAGATCACCCATTAGGGGGATAGACGGCCTGGCACGGAGACGTCTGCAATGGGTGCAGAGATATATCCGGCTCTTAATCACCTTAAGTGCGCTGGGAACCCAAAATCTCTGGCGCAAAAGAGACAGCATTAGAGTTGGGCCAGCATGAAAGTGCTTCTTGTGCAGGTCGTCTATAATAAGACGAGTGAGATGGTGATCTCGAGGTAGAAGCATAGGGTGCTTATGGTCATAGGTGAGCGAAGAGTGTCGCAGCCTGCCGCCCACCCTAATTAACCCAGGCGCATCCAAAAAGGGATGGAGTTGCTGGTAGGCCTTAGGGGTTTCATCACCATAGAGCGCTGGAGGCAAAGCACAGTGTTGAGCGATTTGTACGCATGCGGATAGTGCCTTAGAGAATTCATCGCTAGTGATGGGTCCTTGGGTGGCTTCCTGTAGGTGTTGCGCGCGATGAGCGAGTCGCAATATCCGAGCGATTGTTCTGATCAATCGTGGTAGGGAGGAAAAATGACTCATCCAAGAGTCATCATGAATATGGTGAACTTTCTTGGACGTTGGGATGGCAGTAGCCAGTAAGGTTTGATCTGGTGACGGCGAGAGGAGTCCAGAATAGCCTTCGCCAAATGGTTCCGGGTTGTCCATGAGCCAGAGGGGTCCACGCCACCAGAGGTTGTGATCCTTGAGTTCGGATGGAAGGCATCCACGGGATGCTATGTCGGAGGGATTATCCTCCGAGCGAACAAACTTCCACTGCCTGACATCGGAAGCCCTTAGAATAGCAGAGACTCTGTTCGCCTCAAACACCTTGAGTTGATGAATAGGTTGGCGCAACCATGCAAGCACCACCGAAGAGTCTGTGAAGTATAGAGCTTCATGATGCGTCTCTATTGTGATAGATGACACGACTCTCGCAAGCAAGAGCGCTCCGCAGAGTTCCAATTGGGGTATCGTTAGAAACTTGGTGGGGGCGACCTTTGTCTTCGCTTTGAGCAGATTGACGTGCACTCCGCCACTAGGTGACTGAGTGCGTGCGTAAACAGCAGCAGCGTATCCACGGGAGGAAGCATCGCTAAAACCTATCAGCTGGATAGTTGCTTGATGGACCTGTTTATAGCGGGGAATGGTAATCATCTTAAGAGTAGGCCACTCGTTGGTAAGTTGAGACCATTTTTCGCGAAGAGGTGAAGGCAAGGGATCGTCCCAAGAGATTTCGTGGCGCCAAGCTTCTTGTAGCAAGGTTTTGGCGCTAAGTATTACGGGAGCTAAAAATCCGAGTGGGTCGAAAATTCGTGCAACGGTTGAGAGAACGACCCGCTTGGTTGCATGAGAGACAGGTTCCTGGACTGTGAAAGAGAAAACATCTCGTTGGGGGTACCACATGAGACCAAGAATCTTGATGATGGAATTGCTTTCCTGAGGCAAGGCTTGAGCTTCAATAGGATCCTGAGAAGGAGGTAGCAATTCGGGGGCATTAGATGCCCATTTGCTTAGTTGAAACCCGCCTAGATTAATAGGCCAATGAGCTGTTCCTTAAGAGCATGGGCCTCTTCGAGCGTATTTGCTCCTGAAGCAAAATCGTCGACGTACATGGCCTTCGGAATCCGCTCTGCAGCTAGGGGAAAGGCGTAGCCTTCATCACTAACAAGCTGGGCAACAGTCTTGATCGCTTGATAACCGCTAGACGTGATGCCATAAGTGACGGTGCGCAGTTCATGCTCAACTACAGGCTTGGAAGGATCGTTACGCCAGAAAATATGCTGTAGGTGACGGTCTTCGGGATGTACCAAGATCTGGCGGTACATCTTCACTAGATCCGTCGTGAAGGCTACGACGAAGAGACGATAGTGGATGAGTATGTCGCACAAGTCCGTCTGCAGTTTAGGCCCAGTGATAAGAACATCGTTCAAGCTGGGGCCGCCAGCCGAGCAAGATGCGTCAAACACAACACGAAGCTTAGTTTCGTGCGGCTTGACTTGCCATACCCCGTGATGAGGGATCATGTAGGGTGCAACAATGGTCGTGGGAGCCATGTGGCCTAGACGTACATAGTCTTCCATAAAGGCTAAGTACTTCTCCTTGAGGATGGGGTCACGAGTGAATTTCCGTTCCAAGGCGAAGAATCTCCGGAGAGCTATGTCTCGGTTTTCGTCAGGGAGCACGCCAGTAGGTTTCAGGGGCAACCTCACTACATATCTACCCTCCGGAGTGCGCGAATGAGTTTTCGCAAACGACTCTTCACACAAGACGTCATGGGGGTTGCGAAGATCTGCGGGTCGTGGTTCCTCAATTTCCCAGAAGACCTTCAACTGGCTTAAGATAGCAGTTTCATCCAGGGCCAAAAGGGAGATGCTGCGCGACTGATTGATAAAAGAAGTGGTTCCCATGACCACATTACCAAAAACAGTGGGCATGAGATAAAGCTCGTCAACCTCCGACTTGACGGGAGCTCCTATGATGAGTCGTGGATATAAGTCAGGTAGATAGCCGAGGGAGAGGTGCGTCCAAATCTATTTGACCTAGGTGAGCCACGGCGGCGAGCCGGGCTTCTCCTCGTACTGGCGGTTGGGGAACTATTGTGACGTGTAGGGCTCTTCCTTGACCAGTATTGAGATGAATCTCCAGATTGGGCGAGCATAGATACGCCAGTAGAGTACTTAGGCGAACTCTTATTGGGAGGTTTGAGTCGCGGATCCATTGCTCGATCGGGGGTATTGGAGCGTTCATCGAAAAGTTCCAGGGATAGCTTACAAGCCATCATGCGTTGCCTCACAAAGTTGATTATTTCATCGGCAGATGGGAACTCTGTCCCTTTATGGGCAAGCTCAAACTGCTTGCGGGTGGCCGGATCGAGTGCTCGCAATGCCAGGATAGACAGCAAGGCGTCACCTGGGTTTTGGAGCCTTAGAGCGCGAAATGATTCAACGCTCTCACCGACCTGAGAGAGATATGCGTTCAGCTTGGCGTACTCAGAGTTGGATGAGCGATTACGGAAATTTAGGACCGTCTGAATGTGTCGAGAGGCCAATACTCGGGGGTTGTCATAAACCTTCATTAATGACTCCCAAGCCAGGGCATATGAAGAACCGTCGAAGGACAGACCAGACAGGAGCGATGCGGGTTCTCCTACCAGAGCGTCTTTAAGATAATGCATCTTGTCGACTGGAGGGATGCGTGGACTGTTTACTACTAATGAGAGAAACTTGTCCCGAAATTCTACCCATTTGAATAAGTCCCCGTTCCATTTAGGCACCGCTATGCGTGGTAACCCACATCCCTGATAGTCGTTGGGTGCTGACAATAGGGTGGGAACGGCAGCCGAAGAGGCTGAAGTGACGGATGCGGCTTCGCGTTTCAGTCTAAGCTTCCGAAGGGAGGTATCAGCCACAAGGATCTCATCCCTCACAGTATCGTGAATAGTCAGCCATTTTTCATCTGGAAACGAAGTTTTCGGATCGAGATTGAAATGCGCACTATCGAGCTCCTTTCAGGTTGCCTGAAATTCGTGCCAATACTCACAAGCGCTGTGTATGCGTGCCTCCAAGTCGGCATAAGAGTCGTCGTCAGGGGTGGCTGCCTTAGCCACAACCATGATGCCGGCAATGTTGCGCTTAATGCTGCGGAGCTGGCGCTCTAGTGATGAAATCTGATGGGAAGATTCCGCCATCATGTGACTATCAATCTGGTGAGTAAACACTAGAAAATATAATTTGGAAAATAATGATCCGTTCAGGACACACAATCAAGGAAATGTCAATGGTTATGCATATGTATATAATATATAATATGTTAATATGATTATGCATATGTTATAATATGTTAATATGATTATGCATATGCTATAATATGTTTATAAAATATGTATGTATATAATATAAATGTGTACATATGTTATGAGCATAAGTGATTAGAAACTAGGAGACCTAATCCTTATAGAGGATTACTGTGGTCGGACAAGTGTTTGTAATATACTTGCACTTATTGTTACAAAGTATGTTGTCTAACGTAGGATTAAAGCGAGGGATTATTTGGCTGCCATAGGTCGAGCTCCTCGAGATTCAAGAAAATTACGAAAACAATTAGCCCATGCCTCTAAGATAAAAGCTTTCAACGCGCAGGATAGACATGAATAATAACGAAAAAGTAACGTAGTAATGACGTTATCAACCAAAAAGACGTTATCAACCAATCATAGATTTATTCGCAACCTAAAATTCGAAAAAATACAAATATAATCGTGTCCAACGCTGGAGCCCAGATAGATGAAGAACTTAAAAACCACTGTCATGCACGGTTCTTTTAATAGTACATCTTTCTCAGAAAAGAAATGCACTAAGAACTAATAAAATAATAAATATTTAATAAAAATATATTAAATCGTGTATTAATAAATGAAGGAATCAATATTTAATGTCATTACAAAAATACTTATATTTATTTCCACTAGGGTGAAGAACTGGTGGAAGCTTCAGTGGAGGTGTCACTATCTGTTCTCAAAATTTGTTTATAATGCTCGAAGCAGATGTTAATGTTATATGTGACAATGTTCATAAAACTGGAGGCGAGTCGCTCCATGTCTTCTTTGAAAACAACCAAAGCGGCGGGAAAACTTGTTCCACTTCCTGGATGTCGGAGGACAAGCTTTAAATAGTCCTTAACTCTTATACCTACAAAAAAAATAACTAGTAAAAAGAAAATTATACAATTATGTAAGATACAAATTTTCATAATTTGTACAATTTTATGTGTATTGTGTGAAATTATAATTTTGTGAAGACATTGTTTAACAAAAAATTTGTTTGCCACAGTAACGAAAGTAGGTGATTCATATAAGATTTTTTACGAATATGAGATCAAAATAATTCGGTCACCTTTAGTTAACAGGATATTCCACGATTCGTAACTTCTTTAATATTTGGAATACCTTGATACAGGTAGAAGAGTGAGCCTTGCGATCACTAGGTAGTTGGCTCACTTCCTGCGACCAAATCTCCAAATGAAACTACTAATTATCAGGTGATTCATAATAATTAAATACCAAAGAACTTATTCTTATGGAGAAATGCAGATATGGCACGAAATTAACTAAGAAACTAAAAAAAAAGTAAGTATACTGCTTTCAATATAAAATCCACCATTAGTGAGTGAGCTATTCTGCTTCTCGAGCAATCATTAAACAGACATACTACACCCGTAATCTAGAATATCGGGTAGAACGCGTATTCTCTCAATAACTAATTTTTTATTGCTCTCAAATGTTGTAATGCTCTGGTAATAGAAAAAACCATTATACAACAATGAACAGGTTCTTGACTAATTGGCTGGATTAATGTAAATAATACTGCTTACTGAGTAGCTGTCTAACCCTGTTGTCGGGCTGAGCAGTTTGGGTGACCTGTTGCAGCAAGGTCTGTGTCTGGCTCTCGTCCAGGCTCCCCAACCCCATCTCACTCAGTTTTATATTCACTTCCTTTGTCACGAATTCTGCGACCGTTGGCAGCCACGTCCTCAACTCTCTATTAATTACAGAACAAAAATATTTTTACGAACTGAATAATTTATTTTTTGAGATTTTATGTATTCATTGATAGATTTAGAATAGCCTGAGACAAGTTCCGTTATGTGACATTAAAATTCGAACTTACACTTGTTCATTTGTAATAATGGATTTATTTAGTTGTAATGTCTACTGATGATTTTGTGTATATCGTAACAAACTTCCAACTTCTGAGCCAAATATGATCGAAAATAAGATTAAAACAAAGGTAGTGTTGGTGAATCTTCTGCAACGTAGTCTCCGAATTATTTGTAATCAAGTAAGTTTTTGCTCTGGTTCTAAACGTTTTTTACTCTTCAACCATATGGGCTGAAAATCAATAAGGTGTCTTAATGAGCGACTTTTCAATCTTCATAACACATTTCGTGGCGATACATATATTACACTATCCATTAACCCCCTCCGTCTCCCGTTCGGTCGATTCGTCAAATAATCAGTAAGTATCGTCCTTATGAGGTTTTGAATCAACGTATCAAATTTCGTGTCATTACCTCGGCAGTTACTTCATTTCAGGTGGTTGGAAAACATGAAATACCTGGTGAAAAATCAACAATGAATTTCAGGTCGATTACATAACTTCCCCATTATTACGTAAAGCTAAGGATCTAAAAACTAAATAAATATTGGCTGATTGGCTCCGCCGACAGGAAATAATAATAATCGTAAGCGAATTGGAGATTTTGCTCCATTTTTCACAATCCCCATAATTTTTTCGAAAATAGGTTTTGAAATGTTCAGTAACTGTTAGCTTGTTAAATTATATACTGGGAATCATTTACAAATTTTGGCGAATTTTTTACCACAAAAATCTATCTGAAGAAGTTTTATATTACATTAAAAATTCAAAAAGTTTCATGTACTAAGATGATTTTCTTCTTTTTTTTTTTTTGCGTAGATATATTTTTTAAAAATTGAACTTACTCATCGGTTTGAATGTCTAGAAGTATTGCACTAATGTGCCGCTTAAGATCCTCTTTGAATGAGGAAGCTCCAAGTACCTGCGGAGGCAAACAATTCCAGACAAGGAGGACCACGCTGGTAGTTACGATGAGGCGATAATATTCCAGCTTCAACTTGCTCAGTCGCTCTTCGTCCAAGATCAGCGTCTATCAATCCGAACATACCCAAATGAATCAATAAGTAATAGTATAATAATAAAGTTTCTAATAAGGACGACAACTCCCACATTACAGGAAAACTTCACATAAATTAGGTAAACTTAAGAGAAAAGAAGGAAATAATATCGGTTTTGAAATTATCAATCCCAAAAGCCAGACAAAGGTAAGTACAGAACTGAAATGGAGAATAAACATGGAGTACATAGTCTACAGGGCGTGACCTGCTATCAATTGTTTGGATAGATCCAAAGAACAGACGCACACTAAATCGATGAAATTGAAAAAAAATCTAAACCGACTATCATGTTTCTTAGGATATGCTACATTACTACATGTAATGCCCTGATTTTTCGACTCGGTCGGTCAACCTCATACACAGCTGTTGCCCACCCGGACTACATCACACTCCAATATATATAAAATGAATCTCCCAATTAAAGTAGTATGTCGCATGCCATTTTATGTTAAAAATTAGACTATATTATTGTTTTAAATTAGCAATTCTCGGGTGATTTTCTATTTTCAGATAAGGCTGCCAGCTGCTGCGGTGCTTGGCTCCAGCCATTCAAGACTCTGATGGTTGGAGCAGGAAGGTTGGACAGTGACCGGCCTCTGTTCCAACCTCACCTCATGTACAGACTGCTGTTGCGGAGGTCGGCTCTACCCTGTAAGGTTCTGTAATCGTTGGAACAGGAAGGTTGGACAGTGTCCCTCCAAATCAGGATCCAGCCCCTCCCATGTCTCTACATCCTTAGCCAAATTGGCCAGATATGAGGGCACAGGACATGAGGAGCCCACAACCTTCACGTGCCCAGACATTGTCTCAACAAGGACGACAGCATCCAGAAATTAGGAATCAGGGTCCATCCCCTCACAACATTAAACCACAAAACGTTCTACTCCTTTTTAAAAATTGTTAATCAAAGAAATGTTTTTATTATAGTTTCTTAAACACAAAAGACTATTTATTTTTTCAGTGTTTTAATAGAGTAATTTTGAAGTATCTATTGTATACTACATTACTACATGCAATGGCCTGATTTTTCGACACAGTCGGTCAACCTCATACACAGCTGTTTCCCATCCGGACTAGATCACACTCCAATATATACATATGTACGCCGTTGCCAGGTGTGGTCTGTAACTAATAGTAATACAGTATGAACATAATATCTTATTGTTGCTGATTATTCTATTGGCCGTGTTATAAAATTCGGCAAAGAAATTATGAAGATATGCTGTTTATCAACTATCCACCTTTACGTATTAAAGAGATAGATTATGTATTTAATATAAATAAAAGTATTATTATTTATTGTCCTACTTCAGGGTAGGGCTGAGTCGAGTCCCAGGTGAGTAACTCTAAAAAGGCTTCATATAATACTTCTTTAATTGCCAAAGGCTCACCATCTTTAATATTTCTTTTCAACCAAGTTTCAGTGGCAGGAAGAAAACCTAAATTAAAAAAAAATTGATGTAATAGAACATAACCGGTATACCAGGTAGGGTGGGAGACATATACAAAGTATTAAGTAAAGCAAAGTATTATTCTATAAAGGCGGGGGGTACCAAAAGTGTTCTTCATACCGATGGAAGAGGATATAGGGACATTCATGAAAATGCTTTCTGGACATCTCTAACTGGTAGATTTTGGTAATTCACTTGAAATGCCTTCTGAGGGTTTACCGTGTTGGTTCTTAGCGAATTGTTGAGTAGATAACCATTTTTCATACGATAGATAGATTGCGGAATGTTTTATGTTCCAGGTGTATTCTCGAAGGCCTGAATTACGAGTTTTCAGCCTCATCTCACCCCAGAGACAAAGTTGCTTAAAGAAAATAGTATGGGTGTTGACCACGTTCCATCAATAAAAATTACAACTTCTTACGCCACATACACTTTAGTACACCTATTCAACTCATACACAAATTAGATCATTCTAAGAATACGTCTGACAACATGCCTGAAATATTTATCTCTATTAGTTAAATATGGAACTATAGAGCGTTGAATTGTTGAATATTAGTGAAAAAGTGAGAATTCTTCTGTTCGATATACTTTATACTAATGAGTAATTTTAAAAATTCGAGCCATCGTTTCTGCGTTTAATTTTAACGACCGTGCAGGTAAGTGTGACATCTTGGCCCAACTTCAAAAAAAAGTTGATTTTTAGATGTCTTGTTATACCAAAATGACTTGATTAAATACCTCATTTGATCTATTCAATTCCCCGAAAGAAATTTGGATGGTGCGAGTTCTATTTTAGGAGCTGCAGTGTAAAGTGCAAAACCGTTGTAGCAGAATAAAAAAATTAGTATCTGTGGGTTACCAAACTACGAAAACAGAGATTTGACTATTATTTCTGAGTAACCTATTTACATTCATTAACTTGGATTGTCTTTCTGTTTTTTAAAATAAGTTGTTATGACATGAAAATAATCATTTTTAAACATTTTCAAGAAATAACTGCACTTTTCAGATGTCCAAAACACATAAATGTTTTAAAATTTATATTTTTGCAGTTTCTCTGTATAACGATAAGTTACTTCAATTGTTGGCTAGAACAAAGAACAATTGAAGTAACTTATCGTTATACAGAGAAACTGCAAAAATATAGATTTTAAAATGGGACGTTAAGCGATGGTCCCGAGCCTGTACGATGTCAGGTACTCGTTAAAGACCCCTACCCTAGGTGAATAAAAATTTAGGGTAGGCAAAATTTAGGACTCCCACAGTAGAGTCGGGCTCATGTCCACCAGAGTGACGATAGAGCGCTCTGGTAGTAGGCGATATGACCTCGTTGTTAAAGCCCGGGCATGAATCATAAAACCAAACCTTTTTGTAGTTTGGTAGATACAAATACCATGTTTTTACTTCCCCAACTATACGAAGTGTAAGGGAAGTTAAGTAATCGGTCAGAAATTGAATTTTCTTCGGAATTTCATGTTTACCTATTTTATATGTATACAGAACCTATAAGGACAATACCTATTGATTATCAACCAAAGGGAAGAGGAGGATTAGTGGAGGGGTTAACACAAAAACCCCAATAACTGCCGAAGTAATGAATGTACCGACAGAATTTCTGAACATTGTTCAGAACAATTTCGAAAATGGAAAACCGCTCATACATTCAGTTAAGGGAAACCTGTAATGGTCACATTTTTTTCTTTTCATTCTAAAAAAAAAGTCACAAAATTAATTTATATTTCAAATACCCTTAAATCTTTTGGGCATACCTCCGGATAGTTGAAGGTAGTCGGTCATTTTTTGCCTTTCATATTCCATTTGGTTAGATACGACTTCAGGCCTTATAGTGAATAAAGTAAAATTCATCATGTCTATTTTCATTAGTTTTAATAACTGAAAATGGAAGGTAACAAATTAAAAGTAAACCAATGTTCTTAAGATGTGAAAAACATAAGCTATGCAAAAAAACAAAATCTAGATATAGTCATTTAGAAAATTAAAATACACTGGGTTTTCAAGAAAGACGGCTCAAATCGAAATATGGACACAACTACAAAAAACAGAAGAAAAGCGCCAGAGGAAAATTGTGACGACAGCAGGTACTTAATATCGTCATAGGGAATCCAAAAATAGGCTAGTTTAAACTGGGAACACAAAATAATGGTTTTTTTTAGAGGTATAGAACTTTAAAATGAAGTAAACACATAAAAATCGTGGCAGTGGCCATGGTATTGGCTTTATTGGAAAGATAATTTTATGCCATTGGTGTTTAAATATGATTTCGGGCATTTTTTTATATTTGCTTGGACAGAAAATTTCTGTCCATTATTTAATAATTCAATTTGAGTCGTCTTTCGTGGGATATAAATACTTTTTAATGTATGAAAATCAAATAAAAATATCAGAAAAAAAACAATACCTCTAATATTCCTTTAAAAATTTCAACAACATCCTGTTTCTTCAATAGCTCATCTATATCCTTGTCTCTGATGGGAGCACAAAGGCGTTTCATTTGTCCGATTATTATTTTAGCGTATGACTGAAAAATCAAAAATATGAATATGTAGGTATTGCCTCAATTAAATTTAGATGAACATTTTTTTTTCTAGTTTTTTAATTTTTTGTTCAAGGGGGTTTATTAGCTAAAAAAAGTAATTGAGAAATCGCCAATCAGCTTTTTAGAGAAGAGCATAAGCAAAAACCCAGTAGGTTTTGATATATAATTCGCTCAAAAATTTCGTTTATTTAGGCATATTCAAAACATTATTTAAAAGTTAGTTCAACTATCTCAAGGAATATATTTGTGACATGACGTCCTCATATGTCCTCAATGAAGGCACTTGTTACCTGTGCGCGCACTTTACCTACTATCACCTGTAGCCAGAGCGGTCTTTCACCACTCTGGTGGACATGAGACAAACTCAACTGTGAGAGTCCAACATTTTGCCTACTCTAAATTTTTATTCACTTAGGATCTTTAACGAGTACCCGACATCGTACAGGTTCGGGACCATCGCTTAACGTCCCATCCGAAGAATAGCCTGCTCAAGGTTTTTTCACCTCCCAGATAAAAAACCTAAAGGCCTCGGCCGGGTTTGGAACCAGCGATCTTGAGCTCATTAACCAACCACGCTATCTCTAAGCAACCAGCCTCCCATATAGAGGGACTTGCAGAAGAAGAAGTGCAATACATTCTTTGGCGCTTTAGACAGCTGCCATCAAATCTTTCGCCCCAATTCCATATATCAATTTCTACATTTAAAACATCCAAAAATCCACTAATATGAAAATAATATAAATATAATCGTAATTACCTGAAAGAGCGTCCAATTTACTACTATTAAAGATAACATCATTTCAAGAAAGATAGAAAATAATCATTTAGAATATTCATACAGCATATTCATATGAACTATTTCATTAAGTATTGGCAAGAAAGATGTCGCTTTTGCTGTTGTCTAAAATTTCAACCCCTAATATTTCCAAAAATAATTGAGATAAAAAAGACAGATTTAGGCATGTTGACAGACCTACGAAAGCCAGTATTTTATCTGTCATGGCGACGACTTGAACTTCTTCCTAATACTCAAGTTAAGTCTTTCATTTACCTGACTCTTAGTAAAAGAACTACCAAAAAGGCTGAAGGAGACCTTCACAACAGAAACAAGAAGACATGGGACCGAAGACTTCAGATGAATAGCAATTCCAAGGAAATATATATATACATTTATTTTTTCATTACCCAGTATACACGGCTTCGATGCGACAACCTATTTTCACCCAGACGATTGCGGTTACAAACATGAAGCGGACACCACATTCCAATATTTTATATCCAGTCTTTAAATCCATTACTCAACATCCTACCCTTTGCGGAGCCCGATTCAAACTTTTTTTTCCAAATTTCAATACGATATCCATTTTTCTCCCCACAATCTAGATATTTGGACATGAAACAAATACAAGTTTTCATCATTTGTCGTTCTAATTTAAGCACGTACTAGCTGAGGTGTCCACCCGTGCCCGGCAAACACTAGCGGGGGTGATAATCGTGGCCTGCCACATATTAGCTGGGGTTCGGTGTTGCTCGGTAAATACTAGCTACGATGACGACCACTGCTCGGTCTAAAATCAGTTTTCATAACAAAAAAAACATCACAGCCTTTTTGTCAAGCTCCTCGGGCATCGCCGGGTAATACTAATAGTATAGAAATAATTTTAAAATGTAAATGATGAACTATTAATACATACCATGACGTCAAGAGCACCATGAAGAGCTTCCTGTTTCATTAAATCAAAGTCGAGGGCAGTGTCAACTTCATTGCGAAGTTTAGTCTGATGAGGTAGCATCACATCATGAAGTCCCTGCAATAAAAATAAAAAAAAATGCCTTACAATTTTAAATCATAATGGGTGGTCCATTTCAAGGGTACCAGGTAAGGACTAAAACCAGATCTTATAGGATCCCACTTGTTCGAGGCCAGGTCACGATTTTTTAGTCCGAGACTGGGTCAGCCTCCAAATAAACATTTACTTAAACTTAAACTACCATTAAATGTTTTTTTTTTTTTTTTGTGAGGATAGCTTTATCCGTTGAGATATCATCTGAAAGATACTACCCGGTATAACATATACATGTATACAGCAATATACAGAAACAGAGCTCACCTCCTTAATTTCATTTAAAAGCATAAATGCCATGCTAAGATCTGGTGGGTCTTGAGATATTTTTATGCGAAAAACATCCCAAAAAGCAGAATGAACAGCATCCTTTACAATTTTCTCAAGGCTAAAAAATAAAAATATTATACATAAATATTACGAAATCTGGATACACCGTATAAATTCAGAATAATCATGTAACGTTCTATAATAATTATTGTTATGGTCCTAAAATTGATTTCCCTGATATCTGAGCTAGGGTGTCTTCTTTCTTCTTTTTTTGACAATATTTCGAGGCACTTTCACGTCCCTCCTTCTGGTCACTATGAACGTTCACGGAACGTGGAATTGTCCTGAAATATAGCCAAAAAAAACAAGACACCTCTGGAAAAAAATCAACATATTAATATCCCAGAGAAGTTTACGAAACATATTTTTTATTTCAAAAAATAAATATTCTAACTATAGCTGTATCCCACAGTAATTGAGCTTATTGTAATGTAGAAGGAATTCGAGGTTCTGTCGTGTAAAAGAAAATTAAAAATTTGGCCAACGTTTCGAAAACTATTTATTTTTTTCTTCAGGACCTTGTTATGACTTTTAATGACTTGAGTGGATGTGTGTGGTGAAGGTGTTGTGAGTTTGTCGCAAACCACTCAAGTCATTATAAGGCCCTGAAGAAGAAAATAAATAGTTTTCGAAACGTTGGCCAAATTTTGAATTTTCTTTTACACGACAGAACCTCGAATTCCTTCTAAATTGAAAATATACTATCGACTCTATTAATCATTATGAACTTATTGTCTTATGCGCAAAGTGTATTCTCAGGTCGACCAGATTCAAGTGACTTATTAGTGAGGTCGGTAAATCATGTCCCTCGGAGGCTGGTTGGAAGTGTAATGACAGGTCGTTTGGCGCTAACAAGACAGTTGCAGCGTCAGGTTGCCTTGACAGGCAACGTTGCCACCCTTCCGTCAGTAGTAGCATTGCACTTCCTTCTCCAGGCCTCAGTCACATAATAGCTACTGTTTTACTTTTTTTTCTTTCAATTATTGAAAATAATCAATTTTCTCTATTGTTTCTTATGAAACGTGGGAAATAACACTAAACAAAAACATGTTACAGGAAGACTACATCATTTTAATTACCTTATATGTAAGAAGAATCCTGTACCAACGCTACCTCTAGAAATTTAAAATATATATATAATATATATCTTAGGATCGCAGGGTTGCTTTCCATCATGAAGAATGTTGGGGGATTATCGAGCACCACGCCCTACGAAATGGAAGAAATGTGATAGCAAAATGCAAGAGAAATATATCACCTATTATCCGGTGGTTCAGCTGTGCTTAATGCAAAACTCTCGTTCAGTCCAATTTCGTGTGCGAAATTCAGTCTTTGAAGTAATTCAATTTTCTCATCTTCACCGGTTCCAGCACTGGATGAGCTCTCAACAGGATTCCTGAATATTTCAAATTAATTTGAATTAACACAGTTCAGAGCAGGGACAGTGCTCCTCAAGGCTCACCTAATTGGTTGTGCCGTGTAGATATTATATTTTTTCTATATATTAATTGAGATATTCTTATTTTATTTTAGATATTATTTTATATATTTTAACTGACTATGGAATAACTAATTCACGCACATTTATTTATTTTTTCAAAACTGCGTAGTCATGTAAAACATAGAAATAAAATATTCATTAAAAGAATAATAAAATTAAATCTTACAGTTCATCCTTTCCAGCCGATTTCTTATCATCATCCATTGTGTAGAAAATCTGTAACGAAATATAAATTAATAATATTGGCAGCAAAAAAGGGTTCGACGAGTTACCGACAATGTACTTCCCCAGCTACTGTCTAATAGTTTTCGCTTCACCTCTAAATCTCCCTCCCAGTCCGGCGCAAATTGGATGCAACTCAGTCACTTCTCAATCCACGAATCCAATCTAAATCCATGCGCAGTTATAACAAAGTGACTTCTATCAGAACGGACTTGAATTTTTCCATATTCTGTGCAAAAAAATGCCTATTCAGTTGTAAAAGCAATAGTTTCAAAGCAAAGGTTATGTTTTTGACGACACCTCTGCTTGAACTCTAGTTTTACACATCACTTTTTGCTTGGAGTTTCTTCAGAACATTTGCTTTCCCCCCCCAAAAAAAAACAATAGAAAGAGTGATCTGTAAGCCTGGTTAATATAAAAAAGTTTTCTAATGGCCAGATCATCACATATTTTTTTTATTATTGTTACAAATTTCATATTTTTTAACTGTAAATGTTCATATTTCCACTCTTCTGAGTTTCCCTTTCTAACCCATTGATTAGTATCTGAACGACCGAAATTTAACATATCGATAAGCACGCAATAGCGCGTCTTTCCAATAACCGTTTTATAGTTGCGCTTCATGTATTTCAATAATTCTTAGTATAATTTTCGTACAAGGGAAATATCCTCTTGATTTTGTTTACCTGAAATGGCGAGACCCTGACCACAAGTTACAAAAATGTCTAGACCGTATGACTTGATAGAAATCTGCAAAAAAGTGAATATTGACGTTTTTAAAAACAAATTTCGTAAATAACCCTGTTTTATGTCCATACTTTCTTTTGACAAGATCAGTGTAACGTGTAGATTCTCTGTTTTCATTTGGTACGAGGACCATATTTATCGCGAATGTGTAGCGGAGTAATCCACCAAAATGTTAAGTAGTAACACCAAGACATATTGCACTTAGAATTGTAATCCCACAACACACCATTGTGTAGTTCCACTCCCGCCTCGTTCTTCTCACTCATGTTTTTTTTCTAATTCCAATAGTATCTATGCCTGGGAAAGAAATTATTCGAATCTGTGCATGAAGGCATGAGTCATTTATAACTTTGATCGATTTGAATGGCCCAAAAATTACGGAAGACATAATATTGCATCGTGAGAATGAAGTTACAATTTTGAATATATTGTACCTTATCAAACAATATACATTAATTATAAAAAAACTTAGTTGAAAGTTCTTGTTTTTGAATTATTCTGATTTAAGAATAACACCATAAATAAATGAATCAGGGGCTTCAATCATTGATAAATGTCAAAAATCGTTTCTTTTTTTTAACAGAAAAATGAGAATTACACTAATAGAGATATAATTGAAATTTATAAATTGACGTACGTTTAAAACTATTAACAAATAAATGACAGTATCAAAGAAAACACTTCCAATAAAAATCAATACTTGATATTTACACTTGTTAAACATTCAAGAGACTTACCCAGTTATAGAAATTAATGAGGAAATTTTGAAGAATATCTAAAAATTAAATGAAATATAAAATAACACAATCCCCATTCCAAATCAAAGCACCATGACAGGAACAAGGAAGCAAAAAATATAACAATAACCTTCATTAACAACAATCGATGTTTTTTTATAAAATAATAAACTATAAAAAAAATGTTTACTGTAAGATTTTTTTATAGAAATTATTTACTATAATTATATAAATTATTCATTATAAAAATTATTTGCTATAAGAAAAAATTTAAAATAAAATTATATACTATAAGATATTTTATATCTTTTTATATATAATATAATAATAATAAATAATATTGTATATAATATTTTATATTCTCTTTTGAAGAAGGCAAATAAAAAACAAATAAAAAATGATTTACCTTATATCAAAAAATCGTTAGGATTATTGGTACAGGATTGGTCTTCTCGAGACATTGAAACACGGAACATCAATGAAATGAAGAATGGCTAATTCCGGATGGAGGGAACATAAGAAGAATGGGGATAAGGAGAAGAGAAGATAGGGGCAGAGCAGGGGTCCAGTTCCCTGCTAGGGAGATGGTCAAGCTCTCACACCTACCCATTCACCAGACTTTCATCAGCGATGGGAGCTGTTTTACCATCTGAGTAACCAACACCAGTATATATTCTTCTGAAGAGAAATCCACCTGTAATCCCTCTAAAGGTTATGAAGAGAAAAAGGCGTCTGCACGCCAAGAATAACACTTTGGCGTTCCTAAGAAAACCTGGTTTCCCATTTGTTTCCGATCATTACGTCCGAAATCAACACGCCTAGAGGACGATCCACGGAAACAGTACAAGATAGCTTGGTGAATCGAATAGAAATCGTCCTCGAGCGAAAGGAATAAGCACTAGGGCGCTTCTTTGACATACAAACGACCTTTACTCCATAACTCACCAGGTCATACTGGAATCTAAGAGAACCTGAAAACATGTGTCGAGAATATATCTCAAAGAAAGAGAAATTCTTTCACAAGTAGCTACGAAAACACTGAAAGCTAGGACAAAGAGTAGCTACCCACAAGGAGGATGTCTGTCTACGAAGCTTTGGTGTTTTGTTTTAAATGATCTACTTGATAATCTAAACTCCAAGAGATTTTACATGCAAGCGTATGTAGTTGATGGTGTCATCTCGCTCGTAGGAAGATGTTTGCATACTCTCATATAGGAACAATGCTAAATATAGTCATTAGGTGGTGTATAGACAAAGAACTAACAGTCAACCCGAACAAAACGGACCTAGTGCTCTAACAGAGAAAATCATACTTCACCACTTCTGATTGCCACTAGTTTAATGATAAACCAAAAATTTAAGTACATATCTAGGTGACGCTGTACAATAAACCTAACTGGATAATTCTAATACAGGACACATGTGAGAAGGTCCGATCTTTATGGGACTTTAGAAGAGCTATCGATAGAGCACTCCCAAAGTTGTGTCATGGGTATACACAGCGATAATAAGATCAAAGAAACTTATTCTTCATAGGTGTGGTGTCATCGAATCAAAATAAACTCCAATAGAAAGTAGCTCGCTAAAGTGCAGCAACTAGCATGTCTGAGTAACATAGGCGCTATGCGAACGACACCAACAGCTGTTTTGGAAGTATCCCTGGGGCTTCCAAGTCTGCTCGTGGAAATTTGGCAGCAATGTTCTCCTGCTACTTTTTTAAAATGTTTTCATTTGTTTTAAAGATATATATGTAGACTTATATGATGGACAAATTCTTAATAAAAAAAGAACATTCATCTAGCCCTTACGACAATAAATAATGACTCGTGTTGTAAATCAGTCGTTCCGTCTGCGGAGGGCCTAACAGTATTGCATTAAATACCACACATGTTTCTTACATGTTTTCCAAGCATTTTCACTTTTCAAATTTGAGGTGTTCGATGGGGTACCTTTTTGTGCCATAGGAGAAGGGACTATTAACAGTTTTGCACTAAATACCACATTTTGTGACTATTTCTGAAAATGCCCCTATTTAATGATAAATGACTTCAAAAAGATTATGACGTTATTAAAATGTACATTTACAACTTCATAACAATCTATACTTATTTCGAATAATATATGTTGCAGCAACTTAGTTTTTAATTGGAACTAACCTTGCGGAAGAGATTGGAGATCTTTCGGGTCACTTTTCGAATAGGCCTTTAGTTCAAACGGCGCGGCTCCTTTCGGATTTCCTTCATTTTGAAAATTACTATTTCTCATTCAGTTGGAGTTTATTCTATATTTTTTCCGTATAAACTGGTTGTAACAATGTATGATTTAAGAGAGTTTGGTGAAAGTAAAAACGTTTTAATTCATACGGGTAACCTTCTTAAAATGAATGTCTTCCAAATGAAAGCCCTCTCCAAATCATTTGAAGAGGTTGGTTCATTTTCTCATTTTTATTTATTGAAGATTGTGTAAATTGCAGCAGGTGTTTCAAAAAATAAATTCATTTTTTTTTAGCTAATTTCAAAAATTCGTTAAAAATAGCAATTAACAAATGTTTACTAGTCTGGCGGGGGTAACGTGTTTCTTACATGTTTTCCAAGCATATTCACTTATCAAATTTGAGGTGTTCGATGGGGTACCTTTTTGTGTCATAGGAGAAGGGACTATTAACAGTTTTGCACTAAATACCACATTTTGTGACTATTTCTACTTAATTTGAAAATGCCCCTATTTAATGAATAAATAACTTCAAAAAGATTATGACGTTATTAAAATGTACATTTACAACTTCATAACAGTCTATACTTATTTTGAATAATATATGTTGCAGCAACATAGTTTTTAATTGGAACTAACCTTGCGGAAGAGATTGGAGATCTTTCGGGTCACTTTTCGAATAGGCCTTTAGTTCAAACGGCGCTGCTCCTTTCTGATTTCCATCATTTTGAAAATTACACTTTCTCATTCAGTTTGAGTGTATTCTATATTTCTTGCGTATAAAATGGTTGGAACAATGTTTGATTTAACAATGTTTGGGGAAAGCAAAAACGTTTTAATTCATACTGGTAACATTCTTAAAATGAATGTCATCCAAATGAAAGCCCTCTCTAAATCATTTGAAGAGGTTGGTTAATATTCTCATTTTTATTTATTGAAGTTTTGAATTGTGTTAACATGTATTGTTATTGTTTCAGATAAATGAAAGTCTCAAAGTGATTTTGGCCTGCGGCGAAAAAAAAATAGAAGATAAAACCTTGGAAATAAGAAGTTTAGATGTTGAGGAAGAGGTAGATCCTAAAACTTTGTCGACCACGGTCAAAATATTTCTCAAGAGTGTTACCAAAAAAGCTTTAACTGAAGCTCTGGAAAAAGGTGAGCAGAATGTGTTTTAAAATGTTTCTATATTGTTTTGCTAAAAAAGGCTCAACCAGCCACAAACATTAGATTCATATTTCTTTTTATTGCCAAGCCTTTTTCATATTAATAATTTGCCAAAGATAATGCCATGGTCTAATGAAACTGATAGTAATAAAACAATCTTTATTATGTAAGTTTTTTTTTTTTTTGTTGGCCTTATATAAGTAACAGTTATGTAGATAAAAATGTAAGGTAGAAAATTAATATTGAGGGCTTATGGCTTTTCACTGTTATATGCCTTTTAAAAGTTAATTTCAGCCAAGTAATTACCTACTGTTTTTTTTTTTTACGCAATGTTTCTCATGTATGAAATCTTTTTGGTTTCGTTAACCCTTTAATGGCCAAAACTGGAAATTTTACAAATCTGATCTTTTTTTTATGATCAATAAATAGGCCTAATATAGACAGTTTAATGTCAATTCACAACTATCATGATGCTTGCCTCGTTTTTATGGGGCGTCCCATAAATAGGACATTAGCCAGATGTATGCTCTGCAAGATTATTTGATTTTAACAATAACAATATGGTTTCAATGGTTGACTAAAACAGAAATTAGTTAAATTTTAAAGGATAAATTATATATACAACAAAATCATGCTTTTTCATTTGTTCAACATTAATTGATACCTATTCAATATGCTAATTATAATATTCTTTTATCTTTGATGAAAATGTGCGAAGCACTTGTCGTGAAGCGGTACATCACATTTGATGCAAATCCTAGTTCTCGCAGAGTGCACATTTTCTTTGTGTCGAAATCGGTGTTATGAGATGGTTTCCTTTGACGAATCGTATATCATCAACTCTTCTATTTCCTTCTTTTCTGTAACAGATCATACCAATGTCCTAAAAATGGAACCTGAAATTTAATTCATTATAAAATGCATATTTATAAACGTTTGCTATTGAAAATCACTTACACTATCAAAGTATGCATCTGAGAACACGTACGCACAATACCGCATCAAAACTACGACTAATGTTATAAAATTTTGAACAGAATAACTCGAAACACTAGAAAACTAGAGAAAAACAAATTTTTTAAAAATTATAAATTAGGGTATTTTAGAGCCAAATTTTTTTTACAGTTGTAATAACATCTCCCCTTCATAGTAATAAAATAAAATCCTAATGTTCAGGGAAAACTCTAAGAAAAATAATTGGAAAAGGAGCGTCCTTTTTTTGGGACATTGGTCATTCATTAATAATGGGTTTATATTCATCGTTTTGTGTCGAATTCTTCGTTTCTGTTTGGTTTTTTCAAAGGTTATGGTCAATGTTTCCAAAATAAATTATATTTTTAAATGTTACTAGTTGTAGCATTGCCTAGGGCAGAGACTTAATACTTTCCAAAAATCTTTAATAAGGTAACATTAGTCGTGATTCTAAAAATATAGACACAAAAATTCGAAAGTTCCTTAAGAAGTCCCAAAGAGAGGAGAACTGTCCACTTTGTCAGGAGGACATGAGGCTTCTAGAAGCCCGAAGAAGAAGAATCGACAGTCAGGAATGCATTTAAAACAAGACTAGTGAAGTCATTTCACCACATTCGTCTTCTTCACTCTTGTGGAACTTCACACAGTAGTGACTGTGTTACTGTCCCGTGCTGCTCCGACCTGATCATATTGTTTTGTGTCTGTTTATAGTGATGGTCATCTTGAACGGAAAGCGTTTGGAGAACGCTATCCTGTCCTATCCACACATGCTGACCGAAGAGCTTGCAGAAGACCTGCTCAACGTGTGGGCCGTCCTTGAAGATTATGTTAACGCCGAAAAAATTGTTAGGCTTGGAATTGCTGACTTGGAGACAAACGTTTTCATTGCTCTCTTCAACAAAGTGAAGGTGATATAAGAATTTTAATTGCATTTTTAACAGTATATATTGTTTGTTTAGGGTGTTATGAAAAAAGTAAATGATTAGTAGAGCCTGTGTTGTTAGGGATTTATGGGAGAAGGCCTATGTAATATAGTGAAACCTCTATAGTGGACATGTTTCCGACAATCTGCCAATTAAAATCTTGTAGAAAGGGTCATTGACAAATCAGCCAGTCTTTGAAATGACCTTCACTAAATTGTACCTACCTCGTAAGAGCACAAAAAGTACATATTTTGAGTTTTATTTTTTCGAGCGGTCGTGCCAGAGACTTATAAAAAGGCGAAATACTCAAAAGTGGGTGTGTTTGGAATGTTTCAAATGGCTGTACCCCAGGACGATTAAGTTAATATAAATATGTCTGCCTAGCTCATATCTCCATTATTGTTGAACCTTGTGCTGACGATGGCGTAAGCCGAAACAGGTACACATTTATGTATATGTATGTGTAATTAGACAATATAATTGTTCAATAAAAATATGTTTTATTTATCATCTTTTTAATTTGTTTATTAGTATTTCCAGGATATCGGCACAAAACGCAAAAAATGTATTCGGACAAAAGCAGATACTTTAATGATTAAGTTGGTAAACAATTGTCATGGAACAGTATATTTGAGGGCAATGCATCGTACTTGTACATTAACAACCGAATTCGGCATTACACCATCGTCAGGTGTAGTTACAAACTAAGACAAGTTTGTTGAGTGCGACTCATTCATAAAGGTGCAACAGGTAGGTAAGGAAGGGGTTGCACTTTCAAATAATTGAAAGAAATCTTCGTGTCTTTACAGTTAGGAATTTGTTTGTTCTGAAATATCTTCCCTTCTTTTCAATAACAGTGGTAAAACCAAAATTTAAATAAAATTATTATATTCTAACAAGACAAACTAGCATAGCCACACTTTTGACCCAACCGAAGGCAACAAATACCTCAATTTTCCCTCAAAGAGTAGTGATTGTTTAGAACAACTGAAAATAAGTAAGGCCACTAAAATTAACATTTGTATGAATGACCAAATTTATTTTAACTATTTATATGTGTACTTGAAGGTGCGGTTGCCAAATCAGAACGAACATTTTTGCGGACTTACTATTTAGAGACAAGACTAATATGAAATATGATAAGCCTCCCAACACTGTTGTTATAAAAATGATTTCCATCCCCCCTTCCCATAACCCCGAAAAAAAATATTTGCGAAATTATTCGTATTTCTTTTCTCACCGATTGTTTATTTTTCCCTAGAGCCCTCCCCAATAGCAAACAGGACAGTGGGCCTTCTATTTTAGTAATATTTAAATTGTAACAGACTGAGGGAATGACAGCCGGAGTGAGGGAATGATATAAAAACTAGTTTACTTTCAATAAAAAGTGTCTTTAAATTATATTGAAATTAATAAAGTAAATTCAAAAGTGTATTTAAGTTATAATTACAAAATTATTATGTACCAAACAAAAAAATACTACCTATGAATTCACTTGTAAATTTCGAGGGCGCCGGTAGCTCAGTGGTATGCATACTTCCCTTCTGAGCTCAAGATCGTGGCTTCGAAACCCGACCGAGGCCCTTAGTTTATTTTATCTGGGAGGTAAAATAAACGTAAGCATGCCGTTCTTCGGATGGGACGTTAAGCGATGGGCCAGAGTCTGTACGATGTCAGGTACTCGTTAAAGACCCCCTGCCCTAGGTGAATAAAAATTTAGGGTAGGCAAAATTTAGGTCTCCCACAGTTGAGTCGGGCTCATGTCCACCAGAATGACGAAAGAGCGCTCTGATAGTAGGCGATATATGACCTCGTAGTTAAAGCCCGGGCATGAGTCATAATAACTAACTTGTAAATATATCAGCATAGCTGTGAAGGACCTATCAATATAACCTCCAGACCATGTGCTTCCCATCCCCACCCTAACTTCATCCTCTCCGTTTTTTATAACAGAAAACCCATCCAGCGAGGGAATAATGGTTACCCTCGAGAACTGAATGAATTAAATAAACATACATAGAGGTAGTTCTTATTGTAAATCAACAATAAAACTAAACACAGAGGTCTAACTAATTCACTAAAAACGTGGAGGACATTATAGGTCATTTCTAGAAGAGTGACCCTCTTGAGTCACACCATTTTAAATGTTTCATATTAAATCAAAGGTCAAATTAAGGCGCAAAACGTAATGTAGGGGTGGATGGAGGAGGGGTGAAGACGCATTATTCTTCGAAAGTGCTGAGTGGGACATCTTATTAAAGGTCCTCACGAGGCGTATTCAAAAAATATAATTTTTTTTGTGAGGGTGGTTGGGGAGTGGGTAGGGGAGACTGCATTGAATATATATATATATATACATACATATTAAAGGTCACTGTTCATTCGAGAATATTACAATGGCTTTTAGAAAAGAGGAAGATTATACCTTATTTGTCAAATCAGATAAGCGTGAGCAAGAATATTTAAAAGAGCTATATTTTTAAACAATTAGAGTTATAAAAAAAGTCATGAAAAAAGAGATTTATAACTTGTACCCCCTCTTTAAAGAAAGATAATGTGGATGCGAGGGCTATATTATGTTGCCGTTAGAAGGGGTAGCTCATTCCTACTCATAGTGTGGAAAATCCGGGTTTTCCCAACCTGTTGGATACACATTATTCCCTAATTTATTTTATTTTTAATTATTGTTAACTAAGATGTGTATTTTAGATCAAGCCGAATATTTTGCATGTAATAAGCGAGCGTTGTTGCCATGTGCCTCCTGACCTTCAGGCTTTCGCCAAAGATAACGATATTCAGCTACTCACGCACAACGACCCACCAGGTACCTCTACCACTTTCTTTTGATGAGATTTTTGATAGGTCATAAATACTAAATACATCTTGAAACTTGAAATCCCGTTGAAACCTCGATATCAGGTTTTCGCACGATTACAATACTTCCTTGTATTAAAGATATAAGAAAGTAAAAATGAATTTGAGGTGGGGGAGTGATCTGTAAAAACGTGGTTAGTATAAGTCCTGTTATGGCCATATCAGATTTTTTGTTTCCTCTATTTTAATTATTTTAAATAAAAAATTACCAATAATTAATTTATATTTTAAAGTTCGTTGCCATGCGTTGCAATTTAAACATACATTTGGAAATGTATTGTACATTCTTTGGAGCGCTATGTTCCTATTGACCCTATCTTAAATCTGAGGGCGTTTTGATTGTTGATAATTTAATAAGGAAGATTTTTAGTAAGAACCAATCTTTGATCAAAATATTGATTGTTCTATCGCTTCTTGAATTTTTTGACCATAATTGTGACTCGTTTAAAACAACCTTATAATTTTTCATATTAAAATTTTACTGGAAATGTTACCGTTTGTAATTTTTTTCAGACCTTTTACCTATAGATGTGGCCACTGATATGTTCGGTGACTACAAGGTCAACTGGATCGCTCGCTACCAGAGCTACATTACCAACCGAGGTGTCCTCACCACTAAGGGCTATCTCTTGGCGCTTAAAGATTAAAATTACCAAACATTCAATTCAAGTGCCTTAAAAAGAGCCCCTTCAATAAGCATTCCAAATTTTTAGTATTAATATTCAATTTCACATTTTCTATCAATTATAATAGTTTTTTTTTTTTGTTCTGTTAAAGATTTATATCAATTATATATTTAATGTTTTGCTTTTTAAATTCTAAGTTGTGTTCATTGTTCTTATGAAATATATGTATTTAAATGTTCTTGATTTATTCCATATCACATCAACCAAAGTCTGAACTTTTGCCTCTCAGATTTTTATCGTTTTTCTGAGTGTAAGTTGTACCTATTGAAAATACAAAAATACAGATTTTCAATGTTTTTTAGCAATGGTCTCAGGGATAAATAACAGCTTATAAAAATGCAGACAATTAGGCATGTTTTGACTATTTCAAATAGATCTAACTCAAAATATATTGCAGCTCTTAGGGTCAGTGTAGGCTTGTATTACAGACATTGAATAGAGAGCTTTAATTTGATGAGTATTGATATAAAACTCTTCCACCTGAAAGTAGTGATACACATAGATGGCGGTCATACCGCAGTATTCGGCGTGGAACCGTGGAAGCTCATCCGAAAGGAAATTATATCACCTCCAAGGAAACTAAAGCGTTCTTCCTTAAATTAGTTAATAACGTTTTTTTTTTCGTGAAATAGGAACCATGACATTTTTGTCACAAAATTTAAACTTCTTAAAGCGCGGCCTACATTTTGTGACGCGTAATCCAACAAAAATTGAACATAGGCTTAACAGACGTTTAATTTTGTTCTCTACAAATTATCTTCTATTACTTTCTTTCCTCTAATTTAGTGATTTATCTAAGAAAGTTTAAGAACTCAAAAAGTAAAAGTTTCCATATCTTGACCACTATCTCCTCTCTATCTTGAATTAGATAGCTCGTATAAGATACCAACAGCTTTCACCTTATGGACACTTTTACTCTGTTTAACTCTGTGTATTTCATTTTAGCTAAAATGTTTAAAAATATATATATAAAATACTGTCTATTTAACAAAATATATATAGTATGGGAGTACTTTCGGTATTGCTACCATATTAGACGTCGTTAATTAAATCATATTTTTTCTATTATTATTTTTTTTATCGTTCCCGATTCCATCATTTTTAAACATTGATTCATGAGAAAAAAATAGAGGCAATATTAGGTAATCTTAGGGTATTTTTCTCACATTTCTCAATTTTGCATTTCGTTGCTTTTTACATTTCTTTCGCATTTTATTTGACAGAAAAAAAAAAGAAACCCCATGATTTTTATATTTATTGGAAAACTGGTGAAATGTAGATATTTTTTCCGTAATCGGACTGTATGCTACCCTTAAAGAAATTGTAAGAAAACACCATTCAAAAGTTGTTTTTGACAGTCGAAACGCTGTTGAGTTGAGCTTAAAGTCGCCGTAAACATCTATAATGAATTAAATTTGAATAAAACTTCTGTCACAAGGAAATTTAATGATGTTTCCAATTATGTAATTGAATTTGAACTATGACAAAAACGTTTTGAGATATCGATTTTATGAAAAAAGTAGGAAAATTGAAAATTTTGAAACGTTCAACTATGAATCTAAAAACAATCAGGTGCATACAGAAAGCATTCAAAATGTTAAATGTTTTCTATTTTAACCAGAACAGGAGTGCAAGAACATGTTTTTTTAAGAGCTTGAAGGAGCTTGTTGATTTTTTCGAAATCTATTAACTTATATGTATGTTGAGAACCGCACCAATTGGTTTGAATTAAACTAAGGCGTTCAAAAATTAATACTTTATTTACAAACCGTAATATACATTTTTCGATAAGAATAATTTTCAGAAAGTAAGAAATGACAGTAAACTAGCCTGCTCCTGTGATTCAATCGGCGAATTTCTGGCCCTCTAACTTCGTTATAAGCAATTAATGTCAATCGTTTAAGGAGAAAAATGGTGTCCATATATGCCATATAAACTTCCACGTTTCTTCAAGGGAAAGCTAGCCATCTCCGCGATATTAGAAGGCCAATTCTGTCCATTCAACTTGGACATCATCCTCAAAGTTGTTCAAATTAGTAAATGCTAACCTTTTTTTTTTTTTTAAATTATTTGAGAAAGAAATAGAACTACGCTACTCAACATTCAAAGAGTCGCCGAAAGTCATTTGAGCTATAAGAGGCATTTTATTTTGAACTGAAATTGTAAACCACATTAGATAATTGAAAATAGGTAACAGAAAATAGGAAACTATCTGAATTCGTAGAAGTGTATGAACAAATGTTTGAATGTACAAAAATATCAAAGGTAATAGAGGTTGTTTTTTTGGTGGACATCCACAAATTCTTCGAGTGTGCTCCATAAACGCTGCAGGATTGAAGAGAACCACCAATGGCCAAATCCCTTCAAGTAGGGCTTTTGACATTTCGGCAAAATGTTCCGGCGGAGACTCTAAATTAGTTACGAAATGGCGTTTAGCTATCTGTTGGCACGCGACAATGGTGCATTCCACGTCCCCTCTGCAAAGGTTGAACCTGGAATTGTGAATTAGTTTTAATGATAGAAAATGACACATTTCAGTGTACATCTGGAAGGGCCAGAAGTACTGACACAAATAAGATAATAAGGTTTGTTTACAGTATCTTGGAACAGGCGGAGAGGGTTTGATGTTTCAGGTACTAAAGATGTAGGAATTAGGGAAAGGTCTTGTTGGACTTGTGACCTACCCTCTCTAACCCCATCAAAATATGAACTCAACCCTTCACCAGAGGCGCTCCAAACACACACTAACTTCAACATTTACTACGGAAAGGAGTGTCAAGCTGTACTCCATTTTATAGGTCAAGCTACTTTCGAACGAGAAAATATTTTTTATTTCCTTTATTGTCATACTAATCGCTTAACCAATGTGGTGTCCAAATCTGACCCATCTTATGCAGAAAAGAAGAATTAGCAGACAAATAAGAATTACACAATAATTGATGTTTGTCTAATGGGATAAAGAGAATTGCATCATATTTGGTTGCCAAGAAAACGTATGACGTCAGACATTCTCCAACGTCCCAAAAGTGAACTTTAATCACATTGAAAAAGTCTATCAAACATTTCCGCTTCGTACATTTTTCCGATTTTTACAAATTATTTGTAAACACACTCAGTAATGCCAGTTTGGAATGAGGGAGAAATTAATTTGGAAGGAAGAGGAGACGCATACAATTATTCACAAAAAAAAAATTGACTAAGTACCCTGGTACATAATTTATGCTATGGATCTTTCGTTTCCTAAGAGATATTTATTTTTTTTCTTTAATAAAAGAAATTGTTCAAAAAAAGCAAGTGTAGCCGAAGTTACTCTGACCGCAGAATTGTCCATCCTCGTTTCTTCATAAGGTATATCAGAATTTGGGTGGTCAGTACACTTGTTAGGGAGGGGGGACTGGAAAAAAGTCAGTGTTGTGGGACACAGTTGTGGCACATTATGAAAAACGGTATTAGTTAGTTATTGTGACTCACTTCCGGGCATTAACTGTGAGGTCATATCACGTACTATCAGAGCTCTTTCGTCGCCCTGGTGGACATGAGCCCGACTTTACTGTGGTAGTTCTAAATGTTGCCTACCCAGGTTTATTCAACTAGGTTAGGGGTCTCTGGCATCATGGAGTATCTGACATCATGGCTCGGGACCCAGCTCTTAACGTCCCATCTGAAGAAAAGCGTGCTCAACATTTTTTCGCCTACCAGATAAAAAACCTAAGGTCTTCGTATGTCTGTTATTTAAATAATAATAATAATTTGGTGATCGAAGGATCTAGACTCATCACAGTATATCAAAAACTATTGATGCTGAAGAGTTCAAATTTGTTTTGTTTTTAAATATGTCAGCTCAGTCGCTGCCTGTGCAGTTTTTGTGTAGTTGTGGCTTCAACTGAGCTGACATATATAAATATGAAACGTAAAAAAATGTAAAAAAAAAAATGAAATAAAATAAAAATAATAGAAATGACATGAAACGCTTGAGAGGAAAAAACACCGCACATAGGTTGATTTAAAGGATTTAGGCGGCCAAAAGTCAAATTTTAAAAGTGACGTTAAAAATACCAAAATAACCCCATAGCTAAAGGAATGTCCAAGTAACAATAATTTACCATCCCCACTCGCGAATCTTTTACCGTGCACGCGCGCAAGGTAGTTAAACCTGCTCTTCTCACTGCTTACATATCATTGTTATCAACGCTCTCAGTGTTAATAACATTTGATCCTAGAGAAATTTTGTGTTTTCCCTCTAATCTTTTGAAGTGATTGTGATGGATTCGAATAATTCAGGAAAAAATCAATATTTCTTGATATGTTTAAACGATTTTTAACGTTGTTTTATATTATTTGTAGAACTACAAAAAAAGGTTGTTTTGTAAGGGAAGTTTACTTAATTTTCATGTTTATAAGACATTTTGTTATATTATCGCCTCCTCTCGGGTAATGCTTGTTATTGTATTGTATACTTTATATATTAGGCTAATTATTGACCTAAAATTTGAGTGCGGATAGCTGCAGATAACTAAATTATAGATTTTTTATGTATGACATCACAAAATTAAATAAAATCAACTTTCGTTTCATACGTAGGTGCAATTTTCTTGGTTTTAGGAACACCTGGTACTTCGGGTACAAAAGTAGTGAGCCGTAAATATCTTTACGATCAAATGCAACAGCAAGATTTGCCTAATTTGGATGAAAAAATGAAATATCTGGAAAATCACCTGTTGTCCTGTTATGGTGACACACCAGATAATCTAAGCAGTTTAGAACACTTCTTTTGTACCACTTCGAATAATTTGTGGCAAAGAAGGCAAACAAATAATTTGACCAATACGATTTAGGTTTGTCAAAGAATCCACTGATGTAACAAAGGAGGAAATGAGTTACGTTGAAG
The DNA here is from genome assembly GCA_963662175.1 of Aradus depressus. Lineage (NCBI taxonomy): Eukaryota > Metazoa > Arthropoda > Insecta > Hemiptera > Aradidae > Aradus > Aradus depressus. The sequence goes on from OY759218.1 coordinate 9,625,637, forward strand.
AATCTGCCAAGAAGTTAACACCTACTGAAGTAATTTTGCATTGGAGTAAATTCATGCTTAAACATGTCTTTAAGATGACGTTGATCGATGGCAAGGTGTGTAACGCTGCAACCGATACAAAATCTACAAGTCGGTGTTATATATGCGGAGCAACATCTAAAGACTTTAACAGTCTGACCCAAAAGGTAAATACAAGTTCAACGGCTATTGAATTTGGACGGACTATCGGTACTACACGCCAGGATTCGATTGTTCGAAAGCGTTTTGCATCTGGCGTACACTTACTTACTTACTTTCCCTGGCGCTACGGTCCTTGTAGAACCTGGGCCTCCGCAACCATCTTCCGCCATTCTACTCTATCCTCGGCCTCCCGTCTCCATCTTCTCCCACCCATCGTTCTGAGGTCGTCCTCCACGTCCTCCAGCCAACGTAGGCGGGGTCTACCTCTTCTTCTTCGTCCTCCCGGGTGTCCTTCCAGTATCTTCCTCGGCAATCTGTCTGGCTCCATCCTCTGTAAATGTCCCAGCCATCGCAGCCGTCCCTGCTTCACTATGGCCACCAGGTCCGGGCTCTTGTACAGGTCCCTCAGCTCCCCATTGGTCCGTATCCTCCATCTATCCCCCTCTGGAGTAGGGCCGTATATCTTTCTCAATACCTTCCTCTCCCACGTATTGAGTAAAACTTCGTCCCTCCTAGTCAGGACCCAGGTTTCACTCGCATATGTGACGACCGGTCTCAGGACTGTTTTATAGATTGTTATTTTGGCGTCTCGGGACAAAGTCCTCGATCCGAGCACCTTCTGCAGTGACCGGTAGCATCTATTCCCGGCCGTTATCCTCGCTTTGATGTCTTCTTTAACGTCGTTCCTTTCCGTGATAACGGCCCCCAGGTACTTGAAGCTATCCACCCGGTCAAACATGCAGCCTCCAAGTACGAGTTCCTTCTCTTTTACTTCTTTCCTCGTAGTTCTCATGTACTTGGTTTTGCTCTCGTTGACAAGAAGACCAAGCTTCCTGGACTCCTCGTCACATTCCTGGAACGCCCCCGCCAATGCAGCTTTCGTTCGTCCGGTTATGACCACGTCGTCCGCATATGCGAGATGCTGACTGAGCCTGTTATATATAGTGCCATCTGGATTCGTACGGATGCCCCCTTTCTCCAGTGTTATATTGAAGAGTAAGGGGGATAATGGGTCGCCCTGTCTCAGACCCTGCCTGACCCCAAAGCTTTCAGAGATCGCGTTCTGGACCTTGACCTTTCCACAAGTATGCGTCAACGTCATCCTTGCCAGCCTTATCAGTTTTGGGGGGAAGCCAAACCCATACATATTTTGTAGGAGTATTTTCAGGAGGAGTATAGAGAATATCTTGTAGGTGGTGTCCAGAAGTGCGATCCCCCGATAGTTTCCACAGTCCAACTTGTCTCCCTTCTTGTGGATCGGACTGATCAACGCGGTGGACCACTCCCTCGGCATTTCCTCTGTCATCCAGACGTCATACACGAGTCGGTACACCTCCCTCGTTATTTCGTCCCCTCCAAATTTGAGCAGCTCCGCTGGGATTCCGTCTTCTCCTGGCGTCTTATTATTTTTGAGGGATGCGAGAACTTCCGCTACTTCCTCCAACTCCGGCGGCTCCTGAACGTCTTCTTCTTCCAGCTCTGCGCCACTACCTATGGTCGGCCTACTGGCTTCTGCGCGATCGCTAGGGTTCAAAAGGTCGCTAAAGTATCTGGTCCATCTGTCCATGATACGTTGTTGGTCTCCTAGCAGATCCCCTTGTTCATCCCTGCAGAAGTTCATCCGTGGTTTGAACCCCTCTTTTATTCCCTTCACTTTTTATACATATAATTTTTTGTTTTTCAAGATTCTGTCTTTTATTTCTAATTTTTTTCACTTTTTAGCGGGGAAAATATGCTATTTTTACAAAGGGCAATACTTTACAATAAGATACATGATTTAAAGTCAAAATCTACTGTAAAATAATTTTGACCGCCTAAATCCTTTAAATCAACCTATGTGCAGCGGTGAACACTTATGGCATCACTTGGTGAATAAAAATTTAGGGTTGTAAATTTAGGACTAAATAGTAAGTGTCCACCAGTGACGAAAACGCGCTCTGGTAGTAGTTTGTTCTTATGAAATATATGTATTTAAATGTTCTTGATTTATTCCATATCACATCAACCAAAGTCTGGCCTTTTGCTTCTCAGATTTTTATCGTTTTTCTGAGTGTAAGTGGTACTATTAAAAATACAAAAATACAGATTTTCAATGTTTTTTAGCAATGGTCTCAGGGATAAATAACAGCTTATAAAAATGCAGACAATTAGACATGTTTTGACTATTTCAAATAGATTTAACTCAAAATATATTGCAGCTCTTAGGGTCAGTGTAGGCTTGTATTACAGACATTGAATAGAGAGCTTTAATTTGATGAGTATTGATATAAAACTCTTCCACCTGAAAGTAGTGATACACACAGATGGCGGTCATACCGCAGTATTCGGCGTGAAACCGTGGAAGCTCATCCGAAAGGAAATTATATCACCTCCAAGGAAACTCAAGCGTTCTTCCTTAAATAAGTTAATAACCTTTTTTTTTTCGGGAAATAGGAACCATGACATTTTTGTCACAAAATTTAAACTTCTTAAAGCGCGGCCTACATTTTGTGACGCGTAATCCAACAAAAATTGAACATAGGCTTAACAGACGTTAAATTTTGTTCTCTACAATTTATCTTCTATTACTTTCTTTCCTCTAATTTAGTGATTTATCTAAGAAAGTTTAAAAACTCAAAAAGTAAAAGTTTCCATATCTTGACCACTATCTCCTCTCTATCTTGAATTAGATAGCTCGTATAAGATACCAACAGCTTTCACCTTATGGACACTTTTACTCTGTTTAACTCTGTGTATTTCATTTTAGCTAAAGTGTTTAAAAATATATATATATAAAATACTGTCTATTTAACAAAATATATATAATATGGGAGTACTTTCGGTATTGCTACCATATTATACGTCGTTAATTAAATTATATTTTTTCTATTATTATTTTTTTTATCGTTCCCGATTCCATCATTTTTAAACATTGATTCATGAGAAAAAAATAGAGGCAATATTAGCTAATCTTGGGGTATTTTTCTCACATTTCTCAATTTTGCATTTCGTTGCTTTTTACATTTCTTTCGCATTTTATTTGACAAAAAAAAAAAAGAAACCCCATGATTTTTATATTTATTGGAAAACTGGTGAAATGTAGATATTTTTTCCGTAATCGGACTGTATGCTACCCTTAAAGAAATTGTAAGAAAACACCATTCAAAAGTTGTTTTTGACAGTCGAAACGCTGTTGAGTTGAGCTTAAAGTCGCCGTAAAAATCTATAATGAATTAAATTTGAATAAAACTTCTGTCACAAGGAAATTTAATGATGTTTCCAATTATGTAATTGAATTTGAACTATGACAAAAACGATCGATTTTATGAAAAAAGTAGGAAAATTGAAAATTTTACAAAATCAAGAATAACTTTTGAAGGTGAACGAATCGGACCATGTTTATTAGCACTTTTTTGTTTCAAATGAAGTAAAGATCCATATCCCGAAGTATTGACAGAGGTTGCTGACACACCCTGTATATATAGGGTCCCCAAAAACGTTCAACTATGAATCTAAAAAAAATCAGGTGCATACAGAAAGCATTCAAAATGTTAAATGTTTTCTATTTTACTTCTAAGTTGAGGAACGCGGACATATTGCGGAAACTTGTAATAAATGAATAAAACAAACTTATTTTTTGAAATATTGTCTATTCCACTAAAGATATATATACATATAACTACCGGTTTCGGCTTCATACCATCGTCAGGTCTAGTTATGACCTGACGATGGCATGAAGCCGAAACCGGTAGTTTTATGTATAAATAGCTTTAGTGGAATAGACAATATTTCAAAAAATAAGTTTGTTTTATTCATTTTCTATTCTAACCAGAACAGGAGTGCAAGAACATGTTTTTTTTAAGAGCTTGAAGGAGCTTGTTGATTTTTTCGAAATCTTTTCACTTATATGTATGTTGAGAACCGCACCAATTGGTTTGAATTAAACTAAGGCTCTTAATAAGAAAAAAGAAAACGCGCTCTGGTAGTAGGCGTTTTTTAAAGCCCGGGCATGAGTCACAATAACTCTAATTAGGACACCATTTTAAATCAGACTTATTGTCATTCAAAACTATATTAGTTATTTAATTGTTACCAACAAAGCATCTTGCTGAAAAAATAAGCTGAGTTAAGTTCCAATCAAATAAACACATACATACATATCCCTTCGTGTACCCCACAAACTAATTTTAACAAAAAATTTTCTTTTAAATAAATTTTGTCTTGTGTTGCCTATCCTAACACTGCATACATCCTTGCTTTTTGCAATGGATTTCGGTTCTGTTTGGTAATTCACCAGTGAAGAGCCATGACATAATCAGCGCCAATTATATAGCACAAAAAAGGAAACATTACACAAAGTATTTTTACAGATCCCCCCCCCCCCCCCCCCTCTTAAATTCACTATATTATTCATATCTATTATGGCCACATCACATATACACCAGTTATAGTACCTATTTTTGCCACCCTAATCATAATCCCGGCCTTCTATTTGCCTTACTATCTCCTTTCTTATCCTTCCTCAAAGTACCGCTATCTTACTTCATTATCGCCTATTATTCTTCCCTTCTCACAACCAACTCCATTCTTATACTATTCTTAAAGACCACTGTTGTCTTCTTATCTTTCTTCTGTAGCCCTGCCTCCTGGAGTCCTCAGTTCATCCCAGACTCCCGGCTCGTATACATCTCTCAATTTATGCTTAGTGAATATAAGTTTATAAGTTGTTAAATAAAGTTTTTATTTTTTAAAAACTCGTACCGGCGGTATACTCGTATTCCGATAATTTACCTATATATTTTTAATATTTTTTTTTATTCAGCGGCGACCAAAGTTCTACAAGGACCATAGCGCCAGGGAAAGTAAGTAAGTAATATTTTTTTATAAAACACTATCAATAATAAAAACATATTTTAAAATTCGTTACCACGTGTTACAATTTTAACATTACTGAACTATTTCTTGTGGACATTTTTTCTTCAGACTTTGGAGCGCTATAACGTTAATGGTATTAGTCTTATCTCAGATCTAAAGGCATTTTACAGTTGGATATTTAAAAAGAAACATTTTTTGTAAGCACCAATTTTTCGATATGACTAACCGTTTTCGCATAAATCAAGCCAACGTCTAAACAATTGGGCGTCAAAGCGACATTTCAGGACGGTTTTCAGTATGTATTTCCCAAACCGGGCGACCAGGGAAAAAATGTATTTTATAATAAATGTGCCTCCCAGTATTTTCTACAACTTATATTTGAAGAGATATTTTATTAGGTGATAAATATAAGCGGTATTTACTTAGGCTTAGAAGTAAATTGGTATTAATTTTGGCCAAAATCTAACAAAGTTAAGTTAGCATATGTGACATCTTCGTTTCAAGTTCATTTCTACAATAATTTTAATAGAACACCAGTACACTGACTCCTCCACTGTTAAGAACATTGACTAATGAGGAGATAAAACAGTATGTGAGCTATGACTTCAAGCCTGTTAAGAGTATAGATGCTTTCCCATACACAGGCAGTTGAAAGATGCGCTAAGCAAGTGACCGAAGCTTCAAGTAAAGTGTGTGGACACAGTTCCAGAGAGGGCTATATTAGATCCACATTACTGTCACGCTCAGCGATGCCAACTTTTTCATACAAATCCGAATTTCGATGTTTATCGATAGATAAAGACTAGAAAGGAAACATAAAGAGAGAGAAAGCGAAATAAATGTGTACATATTGTAAATAACACACCCTACATTGGATGATTGGTTGGGTAGGGTGTGGGTGGAACTCGAAGTGCAGCCACCTCCCCGTGGTGAGTTCTGGGTCGTTTTGTAAACAAAATGAGCGAAGAGCTGCACCAACAATTAAATATTGAAACAAAGAAATTACCAAATATTTACTATTAGAAAATTTCTAAATTATCTGAAAGGAAACCGCCTCGCCTCTCTGTCCAGGTAGGCTACTCTGCTGTTTTTGACGAAGCTGCGCAACCGAATTCCACTTGAATATCAAAGTTCATCTTATATGCTTGGATTTTAAATATATTATTGTAATAGAATTAAACTATAGCATCTCTAAAAGTCGTATGATTAAAATGTACTAAACAGTCAAACTTTGAAATTTTGCAAAAACTACTAATTTTACTCATTTTGTACTATGTTGCGCGACCGGAAGATATGAAACAAATGTAAGTATAATAAGTGCATATATATTGATTTTACTTACTTATAGTAGTTAATTCATGGTATAGGAACGCAATTAAAACCATCTGGCATGCTTAAAAAAATTATGAAAAATTAAGGTTTTTCACAACTTTTTGCTAACTTCGATGGCATTGCGCGACCGGAAGACAAATTAATAAAAAAATAATAATTAGTGCTTTTTTCACGTCTATACCAATGACAACTTTTGTGCACTATAGCGATCTGAAATTAAAAAAAAAGTTTTTTTCGATCCACCCTAACATTCAACCAGTGGCACAGATATCATCGCGAAAATTGTGAGAACGTGTTTAGGGTACCTTAAAACGTGAAATTTGCACGACTACAAAACTACTTTTACTGAAAGTATTAGGATGTGAATGATGGTTACTGTAAAAAAATCTGTCAAAATTGCTCCAGACGTGGTCGTCATAGAGCACATCTTTTGACAGCCCTTCAAATGTGCATTATTACTAATACTCATGAGAGTCTTCTGTTATCACCTCTTACGGTCATATTAGGTAAACAGATATACCTGTCTTGTATCCCCATAAAATGGCCAATCACCCTCCAGAAATGGATTAAACCATCTTGATTTCCATTTAAGCCTAGTTTTTTTTCTGCAATTATTGCAAATCCCATGAATCCAAACTGTGTGAGTGCTAGGTCCTTTTGTGTGATAGGCCCTGCCTGGTTTGAAGCAACTGCATGTAGTCTACGCACGAGATTTATAGAATGTCTTCCACTAAAAAAACACATTTTAAATATTATAAACTTTATAATATCTTTCTGCAAACTTAAATTTCTATATATGAATACTTACTAAGAATTTGGATCTCTTAGGTCAGATTCATACCAAGATATCATGTGCATTATTGTACCCATATACCTGCAAAATTGAGGAACACAAGAGTTGAACATTAAATACATATATAACTTGAAACTTATATAACAGTTGGAAAACATAATAACTGTAACTTCATTAAGTAAATATATTCCAATCTTTCAAAAATGAAACAAATATGTATAATTTTTAAAAAGTTTATAAGTTCATTTAAAATTGCTGATAACTATGTTTATTTTTATTTACTATTTTTATGGCCAATATGCACGGAACATCAGACCAAGAGGAGAAAAAAAAATAATTTAAAAAAATAATGGTTTAATTTTCTCTTTGGTACATTTTTATTTATTTATCAAGCTGTCTTTCACATTTCTGGGCCATGCCTGCCGATCAGGAAGATCAGAGAGAGAGAGAGGATGAGATCTAATGAAATGTGTTGGGTGTCGTGAACAGCAAAAAAAAAAATATTCCAATCTTTCAAAAATGAAACAAATATGTATAATTTTTAAAAAGTTATAAGATCATTTAAAAATTGCTGATAACTATTATTTAAAAAAATATTGGTTTAATTTTCTCTTTAGTACATTTTTATTTATTTATCAAGCTGTCTTTCACATTTCTGGTGAAAACTGATAAATGCTGGCATTTGGAGAAAATAAATGGTAACACTAAGCGGGGGTGGACCCAAAATCGGTCTGAGGCTCATTATCGGTCTTTCTTCGAGATATATAAAGTTGAACTTTATGTACCTGTGACATGTAATGTGTATGTGGTTGAAACTTTGTGAACGCTCGAACTCGGAAATGATTGTAGTAATGAACTTGAAATAAAGATGTTAAACGTGCTATCTTGGATCTGATTAGATTTTGACCGAAATCAGACTAAAATTAAGACCACTTTACTTCTGGGCCTGAATACATTATTCAAAATACCACTTATATTTGTGACCTAATCAAAAATCTCTTCAAATAACTGAAAGGCACATATTATTTGAAATATATTTTTTCGAAGGCCGCCCGGTCTGCGAGATACATGCCGAAAAGTGTTCAAAATGTCATCTGGAAACCCCTTTTTTTTAAGACATTTGCTTGATTTACGCGTGAAAGGTTATTCCTCTCGAAAAATAGGTTCTTCTCTGATATGAGGTAAGACTAATTCAACCAAAGTTATGGCTCTTCAAAGACTGAATTATAAATTTCGATAGGAAATGTTCAAAATAATGTTTAAATTTTAATAACTCTTAGTAGTTTTTATCAAAGAGATAAAATAAAGAAAATAATAAATATATAGGTATGTGATGTGGCCACAACACAACTAACTTTCTTATACCAAGTAATGCCAGTTTATAATGAATTTGGGAGAGGGGGGGGGGGGGGGGGGGGGGGGGGGGGAGTGATCAGTAAAAACATCGTAGGTATAAGGAAGTTCTGTAATGGTCACATCACGGA